>OZ024895.1:10842500-11580000 GCA_964017195.1 Siderastrea radians | reverse complement strand
TAGGGTATTAATTCCATCGCTGTTCAGGGTGGACAAGAAGGTAAAAAGCTCACAAATCACAGTGCCCATAAAACGTTGCTGAAAAAGCTCAAAGTTGCTAACCAGCCTCAAGCTCGGTCGGCCATTAGTGGCGCCACTGGTCATGCGAATGAGCGATCACTTGCCTCGAAGAAAGCCAATCGTTTGCGCGTGACTTACATGTAATAAACAGATGAAGTTGCATAATTCTCAGCCTTGTACCTCTCGAAATATTTAAAAATTGTTCCAAATACCACTCGCCTACGGATCGTGGTATTTGAGGCCAATTATCCCAAATACCCCTTGAAACCATGGTATTACCTGTACAAATCTCAAAAAAACTTCAATCTTTCCCTGAACCCTTGACGGTACTAAAGACAATTCTTTGCTTTGCTCGTGTGGATGGATACCAAAGAGGGCTATCAGGAGAACATATTTCTCACTGGGTGATTGCATTCAGGACGGTTCATGTGACCGCGAGAACTGAAATATTCCATATCGGCCGCCTTCGCGAGCAGTATAATTTGGACACCACGGCTGTTCGTGAGGTCAAAATAGCCAAATCTGGTACTGTAAAGAGGCAGCATGGTAGTAAAATGAAATAAGGCACAACAAATGGGTGCTTTAGTTGCCACTTTTTCACCAAAAATCCGCTTTCCCGCAAATTAGATGACTTCTGATAAATATGCTCATATTTATGAGCTAACAACCCGAACTAGGTAAATTCTTTGTCAACCGCCACCGACATAACAAATCTTACGGTTTCTAATTAAGCTTCATCGTTTCTTCCTTTTCTGTAATTTTCACTTGTTTTGGTTTTATGTGCGGTAAATGAATAAACGCGTTAGATAAATTAGCACTACAAAATTACTGATATGGCAAGAAACGGAAATGATGTGACACTAACATGGCATACGACACAGATATTTCTCACTGGGTGATTGCATTCAGGACGGTTCATGTGACCGCGAGAACTG
This sequence comes from Siderastrea radians, assembly GCA_964017195.1. Classification (NCBI taxonomy): domain Eukaryota; kingdom Metazoa; phylum Cnidaria; class Anthozoa; order Scleractinia; family Rhizangiidae; genus Siderastrea; species Siderastrea radians. The sequence continues at coordinate 11,579,005 of OZ024895.1, read as the reverse complement.
AAATATTCCATATCGGCCGCCTTCGCGAGCAGTATAATTTGGACATCACGGCTGTTCATGAGGTCAAAATAGCCAAATCTGGTACTGTAAAGAGGCAGCATGGTAGTAAAATGAAATAAGGCACAACAAATGGGTGCTTTAGTTGCCACTTTTTCACCAAAAATCCGCTTTCCCGCAAATTAGATGACTTCTGATAAATATGCTCATATTTATGAGCTAACAACCCGAACTAGGTAAATTCTTTGCCAACCGCCACCGACATAACAAATCTTACGGTTTCTAATTAAGCTTCATCGTTTCTTCCTTTTCTGTAATTTTCACTTGTTTTGGTTTTATGTGCGGTAAATGAATAAACGCGTTAGATAAATTAACACTACAAAATTACTGATATGGCAAGAAACGGAAATGATGTGACACTAACATGGCATACGACACAGATATTTCTCACTGGGTGATTGCATTCAGGACGGTTCATGTGACCGCGAGAACTGAAATATTCCATATAGGCCGCCTTCGCGAGCAGTATAATTTGGACATCACGGCTGTTCGTGAGGTCAAAATAGCCAAATCTGGTACTGTAAAGAGGCAGCATGGTAGTAAAATGAAATAAGGCACAACAAATGGGTGCTTTAGTTGCCACTTTTTCACCAAAAATCCGCTTTCCCGCAAATTAGATGACTTCTGATAAATATGCTCATATTTATGAGCTAACAACCCGAACTAGGTAAATTCTTTACAAAATTACTGATATGACAAGAAACGGAAATGATGTGACACTAACATGGCATACGACACAGACAAAAAGACAAATATGGCTGGGAAAAAAAACAGACCTACCCTCTTGCTATATGGACAAAGTTAAATATTTTACTTTCAAGTTATCGTCAAGTTGTTTCTTACGTCAAAACTACTTGGACTGAATTCCAGTTGCGATAAACAAGGTCCACATATTGGGATTCACAAAGCCACTGAAACCAGTTAAGGAATGAAGAAAGTTACACGATTGAAATTTCTGTTGAATTTCCTGGCGCTGAAGTTACTGATGATCATAAGGCTAATCTTTCCGTTTCAGGTAAGGAGTTTAACTTCAAAGAGACTTTAATTTATTTCACTGCAGACATCATATCAGCTAAGCCGAGAACAATCACCCAGAAGAAATTGTAATTGCTTTTTCTTTACCAAAAACTGGAACAAATATTTTGCACCTTATTCGGTTATCATGACGTTCCCTCATAGAGGATTGCTAAAAGATCCGGGATTACTTTTGACGTTTGACGCATGGATTGTTGAATGAATTCTCGAAATGAGTGGCTCCCTTATCATTAATTAATTAATGAACTAATTAATTAATTAATTAATTAATTAATTTGCATTAATCAATTACTTAATTGATATAACTATCCTCTCTTACTACTAGTGGACATTCTATTAACTTTCAGAACGACCATGATCACGTGTCCTTGAGAAGCATTTTCAGTCGTGAATATCACTAAACTTACAGATGTGGGTGCGGGCTTCAAGTGTTTTTGTTGAATGCGTTTAATTCTCAATTTTATTAATTTTATGTCACAATAATTCAATACGTACAGCTTAAGGTTTTTGACTCGTCTCACCACGTATCAAAGCATCCCAAGATAAAAAAGCAATAACTACAGAAATCTTATGAGGTTTAACTCGCAAACCAATGTGTTCTGATGTGCCTATTGTTATGTCAAGAACCGAGCGATCTTCGATCCCATCCGATCCACTGAAACCTGAAGATACTAGAATACCAAATTTCGTGAGAATTGAATAACTGTATCTTTCCCTATCTTAACATGCATACTCTATTTGCTGATTCTGATTAATATTGGTATGCCCAGGAAGCCTATTTGAGACTAACCTCTTACTAACTGAACGCAAGGGCCGTACTGGGGAATATTGGCCCGATGTCGTACTGGGGACGACCGCTCAAATTTCGGCGGGAAATCGCGCGCGGGTCGCAGTCAGGTATAAAACTTTACTTAGCGGAGAGAGGGTGAGTTTGGCATTTGGCGACACAGAAGTCACTCATGTCGTCCCCCGGTGGAGCGAAGTTTGGCGCTTTGTCCCAGGTTTGACCGTTAGTTTTGACCCTCTTTTCCTTACAAGCCTGTGATGGCGGCGATTTCGAAAAGTTAGTTCGTTTTTAATGCAGGACTGTACTTCGAGAGATAAACTAATTGATGATTGAATCACATAGAAAGGTAGGGGATTTATCCTTTTTGAAATGTGTTGTGGTTTGAAAGCGCTGACTATGGGTTAAATCGATTTTTAGCGGGCATTTCGATCGGGACCTTGAATGTCAGTTGGCAAATTTAAACTCCCGTTTTCCTACCTTTAGCTCTCTTTAGTTCGTGACATGCCGACGCATCGACCGTTAAGCAGAAAATCGCCCAAAACGGCCTCCAGAAGCTCGGAAAAGCGATAAAAATACAGCAAACACACAACAGGTAAGGTTTTTTAAACTTTATTTCGATTTAAATGTATTTTAGGAGGAAAACCGCGGATTATTTTCGATCGAATTTCAGCTCCATACAAAGTCTCATAATACGCTTTGGTTACCTGTGGTGGCTCTTGAATGAAAACTGCTCTGCTCTACTATATGTGTCAGTTTTTCGGCGTCCTCTACAACGCAAGATAGTTTTATTTGAAAATAGTTCTTCGTTATGGGCGGAGACAATTCGGGAAAAAGAAGAATAATGAAAACGCCGCGATAAAGTCTCACAAACGTGCTTCTCAAACTGGAAATTGTGGCAGCATGTTAGTCTGTATAAATGTGAACAAAGGAACACTCGAACTTTAAAAAAAAGACACCGGAAATTATCTCTCCACCAAATACTGCGAGTTGTTTGCTTCAGTGGGTTTATGGAGAACTTTGTGAATGCTGAGAGCAAATTTTCGTCGCACCTAACAAAGTTGTTTCTAGCGCGAGCTACAGCAAGAGCGGACTTGTGAACAAGCTGAAATTATATTTAAGGATGTCCACTACAAGAACAAAATCACGCTGAGGAATCAAGGTACACTGTTAGCTTAATACATGTACGTGTAGCTTTAATTTGTTCTTGTAAAAAGCGCTGACTGAAGCGATGGCCAGTATTAAACTAGACAAGAACGTGATCGTTTCCTTTCGATTTACAGTTGCCGATGAAAGCCGTTTGCCAGTTGTTTTGCAGTTTTCTTTTTTTTTTTTCGCGGCTAGTTTTTCTTGTGAGAAACGCACTCTTTTGTTAATGCTGAATTTTAATAATTATTGTTTAAGTCTTGGCCGATTTACTCGGCTCTTTACATCTTACAGTCTATAGCCGTACAAAAAAACAAAAAACAAAAAACAAAAAACAATGAACACACACAGTCCGCTGAAGAACGTTGGCCATGCTATTTGATTCATTGCTGGCAAGTCTTTTGCTTAGACCAAAAAGTCGGTAAAGTTAATTGAAGAGCGCTTTTTCTAAACAGACGTGTTTACCTCGTTCATTTGTTTTGTACCAGCGCCAAACCTTTTCTTGCTGTCGATCGGCAAAAAGATGATCTTCTTGCGTTTTCGCAGTTTGAATTTTGCGGGAGCGGGAGCGCGAAAAAAAATATCAAAAAAGGACCGTTTCCATGGTAGTGGTCCGTCCTGCAAAATCCCGACCGAAAACTAACCAATCAGAACACTCGATTTAGACTGGAGAATTGCTTGCCATATAATAAAGTGATGTATTTCTGTGTAATACCTGACTAGGTGCATCGTGCAACATACTGTAAAACTGTGGTGCTACGTCGGTAGGAAAGTGAACACAAAAATTCGGAAGTTCTAACGAAGGGCTAACGCTTGACACCCCAGCTTTTAATTTCGGTACGGTGGCCAATATACCTTATCAACATATTTATGATTATCAGTTTATAAATCCAAATTTTGTTAACGTCAAGAAAGCCTACCATTTTGTTTCCCTATTTGTAATTTGCCAAAAAGAACTTGGATGGGTGTGTAGGCTTTGAAACCTGAAAGATTTTAAACGTTCTCTTGGAGCGGCTCTCTTGCGCTTGACAGTATTTTGTTGGAAATCTCGTCAGCTTATGAAATGTACCAAATAAGTGAGTCCAAGGAGATTACGCTTGTGCCTAGGTAACCTTCGGGGGTCCCAACAATGCCACCGTCGAGAAATTGAAAGCTGACGTTTCGAGCGTTATATTAGCCCTTTGTTAGTGGGAATCCGACCCTCTAACGAAGGGCTAACGCTCGAAACGTCAGCTAACGAAGGGCTACGGTGGCCAATTTAGCTTATCAACTTAATTGATAAATCCAAATTCTTGTGTTTCACTTCCCCACCGACGCATCACTACAGTTTCTTTAGAAACTAACACCCTTGTGTTTGTCCCGAAAAGGCACCGTTTGAAGCTAGTGAAAGGAAACAAAAGCATAACTAAACCTATAACATAAGAATGCTATCTAGTCTGCCTTCTTCGCAGGGAAAACAAGCTCATCACGCGAGCCCTCCTTCATAAGAGGTTCGTAACCTTGAAATGCATTCCTATTAAAAAAATACTAGGATTTGAGAGGGCGTGGTCGTTAGCAGCTTGGACCTGTCAACAAATCCCTTGACTAACAGCCACTACTCAACATCCCCTTGCGCCCCCGAGGTTATCAAAAACTTGTTCGGAATAAAATAGGCTCGATATCTGTTCTTCCACTGCACATGATTGGTTGTTTATAGAAAAAGGGATTAATAATAATAATAATAATAATAATAATAATAATAATAATAATAATCGGAGTATCCACTAAGAAAGGCTCTTCATCTGATAAAACTACATGCAGAAAGTTAAAATATAATACAATACAGACAAATGAAGTCTAATAAAACACTATGCTAATTACAGTACAACATATTACAGTATAACACAAATATAAAATGTATAATTTGAAACTATTTACAGCGAAGAAAAAAAAAACGCGCGCTTTAAGCAGGTCGTTACATAGAGTGGATTACTGGTTGATATCTTCACAGTTCCTTATTCTGGCAGGAAGTGAATTGAAAAGTTTTGCAGCTGGGTACTGAAAAGTATTTTTAATAGAAGGAGTAATTAGTCTAGTGGCGAAAGTTGATCGGAGATTTCTAGCAGGCTTTACACTGAATCCAACATTTAAAAAAATACCTATCAGGCAATCCCAACTCCATTCAAACGCACACACCCACCACCACAACTACCACAATTTCTTCATAAAAACCCTTGGTTTTCCTTTCTTTTCTCCATTTCCGTACATCTTTTAACCTGTAAGGTCAGCATGGACGAACTTTTTGTCGTTAGCAATATTGATTATACACGTTTTTCTTTCAGTTCCCCCTGAAATAAATGTGGGTACTAGTCAGGATGTTTGTGAAGGTTCCCTAGTTATTCTGAGTTGTAAGGCAACTGGTAAACCAAAACCAAACATTACCTGGACAAGAGTGGCAGGTGATGGTACAGAGAGTGCACCACTGCCAGCAGTGGATGGTAATTACATCATGAGCAACATCCAAAGAAATTTAAGTGGGACATACCGCTGTACGGCTGACAATGGGGTTGGTGATCCTGTTAATCGCACAGTCCAAGTGAGACCAAGATGTAAGTGCATGATGTTGTTAAGTTAAGGACCGTACTCCTAATATACAGGTTATGACTATGGAGAAAAAAACATATCTTAGCAAGGGTTATTTGAATCTACATAAATGTGGTTAGCCACGCATTTTTTCAGAGATAATTAAGCAACCATAATTCTAAAAAAGCTTTAAAATTCAAAGAATGTATGGCAATTTCTTTTCTTAAGCTCAATTATCCCAGAAAACTGCGCGGTTACCCCCAATTTTCTTTTTGGATTCTAATAGCCCTTGCTAAGATCTGCTTTTTCCACATAGTCATACCGCCCCAAAACACCTTTGTTTTACACTGGGCATTACCTGAAATAAGAGCGATATTACCATTTATTTTGTGTTTTCATTTCTGAGTGGCCATTAATTAAAGTGGATATTAATTTGAAAATCATTACATTGGTTGCTCCTTCTTGACCTTGAGTGGCTGCAAAAGGAAGGTGGCTGCACTAAAGTGGTCTTAACATAAAAAGTGACTCACTTCATTAAAAAAGAGACAGCTCATATCATTTAAAAAGTGGTGAACAGAAATGGCTTTGTTCGGCTTAAATTTAATGAATTTAATGTCATGACATTTCGAAAATCAAACAGTCAAATTTGTTCTAACACTTCCTCAGGATTTTGATCGGTAATCGGCAACCACATAAAAGATCAACATGAAACTAGGAAATGCCAGAACAAAATATTTGACTGTTTGATTTTCGATATGTTCTTCATTCGTGACCTGCGACTCCATCCGTGCCATTAGTGTTTGTTTAGCTGCTTTGACTACCTTTTATTGTCATAGGTTTTATTTTAACCTTTAGTTTGTACCTATATTTCGCATGTTTATTTTCTTTGTTTGTACGCAAATATCTTAGCGTTTACCTTTAATTGTTTCACAATTGTAAGATATAATGCTGAAGTTTTATCCCCGAACTTGAAATTCAAACTGACCGTAGAACAGTCGAAACGTCGTTCAATTTTATCACTGATTTTAATAGGTAAATGCTTTTCAATTAAGTTTTGTGGTTCTTAACTTAAGTGTCCCTCAAGACGTCATAATCCTGTCGCGCGATAATTTCCCCAATCCGTGGATAAATTCTTAAACCTGCATCTCTCAAGCTCCTGGACAATGGATGCTCACTAACGTCAAAAGTTGTCAAGAATCTTTAGTGGTTTGTCCGCTTTTTCTTTTGTCGGGTGAACCTTCAAGCACTGGACTACAGACAGCTTCGATTTTTGCCATAGATTACCTTGCTTATTATTTTACAATGTATGAACCAGTGTGGATTTGCAAAATGCAAAGACCAAAGATGAAGAGCCCGCAGTTAGATTACAGAGCCACACTCTACATTGTAAATCTTACAATGAAGTGCTACAGCTAAGTATAATGAATTCATAACTTTTTTTAACCCACACAGACTTCTCATGCTGTATCTGGAAACTGCTTTTAATTCGTTTCTGCGAACTTTCCTAGAAATTCAACAATTGAAAGTAAAGAGAAACTACATCTTTGGCGTGTGGTGAATTGCAGTTCCTTCGGCTCCAAGGGTACGCGCCATTCCATTTCATTTTCAGCTTTCCTTGGAACTTTAGCCCAGGACTCCACCAAAATGATCTTCTTTTTTCACTCAACCATTCGACGCCATCTGTTTTTGGTCGGCCTGCCGCCCTCTTGCCTATTGATGCCCAATTTAATGCAATGTCTTTGTCCTGTCCATCTCCATCTTTTACCTTGATGGTAACAGTTATGCAAGCTACTTCTGTCTGGCGGTATAAGCCAGCGTTGGCCTTGGTATCTGGTCACAATACATGTAACGTTCTTTGCAGGCACTTGTTTCGGAACAAGTTCAACCTCTGCCCGTCCCTCCTCCTCACTTCCAAACATACTGAACCATTCTATTAGACCGTCATCAAATAAGTGTTATAAATCCTTGTGGTGAATTGTTCTTCCTTAATGTAGAATCGAATTTCCATCGTATTTGGCTTTGCGATTCTGAACAAAAACGTTTGTGGTGTACTGTTGAGTAATCCCAGTTTGACTTTTTTCGGTTTTCAGAGACAACAAACTACACTGTACAGAACTGTGAGTTGTTTTCATACATGTATGCACTGTGCGCATGTTAATTATTTGGCTTCTAATGAACAACGAATTTGGATCACCGATGTTGTTTCAATGATGTATTTTACCGGAAGTTATTAAGAAAGACGGTCTTTATTAAAAACTGATCACTAGTAATTAAATGGGTCAGAGGAAGAGAGCATAAGTGATGTTTTTGCCCAACAAGCGAAAGAGACATTCACTAGACTTTCTAAGGGTGTGCGTGCAGTTTGGATTATGTGTACGTTTTGTTATTTATTTTTTACCTGAATTTTCATGGCAATGTAGCCTTGTTTTTGCACTGGCTGTTTGCTTAAAAATCTAGCCTTAGAGCAACAAAATAAATGTGGATGGATCTTCGTGCAGACAAGGTACGTAATGCGTTCAAGAACGTGGTAGATTTGAAGCTTGTTTTTGCCAGAACAATCGGTGTTGCCTTTCTTGCACCGAGCCTTTTGGCTGTTAATAGTTTGGTTTGTTATACATACAACTAGGCAGCATGCATCAGCTTCTAACCTTAATATACACGAACGAAAGTAAACTTTAACATAATGTAAATGCTGTTGATATACATCTGCCACTTATGTGTTCACTCATTTAATGCTTTCTTTTGTGCAGATAAACCAGAAAATGTTAACTTAAGTACATCAGGCATCAGTGTCTGCAAAGGCGGGGTGGTGACGTTTACCTGCACAGCTCGGGCCAACCCGCCAGTACACACTTACAGACTGTATAAAAATGGTGTCATGGTTGAGAGTTTGGGTGGATCAGGAGTAACGGCAAGGGCACTAAACATGGGTGGCCAGTTTAACTACAGCTGCGATGCTAGCAATTCTGTAGGGACTGGAACAAGCAATAATACTGTTTTGACTGTTGAAGGTGAGCTTGCATAGCTAACGCTTCTACAATGCTTTAACATTTCTATAGCTACTGACCTTCATAGTTGTTTGCACGCAAAGAGGCGCTCATCTTAGTTTTTCAAAAGAATGTCGTGATCGTCATTGACCAGTGGTATTTAAATTCCTTTTTAAGGGAATCATGAATAATTCCATCAAACCTGTTTCACCTTGTATTCTTTTAGTTTTCCTTAGTATTTCATAGGTGCCACCTAATTTTTACCCTTGATGGAGAGGACTGCCACGAAGATTCAAGCTATCTTTGTTGTTAAACATGAAAAGTTTGCATCTGCTGCCTTTTCGAGTGAAAAGTATCTTTCGTTTTTCACATAAGTTATTTTACCCAGTTGTTTATTACCAGAGTAGTTAAGATGCATTTATTAAGTTAGAAAGTTCGCCATTCTAAATGAAATAACCATTTTCTTGGCTTTATTTTCCAGTTCAGCTACAAATATCTGTTAACCTGGTATATGGCAGTGAGACTCCCGTTGAAGGTGGTGATGCGTTTTTGTACTGCAATGCAGCTGGGTCTCCTGATCCTACCATTACTTGGACAAAAGATGGTGTTGACGTTCCTGTTGCGCGAACTCCGTGGTTAAACTTCACTAACATCAATAGGAGTAAAAGTGGAAATTACACTTGCCATGCAAACAACACTTGTGGGAAACATTCGTCTTCAGAGAGAAGAATTAACGTTTTGTGTAAGAACACTTTTTTTTCTAAACATTAGCCAAATGCTGGTATCATGAATGTTAATCTTCACTTACTCTGTAGTGACAGGGTCAGTGTTACTAATCACTGCTGGAGTCTGTTTCTTTTCATTACCAGTTATTGTAACCACATATAAACAATGTGTACACGTACATGTAGGATCTTGACGAACACTTTTTGGCTTTATTGTGTGTAGCTGTGTTATGTTACTACATGTGCGAGTAATGTTGAGTGACTATTGTTTGACCTTTCGTGTACGTCTCTTTTTTGGAAGACAAATGAATGACTGCGTTTGGAACATCATATTTCGCTCATGTCTCAGAACTTGTTACAGAAGACATTAGTTTCTAATATTTTAATAAGCAGCCAATCATTAGTGCATAGGTGATGATTCTGGCCAGTCCGGGACATATCCATTTCTGGATATATGATGACGTCACCAATAATGGCGTCTTGGGCCTTCAGAGGAAAATCAGTATTCATATGGCTTTTGCGCCCCTATTATTTTGGTCCCTTTTATCTATCCCATGAGACCTAGCGCTATTTTGAAAGGAACATCAGAGGAACACAAGAAACAAAAGAAAGATGGCGGGCGTCATTCTAACGCCGAGAAAAATCTGCCGAAAGTGAAGTCAACGGTTTCATTTTGGAGGCATTCCGAGTGGAGTGGTCTTTGATTTCTTGCAAATTTCAGGTTTGTAATAATTTTTTTGGTTTTCAAAAAAATTACTGTCAGAAACTAGAGTAAATTTGCTTGTTGTTTATTCAAACAGAATGCATATGCACGATACTTTGGTTCATACGCACAGCCTTTAAAAATCTGTTAGTGTGTAATTTCGGCGCCATTACTGGTTCACTGTGCGAGCGTTTCAGTTGTGGATATCATATTCTAAGCTGATCCTTGGTTTTCATTTCTGTAGTTTGTGACCATATGGAACAGCAACAGAAAATATGACTTTGCAGATGAAGTTCTGGCTTGGAGGATTAAATTAAGGAAAGCGAAGTAAGTTAATGGTGTTGCTCGTACTAAGACAGCTTCATTATTTCACTGTACATGACTGTCATTAACTGAACCTGAAAGCATCTGACATGTGCTTTATAAGAGAGGCATCGCAATTAATTGAATATGGCAGTTGATTGTTTACAAAATAATGTACTGCAATCATGAATTCTGAAAGCATGTTATTTACTTCATTTCTCTTCCACTTTCATTTGTTAAGGTATATATCTACAAGGTGGTTCCTCTGGTGTCACTTCCTTGGAATGGATGGTCACAACTGGATAATGGCCTGGGAAAGTACGAGGAGGCTTTAAAATTAATAGGCTAAACCTCTTCAACAAGCATTTCATTGATGGGCAGAAAAGGGCAGATGTCGGTGTTTAAACACTCTATGTGTCAGCTGAAGAGAGAGCTGTGGCAGAGGATATAAGGAACAGCAGTAAAGATGAGATTCTCCAAAGAAATTCTGACAAAGTACAGCAGATTTCTGATGAGGAGGTCAGGGGACCCCTGTCACAGAAACTGGGCAATTTCAGAGCAAATCTTAACAAGTGTAAAAAGGAAAACCTTGTTATGTTTATAATGAGATTGTCGAAGAACTGCGACAATTACAGGCACAGCAAGAGACTGCATATGTTGTTGAGGAGAAGGGACAGTGTGAGTGATTTGAGTTTAATGTACATGTAGGTGCCTGTCCCAGGTTGGGGGGGGGGGGGTACTCTGGTATTATATTGTCAGGGATGTGCAAATGAAGACAAATCTTCATCTACCCAAAAATAGTCCTACAGGCCAAATCCATACCCCAAAAAATGACCAACAAATGTCCTTTCTTTCTCTGTATTAAAATCATTTTACTCAAGAAATGTCACCGCAAAATTCCCAACCCAAAATCCAACCCCCCCAAAATAATAATAATAATAACAATCTTTTATTAGGAAGCTCCATCACTAAAAAGTGGTTTACATAGAGGTCCTAACACTAGATATATATTATATAATGATACAATTAAAATCTATAAAATAGAGCTAAAACCGAAATATAAGGGCTTTGCACATCCCCATTACTATTATACCTGAGTACTCCAACCCCCCAGGAGTAAGATATCAAACATGAGACACAGTGCTTTCAAACAAACTCTGTTTTATCTTGTGATGAAACGCTCTGTCGCATGTTTGATATGACTTCCCAAAAAATTAATTTTTGTCGAAGAAATAAAGGATGCAAAAACAAGGAATTTTTCATCAGATTTCCAAACACGTGTCAGTGCATGATTTCCTTTCTATTTTCTTTATGAGTTATTAATAAGTTTGAGAATTCAAATTGAAAGGTTTTGCTCCATAAACTACTGAGGTTCAAGTTCATTCCCATTTGCTGACTGTAATAGGCATTATCAAAAAAGGTTAAATGATCAGTATATCTGTTCATAGACATGTACCTTTCAATCACCATGGGATAAATTTGCAGCTAAAATGGCATATTAGTTCTTTATTTATTCACTTCATTTATGTTAATAAATGTATTACATTTTGTTTACTACAACTTTTTTAACATTGGGTGGTTTGTGGAGATCATAAAATTATGTTAAACATTAATTGAAGATGTGCATGGAATAAAGCCTCAAGTGACATCTGACAAACTGCTAAATTCTCCTTCCCATTTACCTTATATAATCCTGTGAATCAAAGGGAGAATTTGGCATTAGATCAGGAGTCACTTAGGGCCTTATTCCCCACACCCCTTCAATTATGCATTAACTTTTCCAGAACCTTCTCACTGAGTGTTTGCAAATTATTACTGATAAACACTGTGAACTACTGTGAAATGATGTGTGGTTTCAGGAAGATGTCTGAAACACCCCATGGATTGTCATTGTTTTGATTAGGAACCTGGGTCTCCAAGGCTAAATTTTATAAAGTTTTTACCCAACCTGGAATTTCCAGAATTGTGGGGGAGGGGGGGGGGGTTATTCTGTGGAGAAGTGTAGATAATCAATGGGATTGCTACTTTCTACACCTGTTGATGCTGAGTGTTTTTGCAGCTGCCATGTTGGAGTATAACAATATGTTACATACTGAATTTAAAGAAAATGTGGTTCTTAAAAATTTTGGATTTTATTGAAATAAGAAATGCATCCAGTGTAATATATATACCATGATAATAACTGTGTATAAAACAACTACTTTGACCTTAATGGTCTTGAATTTTAAGTAAGGAAATTGTATTTTTCCTTGTTGACATTAGTTATTTTAACACATCTTCTGGCTCATCTCCACATAATTGTGAACTGATAAAAATGCCATATATCTGTAGCATGGTTTTGGTAATAATTATCAAATTCAGTTGAACAGAAACATAAACAGTAATAAAAATTTAAAAAAGAGTTCTTTGTTTACAATTCTGTGCATTTCCAAAATAAAACTAGTTACGGGTCTAATACAAACACAGTATTTTCGTGGGGCTCTTGCTCAGTTTCTTCTTGTCCAACAAAAAGTTCCACGTCAATGTCTGAAATGAACATGATTTTGCTTTGCCTCTGGACGGGGGGTACTTCGTCTCTCTGCTGATCACTAAGTTGAGGTGTAGACCTATCTAACAGCAACTCCTTTACTGGGGTCGGCAGCACAGCCTCTAATGGGCCAAAGGAGAGACGTTTTCTGCTATCAGGCTCTGCTACTGAAGCAAGAGCTCTTTCGTGGCCCAAAACGCTAGCAAGGCGTTCGTCAATGTCGATCCTATCCGGCGTGACATCAAGCGGTTCAACACCAGGGACGTCAGTGCCACCTGGAGACTTTACAGCACTTTCGTCGTATCTCTTGTCTTTTTCGGTCGGTGTCAGGGTACCCTTATTATATTTGTCGAGGATAACATTTGAGCCACAAGCAAATCGTTGCCCATTGGGCTGATCTACGGTGATCAACGCTTCTGCCTTCGTCACCGCCACTATTCGTATCTTCGGACCGAGGATTTACGCGGAGATTGTGTTGGAACGACTTCGCCGTTCCCTTATGGAGTGCGAGAACAAAGAGGAGATGTCTGTAGAGATGTTGTAGCGTAAACGTACTTATACATGTGGTCAATATTGTACATGTGGTCAATATTGTATGTGTTTTGTGTATTTCAATATGGCCGCTTGGCAAAATTTTCTAATCGCCTCATAGCTGGTCCCAGTTTCTCTCGGCCAAACTTGTTTTGTTTTGATTTGGTCTGGCCCAATCACATCGCAGGAAAATATATATCCAGAAATGGATATGTCCCGGACTGCTGGCCAATAATTAATAAATAAAAAAATTTCACCTGAATTTCAAATTGTGCAAAACTTTTTCCTGGCTTAAGGGACTTATACTGGCAGTTTGCTTTGGTAAAATCCTTTGAAATTTCGTCTTAGTACAAAAAACATTTACAAATGTCTCCTGGATTGATGACAATGGGAAGATTTGGTCGGTTGCCGTGCGGAAATTACAAAGGAGAGTACAATTTTTATAAGTGCATAGCAAGTAACACATGTGGCAATGACAGCAAAGGAGCTTTTGTTAATGTGCAATGTCAGTCACTGGTCACCCGTTGAGGTTAACAATAAACAGATACTGTTCACTGTAAGGCTATTGTTTCTTTCCCTTGGCTTTAAATATTGTGATGAAAAGTAAAATAAGCCAACATTGTGAAATAAGGATCACTAGCCAGTAACTGATTTCAAACCGATTAATAAGATCGCAACTACTTCTTACTCCAAGTTAAACTATAATTGTGTGTTAACGAGTTTGTTAACAGTTCTTCTTTTGGAATTATATGAAGATCATCGCAGTGAACGTGTTTCAACTTAAGCAGTTGAAAAGAAGAAACCTGAAAAAATTCAGGCTTGAACTGAACTGGGAGCTTGATAGCTCAGTTGGTTAGAGCGCTGCACCGGTATCGCAGAGGTCATGGGTTCGATTCCCGTTCAAGCCTGAATTTTTTCAGGTTTCTTCTTTTCAACTGCTTAAGTTGAAACACGTTCACTGCGACCATCTTCATATAATTCTATCTTTATCCGCAGTTCAAATATATGATTATTTCGTATATTCATATTCAGTTCTTCTTTTGCCTTTGACCTTTACTTCTGTCCATTTTAAACACGTAACTGTCATCAAATTAAATGTCCACTCTACCTACCTTGTGTATTTGTCTGTCTTACTTTCCTTTATTTGTGGTTTGGTATATTGTCAAAGAGTCGTTGTATATTAAAGGCTGCCTTTTTTCAGTTGTTTTAGTAATGATAGGTAGGGTTCTTAAAATAACGATACGCTTTGTTTTTTGTTTTCTTTTGTCTGTTTGTTTGTTTGTTGGTGTGTGTTTTTTAATAGATACTAGCTGTGCTATTTTGATGGTCTCATCTATTTCATAAATTTAAACTTGTTTTTAACACAATGCATGAACAGAACAGTGTTGTCACTTTAATGTAACCGTTCGTCAGGTGTGCCGGAACAAGCTGGGACTTAATATCTCACTGGAAACCAAGCATCATTAGTTTTTGTGTGTAGAAAATGACAATATTAATTGCGTGTTTGTTTGTTTGTTTTTTAGTCTGCAATCTACTGGGATGTGAAAAAATAAACCGAGCAAAAAAAAAAACAACAAAAACAAAAACAAAATTTAACAGCAAAAAATAAAGCAATGAAAATCAAACAAAAGAAAACAAAACAAAACGGACTACGTTTTGATATGTATATGAAATTGCTGTCATGTAAAATTATTTAAAGGATAATGTCTGATTGTATGTAAATTCCACTGGATATAGATATACATGATGAAGCTATTTTGAAGAATTAGTAAAAGTGCATTTTGTGCGTTGTAAATCTAGAAAAAGTTAAATATTCAATGGTGAACTTTTTAATAAAATTGTTTTTCCAAGGAACACTGGCATTGCCATATTACATGAGACGGATTGTGTATCTAAAGACCCGTCATTCAAACGTCTTCTAAAAGGCCCAACTAATCAATTTCTGGTTGCATTCTTTCTTTTTAGATTCCTCATCAGCTACAGGTGTGGGTTGGAATATTAGTTTGCCCATGGGAAGTCGTGCTTTTTTTCCTTGCCCAGTTGATGGAAATCCTGAGCCTAACATTACATGGTACAACGGAAGTGATGCTAGTGGTACCGTTATATACCGTGGAAAAGTGTTGGATTTTCCCCAGACAAAGGAAGGTGACACTGGATTTTACACCTGTTCTGCAAGCAACTCTTTGGGAACACCAGTCAGCGTCACACACTACCTCTTAGTTGGTAAGTCCCATAAAAGTGAGAGCAGACAGCTTGTTGCTGCTTCATACATGTGTACATTTTCCTCATTGCGTGTGGCCTTAAGTTATTGTCAAAGAATTTGCTAGCGCAACGTGTAATTTCTCTCGTCCCTTTGGAACCTGGATTTGTCTGCTTTGTTTGTTAAGTATATCTTTACAAAGAAGAAATTAAATTTTACCTTCTTTAGGTTACCAACAAATCCCTTGTAAAGGGAACCAATATTCAGTCTGGTGTAGATTATACTTCTACTGACACTTGATCCCTTGGTATAATTGATATAACCCGAGGAGTCACAACACTTGAAGTCGAAAACAATTTTGTCGCTTTGAGTTCTGATCATAAATTTGAAGAGTAGCTGCTTCAATGGTTTTATTTGTTTAGAAAACTCTCGTGCATGCTTAGTACGGCTTTAGTAGACTTATTTGTAAACAATTTCAAGGTGTGAAGTTATTTTATGGAAAATGAAAGTCTTTCTGCGTTTCCTCAGATTGAAGTGGACTGAAGTTTTGAGTTCTTTTGAACTTTCTCATACGTTTCCTTTTGGTAGTTAATTGTCAAAAATAAAAAGGCCATGCTTGAGTTAATTCTCGGTTACCTGCAGATTAAAAGATTAATGTAATATTGAGCAAAAGTATTAAAATTTTGAAATATAAATAATACTTCAGCTGACGTCAAGCTTAGTCAGCTATCTAAATGTTTCATTTGCTTTTCTTTTCACCTATACAAGAACCACCTTCCACAACATCACAAACGACCCCAAAAGGTAAGCGTTTTGTTTCTGAGGTTACAGTTGCTGTGAGTATTGTAGGTACGTTTTGTAAGCTGTCCGCACGATTGAAGTGCTGAAAATTAAAATTGCAAAAACAAGTCCCCTACGCAGACAGTTTTAAGCTATAGAAGGCCAAGGATTTCAACAGTTAATTACTATTTGCATTCACTAACTTGTTACTTCAGTAGTTTTTGATGTGCACTCCTGCCGCCCCCCCCCCCCCCCCCGCCCTTCCTCCGCGAGAACGTGGCACATAAACATAACCTTAGTGGGGATAGTTGCTGGCCACCAGACGTCTTAAGTTTAATTTGTGTTAGCCAAACATATACACGCCGTTAAAGTGAGTCACGCGTTTCTTTATTAAGGTTTAACTGAAACAAGAAAATCTGCAGTTCTCCAAAAACGGGCTCTCACAAGCTGGAGCTATACAGTTGTGGGCACCTAGATTCACGGATTTTTTTGTAGTGGGTATTATAAAGAAATTTTTCGTGATCTGCAAAAAATACATATCGCAAAAATGAAAACCCGCAACAAAAATTTCATACCAAGCTGAAGATGCTAGAATTAAACCTTTCAGTTCTCCTCTAGCCTTTGGATTTTCTGTAGTTTGCAATACAGTAATAAATGGTACATGTTTTACAAAATTGCGTCACGGGCATACATGTAACTTTGTGTGGCTACTTATCACTGGTGGTTACTTTAAGAAACCAGGAAGCAGATCTGGCGATCCATCAGACTGAGGTAGATATAGGACTGCTGGCAGTTAAGTACGAATGTGGCGGGAAAATATATTTTAATGTTAACAACTCTAAGAAAATGTGGAAGGCATTAACCGACCTTATTTCTTAAAAAGCTAAGCAAACGCCAATCAGCCGAACTGATCTTGATGCCGTTGGCAGATCTTTTACCAAGCCAATTGGTATAGTGGACCCCATTGTTATTAGACTACAAGCAGTCTCTCTTTCCGCTCAGGGACAGTCAAGGGAAGCGAACAAAAAAGCGGGTGCAAAAATCATCCGCGTCGTTGAAACGTGAAGCGTGTGTCGTGCCGCTAGTCTAACACTAGCGGCTCGACACGCGCGTCTTGTTTCAGCGCAGCAGGCGCTTTCGCGCTCCTTTGCTTGTTCGTTTTCCTCGACTATCCCTGAGCGGAAAAAGAGACTGCTCGTAGTCTATATTGTTATTATTAAGGTCATCGTTATTTTGATTTAACTGATCCAAGGCTAGCTTAGACCAGTTCAACCTTTGCGAGCCGGTTTATTGCCTGCTACTGAGATCGGTATATAAACAACCACGATAGTAGCGTGATCAAGTGTTATTATTAAATTATGAACTGATATAGTTTATGTTAATAAATGTCTAATGTTGTTGTAGGTACCACTGAAGTCGTTCTGCGGATAACATTGACCATCCTAAACAAAGATTGTGATAACTTTTTGGAAGACAAGTTTCGTGAAGAGGTATGAGATATTATTCCTTGCCACTCTTCAATCGACTGATAGCACAACTAGCTGGGGATTGCTAGTTCAAGGGGATGTTACGGAGCTCTGAACACTGTGTTAATGACCACTCTACTGCCCTTCCGTTGCCTTAAAGGATCTCCATTTTCATTCTGTTTGTGCGGTAATCCCGTTTTGTTTTCTAAGCACATCTTTCCTAGAGGCGTATTACGCGATGTCTTCAGTGATTTAGTGTTAATGTAACGTAAAACATTTAAAACATTTCATGTTAAGCGCTCAATACAGTTACTCTTTGTATATCGTTTTGATTGAGTGAGTATTTAGATTCTTAATTTGTTTTTCTTTTAGGTTGAGAAAATTCTTGAACATCTCAGCCTTAAAGGCGTCGAAATCAAAATTCGGTATGATTTCCTCTCATTTTTGTTAAGTTCTGTGCGTTTGTTATCTGCAAAAAGGTAGTTCTTTGTTGTTGATCGGAAATGGGGAAATAGTGGTGGAAGGAGAGGGAAGTGATAAGTAGAGGAAGTTCAGTGGTAATTGATTTAGCAGTGTACTTAGTAGTCAGATACTTTAATTTCGAAAGAGAAGTAAGAAGAAGTTTTGAAAGAACACCTTTTTTTCCAAAAATAGCTGACGATGTATCTGCTTGTAACAAATAATGGTACCTTTAGTGACTTCCAGTAAATAATTTATGTACAGGAGGCATTTCGCGCATGCTTGGCCACCTGCGAACTAAGCATCCTGAATGTACAGTATATATCACGATGGAACCGCTTACTAACTGAGACACAACTGTTTCACAATTGTTCTTCAAACAAAGCCGAAGGCTGGTTGCACAAAAGCAAGTATTCTTTCATCAGCTTTTTGGGTAATTTCGCTTGTCCTTTTGAAAAGCGTGAATACGTTATCCTTGACATAATATTATTTTTTGCTCGTGTAAGCGATTGGCAAGCTTCCCTGTCAAGTTTTCCTTGGCTATCGCTACACAGTATTCTGCACACGGGCAGGTTTCCTTCGACAACTTTCTTGAAACTTTTCAGTATTTGTTTGCTTGTAAAGGGTGAAAATGTTTTCCGTGTCTTGATAATTGACAATATTTGACAACTGAGAGAATTGTTAAAGAAAAAAAATGTCAAATGCCGTCATGCACACAAGAACACAACACTTTTCAGTAGCAAACTCGTCAATTCAAACTTGCTAGTGTGCACCCAGACGAAGAAGAGACGTTTGCAACCGTAGAATGCTTAATTTTTTTTTCGAAACGCGGATCTACATTAAATTTAAGGACAAACACATGGTTTGTCAAGCCAATAAAAACCTTCCTGACATCTAAATTTTTGAACTAGAGCAATTTCTAGCGGTCTTTTTTTTTTTCTTTTTAGGTGTGGCAGTGTTATCGTTGATCTTGCTCTGCGGTTCAATCAAATCGTGAGTGAAAGTGATGTGATATCTGTTCTGAAGACTGCTGCACAAGAAGCCAAATTTGGCAGCTTTATTGTTGATCCCGAATCCATAAAGCACACTTCCCCATCATCCACCGCAACTCCAGCACCTACCACCACAGGAAGCACACAGGGTATCGGTTACTTGCTAAAGAGGTTCTAGTATTAATTGCTTTAGAAAAAGCACAACTCTTTATTACGGTCATTGACAGTAGTCTTTTTTGTTCTTGATCTATTTATTATTTCCTGTTCATTTGTCTTTACAGAATGCACATGCATCAGATATTTTGCGATATTCGGATCTATCATTGGAGTTCTTGTGGCTATCATCATTCTTCTCATTATATACATCATTTGGCTGCACAAGAAAGGTGGGTCAATAAATATTTTGAAGTCCTCTTTTAAGTCGTCTCATATCTTTATTCTAACTTTAATAATTGCTGGATTTTATCTTCTTTACTAGGAACTGCAAGAAAGAAAAGGTACGTTAATTTTCCATCCATGGGATGATTTTACTTCTTCAGCATCGTCAAATCTCATGTTTTTATATGTGCTTTTCTGCTCAACGCAAGACGTGTTGGTGTTGTAACAATTCAGTTATAAGATGCTCCAACTCATTACTCAAGCAGTGACGACTTCATTGCTTTCAATGCTAATGCCCCCCTGTTCAGTAAACTTTTATTTTGTCCTCAGACCTTATGAATTTCCTCCTGACGATAAAGGAGCCTATGACGTAAGTCCATTTCCTTTTTGTTGAATTTGTTATCTTTCTGCATGTCGGTGCTGGCTGGTTTCTGCAAAATAACTTGGATTGTTATTACGATAAAAGATAAGATAAGAGAGACAGAGATTTAGATAAGAAATAGTAGCATCGTAATGGGATATAATTGCTCATCTGTGTAAGCTAGTTTGCATCCCTTCAAACTGTGTGTAACGGTTTACTTTTGTTCGCTGAACGCTTGTGAGGCCAGTCCTATCCACGCTTTTGTTGACCAGATAACCGAAGTCCTTTAAACAGGGGCTGTTGTTAAAGATAAAAACTTTGAGGCAGTTTGTTAAGCAATCAGAACAAAAAACACATTGATGCAACGTCAAGCGAAACGTTAGTCAAAATATTATCACTAGTTTGAATTTCCGACAGCATAGAATTGATATTATGACAACTTTTTTTCGCAATTGGAGACGTTGTAACTGCTTCTTAGAACAATAAACGGTAACCATGAGTTAATCATAGGATGGCAAGTTTGCACCACGAGTGTTTCGTTTCTTGGCATGCATCTCTCTTTTTCAGAATGACATACCAATGGAAGACGTTACGTCAACTCCTGTTCGTCCTAGTAATTCTTCCCAGCAATTAACTCTGGCTAGCGGCGCCACATACATGGACCTACAAGAAGCAACTCGATCTGAAAACGATCGCCCATATCAATCAAGGCCAAACAATCCACAGCCGCAAAGTTCATCTCAAGGAGCTGATTACGCGCCACTTAATCCAAAGACACGTTCTTGGGAGGTAGCAAGGGATCACGTGACTATAGAAAAGATCATTGGTAAAGGTGCTTTTGGTCAGGTTGCCAAGGGAACAGCGGCAGACCTTCTGGGAAGGCCTGGGAAGACTACAGTTGCTATTAAAATGCTCAAATGTAAGCCGTTTTTTCTTTTGAAACTGTTTTCTCGTGATATAATGGAAACACGAAAAGTGAAACGAATTGTTTTCTTTGTAAGGAAGTTGATTTCATTCATAATTTACAATAAACCTCCTCTGTCTATTTTGCAAGCCTTTCCTTTCCAAAATGAGTTAAAAAGAAATGAGTTTCCGTTCCAAAACTCATATTTAAGTACTTTGCTGAATGACTAAAAACGTATTTTTCCTGAATAGTTTAACAACGTATTTTTAAATTTTGGTTCGGATCACCATTAAACTCATATTCATCAGTAGGAAAAAAATGTGTGTACTGATAAACGTACAAAAATAAATTTGCAGGGTAATCCAGAAAGCATAATTAATAACTAGCGATGTTTTAATGTAGCTGATTAATACCTTTCAGCTAACGCTCCCGAATCAGACAAGAAAGACTTGTTATCAGAACTAGAAGTGATGAAGACACTTAAACCTCATCCACACGTCATTAAACTACTGGGATGTGCCATTAAATCAGGTATTAAAATAATGGAACTTAATCTAGGGGCATCTGGTGGTAGTGTCTGGTTTAGTATTAATCTATTAAATTTGCCCAGTAAACTTGAATGAAGGAATTGTTTTTCCCTGTAACAACAATTAGTCGCTGGTTTAAAAAAAAGTTTAATTTATTTTTTTTATCAATTAACTTGAAACGTTCAGCTACTTCTTGGCTTCTAAAGAAATTTTGTCTTTCAGAGCCATTATTGGTGTTGATCGAGTATGTGCCTTATGGAGATCTCCTCGGTTACCTGAGAAAGAGCCGTGGATTAAATGACACTTACTATAAAGACCCGGATATCAAACCGCAAACCAGTCTGACGTCACAGCAGCTGATGAAGTTTGCTTGGCAAATCGCTGATGGGATGAGTTACCTCTCATCAAGATCTGTGAGTGTATTCATTACGTCTTTATCTGTTATCCATCTTGTTACAGTTGCAAAAAGCAGCACAAAGACTGGTTTGTTCAAACTTTCTCTGGCAACTTTTGCATCACTGGATGCGAAATTACAATATCTTCTGAGGTGATCAGTTTAACCAGATTTCAGTCAGGCTGGTGTGGAAACGTTTTCGCTGTTAATAACACTATAACATACACCACAACCACGGCACTTGCAACTACATCATAGTATAATAACGGTATCAATAAAGTATTTTTCATCAAGAAGTACTAACTGCGAACGCTGAATTGTTTCAGATAATCCACCGAGATCTTGCTGCTCGTAATGTGTTGGTTGGAGAAAGAGAAATGTGCAAAGTGACGGATTTTGGAATGGCCAGAGATGTGCAACAGGAAAACATTTATGAAAAAAAGACAAGGGTAAAGAAACCAACAAACGTCATGCAAAAAAGAGACTTTTTCTTGCTGTTGAAATCTTAACTCACGCATCTTTTGAAAAGTATCGCTACCATTATTAGAAGAAGCTTTCATTAAAACATAAACAGCTTTTATTAAAATATAGATCTCATTAAAAGCAATTTTCCCAACTTATGTTTTTCTGGATAAATGGCAATTATTATTATCTTCATGTTTGTAGTAGTGAGTTCAATAATTACCTGATATACAGTGAGTTTGCCATTTTCGTACCCACTGCTTTCAGCATCAGCAAGACTGAAATCTTAACACGGAAGTATGATCTTTCCATATCGAAGATTATTCTCTTTGATCTTGAGTCGTACAAGAGTTCATGTCTTTTTATGCAATCTTTTGTCAACCAGGGTCGCCTGCCAGTTAAGTGGACCGCATATGAAGCGCTGATGTATGGAACGTACACGACCAAAAGTGACGTGTAAGTCTATTAATTGATGGGCTGGGTATCGGACTGCTGGTATATTTCTGTAAATGTGCTCTTTGACCTAACAGGACATCATTAAATAGGATTACTGTTACAGTATTCAATAAAAGAAATTAAGTTTGAAAATCTGTTTTGTGCATACTTCATTTATATTTTTAAAATTCTTCATTCTCAATTTTACAGATGGAGTTATGGAGTTGTTCTTTACGAAATTTTCACCATAGGTAAGGTTAATCTGAGTACTAGGTCGACGGTCATCATGTTCACAAACAGGGGAGAAATGCAAAATAATTGAAAGATCGCTAAATGGAATCAATGTTTAATGCCTATTTCGTGAACCTGAAAAGCGAATGCGAAAATATAATTGGCTAAATCGTCATTTTCTATTCTCTAATAGCCAACGATTGCACGCTGAGGCTTGGGACAATATATTTTTATTTTTTTGTAAATACCACCAGCTGAGTCTCGCTCTTTCCGCTTAACTAGAAGTATTCACAGCCTACTAAAAAAATCAGACTGCTCTTAGTTTTCTATATGCAAAAATAAAGTCGACTGCGCCTTTTTGGCTAATGCTCACTCGGGGAAAAAAAATCAGTCTCGCAATCTAATTATTGTTTAATACGTGCAAAGTGATAGGGTCTTCTTGCGACCGAACAGGTTCAGGGTATCTCCGCGGCCAAGCGAGCCATGTCAATTTAGTTACAAAGCTTTTGTCTTTTTCAGGTGGCTCACCATATCCACGAGTGGAAGGCAGGAAAATTGCAAACCTGCTTCAGGAAGGGTACAGAATGCCTAAACCACAACACGTGGATGATAAATTGTAAGTCAACTGAAACTTCCCTGTTTTAATGTAAGTTAGAAAAAAAAACATTTGTTTTTGAGAATTTTGGTTAGACTGAGGTGATTGTTGGTTACGGTGACTGGGTATTTTCGATATTTTGTTACCGTTGATAAGTATCTTTAACTCTAGGGGTGGGTTTTTTCCTTGTTCTTCGGTGAAGCCATAATGCGATTTAGATACGCACTGGGAATTTAAATAACTCTCTCTACTGTCTTGGTTCTCTTTTTCATTGTCTCCCAGAAGGTAGCATATCTTTATCTCAAGACTTACAGCCCAAACCCAGCCTGAATTAAAAACACTATTGGCGAGATTACACAAGCCAGGCTAACTCCTTCTGCGGAGATCCCGGCAAAGCTCACCATTCGATCGATATTTCTCTTTCTATGAAACTCATTATAGCATAGCAAACCACAAGGCCTAATGAACCAGAAAGTAATACATCAAAAGGGAATATAAGAAAATGTACCGTTGCATTCTCCTTGTTAGAGCTGTTTTTTAACAAAAGCTTCAAAATTTAGCTCATTTCAGCAGACCGAGCAAGCCTGGTCAACCGGTCTACCTCACGACTTAGCTTAGTGAAAACGTTTGCTAAGAAAACTGCCAACTCTGTAACTTTTTTGAATTATGAAAATTACTTATAGGCGTACTTTGAAATGTTTACATCCACTACACAGGAAAAATGTAGGGATGTAAAGTAAACGTGAAACAAAAAATGTCGCCACGACTGTCACGATCTGCTCAATTTTTCTTAGGTATCAAATCATGATGAACTGCTGGCAAAATCAAGCGGAAGCAAGACCGTCATTTGCTGCCTTAACGAAACAGCTAAAAGATATGGAAAACCAGCACACGGTAAGAACAACAAGAACAACAACAACAACAACAACAATAACATTATTTATTTTTCAAAATCTCTTTGAACCTTGAAATGATGCCCGCCGAATCGAAATGCATGGTTATTGCAACAAACATAAGATTTGGTCCCCTTTGTAAGTTATCTACTAAGCAAAATTAAACAGCTGGGACGTTTTGAGCGTTGGCGGACGACTTGTCTGCTGGTAGGATATTCAGTTGAGAATAGTGGAGGACACTCATCGAGCCGCGAAGTGGAGAGGTTAATATCCACCACTGTTCACCAACCCAACACAACTAAAAATAACAATATTACAGGGTAATGAAAACATGGCAGGAGATCAAGGCGGAATGACGCATGGTTTCATTTCAATTTTTAAAGAAACTATCAATCTCGTTTCCAGAGCCCACGTTACCCATGTGTGGGCTCTGGGAACGAGATTGAGAAACTATAGGAACATCAATCTATTGCTTATGAAAAAAAAAATAAAAAAATAATCTTGCATGTGAATTTGTTTTCGTTTTCTTTTTTTCAGAGGCTGATAAACATGCACATTTATGACAACCAGTTGTACGCAAAAGTCGAGGATCTGAATGTATAAGCTGACTTTTGAATGAAAGTAACCTCATCAATTCTAGTCTCGGGGGAAACGTAAAGTTTTTCTACAGTATACAGTAATTATAGTAAACCTGATGGTAGTTTCAAAGGACATGTATACTTTTTATTATTTTTCTTTAGTCGTGAAGTATTGTAAATATGTTTTAGATGCCATGTTGGAAGGCAAAGCCATGCCATCGAAATTTTCAAAGAGGGGAAGTTAAATGCTTGCAACATTTCCCAAGAACAGTGGATGAAATTTGATTGGATTATGTGAAATTTTTGCTCAATGCTTTCCAAGGAATTGAGATGAGCATCTATAAAATGATAGTTTTCTGACATACAAATTCAACATATACTATATATTAGGAATTCAAAGAGTGCAAAAGTAATGTAGAAGAGTTTTGCTAATTCTCGCAAAATTTTGCCAAATATTTTTATTTCACAACATTAAGTGGAATTTTTCGCGGACATTCCACAATTTTTAGCACATGAATTGCTCACGCATTTTTGTTGTTATTTGAATAGAGAAGAAAGGCCTCACGTAGCTTTTCAATAGAGATAACTTCCATTAGCAGGTCCTTGCTATGTTCGTGGACCTTAAATTGTAGCACGAACAATGAAGATAATACGTAGGTACCATTTCTAATTGAGGCAGTATTTTTATATTTTACTGCTTACGACTCTTTTAGTTGCCAGTTCTTACCAAAATGGTTCAGCTCAAAGATTGAGATACGTCAAGTCGCTGTTACCTCTTTGCGACAATATTGTGTTTCTTTAATCGGGTTGTTTCTGGTTAGCCTGTGTTATTATTATTTACAATGCCTTAAGTTCGAAACTTCAATAAATAAGGCAGATCTTTTCATTTTACACCAAGATAGTGGTATGTTTAAAAATTACTGGTTATTACTCATACCCCCTCCCTTCCCCACCCCTGTAAGGAAAACTAAATAAGGTTTCATACAAGAAGAATCCTCCCCGAGGTTCCAAACACTGCCTTATTTATGAATATGGTACCCTTCCGCAGCCTAGTACCCTGGCGTTCTCTTCCCGCTCACTCGACTTGGCGCGAAATGTTGCGTCACCGATTCATTCGGTGACGTCATAACATTTCGAGCGAAGTCGAGTGAGTGGAAGGAGAACACCTGGGTACTAGGCTGTCCCTTGCATATATCAGAGCAAAACTTGCATCTCTGTCATTCGTAAAACATAAACCAGACGAGCAGATCTTCCCACGATTTATAAGTAGATCATCGCACGGTTTATAAGTAGGTCATCCCACGGTTTATCCACGAACACTTAGGCGCTGGAAGGCTCCAAGGCTTGATAAATTTTCGGCTTGGTAAATTTTGCCGAAAGTTCTCAGCCCTTTTACACACTTCGTTTCCGCACTTGTACCACCTCAGCCTTAAATTTCAGCCTGTTTCATCTCGGCAAGTTCCCATAGGACGCAGCTGAGCCAGATGTTCTCTTGAACTGATATTTTTAATAGCAATACACATACATTTTACCGTTTGTACTCGTCTATTTGCATAAATGAAAGGTTAAGTTAAAATGCCAGCCTAAGGGGCTTTAAAATAATAATAATAGTAATAATAATTGCGTCCTGATCCGTTAAAAATTAGCAGCGTCCAATACATTTTTGGCCACTAATATTAATACTCCCTTCTTAGATCTTTGTAGAACGGTGTTTGATCGTCTGCTAATACTAGACAGGTGACTGTCTTTTTATGCAGATTTACTTGAGTCAAAACATAATTCTACGTTCGCTTAAAGGGTGCAAGGGCAAACTCACCACGGGATGATCTAATCGTGTCTCCTTAACACATGGTTGGCTCGCAAACAACAGCCGATAGCAGAGTGACCTACTTGCCTAAATGTCTAACGTCTGAATAACGGTAGGGCGCGCGCTAAGCTGTTACGAGGGTAAAGAAAAGTGAACGTCTCTACGGATTACCCGCTCTAGTCGTTAGCTACCCCCTAATGTATGAGTTGTCAAACATAAAACCGAATTAGCTTTGCTGAAAAAACAAAAAAAACAAAAAAACAACCTAAACCTTTTTTGCGGCCAGAAACAGACCTGAAATCGTGCTTTAGCTCCGCTTATGTGGTATGCGAACATGAGTATGGGCAATGTGGTAACATGAAGCTGACATTTGGCTTTTGTTAAACCTATTCAAGCCAACCACATGGTATAACGTAAGGCTACCAAGTGGGATAAAAGACGATAGAGAAATACGACCCGCGATACGAATGTATTCCCGAAGTATGGGGCTGTTTGTATGGACGAAGCTATTGAAATCCATTTCTTAAGCTTTCGTTGCAAAGCGCAGCTGAAAGCTACAATTGGTTGGGACTACCGGGCAACGTTCGATGAAAACTTGTTGCTAACACAACTCGTGCAATTCTTCCGCCGCCTAAACTGCAATCAGGTGTTCTGTATTGTGCCATACAAAGCTGCAGGCGTCCCCTCTACGTTTTCCTCACGTAAACCCCGCGCGCGTCCCCGGCATTGTACCCTTTAATTTATCAAACGCCCTCTAAGCAATCAGTCAACCAACCTGCATTATAGCCTCTCTGTTTTCTTCCCATCTTTTGCTTGCGTTTACATTGGGGGCCAGCAGTGTATTGGCCTCCGCTTTGCGAATGCATAATTTCAGCGTAATCAATCTTGATGTATGGAGTGAGTTTTTTGATTGGTGGTAGTGGATGCTGAGATGTGGTTACTGTAGGCATATCTGGTCCGCTGAAATTATCCAAGTCAGCATAAAGCACCACACCTGGCTCACATTTCTGTGACAAGGGATGTAAAAAATATTTTCGTCTGCTCAGTTCACATATTTCTAGTTTCTTATTGTAAATAAAGTAAGCGGTCGTTGTTAAATCTTGATGTCCCAATGATCTTTGCAGTAATTGCCACATAATGTGATCATTCGGCATTCTTTTATGGATTAAGGACCGTTTGGAACGTCCAACGTTTTTCAGAGGGTAGCAAAAGGTTTATGGGCAAGGCTTGAAAAGGGCAAAAATGGTGCGTGACGCTTGAAAGTACGTAAAAGAAGAACGCAATTCGTAAAATTAGGAATATATATGAGACTGGAATTGTATTTTGGTACATTATATGTGGCGCACGAAACGTTCGACGATTAAAACAGGCCTACAACTTTCACCTTGTCATTATGAAAGCCATGTGGTCGTTATGGCTACTGATGTGAACGTTCTTCAGTTCTGTACATTGATATTGTCAGTGTTGTACTGTTTTATAACGCGTACAACCGTATTCCACTTGCACCTTTTCGCCGTTCTGGGACCTTCAATGACGGCATAAGGGCGGGTATTTTGGTAACTAGCTTCTTCGTAATCTTAGTCATCTTCTCTGGAAGTGAAATGTTTTGCATTACGGGGTCGTTTTAGTGCAACGGGCCACTCGATTACGGTGAAGTTGGCCCAGAAGCATTAATCAGCTAGGAGTATTTCTTCTCTCTTTGGATGAAATGCTAGTCTATTTGCGAGGCTAGCCCCAAAATTAGATTAGGTGTCCCCAAAGATTCACTAGTTTCACACTAAATTCAAGAGATTCACTAGTTTCACACTAGATTCACAAGTTTGTTTCCTAAGGTAGCAACACGACACGATGCACTAGCCATGCGTGTTACATTGACCAGTGTAATTTACAGTATATGATTAAATGAATGCATCTCTGTAGTGCAAAGAACGTCATGAAATCAAATCGTGAAAGATATTGCCCAGTTCACACAGTTACGGCTCCATAATTTTATCACAAACTGAACTACTTCATTCGATGAATTCATGTGGGTGAGACCATAAATTCGTTCGGCCAAAAGGGACACCTGTGACGTACCCGTGAGCAGAAGACTATAACAGGAAAAATTTGTGAAGCAGATGTTAGGAACATGTTGCCCGGCTCATAATTGCGAGCTTTTATGTGCTTAAACAAAAGAAACTAGAGCAGCCAGCCAGAATGCTAATGCTTTATCCAAACCAGTTGGAAAACCCTTTCAAACACGTTATACCAACCATGACCGCCATAGATTAAAAACAGAACATGTCACCATTGATAATCCAGTCAAACCGCCTAACAAATCGGTCAAACCTGTTGGTAAGTAAAAAATAGAACATGCCATCATCTCACTTTAATGAGATTTCTCTGCCTCTTTTTCACTTAACGTATTCCACTGTAAGTTAATGAGATTCCACCGCAAAAATACGGAAACTACGGTCCCTACTATACCACTAAAGGTAACCAGTCTCATCACGGAAAATTGCATCAAAACTGTGTAGCGCACGTAAATCGAGATATTCTTGATGTAAATTTAAATAAGTGTCTCTGCGCTTGAACTAGAAACGTTTCAAGACTGCTGTCTCTTCTTCAGTGAGAAATAATGCCGTTAAGCAGTAACGCACGTCGGTTAATTTTGAAAGTCAAAAATGTATAAGGAAACGTGCTAAAAAGTAACTATCAGAGGAATGCAAAGTCAATGTTTATTCCACTTGGTTGTGAAGTCTTGTGACGGAAGGTTAATCTTGCTTCCATGCTGCGTCGCACCATCGTTGTCATGAAACCCGCACAGATTACGGACACTAGCATATCGCTCACACTCAGTGTCCTGGGGACGAGAAATGTTTGCCAACGGGGAAGTCAGTGTTCGCTCCAACTGATCGTATGTGTTCGCGAACTCTGTCGCCGAGGCGTCTCCCAGTTCCCCCGATGTAGAGTTTAGAATATTTGCGGCATTAAATGACGTAAATCAAATTACTGGTCGTGCAAGTGAACTTGTCCTCGAAACTCAGTTGACTGCCTGGGGTGTCGACAGTCCGCGAAGGGTTGGATTGGGCGCAGGTTACGCAGCGGGGACGGCCACAAGGGAAAGTCCCTGATTCTCCATCGGTAGGTCCTGTTATTTGAAGGCTGGTGTCAGAATCGGATTTGCGAAGAGCGAAGTTTCTTTTCATGATCTCCCTTACTTGCGTGTTTTGGGGATGGTAAGTCAGGACAAGAGGGACAGATTGTTCTTCTGTGGGGGATGCGGTGTTTGAGTTGATCGTTGATCCAGGAGGTGTTAATTTAACGCGCTGGAGTGCCTGGTTTACCACAGCAGGTGGATAGCCGCGACGTATGCAAAATGAAGTCATTTCTTCACTTCTAGTTCTGAAGTCTTCTTCGTCACTACAGATCCTTCTCAGGCGGAGAAATTGGCTATAAGGAATTGAGTTCTTGCAACAAACTGGGTGCGAGGATGAGTAAATGAGATAAGAGTGTTTCTTTATAGTGAATAGTAGTGATGAGGCGGTTAGAGGATGGAGTCAAATTGAGATCCACGAAGAGAAGCTTGTTATCTGAGATGGCCCAAGTGAATTTCAGGCTTGGATGAAAATTGTTTACGAAGGTGGCCAAATCCTCCAAGTCCTCTTTGGTGCCCGACGCTACACCCACTATATCGTCAATGTAGCGCTTGTGGAGGTCAGGTGTTTTTCCTCTCTACTGCTGGAAAATCTGCTCCTCAATGTGACCAACGAATAAACACGCATAGTTGGGACCGAAACGGCTTCCCATCGCAATTTAACGCCTCCAGTTTGTTGGTAATAGTCACCATTGAAGGAGAAGGTATTAAGGGTAAGGACGAGCTCGGCGAGACGCACCAGGGTATGGGTAGGTGGTTGCAGCTCATTACGTTTGTTGAGGAACTGTGTGAGTGCCAGTAAGCCATCGTTATTGGTATAACGGTATAAAATGACTTGATGTCCATGGTGAACACATAATTGTGGGTGCCCGAAAAACGAAAAGAGTGTGCAATGTCAAGAATGCAATTAATTTTTTGACGTAGCTTGGTAGCTTTTCTACAAGGGGCTTGGTAATCATATCGAGGTAAGTGGCTAGGAGTTCAGTAGGAAAGTTATAAGCTGATACCATAGGTGTGCCCAGGTTCCCTGGTTTATAAATCTTGGGATGTAGGTAGAATTTTGAAGTACGGGGGTGGTCGCCAATTAAATTGGTGGCTGATTGCGGAAGCTCGCGTTTAGCAATGGCGTCATGGACGACCCCATCAACTTTCTTATTGTGGTCCATGGTATGATCCCGATCTAGCTTTTGATAAAAGGCTGAGTCTGACAATTGTCTTTCAGCTTCCTGGATGTAAAGGTCACGTGCCCATACTACAACAGCACCGCTTTTGTCGGCACGTTTAACTACAACGTCGTTGCGTTTTCGTAGAGGGAAAAGGACTTCTTTTTCTTGTGGGGATAGGTTTGTTTTAGTGACCCGCTGTTTGAAGTCGAGCATTTTGATTTCGCCGCGGCATTTGGAGATGTAATAGTCTAATGCTGCAAATTTTCCAGGAGGTGGTGTCCGTTTGGAAGATGAAGGTTTTAGGGTCTTTTCCCCATTTGCTTATTCAACCGCAGAGACACTAATTTAAATCTACGTCAAGAATATCTCAACCAGTCTCATTACTATCGTAAAGCATTTTTAATTGGAATTCAAAAAAGTTTTAGTAATATTATTAGCAACATGGACTTATTTGGAAGGATAATTAAGACATTCGTGCTAGCAGCCATTATTAGCAGTGCATCTGTAGTCTCCTTCATGTTGTTTACCACCCAAGGGAAAGGTGACAGCAAGGTTATCAGAAACTTTTGTCCCGGTGATGTTTGATGCTCGATAACGATAACCTGTACATTTGAGTGACACTATATCACCTTTATTCACTGTCCTGTCCGGTTGAACTTGAAAGTGAAAACAACAAAATTTTGAGTTTTGTCGAAGAAAGCTTAGGGTATTGTATTGTTCGTGGACGGCAGAGTTTTCAAAATGGCCGCTGCTCTGTTTTGTTTGTGGGTGTAAACAACATGAAGTAAAGGGCTGAAGACAAGGCAAAGATAATGTAAACCTTTCATGCATGTCTATATTTGCGTCTAATTTTTTTCGGCTCAACCGGCGTCCAGACTTTGAGGGCAAAGAAAATAGATCAAGTTTGCTGTTAGAGGAGAGCCAGCTAAGTACGAGATAAGCTATTTGCACCTTACAAAAAAAACAACAAACAAACAAAAACGCTCCATCAGCCGCATAAGATTGTCTACAATAGGAAAATTGGAGATAGCACACAATGTGGGCACGTTGAACCAGAGAGGAAACCACTGATACTGGATCCAGAAATTACCAGTACCAAATACTTTTGAACAGTCTTTCGTTCTTGTTTTAGAATTAAGGAACATGGCAAAATCCCGTTTTCTCCGGAAATTAGCCTTTCCACTTACGTTCCAACCGAAATTTTCGCAACCTGTCGTGAAGGAACTTTCGTTTGGGCCCTCAAAAGTTTTTGTAACAACGAGGGTCGTGTTAACGATGTGGCCCTACGGGATTTATTGTATTGAACCACAATTAATGGGGTTGCCGAAACAATGTACATAACACTCTTGTTGGAAAAAAATTACGTTCCAATCCTTACCGACTTTAAATTAAGAAGATGGATGTGGTGAACTTGTCAAAATGTCTTAATCCACGTTTTTGTAGATTGGGGAATATATTAAGCAACCCTTACGATAAGGTAACGAAATTGTCAAAAGAGAAAACGTAAGGTTTCTAGTCTACTTCGTGATTAATCCAAATCATTTTATTTTTAAAATGTGCCTGAGCTATCCCGGAAATGAATTCGTACACACAACGAAACTAGAGATGTTACAGAAAGAAATGCCACCATCGCGTGTTCACGTGCTTATTTTAAAACCTTTAACATTGGTCATTTCATGTTGTTGTTTTAAAGACGGTAAATAAATGTATTAGAATGCATACCGCATGTGCAAAGCCATTGTTTTGCTTATTAAAGCCTATTTTTGTGGCGTTTTCGTTGTCGTCGCCGTCGTGGTTGCTTATTGCACTTTTTGTGTCTAAACTCAGTCGTAGTCACGATGTTATTAAAAATACTTACCCCTGTAAACTTTTCGGTAGGCCCTTTTCTGAAAAATCCACTTCACGGCAACTTACTTGGAATAGCTAGAGAAATTTGTCAATGAAAAGTTGGCTGTCGCCTACGAAATTACTGAAATGAGCAAAGGTATAAATGAACTATGTTTTTTTAAATACCAAAGGTACGAATCTGGATGTTCAAGGGGATTTAAGGGGAAGGCAAAATGTCGTTGTTTGACCAACATGAAATCTATTAATTTTTTCATATTTTCATATGCATAAATATCCCCACCAAGAGAGCTGAACCCTTATTGCCCCGAATTTTCACGATTTTTCACTTTAACCCCCCCCCCTTACCCCCCCATACACACCTTCCTCCCGACATCAATGGTATCATTATACTGCAACGACCGTAATCCTTCAGTTCGTAGGTTCCTATTGCAATTTAGGGTTATTGTTTTCAAACCCTCACTAAGATTAAACTTAAAATAAGAAGGGAAAGACGAATGTATCCTGGTAGTTGAACCACGTAAATGACCTCATTGTGAAAATGAACTCCTGCTCCAGATTCCTGAAGGAGTTGGGAAGCGCTACGAATGAAGAAAAAACCCCACTGCCACATGTTACATTTTGGGATTTGATGCTTGCGTGCCAACCATAGTTTGAGTAGACGTTTCTTCAATAACCATCCAGTCGTATCGTTTTAATTACCAGAATTCCTTTCTTGCTCATGATTACTTTTGAGTCAGTTTTGGGAAAATAGAGAAATCCAAAATGGCAGACAAACTGAGATGGCAGCTGCCCGGAAATCGTGACGAAACTGCACTCCGACGATCGAAATTTATCACAATGCTTCTCCAGAAAGACCTAGGAAGATTTACCCACGTACTATCCCGTAATTGCGGGAAAAATGATTGTGTGTGACCACGTGAAAATTCGAGAACAGTAATATGAGAAATTCAAATAGAGAGAAAAGAGGTATGCATTGCAAGACAACACAACAGTTAAAAAATTAGTCAGCATTTATTGGGAACTAATTAAAAGCTGATTACATGATTACACTACGAAAAAGCATTACAAGAAGCGCTAAAAGACCAGAGGAATAGGTGTGGCAGAAGACCTTTACATAAAGAAAAAAAAAACGCCGTGAACAGCATCTTGTCGAATTGAAGGATGGTTATATTTGGGTTTGATTTTGAAACCATTCTCGAAACAGTGACAACAAATGGACAGGAAACTGAAACGTTTTGGAGCATTTATCTAAACCATTCTAAAAGCAACGATTAAACTGAAAATGTACAGAAAGCTACAACTTTTCTACGACAGATGTGAGCTGACGCATTTAAGTCTAACACGTCACATCCAACTGGGTGCATTAACACGTACAATAACAAGGAGTGAAAAGCCAAACGAACCGCTCGAAAATAAAGCAAAAAAAGTTCTCAAGCCCCTTGATTCCCGTCTATCACTGAATCTACAAACTTGCCTGTAGCATTGCAATCCATCACATCAAAAAATGCAGTGTTTTGATGTTCTTCAGATGTACTTCTTAATTTGTTTAGGAAATGGTTCTGTATTAAAACTGAAATCAGAACAACATTCAATATTTTCCTTGATTGCGACAGTTTCTTTGGTTTATGTCTAAATGTTACTGCCACACATTTTCACTCTGTAAGATTACATCATTAGTTTATTATAAGCATAGTGGGTTAAAATATAAAAATAAAAGTATAAATGATTAGTAAATTAAAACAGCGTAGCCGGTAAAATATTATCTCAAAGTTCATATATATGAATGAGGTAACATTGCCATTACTACGTTAGCTTAAAGACACGAAAGCAATGATGACAGCGGACTAAAAACAATTTACAAGTACAGTTAATGTCGTGCTAGAAAAAGATAATATTAATCATGTTATGGTGACCCATAACAGACATAGTTTGTTTTATAAATGAAACTAACTCTTTGGAAAAAATCCTCTAGGATGAGAAAATAGGATAGCTACCTCTTCAGGCTGCCTTACGACTGAGTAAGGAGTGAAAATCATAGCATTCAAGTAACGTATTTTTGAAGAAGCAAGTTGGTAAAATTTCTTATTGATTGGAAATTAATTGAACCAATCAGCTTCACTGTTTAGAATTGAGGCCACAAAGGAATATCTAAGTTTATCTACACGCAGGCCAACAGTTTTAGCGTCTTTTCTCCAACAACCGCATACCCCGCTACATAAAACATTCGTCACTTAAGTTTTATGGAGCCAGTTCTGGTACCAGAGTTTTTCTCGCCAAACTCGTTAATGGGGATCTAAACTAAAAGCCAACTTGTCAGCATAGGAGACAACACGAGAACGCAAGCAAATCCTCTGGCATTCCGGCATTCGGGGAACGGATGCACACACAATGGATATAAATAAATTGAATTACAAATTCAATTTAAAAATTAGCCATAACACTATAACTAAAATTCTACAAGGACAATTCTACTGGTCGTTTCTCTAAAAAGAAAAAGAAATCTGTAAGTTTCGTAGTTGACACGTCTATTTCTTAAAGTGTAATCCACCAAGCAGTCACACAGCAATCTTTTGATGCACATTGAAAACATCTTTCACCACATTATCTTTGATTTCCTTCACAAAAAGAGGAAGATTAAATTTAACAAGTATGGTCAAACGTTTCGGTGTAACGTTTCTGTAATCATGTATATTGATCGTCATAAAATGCACTGAGAAGACACAAGCACCGCAATTGGTGCATGTACCAAATGAATGCTATTGAAAGTTATTGAACAGTTAGTTCTAGGTAGAGCTAACTTTTAAGTCTTAACAGACTGCTGAATTTCCGGATGAAATTCTAATGTGGCTACAACCAAATGAAAGACAAGCTACCAAACGGTTATCTCCCGCAATACTTTTTAACGTTTTCAAACATTCAATTGAAAGCTGGCGACAAGTACATATTTTTTGATACGGTTTATTCACAGGGGGCCGAGACAATCTGTTTGAAATTTGAATGATTTGTATGGGAATATTACAAGCTTCGTATTTAAAGCAAAATATCGGGGATAATGTTGATATTTTTCTTCAAAATAGACGTAAACGTACCTCAATTGTTGTGGTTTGTCGTCCTTGTAGCCGTAAATGGCGAATATTGGCGATTTTCAAGGTTTAGCGTTCGGCGTTTAAATGAGCGTAATAAGAGAAAGACAAGGGAGGAGATCTTCTCAGAACCGCTCCAGCGCCAAGCCGAAATTCACTCCGAAATTCGCACCGCCCCGCTTCCAAATCAAAATCCAAGCAAAACTGAGATGTTAAGGATTCCGCTCGTACCATTCGTTTGAAAATCCATTCAAATTACCAAGCGCTAGCCGCCGAATAAAACACATATGTAGTTCAAATTATCCGTGGCAAATTTTCGTGTGCCGACCTCAAACGGTCACGCTGTCTGCTCATTGTTTGACATGTCATTGATTGACCGCATCCAATCAGAATGGAGCAGTCGGCGTGACCGTTTGAGGTCGGCACACGAAAATTTGCGCCGAACATTTGAACTACATATGTGTTTTATGTGTTTACGCGCTGGAGCGGTTCTGAGAAGATCTCCTCTCCTGTCTTTCTCTTATTACTCTCAGGTAAACGCCGAACGCTAAACCTTCAAAATCGCCAATATTCGCCAAAATTCGCCATTTACGGCTACAAGGACGACAAATCACAACAATTGAGCTAAGTTTACGTGTATTTTGAAGAAAAATATTAACATTACCCCCGACATTTTGCTTTAAATACGAAGCTCGTAATATTCCCATACAAATCATTCAAATTTCAAACAGATTGTCTTGGCCCCCTGTGGTTTATTGTGCTTAATGAGATAACGACATCCCCACAATATTCGATTACTGTGCAGATGAAAGCCTGATGTGTGACTTTTGAAATGAAACCTACTAATTAATTTGGCCTCAGTGAATGGGAGCGATTGGACGTAAATTTAAATCAAGCAAATGAATACACAGTTTTACAGATCTACGAGGCCGCAGTAATTGACATACCTCGACACTACCTTGTCGTGCTCGTGCCTGCTTGAAGTGCTCAGCTATACCGCGTGAAAATGAAATATTAGACACAGCATAAGTAGTGGTCTTATCCTGTAAACGATCTTCATGCTCATAAACTTTCTAGCAGTCGACTGGACACGCTGAATTAAACATCACTATTAAGCATGATACACTGTACAAGAGTTAACAAAGGCTCTCAACAAAACAGCTATTGTTGAACCGTGTGACATTGACGAACGGAGGACACTATTTGCAACCTGCATACACGGGCGTCTCACTCGCACCAGAGAAAAGTGTCCAGCTTCAAAGCTCCGGCGCTAGCACCTTCGTCCTTGCTCTCGTCGAAGAAAAGTGAAATCCATTGAATTTCTTGTACTTTTCTACACAACTTTCCCTAAAGGTTTTGGCGGAGCAAAGCAAAACTGCCAAAATATGCTTGCATCTCACTGTTGAATATTAGCCTTGTTTCTTTAACTCAGGTCTGAGTAACCCGATGGAATCGGTGCCTTTTAAGCTTGCTGCTCCTTGCTCTCGTCGAAGAGATTTTTATTGTATTGTATCTCTCGTAATTGTCTACACCGTCTTTCATGAAGATTTTGGCGAATTGGCGCTAAACGGCCGAAGATAGCGCTTATGTTGTCCCAAAGTTTGCAACACGTATTTGTTTTGCTGAGCAAAAACCGGAGGTCTGAGGCAAGTTGACAATCAAAAAAATAATGAAAAAAAAACGGGTATTACTAGAACCCGTCCTGACGGCGGGGTAAAAAGAACGGGAAAAAACGGGTATTACTAGATCCCTTCCTGCTGGCGGGGTAAAAAAAATACGGGTATTACTAGACCTCTTGCTGAGGGCGGGGTAAAAAGAAGAGAGGAGGAAGAAAAGAAAAAAATAATGCAATACTTACGGTCTTTCTTGAAATTCAAAAACTTGAGCTTGATGTTATTGCAATAAATCGATAAGATAAAGAATTGAGCGAAGATAAAAAACAGAAAAAGAAAGAAAGAAAAAAGAAAAAATTAGCAGCTTGAGGCCTACTCTGGGACCCAAAGTCGCCCAAAGTCGCCTAAAGTCGCCCAAAGTCGCTCTAAGTCGCCTTAAATCCCTTGTATATAGTTTATATATTAATAGTAAACTACGTAAAATTTAATATAGTTTATTTTCAGTTTGCTTGCCAAGGCTGTTCCCTAACCAGAGCCCTATACAATAAAATGCCCAAGGAATCATCCTGGGGCCCCTAAGTTTCTTGTTGTGACACTTACTAACTCACAGGTTTCACTTAATGCCTTACTTTTTGGCCTGTGACCAATTCGGCAACAACCTTGCTTGCTAGCTGTTGTTAAGGTCATCGTTGCATGTTTATGTACTACTAATGTCTTTAGTGTGCGGGTCCATACCAACATCACAAGAGGTCATTAGAAATTCCAAGGGGGGTGGGGGCAGTGGAGGCTCTTGAAAGCCACCAAACTAGAATTTCCAGAACGGTGGGGTGGAATAGGGGGTTGGTGGAGCATTCAAACTAAAACATTTTCATGGGGATAGTATGGATATTTTCTGTAACAATGCATTATGGTGTACCATGATGATTCCCATGTACATGTATATCACAACTGTACTTAGGTTCACCTTGGCATTTCCAATTAAGTCACTGAAGGTTACCTAAAATTGCCTAAAGTCGCTCAAAATCGTCCAAAGTCGCCTAAAGTCGCCCAGTTTCGTAGTCGCCACGTCTATTTCTTAAAGTGTAATCCACCAAGCAGTCACACAGCAATCTTTTGATGCACATTGAAAACATCTTTCACCACATTATCTTTGATTTCCTTCACAAAAAGAGGAAGATTAAATTTAACAAGTATGGTCAAACGTTTCGGTGTAACGTTTCTGTAATCATGTATATTGATCGTCATAAAATGCACTGAGAAGACACAAGCACCGCAATTGGTGCATGTACCAAATGAATGCTATTGAAAGTTATTGAACAGTTAGTTCTAGGTAGAGCTAACTTTTAAGTCTTAACAGACTGCTGAATTTCCGGATGAAATTCTAATGTGGCTACAACCAAATGAAAGACAAGCTACCAAACGGTTATCTCCCGCAATACTTTTTAACGTTTTCAAACATTCAATTGAAAGCTGGCGACAAGTACATATTTTTTGATACGGTTTATTCACAGGGGGCCGAGACAATCTGTTTGAAATTTGAATGATTTGTATGGGAATATTACAAGCTTCGTATTTAAAGCAAAATATCGGGGATAATGTTGATATTTTTCTTCAAAATAGACGTAAACGTACCTCAATTGTTGTGGTTTGTCGTCCTTGTAGCCGTAAATGGCGAATATTGGCGATTTTCAAGGTTTAGCGTTCGGCGTTTAAATGAGCGTAATAAGAGAAAGACAAGGGAGGAGATCTTCTCAGAACCGCTCCAGCGCCAAGCCGAAATTCACTCCGAAATTCGCACCGCCCCGCTTCCAAATCAAAATCCAAGCAAAACTGAGATGTTAAGGATTCCGCTCGTACCATTCGTTTGAAAATCCATTCAAATTACCAAGCGCTAGCCGCCGAATAAAACACATATGTAGTTCAAATTATCCGTGGCAAATTTTCGTGTGCCGACCTCAAACGGTCACGCTGTCTGCTCATTGTTTGACATGTCATTGATTGACCGCATCCAATCAGAATGGAGCAGTCGGCGTGACCGTTTGAGGTCGGCACACGAAAATTTGCGCCGAACATTTGAACTACATATGTGTTTTATGTGTTTACGCGCTGGAGCGGTTCTGAGAAGATCTCCTCTCCTGTCTTTCTCTTATTACTCTCAGGTAAACGCCGAACGCTAAACCTTCAAAATCGCCAATATTCGCCAAAATTCGCCATTTACGGCTACAAGGACGACAAATCACAACAATTGAGCTAAGTTTACGTGTATTTTGAAGAAAAATATTAACATTACCCCCGACATTTTGCTTTAAATACGAAGCTCGTAATATTCCCATACAAATCATTCAAATTTCAAACAGATTGTCTTGGCCCCCTGTGGTTTATTGTGCTTAATGAGATAACGACATCCCCACAATATTCGATTACTGTGCAGATGAAAGCCTGATGTGTGACTTTTGAAATGAAACCTACTAATTAATTTGGCCTCAGTGAATGGGAGCGATTGGACGTAAATTTAAATCAAGCAAATGAATACACAGTTTTACAGATCTACGAGGCCGCAGTAATTGACATACCTCGACACTACCTTGTCGTGCTCGTGCCTGCTTGAAGTGCTCAGCTATACCGCGTGAAAATGAAATATTAGACACAGCATAAGTAGTGGTCTTATCCTGTAAACGATCTTCATGCTCATAAACTTTCTAGCAGTCGACTGGACACGCTGAATTAAACATCACTATTAAGCATGATACACTGTACAAGAGTTAACAAAGGCTCTCAACAAAACAGCTATTGTTGAACCGTGTGACATTGACGAACGGAGGACACTATTTGCAACCTGCATACACGGGCGTCTCACTCGCACCAGAGAAAAGTGTCCAGCTTCAAAGCTCCGGCGCTAGCACCTTCGTCCTTGCTCTCGTCGAAGAAAAGTGAAATCCATTGAATTTCTTGTACTTTTCTACACAACTTTCCCTAAAGGTTTTGGCGGAGCAAAGCAAAACTGCCAAAATATGCTTGCATCTCACTGTTGAATATTAGCCTTGTTTCTTTAACTCAGGTCTGAGTAACCCGATGGAATCGGTGCCTTTTAAGCTTGCTGCTCCTTGCTCTCGTCGAAGAGATTTTTATTGTATTGTATCTCTCGTAATTGTCTACACCGTCTTTCATGAAGATTTTGGCGAATTGGCGCTAAACGGCCGAAGATAGCGCTTATGTTGTCCCAAAGTTTGCAACACGTATTTGTTTTGCTGAGCAAAAACCGGAGGTCTGAGGCAAGTTGACAATCAAAAAAATAATGAAAAAAAAACGGGTATTACTAGAACCCGTCCTGACGGCGGGGTAAAAAGAACGGGAAAAAACGGGTATTACTAGATCCCTTCCTGCTGGCGGGGTAAAAAAAATACGGGTATTACTAGACCTCTTGCTGAGGGCGGGGTAAAAAGAAGAGAGGAGGAAGAAAAGAAAAAAATAATGCAATACTTACGGTCTTTCTTGAAATTCAAAAACTTGAGCTTGATGTTATTGCAATAAATCGATAAGATAAAGAATTGAGCGAAGATAAAAAACAGAAAAAGAAAGAAAGAAAAAAGAAAAAATTAGCAGCTTGAGGCCTACTCTGGGACCCAAAGTCGCCCAAAGTCGCCTAAAGTCGCCCAAAGTCGCTCTAAGTCGCCTTAAATCCCTTGTATATAGTTTATATATTAATAGTAAACTACGTAAAATTTAATATAGTTTATTTTCAGTTTGCTTGCCAAGGCTGTTCCCTAACCAGAGCCCTATACAATAAAATGCCCAAGGAATCATCCTGGGGCCCCTAAGTTTCTTGTTGTGACACTTACTAACTCACAGGTTTCACTTAATGCCTTACTTTTTGGCCTGTGACCAATTCGGCAACAACCTTGCTTGCTAGCTGTTGTTAAGGTCATCGTTGCATGTTTATGTACTACTAATGTCTTTAGTGTGCGGGTCCATACCAACATCACAAGAGGTCATTAGAAATTCCAAGGGGGGTGGGGGCAGTGGAGGCTCTTGAAAGCCACCAAACTAGAATTTCCAGAACGGTGGGGTGGAATAGGGGGTTGGTGGAGCATTCAAACTAAAACATTTTCATGGGGATAGTATGGATATTTTCTGTAACAATGCATTATGGTGTACCATGATGATTCCCATGTACATGTATATCACAACTGTACTTAGGTTCACCTTGGCATTTCCAATTAAGTCACTGAAGGTTACCTAAAATTGCCTAAAGTCGCTCAAAATCGTCCAAAGTCGCCTAAAGTCGCCCAGTTTCGTAGTCGCCACGTCTATTTCTTAAAGTGTAATCCACCAAGCAGTCACACAGCAATCTTTTGATGCACATTGAAAACATCTTTCACCACATTATCTTTGATTTCCTTCACAAAAAGAGGAAGATTAAATTTAACAAGTATGGTCAAACGTTTCGGTGTAACGTTTCTGTAATCATGTATATTGATCGTCATAAAATGCACTGAGAAGACACAAGCACCGCAATTGGTGCATGTACCAAATGAATGCTATTGAAAGTTATTGAACAGTTAGTTCTAGGTAGAGCTAACTTTTAAGTCTTAACAGACTGCTGAATTTCCGGATGAAATTCTAATGTGGCTACAACCAAATGAAAGACAAGCTACCAAACGGTTATCTCCCGCAATACTTTTTAACGTTTTCAAACATTCAATTGAAAGCTGGCGACAAGTACATATTTTTTGATACGGTTTATTCACAGGGGGCCGAGACAATCTGTTTGAAATTTGAATGATTTGTATGGGAATATTACAAGCTTCGTATTTAAAGCAAAATATCGGGGATAATGTTGATATTTTTCTTCAAAATAGACGTAAACGTACCTCAATTGTTGTGGTTTGTCGTCCTTGTAGCCGTAAATGGCGAATATTGGCGATTTTCAAGGTTTAGCGTTCGGCGTTTAAATGAGCGTAATAAGAGAAAGACAAGGGAGGAGATCTTCTCAGAACCGCTCCAGCGCCAAGCCGAAATTCACTCCGAAATTCGCACCGCCCCGCTTCCAAATCAAAATCCAAGCAAAACTGAGATGTTAAGGATTCCGCTCGTACCATTCGTTTGAAAATCCATTCAAATTACCAAGCGCTAGCCGCCGAATAAAACACATATGTAGTTCAAATTATCCGTGGCAAATTTTCGTGTGCCGACCTCAAACGGTCACGCTGTCTGCTCATTGTTTGACATGTCATTGATTGACCGCATCCAATCAGAATGGAGCAGTCGGCGTGACCGTTTGAGGTCGGCACACGAAAATTTGCGCCGAACATTTGAACTACATATGTGTTTTATGTGTTTACGCGCTGGAGCGGTTCTGAGAAGATCTCCTCTCCTGTCTTTCTCTTATTACTCTCAGGTAAACGCCGAACGCTAAACCTTCAAAATCGCCAATATTCGCCAAAATTCGCCATTTACGGCTACAAGGACGACAAATCACAACAATTGAGCTAAGTTTACGTGTATTTTGAAGAAAAATATTAACATTACCCCCGACATTTTGCTTTAAATACGAAGCTCGTAATATTCCCATACAAATCATTCAAATTTCAAACAGATTGTCTTGGCCCCCTGTGGTTTATTGTGCTTAATGAGATAACGACATCCCCACAATATTCGATTACTGTGCAGATGAAAGCCTGATGTGTGACTTTTGAAATGAAACCTACTAATTAATTTGGCCTCAGTGAATGGGAGCGATTGGACGTAAATTTAAATCAAGCAAATGAATACACAGTTTTACAGATCTACGAGGCCGCAGTAATTGACATACCTCGACACTACCTTGTCGTGCTCGTGCCTGCTTG
Source organism: Siderastrea radians (assembly GCA_964017195.1). Lineage (NCBI taxonomy): Eukaryota > Metazoa > Cnidaria > Anthozoa > Scleractinia > Rhizangiidae > Siderastrea > Siderastrea radians. The sequence goes on along the minus strand of OZ024895.1, from coordinate 11,535,491 downwards.
AAGTGCTCAGCTATACCGCGTGAAAATGAAATATTAGACACAGCATAAGTAGTGGTCTTATCCTGTAAACGATCTTCATGCTCATAAACTTTCTAGCAGTCGACTGGACACGCTGAATTAAACATCACTATTAAGCATGATACACTGTACAAGAGTTAACAAAGGCTCTCAACAAAACAGCTATTGTTGAACCGTGTGACATTGACGAACGGAGGACACTATTTGCAACCTGCATACACGGGCGTCTCACTCGCACCAGAGAAAAGTGTCCAGCTTCAAAGCTCCGGCGCTAGCACCTTCGTCCTTGCTCTCGTCGAAGAAAAGTGAAATCCATTGAATTTCTTGTACTTTTCTACACAACTTTCCCTAAAGGTTTTGGCGGAGCAAAGCAAAACTGCCAAAATATGCTTGCATCTCACTGTTGAATATTAGCCTTGTTTCTTTAACTCAGGTCTGAGTAACCCGATGGAATCGGTGCCTTTTAAGCTTGCTGCTCCTTGCTCTCGTCGAAGAGATTTTTATTGTATTGTATCTCTCGTAATTGTCTACACCGTCTTTCATGAAGATTTTGGCGAATTGGCGCTAAACGGCCGAAGATAGCGCTTATGTTGTCCCAAAGTTTGCAACACGTATTTGTTTTGCTGAGCAAAAACCGGAGGTCTGAGGCAAGTTGACAATCAAAAAAATAATGAAAAAAAAACGGGTATTACTAGAACCCGTCCTGACGGCGGGGTAAAAAGAACGGGAAAAAACGGGTATTACTAGATCCCTTCCTGCTGGCGGGGTAAAAAAAATACGGGTATTACTAGACCTCTTGCTGAGGGCGGGGTAAAAAGAAGAGAGGAGGAAGAAAAGAAAAAAATAATGCAATACTTACGGTCTTTCTTGAAATTCAAAAACTTGAGCTTGATGTTATTGCAATAAATCGATAAGATAAAGAATTGAGCGAAGATAAAAAACAGAAAAAGAAAGAAAGAAAAAAGAAAAAATTAGCAGCTTGAGGCCTACTCTGGGACCCAAAGTCGCCCAAAGTCGCCTAAAGTCGCCCAAAGTCGCTCTAAGTCGCCTTAAATCCCTTGTATATAGTTTATATATTAATAGTAAACTACGTAAAATTTAATATAGTTTATTTTCAGTTTGCTTGCCAAGGCTGTTCCCTAGTTTCGAAAGTCGCCTTAAGTCGCCCAAAGTTACGGCGACTTTGGGTCCCAGAGTAGGCCTAACTTGCAGGACAATTACAACCAATCTCAGAACATAATGAATGTTAGGCGAACATTTCGTAGTTGTCTCAATTTAGCATGGGAGGAAATATCATTATTGCCATGGCTTAAATAATTTTGAGGTTATGAAGGAGGGGAATCCGCCTTTCTACCGGTCTAAGAAGACCAAAATGAGCGGTCTGAATAGGGTTAAAATTCGCAAGTGTTTCTTTGAATCAGCGACACATTGCTCTATGAAATGTCCTAGGTTCGATATGCTTGCGCTGGAGACATATGCTGGATTCGTTGTGGCCGTATAATGAAGTTTCTTAAACTAATCATAGGAGTGGCGTTTCTTTTAACATTTTACAACAAGCCAAAAGGCTTTATAAACAAACATTTCTCTGGAACGGTATCTCACTTAGAAGGTGAAGAGCAGATTACTTTAAACGGTCATGAGACAAATATCAGTGTCATCAGTGAACTAATCAGAACGTAAGTGTGAATGATATTAGAAAAGATCTAAATGATAGCGCCATAATAAACAGAAAAATTCGTCCTGATGAAGTCTCTCCATCAGGGACTACAGCAACTGGCAAAACGGGCGAGTGTGATGAAATTAAAAAAAAATAAATCAACATCGAACGTGCGCTATTCAAAGCTGTAGAGACTAATCTATAAAATGAACGTATATTCGATGTTCAGTCAGCGCAGGTGAAGCATCTTATGCTTGAAAATAAGCCTCTCTTCTGCACGGCGCCGGTCCATGGTGCTGCTAAACCAGAACGAATCACACGTACTGAAACCACCGTGTCACTGATGCTATGATCCGGAGATGTAAAGTGGCGACCAACAGGAAGAGCGGTGGTGTTCCCAGTTGAGCGCAAATGTTCTGTGAATCAATCGGCTAAACGACGTCCAGCGTAGGTTTTATTACAGGTTTGGCATTAGATGGCGTGTGCAGCGTTGGTGGTGGTACAACTATATCGACCATGGATGTAGTTGTACCACCGCTAACATCGTGTACGCCATCTCGAACCGTCGGAGGAATGTTTCCTTTCATTATGTAGACTACGAGCAATCTCTCTTTCCGCTCAGGGATAGACGAGGGAAACGAACAAGCGAGCGGGCACGAAAATCGTCCGCGTTGTTGAAACGTGACGCACGTGTCAAGCCGCTAGTGTACTGAGTTCAACACATTAGCGGTTCGACATGCGCGCCACGTTTCAACGCGGCAGGCGATTTCGCGCTCGCTTTCTTGTTCGTCTTCCTCGGCTATCCCTGAGCGGAAAGAGAGACTGCTCGTAGTCTATTTATTATGGTGTTATCATTTAGTACTTTTCTAATATCATTCACACCTACATTATGTACACTTACTCCAATCTCTCACTTTTAATCACAACGTGAAGCAAGCACAGACAACTATAGGAAACTGTCATGGTTGTTTTTCTTGCCTTTATAAAGGTTTTAATGACTTAGGAGCTGTGTTTGTATTCACGTGGTAAAACATTCTCTTATTGAAGTTTTTCGCCATTTAGCTAGACATAATTAGATACATTAAAAACTCACTCCTGCAATTTTTTCCGTGCTGCCTCTTCTTGTGTACGCACCATGCGGCAATGCCGATCACAAGAGCAATTGCAATCACTCCAGCAAGAGAAAGAACGACAATTACCCAGACAATTGCTAAAACAGACAAAATGAAGTTCATTTTTTTTTGTTTGCTCTACCTTAAAAGGCTTGGTAAAAGGCGTTTAACAGGAAGAAAAGTTTTTCTTTTATAGCTCTGGCTAGGGGAGTTTAACAATCACAGAAAGTTTCAATCGCCCTTAAGATTTTTAATAAGTGGTTATCAATGGTAGTTTTTTCCCCTGAAAATACCGTGTTTCCGATGCACATTAATAAGTTTCCAGACTTTCTCGTTTGGAATTGTGATTTTCATTCCGTATTATCATTGTTAAGAAACATTGTTACGTTTTTATAAGAAATTCAGTGACTTAATGAGATCAATTTTTGACCCTAGACCGCTAGATACATTATCCCGACCCAAAACACTCACTTAATTACAACCTGCCAGCAAATCGCTTATTTCCCAAATATTAACTTTATGATGACGTAATATGCCATATGATTATTTTGACCCAAAATAATAGGATACGACAAAAGAGGACGCCGGGGTTTGCATTCCTTGGCTATCAAATTTATTTTCTGCATAAGCCTCAATCCCAGGCCTTTTAAAATATACTTATTTATTTATTTATTTATTTACTAAACTTCTCCCATAAATTGAAAATATCAGAAAGATAACTTGTAATATACTTATTAACACCCTGCTAACCTACCCTACAGTAAACTAATTGAAATTAAAAAAGTATACAAGGATGTAAGGATGTACTTCCCGAGAAGCAGCTACTATCACACGTGTGTGAGACCCTTTCCCTGTGTCTTTAATCCTCTCTCTCTTAATAAAATATATATTTTTATTTATCTTAACAATTTTGTCTTACAGTTTTGTTCTCACAAATTATGTTCCACAGTTAGTACTGTTGTGATTGAGTCTTTTGTGGCGAAATAAAAAAAAACATTAAAACTTGACACTTACTTGAGCAGTCTGTGTTTTTGATCCACGTTTTCTTGCAAATTGAAGCTGACAAAAAATAAACATACCAAATAACGAGAAATGCTATTCAATAATGAGGTATTCAAAAAACTACCTATGCTGGTAGAGACTTTAGGAATGTTTTCTTGAGAAAAATTTTTCTTTGACATGGTGAATAGCAGAGCCCGCGCGGGTAACACGCCAGCGGAGCACCATTGCTAAGTAAAATTGGTAACCTATGGATACGAGAAAATTTGGCTGTGACGCGCGCTCGCCCGTACAGACTCTAGGGGAGGGGGAGGGGAGTCACAAGACACCCCGGGGGGGGCGGAGAATGCCATCTTTTCTTGGCGGGAAGTCGCATGACTACCGTCTCTTTTGAAAAATAGGGTTTTTTTAAAGCTTACCTTGTTTAGCAAAACGATTCAGTTCGACAGAAGTGAAGTTTAGAACTTGAGAAAAAAAGATAAAATATCTATAAATGGAAAAAAGTTCAAAAGAAAACTCAGTTGTCTCTTTGCCTTCGAGGACGTCATGTTTGTTGTCGGTTCCGCTGCGAACGTGGTCGGCAAAACACTTTTCACTGGCTTTTTTTTTGGGTATTTTTTTAAATTTTGTTTTACTGCACACTTTACCTTGGGTGCCTCCTTTGCTGGTGGGTGATGTAGATGCGGTGGGTGATTGTGAAGTTTGTTTTATGGAATCAGGATCAACACTAGATTTTCCAAATTTGTCTTGTTGTGCAGCTGTCTTCAGAGCAGATATCACATCACTTTCATTCACGCTGTGATTAAACACCAGCACAAGATCAATGATGACACTGCCACATCTAGAGATGAATTGAAAACAGTTCACTAAATTGCACTTGTTAAAAACAAAAACAAAAACTAATGACAAACGTCAGGAAATGCATACTTAGTGTACCGTCCTAAATGAGCCCTCACAAAGATTCCATATCACAACGGGACAAGTCCTGGGCGTTCCTTAGTTATAGGAAAAATGGACATTGCCGGTTCCTGTTTTTCACGGTTCGCTGGTTGTCGATGTAATAATGGCTGACGGCAGTAAAATAAGTCATCGCCAGTTGCGTTTTGAATTTTATATTTCGTGTGTTATTGAAACGCAAATAAGTTAGCGGTTTGATCGCCGAGACTGAAACAGATGGAACTATTTCCTCCACAAGACAAATTGTATTGCATCCCACAATTAGTGTTGATTGGCATCTGTCAGGCCAGTTTCCATGACAGGCACGATGACAAATGACAGGCACAGGAAAATGACATGTCTGGCTTCAGTCTGGAATGGCCTTTTCCAAGTAACACTCAGACTGACGGTTCTACTATTTCATTATAACACTGTTATGTAGCGATAACTTGGTTTGCTGCAAGACGTTCAAAATACTACATTTCTTAGAAGTAAAGACATTGATACAAAGTACGCTGTTAAATCTCAGCGGATGCAAATATTCTTAGTTTTCAACCTAAAATGTCCGCTGTTACTTTTCTTCCCATAAGTGAGCAACAACGAAGTCCTCATCAATGTGGCTAACAAACATAGAGAATAATAAAGCGAGAGAAAGTCGTACCGAGTTTTGATTTCGAAACTTTTGAGACCCAGATGTCGAAGAATTCCCTCAACCTAAAAAAAAAAAATAAAAATCTAAATATTTACTCAAACAAAGCAATACAGTGTCTGCACAGAGTAAAGGTGTTGATAGAATAATAAAATAGTTTGATGAGATGGAATAAATAGTAAAGAAGGACGGTTGTTTTCAGCGGTATCATGCATTATGGGTGAAAGCATCAAAATATGCTTTTCTTGTCTAAGATTTACTGCACACGCTAAAAGCATGTTTATCCTAGAAGGTCATAAAAAGCTAGCCTTTAGTGTTCAGATTTCTTTAATATCTCGCCGACAACCTTTGTTGGCAATCGAGTTAAGAGTGGTAATTTACAAAATATTGCATACCTCAATACGGAACTCCCTTTCTGGAAAGGTTTGACAATCCTTGTTTGTAATGGTTAATGTTATCCTGATGATCTCCGTGATTTCTACAGCAACAGCAGATGTTTGTTAGCATAAATCAAATCGTTTAATGATTTACTAACAACTAATCGTGTTATTTCATGGATTTTGGTTCGTATGTCATTTATAACCCGATCTTGATAAAGCATGGAAACTCCCAAATGAATTAATAAAGAATTGGTACACGTATTATGCAACTCTGCAATTCAGGTCACATTGTGTTGGAACACTTCCCTCAATGTCACAATTCCCCTGTCTGAATCTGCGGCTCTCCTTTCCCTCAATGTTGAGTGAGCCAGTTTGGTCGTGCAGCAAGTCATTGCGAGCAACGTTGAGGGGCAGACAGGAAATGCGTTCCAACACATGTGTCTGAAATTGCATTTCCGGTCACATTGTGTTGCAACACTTCTCTGAATGTCACAATTTACCCGCGTCTCAATCTTGCGTCTCCCCCTTCCCCTCAATGTTGAGTGAACCAATTTGGGTCGTGCAGAAAGTCATTGTTATCAACACTGAGGGTCGGACAGGGAAAGTGATCCTACAAATGTGTCTAAAATTGTAGATTACGGATGACACATGATAGCGTCGGTAGTAATCACCCTACTCCTCACTGTCATCATCCGCGTCTAAGCTTTAAATTTTAAACAGGTGATTGCCAATCATGTCAGACCATACACGCTTTTATTGATGATTACGCTTGAGTTCAATAAGAAAAAAGGGGTAACCAGAACAGAACGACGCCAATTGCCAAGAGGACAAAAGAACGAACCCTGAAAACGGTTATGACAAAAAAGTAATTATAACATTTTAGATTCCTCCTGGTTCATTTTATGGTGAGCTCATTGCAAGCCCGCCTTTCTTCTCCCAGCCAAGCAGTCAGTCAGCCAGCTGTCTCACTAACGTATTTATCCCCCCGTCCAGCCGGACAACTGACTGGTTTCTTCAGCCAGCCAGCCAGCCAGCCTCTTTAAGACTCTTCGGAAATTTTCGCGTTTCTTTGGTAACCTTTGATCAAATACTTAAAAAGATGCTCTATGGAAAATGGCAGCATTGTCTGCAACGTCTTTTCGCGGGCCTTCAATCTCATCCTGAGGGTCTTCTTCGTATTCAAAGACTTTGATTACTCTTAAGTGATTGGTTTTAAAATGTTACGACGGTGACGCGAGAACAACAAGCAAAGCTGACATTTAAACCTCAAATAAACAGGAAACCTGTCAAGGGGATTCGACGAGAAAACAAGGTAGCATAACGATTATCTTAGCCCAGTAAGAATGCTGGTCCCTGATGTTCACAGAAAACCGTCTTATTTTAGTTAAGCAAAATGATAAAATGATAAAAAAGAGGTTTGTGAGTTACAGACGTGAATTTCTTAAGCATGCAACTAACAAGCCTTGAGGAGGTACTGAGTGATTTATCTAAGAGGACTTTAATTTTCCCATAATACAAACGCAAACATATTCCTGTTTTGAGATCATAAGTAATTTGAACATGATATCAGTGTATACGTCAAGTGTTTTTTTATCATTCATTCGAATGACGTTCCTGATGCAAAACAAAACGATTAAGGTTTTATGCAGTGGGTAAGGTGAGCCCTGGACCATACTACAGTACCACAGCACGACTTTATAGCAAGCCGTAAAGTTGCGTAAAGCTGTAAAGGAATAAGGGAGAATAGCAAAATATACGTCAGGCTTGGAAAGGGAAAAAGTTCATTTTTAAATGACACCGACTCATTTAGAAAATGTCACTGGTAACGTGGGGAATAAGAGGTTTCCAACAAAAATGCACACTCAGAATCACACCGAGAAATCAGCTTCAGTCTGTGACCTCATAATAATTTTTATATTTCTGAATTAAAACAATTATTTGCCTTTTAGCCTTACATGGTTTCAAAATCAAGAAGTTGGACTTTTTAACATTATGTGATAGCTTGTTTTCTAGTCCAAAAAAAAAATTGCTCGCTTGTGTGATAAGCTTTAAATTATTGGCCTCGCTGTACCTTCTGTGCTTCTTCTTCCGGTGGTCGACAGAGAAGTGTTGGGTGATGGAGATCCGGTCGGTGATGGTAAAGTTTGCCTTATGGAATTGGGTTCAACAATAAAGTTGCCAAAGTCGTCTTGTTGCGCAGCAGTCTTCATAACAGACATCACATCACTTTCATTCACGCTTTGATTGAACCGCAGCACAAGATCAACGAAAACACTGCCACACCTAAAAGTGAAAAAAAAGGAAGCTGGATTATGCTAGTTCAATGACTCATAGGCGAATGCTCTAAAATGCATATCTTTCAGGTTTAAGCTTACAAAACTGAAAATATTGTCAGTAAATTGGCCCCCACAGTGACAAAGATTTGATATCTTAACGTTTAGATTTGACAGTTACAGGCTGGAAACGTTTTTAGGGACTGTTCGCAGACTTCAATAGAAGTTGTAAAAAAAGAGTCTCATTCAGTCAGCAGTTTGATCGTAGAATACTGATCATGAAAGGGGTGAGATAGTATTTCACAACAAGCTAAGCTAGCTTTTGTTGCGTATTAGTATCAGTTAAGCCCAGACCTTCCCATAGATTTCCTGAATTTCCCTCACTATGCAAATCAGGATTTCTTACATACTTAATTACAAACTAGGATTGAAGTTGCAGTTTGAATTTCCTGCAAATAAAAAAAACTCGCTTTTTACTAAAAAAAATATTCAACTGTTTACAGCAGTATTAACTATACAACAGAAAAAAGGGCGCCACCAAGCTTGTCCTGATTGGCCAGTCAAGAATTTTTTCCCATATTGAATATAAGGCGCAATTTTCAAGCGTTACATTTCCTGCCTTCAACTTAATGTTTGCGTTCAGAAAAGTGTTGCATATGTTTGTAGAGGTGATCACATTCCTTAGCACAAGCCTGTGGTTACTTTCGTGAGCTGTCATGTAGATTCGCTGATGTTCGCGAGATCTTTAGTATTCCCAATAGAGGAACTTCTTTGCATCATCGGGCTATATCGGAAACACTTTCGTTATTATTAGCCACTGATGTATCAGATAACTAGGGTTTCTCTAGTTTCCTGTTGGTTCTTGCTGTATAGAGGGATAAATTCTTGTTTATCAATGATTTCACGGTCAGTAGTATTCAATATATGTGGTAACATTTCAGAGAAATCGCGTTAGATCACAGGGAACAGCAATGTGTTCTTAGGATAGGTTTTTGTCAGAAGAATGTGGTTTTACATCGCTGATTGTGAAGTATACACAGTCGATGAGAACAGTCGATTTCCGATCTTGATTACTTAATAATATATAGATTTAGCCAAGCCTAAAAGCGGAGCTCCACATCTCTCTTTCATGCTAATTGGCTCGTAAAATACAGTAAATTTTAGTTGTGCAGTTATTCCCCAAGAGGTGAAAAACAGCAAGGGAAAACATGCGGACTGCTGAGGAAACTGTGGGTTGGCTTATTTGTCCTCAAAGAGAAGACTTCAGCACGACTTTCACCGACAGCTCTTCTTGTAGCAGTCTTTCAAATGCTAGATTATTTTTTTAAGTTCAAGAAGAGTACCTGTAAAACTACAATTGCTAAAAAAAACCCACTTAAGTTGCTCCCGGTAGCGACTCGACAGGAGACTTTTACATGCAAATACACATTTCTCAATGATTTCAATGCATCCCTCTGGCTGTTTAGTTCTGTTAACCATGAAACATTTTTCGAAATCTATCTTGCTAAAATAAATAATATTTTTCCGGCATCAAACCGTTTACTGACAAAAATTCTCCAAAAATGTTTTCAGAATCTTTCAAGCACACGTATAATTATCAAGAGAAAATGGCACAAATTTTTCAACCGCGAAGTATTAATCGGGCGCTTTCAAGAACACATCCTGAACTAATTTTAGGAAGAATTTAGAGTCTCATTTTAGACAAAATAGACTTAAACCGAGAAATGCTTTGCTTATAGTTACTAAAATAAAGATTTCATTTCGATCTGTAACTAAAGACACACTGAAATGGCTTAGCGGTTTTATAAAAACAAAAGGAACACGAAAACATGCCTCACTGAATTCAATTACTGAAACGGCGATTCTAAGTTTAGTCGCTAAATTGGGACAGAAATGTTATTCACTTCAAATGGAGAAACCAAAAAATATAACAATATAAGGAAGATAAAATACTCCACAACTGAACAAAAAACATAAGGAACTTTACACTAAGACTATAAACTTAAAAATGAAGACAGAGCGACTCTTCAGATGTTGAATACTAAACACAAAAACAACCCAATATGCACCGCCGAAGAAAAACAACAAAGCAACCGGCAGACTCTAGAATAGTCACGATTTCCACTTTTCGAATAAAATACAGTACAATTGCTGTAAGAAAAATATTGAAAATTACGCACTAAGAATCAGAAGCCTAACTAACGAAAATTCCTTTAACAAATAAGCACAGAAAAAAGGACAAGAAACCTTCAAAAACATGAAATATCATTCACCTACGAAGCACTTGTTTTCTTAGGAAAGCAAACTGCATTCAATTTTCCCCTCGAGTGAAGTTACTCGCAAGCCGGCAAACGGGAACTACGAGCTATTTTAAAGAAGTTTTCAAAACTTTTCAAGAAAATTACCGCATTTTACTAAACATGTAAAGTCGCTCAATTAAACGATTTTTACGATGTAAATTCACAATCAAATCTGTAATTTACTTTACCACTGAACTGAAAGAAGGACTTGAAAATCTAAACAAAAGTTGCCGGGTTCTTTCCAGATCTCCTTAGCTTTGAAAAAAACAAGTATGTCCTCGAACAAGGATTTCTTGCCTTCAAGCTCTCCAATACCTTCCATATGCGCCATCGAGATTGAAGCAGTCCTTTTTCCCTTTCATGATGACCCGCTACAAGTCTTCATTCCAAGAATGTATTACAATTATCGTATTCTACGATCAAACTGCTGACTGAATGAGACTCTTTTTTTACAACTTCTATTGAAGTCTGCGAACAGTCCCTAAAAACGTTTCCAGCCTGTAACTGTCAAATCTAAACGTTAAGATATCAAATCTTTGTCACTGTGGGGGCCAATTTACTGACAATATTTTCAGTTTTGTAAGCTTAAACCTGAAAGATATGCATTTTAGAGCATTCGCCTATGAGTCATTGAACTAGCATAATCCAGCTTCCTTTTTTTTCACTTTTAGGTGTGGCAGTGTTTTCGTTGATCTTGTGCTGCGGTTCAATCAAAGCGTGAATGAAAGTGATGTGATGTCTGTTATGAAGACTGCTGCGCAACAAGACGACTTTGGCAACTTTATTGTTGAACCCAATTCCATAAGGCAAACTTTACCATCACCGACCGGATCTCCATCACCCAACACTTCTCTGTCGACCACCGGAAGAAGAAGCACAGAAGGTACAGCGAGGCCAATAATTTAAAGCTTATCACACAAGCGAGCAATTTTTTTTTTGGACTAGAAAACAAGCTATCACATAATGTTAAAAAGTCCAACTTCTTGATTTTGAAACCATGTAAGGCTAAAAGGCAAATAATTGTTTTAATTCAGAAATATAAAAATTATTATGAGGTCACAGACTGAAGCTGATTTCTCGGTGTGATTCTGAGTGTGCATTTTTGTTGGAAACCTCTTATTCCCCACGTTACCAGTGACATTTTCTAAATGAGTCGGTGTCATTTAAAAATGAACTTTTTCCCTTTCCAAGCCTGACGTATATTTTGCTATTCTCCCTTATTCCTTTACAGCTTTACGCAACTTTACGGCTTGCTATAAAGTCGTGCTGTGGTACTGTAGTATGGTCCAGGGCTCACCTTACCCACTGCATAAAACCTTAATCGTTTTGTTTTGCATCAGGAACGTCATTCGAATGAATGATAAAAAAACACTTGACGTATACACTGATATCATGTTCAAATTACTTATGATCTCAAAACAGGAATATGTTTGCGTTTGTATTATGGGAAAATTAAAGTCCTCTTAGATAAATCACTCAGTACCTCCTCAAGGCTTGTTAGTTGCATGCTTAAGAAATTCACGTCTGTAACTCACAAACCTCTTTTTTATCATTTTATCATTTTGCTTAACTAAAATAAGACGGTTTTCTGTGAACATCAGGGACCAGCATTCTTACTGGGCTAAGATAATCGTTATGCTACCTTGTTTTCTCGTCGAATCCCCTTGACAGGTTTCCTGTTTATTTGAGATTTAAATGTCAGCTTTGCTTGTTGTTCTCGCGTCACCGTCGTAACATTTTAAAACCAATCACTTAAGAGTAATCAAAGTCTTTGAATACGAAGAAGACCCTCAGGATGAGATTGAAGGCCCGCGAAAAGACGTTGCAGACAATGCTGCCATTTTCCATAGAGCATCTTTTTAAGTATTTGATCAAAGGTTACCAAAGAAACGCGAAAATTTCCGAAGAGTCTTAAAGAGGCTGGCTGGCTGGCTGGCTGGCTGAAGAAACCAGTCAGTTGTCCGGCTGGACGGGGGGATAAATACGTTAGTGAGACAGCTGGCTGACTGACTGCTTGGCTGGGAGAAGAAAGGCGGGCTTGCAATGAGCTCACCATAAAATGAACCAGGAGGAATCTAAAATGTTATAATTACTTTTTTGTCATAACCGTTTTCAGGGTTCGTTCTTTTGTCCTCTTGGCAATTGGCGTCGTTCTGTTCTGGTTACCCCTTTTTTCTTATTGAACTCAAGCGTAATCATCAAAAGCGTGTATGGTCTGACATGATTGGCAATCACCTGTTTAAAATTTAAAGCTTAGACGCGGATGATGACAGTGAGGAGTAGGGTGATTACTACCGACGCTATCATGTGTCATCCGTAATCTACAATTTTAGACACATTTGTAGGATCACTTTCCCTGTCCGACCCTCAGTGTTGATAACAATGACTTTCTGCACGACCCAAATTGGTTCACTCAACATTGAGGGGAAGGGGGAGACGCAAGATTGAGACGCGGGTAAATTGTGACATTCAGAGAAGTGTTGCAACACAATGTGACCGGAAATGCAATTTCAGACACATGTGTTGGAACGCGTTTCCTGTCTGCCCCTCAACGTTGCTCGCAATGACTTGCTGCACGACCAAACTGGCTCACTCAACATTGAGGGAAAGGAGAGCCGCAGATTCAGACAGGGGAATTGTGACATTGAGGGAAGTGTTCCAACACAATGTGACCTGAATTGCAGAGTTGCATAATACGTGTACCAATTCTTTATTAATTCATTTGGGAGTTTCCATGCTTTATCAAGATCGGGTTATAAATGACATACGAACCAAAATCCATGAAATAACACGATTAGTTGTTAGTAAATCATTAAACGATTTGATTTATGCTAACAAACATCTGCTGTTGCTGTAGAAATCACGGAGATCATCAGGATAACATTAACCATTACAAACAAGGATTGTCAAACCTTTCCAGAAAGGGAGTTCCGTATTGAGGTATGCAATATTTTGTAAATTACCACTCTTAACTCGATTGCCAACAAAGGTTGTCGGCGAGATATTAAAGAAATCTGAACACTAAAGGCTAGCTTTTTATGACCTTCTAGGATAAACATGCTTTTAGCGTGTGCAGTAAATCTTAGACAAGAAAAGCATATTTTGATGCTTTCACCCATAATGCATGATACCGCTGAAAACAACCGTCCTTCTTTACTATTTATTCCATCTCATCAAACTATTTTATTATTCTATCAACACCTTTACTCTGTGCAGACACTGTATTGCTTTGTTTGAGTAAATATTTAGATTTTTATTTTTTTTTTTAGGTTGAGGGAATTCTTCGACATCTGGGTCTCAAAAGTTTCGAAATCAAAACTCGGTACGACTTTCTCTCGCTTTATTATTCTCTATGTTTGTTAGCCACATTGATGAGGACTTCGTTGTTGCTCACTTATGGGAAGAAAAGTAACAGCGGACATTTTAGGTTGAAAACTAAGAATATTTGCATCCGCTGAGATTTAACAGCGTACTTTGTATCAATGTCTTTACTTCTAAGAAATGTAGTATTTTGAACGTCTTGCAGCAAACCAAGTTATCGCTACATAACAGTGTTATAATGAAATAGTAGAACCGTCAGTCTGAGTGTTACTTGGAAAAGGCCATTCCAGACTGAAGCCAGACATGTCATTTTCCTGTGCCTGTCATTTGTCATCGTGCCTGTCATGGAAACTGGCCTGACAGATGCCAATCAACACTAATTGTGGGATGCAATACAATTTGTCTTGTGGAGGAAATAGTTCCATCTGTTTCAGTCTCGGCGATCAAACCGCTAACTTATTTGCGTTTCAATAACACACGAAATATAAAATTCAAAACGCAACTGGCGATGACTTATTTTACTGCCGTCAGCCATTATTGCATCGACAACCAGCGAACCGTGAAAAACAGGAACCGGCAATGTCCATTTTTCCTATAACTAAGGAACGCCCAGGACTTGTCCCGTTGTGATATGGAATCTTTGTGAGGGCTCATTTAGGACGGTACACTAAGTATGCATTTCCTGACGTTTGTCATTAGTTTTTGTTTTTGTTTTTAACAAGTGCAATTTAGTGAACTGTTTTCAATTCATCTCTAGATGTGGCAGTGTCATCATTGATCTTGTGCTGGTGTTTAATCACAGCGTGAATGAAAGTGATGTGATATCTGCTCTGAAGACAGCTGCACAACAAGACAAATTTGGAAAATCTAGTGTTGATCCTGATTCCATAAAACAAACTTCACAATCACCCACCGCATCTACATCACCCACCAGCAAAGGAGGCACCCAAGGTAAAGTGTGCAGTAAACAAAATAAAAAAAATACCCAAAAAAAAAGCCAGTGAAAAGCGTTTTGCCGACCACGTTCGCAGCGGAACCGACAACAAACATGACGTCCTCGAAGGCAAAGAGACAACTGAGTTTTCTTTTGAACTTTTTTCCATTTATAGATATTTTATCTTTTTTTCTCAAGTTCTAAACTTCACTTCTGTCGAACTGAATCGTTTTGCTAAACAAGGTAAGCTTTAAAAAAACCCTATTTTTCAAAAGAGACGGTAGTCATGCGACTTCCCGCCAAGAAAAGATGGCATTCTCCGCCCCCCCCGGGGTGTCTTGTGACTCCCCTCCCCCTCCCCTAGAGTCTGTACGGGCGAGCGCGCGTCACAGCCAAATTTTCTCGTATCCATAGGTTACCAATTTTACTTAGCAATGGTGCTCCGCTGGCGTGTTACCCGCGCGGGCTCTGCTATTCACCATGTCAAAGAAAAATTTTTCTCAAGAAAACATTCCTAAAGTCTCTACCAGCATAGGTAGTTTTTTGAATACCGCATTATTGAATAGCATTTCTCGTTATTTGGTATGTTTATTTTTTGTCAGCTTCAATTTGCAAGAAAACGTGGATCAAAAACACAGACTGCTCAAGTAAGTGTCAAGTTTTAATGTTTTTTTTTATTTCGCCACAAAAGACTCAATCACAACAGTACTAACTGTGGAACATAATTTGTGAGAACAAAACTGTAAGACAAAATTGTTAAGATAAATAAAAATATATATTTTATTAAGAGAGAGAGGATTAAAGACACAGGGAAAGGGTCTCACACACGTGTGATAGTAGCTGCTTCTCGGGAAGTACATCCTTACATCCTTGTATACTTTTTTAATTTCAATTAGTTTACTGTAGGGTAGGTTAGCAGGGTGTTAATAAGTATATTACAAGTTATCTTTCTGATAGTTTCAATTTATGGGAGAAGTTTAGTAAATAAATAAATAAATAAGTATATTTTAAAAGGCCTGGGATTGAGGCTTATGCAGAAAATAAATTTGATAGCCAAGGAATGCAAACCCCGGCGTCCTCTTTTGTCGTATCCTATTATTTTGGGTCAAAATAATCATATGGCATATTACGTCATCATAAAGTTAATATTTGGGAAATAAGCGATTTGCTGGTTGTAATTAAGTGAGTGTTTTGGGTCGGGATAATGTATCTAGCGGTCTAGGGTCAAAAAATTGATCTCATTAAGTCACTGAACTAAACTTAACAGTGTTTCTTAACAATGATAATACGGAATGAAAATCACAATTCCAAACGAGAAAGTCTGGAAGCTTATTAATGTGCATTGGAAACACGGTATTTTCAGGGGAAAAAACTACCATTGATGACCACTTATTAAAAATCTTAAGGGCGATTGAAACTTTCTGTGATTGTTAAACTCCCCTAGCCAGAGCTATAAAAGAAAAACTTTTCTTCCTGTTAAACGCCTTTTACCAAGCCTATTAAAGCAGAGCAAACAAAAAAAAATGAACTTCATTTTGTCTGTTTTAACAATTGTCTGGGTAATTGTCGTTCTTTCTCTTGCTGGAGTGATTGCAATTGCTCTTGTGATCGGCATTGCCGCATGGTGCGTACACAAGAAGAGGCAGCACGGAAAAAATTGTAGAAGTGAGTTTTTGATGTATCTAAAATCAAAAACTGTAACAACACGAACGTAAACGGAACGTAACAAAACAGAGTTCATCTTCGCAGTGTTCTGTCAGAGTGCTTAATATTAAGGAAACAGGGAAAACTAGAGGGGGCTTATATTCGGTGGGGCTTATAACCGGGTGTATTTTTTTGTTTACAGGTAGATGGGTCTCTAACCGTGGGGGGGGGGGGGGGGGCTTGTAAGTGGGGGGCTTATAAGCGGCAGTTTACGGTGTTTATGTATTTATCAGTATCATTAGAAACAGTGAAGCCTTTCCAAAACCTTGCCTGTTACTAGAGCTTTGAAAAAGAAATTATTATTAGGTCTCTTTGTATTGGTCTTCAAAAATTGGTCAAGACAGGAGTAAGAAAGTAAAAATGTATGTTGAGTTTACTCAAGCACAAAACAGGGGTGTGGCCAGTCAAAGGAAAGGAAGGGGAAATATACTTTATTGTCACGTACTGTCCACCAATAGCCTTAACTTCGCGATTTTAATAAAAAGAGCCGCGGATATTAAGGCCATTCCTTTAAGCAAAAATTTTGAACCCTGGTAGCCATTATTTTTCTTGAAATCGCAACAATAAAGTCAAGCGAAATACAGGTCCCTAATTTTGCGAAATTCTGATGTACGTGCGCAAATTTACGAGAATAAAGTACTAGGGAATGAAATATGCCACGATGTGCCTATGTTGCTGTCAAATAACACGTTTTGACTAATGTTATGGGACAATTAGCTTACTGACGCTTTAGGACGTTCAGGAAACAAAACGACGAACTGCTTGTGAGCGTAGTACTCTAGTTTCAAGCGGTTTGTTGTTGGCTTACTACTAATATAGGGCGTACTGAAAAGTAACTGAAAATAGTTTAGATGGGAATAATGTGTTTAACAGCGTTTTGAAATAAAATTGCACAAGTCTGGATGGGTGGGGTGTTTTCATAAAGAACGAAAGAACGTTTGCGTATCTTGTACTGGAGAGGTCTTGCGAACATTCGAGTTAAAAGACAGACGCAATAAAGGGCAGGTCTTGAAGCCAAGAGTGTTGCAATTCCAAATCCTAAATATTCTGTGCTTTATTTTACGTTCTTGAGACCTAATCCCATCAGGCTTTTAGTTACAAAATCTTACCAAAATAGTTCTTCTTTTATCAGCGTTATGATGTATACCTCATGGAGCGGTCTTCAGGCTAAAAGATTGCTACAGCTTTTTTACAACATTCAACTTAATTCATAGGTATTGCGACTTTTGTGTACGTTATTCTCCGTTCTGGTACTGGAGACTAAAACTCGCTTAGCTTTTCCCAGCAAAATTTCAAGTCACAAAAAGTTTCATGAACAGCTATTCTCAAGCGAAACGTCCGTAAAGCGACAAAAATGTTTTATTTCAATAAATTATTGTATGTTACTGATAGTCAAAATAGCCTTTTTGCAATATCCGTCATTTATTTATTTATTTACTCCCGAGACTAAGAATCACGAAGAAAAGATAAGCTCAGTCTTCTGATTTATCTTGCTTAGGATAAAAACAAATCAGTCTGTAAATGTGGCAACAGCGCTAGGTGCGGTGTCATCCTCTTCAAACACCTCATTGTAATATGCCTTCGACTCGTCAACCAATTCAGGATCAAAATAAGGAGTGTCCTCCACCATCATCCTCTCCAAAGATTTTGTCGCCTGGTCAAATGTCGGTCGCTCACTAGGATCCTCCTTCCAACACTCCAGCACCAGCTGAAATCTATTAAAAAGGTTCCAGTACACCATGTTAACAGTGAGCGTTTGTCTGCCAGTAAGCAATATGTTATTCATTTTCTATCTACAGTAGTGAGACATAATAATAACCCATTAACAGCCGTGCCGGCCAAAACCGACCGTCATCAGGACCAGGGACTTTGTTTGGTTTCTGACCTCAACACTTTTATTGACATCAGACGTTTTAACAACCAACTGATGCACCAGGCAATGTACTAATTCAAAACTTTGAGATTTACATTTTGAGTTTTAGTGTTCCTTCCCGTTGTTTTTGGCGCTCAAGTCTTAAAAGATTTGTTATCCGTATATGGCATTTCGTTTTTGTGGAAAGGTTTTGGCCTCTAAGTCGGGAAAGGTTTTTTTTTTCACAAGAAGTTGCAACCAAAACTAACTGATCGCTCTGGTTTAGATACCTTTTATTAAGCGCATGCACGAAGACAAATTCTCAAAAATGCTTTGAAAGCGAAATTTTTCGTCCTCTAATTGGCTGAATTTTCAATTCAGGATAAGAGGGGAAAAGGAAATAAGCTGGGGGCAAGCTCTTTACAAGGGCCCTGTCCGCTTGGTCATGTGACAAAAGGACGGCCTTCAGATGTGGCTTTGACCGGTAAAGGCTAAATTTCCCATGGTGCAGTCAATAATAAAATTTTTGTACGGGGAGGCTCCGCTCCGATGTTTGAACCCTTGCCCTTTAATCTTCTAATCGTTATGGAAATAGTACGCCTTCCATATTCCCTAGGACGTCAAAAATTATACTGCTTTGTTATACCTCAAAGATAAGCCAAAAACAGGAGATCATCGTCGGGTTTTAGTCACTCGAATGATCAAGAATTTCCAAAGTTTTAGTTGCCGGACTTAGCTACTATGTGTGTGCACTTCAGCAGACCCTTAAAAGGCTCTGACTGTAAATATCGAGAATCGGCGGACAAGCTCGAAAAATCGAAAATCCTGATAACTTGCCAGAAGAACACTTTTGGGGAGCTATCTTCGAAAATATTACTTAAACCTTCTGGAATTCTATTGTTTTCGGGAAATTCGGAAAAACGGTTTTGCTTAATTTATTACGCAATAATCAGGCTTAAAATTAAACAAATTGAAAGCGCTTGCTTTTAAACAATTTGCAACGCCAGAAAACAATTTTAATTTTAAATGATAGCAATGCTCTTCTACTTTCTATCAATAGGAATTGCATGGAGTTTTGCTTTATTTCTGTGGTTTGGTGATTCTTTGAAACAAAGCCCATTTTGCGCACTTCGGAAAAAGGCAAAAATTGGTAAACTTTTATAGAGGCTTAAAATGGGTCTTGGTATGTCTAATATCGAATTGAAATAAACACTGTGATAAAGTTTGGCCCTACTTCTATTATAATATGAAATAAAAAATCTGGGCAATTCAGGCTCGCGCTGACAAAAACACAAATTCGCGAACCAGTGTTGCCAAAATGTGCATAATTTGGATAATAGAAAAAAAAACTGTAATGGAAGGACGACTTGAAATATGACAAATCGTTTACTGTAACTATTTTCGGATGGTCTTTCTACTAGATGATGCATTGGCTGATATCTTCATTTGTCTTTCTGAAGAACTACGAACAAATTTGGAAAATTGTTGGTGAAACTAGAGCGCAGTGGGTTATCATTTTTTGTCAGATGTCTATACTCTGCAGCACCAATGGCCTTTCTTTGTTATTTGCAGTTTTTTTGGGGGGTAAAAACTATTGTTCTCGAAAATCCAAACGGTTCCTTTTACAAATCATTAAAGTTGACGTACGCGTATAAATTGAGAGCTCAGTTTGGCTGTGTAAAGTAAGGAACACAAAAGTATCACTCAAAATAATCCAGTCACGCAACCGATCACTGCACGCTCATGCAAACGTGAAATATTCTTCAATGAAAATCTTATCCTCTAAAACCGTGAAAGAGTTCTCAGCGATCTTGCAAAGTAAAACCAAACAAGCTGTGTATTAATATCTCCTAGATGTACAGCAGCATTTAGAACTCGTAAATACCGATCCCGCTGCTAGAACGTCCGTGGTTTGCGTTTTTTTAAACATATTTACCGTCGTTTTCATCTAAGCGTGGACACGTGAAGAAAAAACATGTTTTAATTGGATATCAAACGTGGCATGTTTGGCCGCCAAACATTTGAAGTTTGACAGCCGTTAAACTTGCATTCCTACGTGCGTGATCGGGTTTCAATGCCAAAATTTGCATAAATATTCGACAAAGTCAATATGTTTTCTCATGTGCCCGTTAATATTCCCGAATCTCGAAGAAAACCATCTAAAATCCTCTAAGGTGCGGGATTGCAGAAAAACGCCTCACACTCATTTGCATCTCATTGGATAACAAAAGAATAACAAAATAGCACATTTGTTATATGCCTCGTTCTTTTAAACTCTGAATTAATTTTCCGCAATCCCGCACCTCACTCCAAACTTCAAAGTTTGGCAGCCAAACATGTCATGTTTGGCGGTCAAACATGTCTTGTTTGCACCCAGTTAGAACATGTTTTTCCGTCACGTGTCCACGCTTAGATGAAAACGACGGTATACAAGTGTAATAATATCGACAGGAACAGCACAATTTTTGACAAATGCATATAAATCATAATAATAATGAGGCACTTTTGCTCCTGGCCAAAATAGTGTCATTTCAAAAAGTCGCCCAGAATCTTAGTAGCCGTTTGAAAAGAGCGATCATATCACGTACACAACAACATACTATATTTTGCAGTTTTCTTCTCTCGAAGAGAAAGGTGTCATATGTATACGAAACTAATTCTAGACTTGCCTGTCGCAATTTTCGTCCCAGTGGAATATCAGCTGCACATGACAGTATGCCCCAAACACAGGGATGCGTACGGTATTCGCTGGAGAACTAGCCATGCACAAAACAGCGGCCAATGTAAGAGACCGCATTTAAAAACTGCCAGAAGTAGGTTGACAAATTGACAAAAAATATTCACGTGACTCAGGTCACGCAACAGCTGTGTAGAACTTTTAAAACGTTTTCTCCTTCTCTTTAGTTTTACGTAGAAATAGTATAAGCCCAAAACAAGGCAAGAATAGATTGAAGGAATGTTTTAGTTCATTCTTTGTGTGTCTTCAGTAATAAAATCCTCTAAATTGAGCTCACCCAAACTACTACTTTTCATTTCATTCATTTCATTGTTCAATGTTTGGCAACACTGGTTCGCGATTTTGTGTTTTTGTCAACGCGAGCCTGAATTGCCCAGATTTTTTATTTCATATTATAATGGAAGTAGGGCCAAACTTTATCACAGTGTTTATTTCAATTCGATATTAGACATACCAAGACCCATTTTAAGCCTCTAAAGTTTACCAATTATTGCCTTTTTCCGAAGTGCGCAAAATGGCTTTGTTTCAAAGAACCACCACACCACAGAAATAAAGCAAAACTCCATGCAATTCCTATTGATAGAAAGTAGAAGAGTATTTCTATCATTTAAAATTAGAATTGTTTTCTGGCGTTGCAAATTGTTTAAAAGCAAGCGCTTTCAATTTGTTTAATTTTAAGCCTGATTATTGCGTAATAAATTAAGCAAAACCGTTTTTCCGAATTTCCCGAAAACAATAGAATTCCAGAAGGTTTAAGTAATATTTTCGAAGATAGCTCCCCAAAAGTGTTCTTCTGGCAAGTTATCAGGATTTTCGATTTTTTGAGCTTGTCCGCCGATTCTCGATGTTTACAGTCAGAGCCTCTTAAAATACTGATTGAAGACGATTTCCCACCCTTTCGTGCACTGCAACCGCAAAATGGCAGCCCTTTCCGGAGGAGCCTTCCCGTATAGCCCAGTATAAGGAGTAACCAGCCCCCCCACCCCCAAGGGCTATATTTTCAATGGTTGGGTTTTTGACAGTTAAGACATTTGTCGGTTGACCGTGAAACTGTCGTCAGTCGAGTCGAACCCAGAATCGCTATAAACCAAACCGGAGAATGGCGTTCCAAACAAAAACAAAAAAGAAAACCAAACAAACACAAAAAACAGAAAACAAAACAAAACAAAACAAAACTGTCCCATTCCTTTGAATAACATCTTCGCTTACAGTTCGTCGGAACACGTGTCCGGTTTCTCCATACGATATCCTGTTTTCAGAAGATTGTACAACTCTTTGTTGTTGATTCCAGGGTACGGATTTCCTCCTGAAAACAGATATTATGTAATGTGAAACTTCTCATGTGACGACTTTGAAGAAATAACTGTGTGAATATTTACCTTACGCATTTTTGACCCTTTTAAGCCTGAAGTTTACCTTGACGGGTGACGTCTTAATATGAGTCTTGTTCTGACATCATAAATATCGGTAAATTTCGTACTCGTATCGGATCGATTCGAAAAACTGGTATTGGCCCTATGTTATCAGGTATGGTTCAAGCCTGGTTACGTCCTCGTATTTAGTTGGGCAAAACAAGAATGGCGAGTCGCACAAACTGGCGTGCTCCCCGTTAACGAATTGACTGGTCCGTGACCGGCTGAAATGACCGTCCGGGCAAAAGACAAATGCTTTCTTATCTTCTTACCCATTGTGGAAAGTTCCCAGAGCAGAACTCCAAAGGACCATCTGTAAGAAAAAAGAAAACGGTTCCAGTGGCATGATGTTTGCAATAAACTTAAAATTCATCGCTGTTAGCTTTCCACAGCGCCCAATGGTTTGCTGTCATTTGTTGAGAACTGGTCTAAAAGATCCAAGTAATATTGTTGGATTCTGTCAAGTAAATACACAGTTCATTTCACTTTCTTTAGTGAGCTGGGCAAAGGGTATGACAACCATATATTTTTTCCTTTTTTTAATGACCAGGCTGACAAAATACCGATGACAACAGACAATCTTCTGTTTTTGGTTGATGGATAGTAAGTTGAGCATGATTTTGATTTTAAGTCAATTTAAGTAAGCGTCATGCATAACACTTACACGTCGCTTTTCGTGGTGTATTCACTGTTGTAAAGTGCCTCAGGCGCCATCCATTTAAATGGCAACTTCTTCCCTTTCTTGAGATGGTAAACATCTTCTTGAACGTGTCGCATCAATCCAAAATCAGAAATTTTCACTACTTTGCCATCGCCAAGAAGTATATTCCGCGCTGCTAAATCACGATGAACAAATCCTTTACCTGACAAGAAACTCTGCGATGGAAAACAAAATTAGGGTATCTCTATCTCGTCACCCAAAAATAAACTATGGAACTAAGACTCGATTTGAAAGCCCTACCTCATATGGGGCTCGCTTCACACGTTGCCCAGCCGCGGTTCATCAGTCGGGACGGCGTCCGAATCAATTTGGTTCGGTAAATTTAGACTAGGCCAGGCAAAATTTGAGGATGTCACAGAGCGTGCCACAATGGAACGACGTCACATTGTCACATGCCTCCTTCGCGCAAAGGTCGAAATCGATTACAGTAGGTACGCATTTTGAATCAACTTGTCGCGCCAAAGATGGACTTAGTTATATTGGGTACGGCACATGGCTAAGGTAAGGCGTCTGAACCAAGCCTACTATAGCGAGTGGCTGCGCGCGTGCGAAATTCCTCTGGCACCCAGGATATAAAAGGTTGGATTAAACTCCATAAACGGACAACAGACTGCGCAATTAACTCTGAAAAGTAGCAAGTATGAGAAAATTGAACGCTGCGAGTTTGAGAATCTCCTGCGGCATCCAGGGTAGGTAGCATAGGAATCAGGCATCAATTCAGCGCCTGTTTAGACAGGCTCAAGGACAAATGCATTTTGACTTAACAAAAACCTGTTGTTTACAGCAGTCCTTTTTTGACTTAAAAAAAGCAAATTACCTACAGTGACGTAGTCCCTTGTTTTGCCTGCCGACTTTGGTCAAACATGGTGTCCATAGTATAAAAACGGTTTATTTACGTCTCCGTAACCTTGTGGCCCTCGTTAACCAAGCACACATTTTTATGCCTTGGATACAAAATGTGTAGCTATACTAATGCCGCGAGTAATTCTTTTCTACATTCATTTCAATATGCTCATTCCTCGCTGGTGATCGATTGCCAATCGTTTTCCAGTGACTACTTACCATCCCCTTTGCTATTTGCCAAGCAAAAGAAAGAATTTCCTTCGCTGAGACATCGTCATCATCTGGCTCGTCTCCATGGTAACCACCTTGAGGGACAGCACTTCTAAGACTAATGGAATCCTCATTGCGATTCCACACCCTCCCCTCCCTGTTGGATTGGTTTGCATCTTCAGCGTTTGCTCGAGTGGTTATATTATCTTGAATCTCTTTGTTTGCAGGCTGATCCATCTTTGCTTTTCCACCGTTGATCCACTCTTTTCTTTCTTTTTTAGTTTCAACCAAGTTATCACTACTGCCAAATTTCCCTTCAATGGCATCTAGAGTCAAGAGCTCCCCGTCTATTTCAACACTCCTTTCCTGTCCACCGTTGATGTTTGTTTTCTCAAGGCTATCTGATTCTTCGACTTCTCTTCCGGTAATTTCAGGCACCGCTACTTTTGAGTCATCCCTGGTCGAAAGTTGTATTTTCTCGACATCCAGTGCAAAGCGTTCACCATCGTTATCGTAAACCTTTCGATAGCCCTTCTACAGGAGGAAATCGATCAAAAAACAGCAAGTTAGTCTCAGATACGTAATTTGCGGAGGAAGACGGAGAGTGTAAGGGGCTATTACGCATTTTTGTGCAATGTTTCCGTATTTCTCCAGCTTCCAGCACCCTTTTTTCCCGCCTCCTGCATTTTTCTCCCGGGCTCCCGCCTCCAGTCCAAGTTTCAGAAATTTTAAAAACTAAAAATACCTGAAAAGTAGACGCCTCATGATATCTTAATATACCGAACCACCAATTTCATCTCAACATTCACTAATTGTTAACAATACAGACTTTTATAACAGTAACTGAGGGAATTGTTGTATCGGTTACCTGACAACACCTCATTTGAGCCTTTTTTTTTGTTTTGCATTATTATTTTGAAATGCCTGTTAAACGGTTAATAAGCTAGCTTTTTTCCCATTATCGTTGAGATGATGATTGTATACGTAACCTTGACGAAATTGTTCTTGTATACTTACCTGCATTCTCTTCTTCCTAAGCCAGTGCTGTAGATCTCCATATGGCACATATTCTAGCAGGAGAAAGATGGGGTCTGATTTGACCCAACAGCCCAGCATGTTTACAACATTCCTATGCGAACCGATTGATTTCATCAGCTCTATTTCCTCCAAAAGCTGGTCCTTGGCCTCTTCATCTGTCGAATCTTTGTATGAACGGAAAAACATTGGGCTGGTTATTTACACGAAAACTAACTTAGACCGCGGTTTAAGACAATGACTTGACCTCTAAATCTGGTTACTAATGAATCATTTTAAGCAGATAAATGTTGTTCTAGTCTGTACTTCATGCCTTCTTGACACTGTTTACAATAAACAGCGTTAAACGTTAGGGTTGGCCATCTTGAAATTGGTTTAGACCGCGGTTTTGTTAAACGCAGTCTAAACTTCATTTAAATAATCGACCCAATGGCCGTTTTTATGCTAGAGACGTTAAAGTCGTCTAGACGTATTTAACGTCTCAGACGTTAATGTCGTCTGGTATAAAAACGGGACGTATTAAAGTAGACGAACAAGTAGAAAAAACCCAAGATTTTCTAAGAAAAGGACTGGGTTCTATTCTTGGAAGACACTATAGACGCGACTAAACTCGGCGGCAAATCAAATAAAGTGTGCAAAACAACAAATCCATATGCATCTGCAAGTAAACATGGCGGAGACTTTGTTTAACTGCTTCGCAGCTTCTGAAGGCTTGTTTCTCGACGTCGTCGAAACGTAAAAGACATGGAAACGCAAATGCTTTTTAAAAAGGCTAAATCAGTCAAGAAAGCGGTTTTTGGAAGAAGCACTTGGCTTGTGCGTCGTGGCCAACAAGAGAGAAAGGAAGGAAAGAAGTGGAGATGAACGGAGGGATTCTTCGTGGTGGAGAAACGGCTAACTAAATTGGAACGATAAAGCGCTTTAGAGCTAAATTCGTCCCAGATAAGGTCGTCTCGTTTTTATACTAGACGACTTTAACGTCTCAGACGTTAAAGTCGTCTGTTAAGTTCGACGTTCAGTCGCACTTAACAGAAGACGTTAATATCATCAGACGTTAAAATCGTCTCACTTATATTCCGTTTTTATACTAGACGTTAATGTCGTCTCTAGACGATAATAACGTCTTAGACGATATTAACGTCTCTAGCATAAAAACGGCCAATATTGTATCTTGTAGATTTTCTAGCATATGGCAAATTCCCATTCCCACGACATGCTGGCATTGAGGGTGGTCAAGAGGCCAGGGCTCCGCTACATCTTCAGCACAGGGAGCCCACGTCAAATGTGTGACCGTTTTATTTTTTTCAAATTTATGGGCCATGTATAGGAATACCGAAAGGTTTGTGTTATAACAAAATGTTGCGAGGAATACTTATACTAAAAAGTTGGAAATTTAACTCGGTCACTGTATTTTGTCGTCCTTGTGACTCTAAACGGCGAATTTTGTCGGTTAGAAGGTTTTGCATTAGCTGTTAACCTTCATATAATAAGAGAGAGGTAAAACGATAAACGCAAAACCGGTTCACACACGAGGGTGAACACAAAACGTTGATTTTCGTTCTCTCTCAGAACTTAAATACCGTCCCTACAAATTCAGTCTCTGGATGCTTTGGCCACACTGCATGATTTAGACGGTATTGCAAAAATGCGGTTTTTCGGCCACTTAAGAAAACGAACAGATCTGAGGTACGGATTTCACTTCGTATTATCATCCCAGTGTTCTCCCGGCGAGCTTTGTCCCTGTGGCATACCTTATTATTCTGGGGTCTTTTCATACGAAAATAACTACACGAGCTTTCTCTTGAGCCAAAGCAAAGTAATCGTAATAACAAGGTTTGCTGCATTAACTAGGTGGCCGTAAGACCGAGTTCTATTGTATAATATCAAGTTGCAAAGTGAAATCATTGTTGTTGCATGAGTACTCCAGAATCAAGTCGCTTACCTTCCAACAATTTAACGGCAACAACCTGGCCCTCTTTGAAGTCCACAGCCGTAGCTTTGGACTCGTAAAACACCTCGATTCCAGGTGACTCTCTTAATACGCCTCTCAACACTTTCCCAAATGCACCACGGCCAATCTCCTCCTTGAATTCGACCTGCTCCGGTAGAACTTCCCATTTCAAAAGAAGAATCATGTTCGATTTGGATCTGAAGAAAAGGAAAAGAGCTCGTAGTAGTTGAACCTTTCAACACGTTTTAACAGTTCCTCTCAACCTCGTCCCCAGGGTCTCTCTTGTTCCAGCCATGGGTCCGAGGTTTGGTGGAGCCAATGAATGAATAGGACAAAAAAAAGATCAATTAACATAATAAGCATAACTACAGTCAACTCTCGTTATAACAGAACCCATAGGGACCAAGCTTTAGTCCCCGTAGTACAATAGAGGGAGTAAGTAATGACGGCAGTTGTTTTAAGTAACTCTGTTTTCGCTAGGACCTTAACTTCTGTCTCAGTGTAATAACGGAGTGCCGAAAAGTAGCGAAGGGTCCGCAAGGGGAGATTTGATTATACCTCATCTGTATACAAAATTCTTGAATCTCATTGAATATTAGCAGACCTGTTTTGAGACAGGTTACGCGTCATGTTTAACAAATTGACAGTACGCGTGCAGAAATAGGACAGTTTTGTTCTAAATTTTGTTTGATATTGGTAACAATGGCGATTTGTAATTGGTTTGAGGGTTGGGTTACTGCATGGGAAACACCAAATCTTCTCAATTTCAAGGAACTACGAAAACGTTTCTAGACCGTCTAAGCCAAAAATACTCCATTAAGAAATATAAATAATTCTATTTCACATTATTTTCAACACTTAGATTTTAAACCAATTTTTTTGTTCTTAAAATGTCTTAAAATAAAATGCAGTTACAAATATCTTGACAAATTACCTCCTTGGTCTTGAGTTACGGGCCAGTAACTTCTTTTTCAATGCTCTTCGTCGAAGCCAGAATATCAACAAAACAGAAATTATCAGAAGGGCAATAATTCCAACCGTTAAACCAGCAAACTGCTGCACAGAAAGATATTTGCCACTTTGTCCGGCTGACGACGTTGCCAAGCTTGAGTATTCACCTGAAATTAAGAATGTGCAGGAGCAATGTCGCCGTCATTGTGTTGTGACATGTGTTGTGTTTGGTCAAACCAGAGCTACAATTAATTCAACCAAGTAGTAATAACAATAATAACTAAATTAGAAGGAACTCTTTCACAAATGTGGTTTTAAGGGCCCGTCCTTAACAAACTGTGGAGTAACAAGAATGAGTAAAGAAGAAGGCCTATTCTTTACATTAAAATAAAGAAATATAAATTGATTACCTAAGTGATATTAAGATACCATGTGGCACTAAATTTTTGCGGGTTCTAATTTTTGCGATTTTTGCAGGTTTTTTCGCGATCCGCCAAATGAAAATAATTTCCCGCAAAATAAAATTACCGCAAATTTTTTTTCCGCAAAAATTTACTCCACTGTACAGTTCTATACAAAAATACTGGTTTGAAAGAGAAAATGCTATAGATAACTCGGTCGATAATGCATCAAGTGGTACTCTTGCTATCGTTTATCCGTTTTTCTTTTGCATTTACTATAATAAAAAACGAAAATGTTATCAGTTCTACATATTTGAACGCGATTTCCAGAAAATGGCAAAAGTTAAGAGCGCTTGTCTGTAAAAATCAAACATAACGCGGCAAGGGTGGAAAATTCGATGTCTTTCATATTTTAATGTTAGATAGGTTTGGGTATAACTAAAATCACTGGATACTTTTTTTGGCAAAATATCCTTTTATTTCAAAGAAAAATGCAAATAACGAACTTCCGTTTAAATCGCCATTTGAAGCAGTAAATTATGACATCAATTTGAGGCTTTCGCGTGCAAAAACAAATCCCTCTGTCGTCTTTTAAACACTCAATTTTACTTTTGCAATCTCTCAAGAGCTTCAAAACTGATTTTGGTAGAAACTGCGTTGTTCTTTGTGTTTGAAATAATTTAATTTTGAAAGTATACATTTCTCATCAGGAAAAAAACTTCGTGAATTAAATTATTTTTCACCACGTGCTAAACCTTCAAATCGATTCAGCTTCTGGCTGTTGAATTAAGAAAAGATGTTCTCAGGATTGCTGCAAAAATGTCTTTGGGCAAATGATTGAGAGCGACGCGAGAGCTTTTCAAAGTTCGTGAAAATGCAGGTTGTTTGACCCTTCTTGGCAACATTCCATTCGCGAGTCACGCACATATTTTAATGTGTTTCGACCCACATGAGATCGAAAACGTCAAACAGAAAAACAGTTCGAAATGCTCTTACCTCATTTGCTGTAGAGGACAGGTCCAGAGGCCATTTCCGAGTGATTCTCTTGCCGTTCGACGTATTTTGGTCCTGTTGATGACATCCAATGAACACCGCCAACTGGGTCAGTGTATTGTAAACGGTCGAACAGCTCAACAACAACCTTTCTTCCAAAACGTTCGACATCTTTCTACACTGTGACATCTTACTCAACGGTTCAGTTGATTTAATACGAGTGTTGCTCAGTTTTCAGTGCACAAAAGCATTATCAGATTTGACCGCTAAATTGGGACCAAACGTGAATGGCGCCGCGTGCGTATTTGGTTTGTCACGCAATGCGTATCAAAGGCATTTTAGGGGGTAGGGGAAGGGCAAAACCTTTGAGGTGACGTAAAATAACATACAGTGTTAATTGCAGGGATTATTCGTGGTTTTAATGGCGTTATGTGTCTTTCTTACTTATTACCAGTGTTGTTACAACCATTAAAAATTGTATTTGCTACCCTAGCCTAGTAGTCTGAAACGCAATTCCAACCGTTGTACAAGCTTACAGACATGGTTACAGGTGAGTGGTGCAACAGAAGTGGCGCTATTATTAACTAGACCCAACTTTAATAAGGGGAAAACCTATAACTACAAGGGGCTCCCTCTTGTTAATTGACGAGCGGGTATTCTACCTATGATCATTGGTTCTCAGCTGGCACAGGACCGGTTCAAGGCACAGTTATATCACGAGTGAAAGTCAGCTCGCTGTTAAAGGGTTGGATGGAGTTTTGGACAGGAAGGGTTCTCTCTTCATAACAAATGGGTGCAATCGAAGTGTTTAACTGTGCTCTCTTGTCAGCTGTTTAATTTAGTCTACATTAGTGTGTCCTGACTAATGAGTGGGGCTTCTAACAGCACGCCAGTGCTGTTTGAAGACTGTGAAATATGGCACGTAACCATGGTAACAAAAAATGAGGTTCTGTTCCTGAATTTCTGTTTACGAATCTTACTGAGATAGGTTCCCAGTGAGCGAGATCTCTCACAGCAGCCAGCATACTTATCATAATGGATATGAGGATATCATAACAGCAATACGTCAAGCATCTTGCCCTTAAACGTCTGTTACCTCTTTCACGTTCTACATACACCTTAATGAGGACGAAGAGGAGAGTGAGGCTTCCATCGATAACCTGGCTAATATTCGGATAGTCCACAAGCGAATATAAAACTCACCTGATCCAACTTTTACAAGCGAACCAGTCCCGCGTAAGATAAATTCAGATCCCTTTTTGCCCAGTCCTCTTTCACTTTTTGGCCACTCCCCGTTTCCTTACCGTGACCCGGCCCCTTGTGCTGCAGCTTCCTGCTAGACACTATTCCAAGTTTTGCACGATGGCTGGGACATATCGTCATTGTATTTAAGCGTTCGTTGTGAAAACTGACTTGTAACTTGTGGTATCCAGTAGTGTAGCACCTCTTTTGGTGGTATCAGGGCCGCACCAAGGCTGAAATAAATGCTGCGAGCAAATTAGCCTAGTCAAAGCCTTCCCCCCCCCTTCAAAATACACACTCGTGCACATAGATACTAACTCTGTTCACAATGCCACAGTTTGTGTCGATTTCGTCAAAAACGACACCTTTTTGGGGACATCCTTCGTTGACAATTTGCCAAAAAGCTGCTTCCTGTTTGCTTTTTCGCCGACAAAGTTGTTGGCAACATCCACCAGATTTATAGCATCAGTTTTAAAAAAGTACCCTTAAAGTTACAAGGTTTGTTAAAATTGAAACATTTCGACAGCCAAGCTATGAATTTCGGACCTGTTTTACCTAACTCTCGTAAACGTTAACGTAACTTTTATCACTCGATTGGTGAGATAAAAATAGTTTTGTTCCTTAGACTTGTTTTAAAACAACATGATGAGCTTAAAGCTTGCAGCAAATACACAGCAGTCGCCTAGCTATTAAAGGCATTAAGGTCCTTCACAGTAGAGCTATACTGCCAGGGTCAAGGTGATATGGGTCAAGAAAGACATTGGTAAGGAACCTGGGCGACTGAAATGTGCGGTGGACTAGTAGATTTTTGAAACCCACTTGCCCGGTGGCTAGTGACTCAACAGATGTCAAACCCTGTTAAAGGCTGTAAAATAATAAAAGGAACTTTTAGCATCAGCATTTAAGACTATTCGTTGCACATTAATTCGTTTTAATTATATATTTTTTGGCTCATTTATTGTAATGTTTTTTCAACTTCCAAAACTTCTGGGGACTCGACCCCCCCCCCCTCCCCCTTCTACTGGCCTGGGTATTCTTGGTGCATGAAAGTAAGGGAACAATTGTTTTCAAGCTTTTGATTCGTCTGGTGTTGTAACCACAAACTCCGACAACAAGAAAATGGAACCAACAACAACCGTCTTCTGTGTAACGAAGCAATTTGTGAAAGAAAAAGTCCGAGGTCCCCCCTCTAAGCCAAAACTATAGGCACAAACTAGTTAGTCACATCGCAATTTCCCTGATAAAAACGATTTTAATGTTCTGGACTTGACGTTTTGAAGAGGTGTTTAACTTAAGCTAGTACACATACCCTTTTTAGCTAATTTTCGTGTTCGAACATTGTTATTTGCATGCCTACAACTCACGCCGAGGGGTGACTACTTTTTCTGCATTCTGGCACGGGAGGTTGAGGTGCCTAAATGTAGCACTAATTTTGTTTCGTATTTTTGGTCCATTACTAGTTCCTCCCATTTCTCGAACCCTGAGCCGTTTAAAAAGAATCAGAGCAGATTTTGCCCTTCCCCTACCCTCTAGTAAAATGTCCATTCCGATGATTTGCATTGCGTGACGCGGCTCTAGATAAAACTCTCGCCACGCTAGCGGCGACATGTGGTGATAAAAACCTTTTTGTGTATTGCCAACTAAGCAACACTGACCAGCAACTGAACCGTTGAGTAAGATGTCACAGTGTAGAAAGATGTCGAACGTTTTGGAAGAAAGGTTGTTGTTGAGCTGTTCGACCGTTTACAATACACTGACCCAGTTGGCGGTGTTCATCGGGTGTCATCAACAGGACCAAAATACGTCGAACGGCAAGAGAATCACTCGGAAATGGCCTCTGGACCTGTCCTCTACAGCAAATGAGGTAAGAGCATTTCGACTTGTTTTTCTGTTTGACGTTTTCGATCTCATGTGGGTCGAAACACATTAAAATATGTGCGTGACTCGCGAATGGAATGTTGCCAAGAAGGGTCAAACAACCTGCATTTTCACGAACTTTGAAAAGCTCTCGCGTCGCTCTCAATCATTTGCCCAAAGAAATTTTTGCAGCAATCCTGAGAACATCTTTTTGTAATTCAACAGCCAGAAGCTGAATCGATTTGAAGGTTTAGCACATGGTGAAAAATAATTTAATTCACGAAGTACTTTTCCTGATGAGAAATGTATACTTTCAAAATTAAATTATTTCAAACACAAAAAACAACGCAGTTTCTACCAAAATCAGTTTTGAAGCTCTTGAGAGATTGCAAAAGTAAAATTGAGTGTTTAAAAGACGACAGAGGGATTTGTTTTTGCACGCGAAAGCCTCAAATTGATGTCATAATTTACTGCTTCAAATGGCGATTTTAACGGAAGCTCGTTATTTGCATTTTTCTTTGAAATAAAAGGATATTTTGCCAAAAAAAGTAGCCAGTGATTTTAGTTATACCCAAACCTATCTAACATTAAAATATGAAAGAAATCGAATTTTCCACCCCTGCCGCGGAATTTTGATTTTGTCTGATTTTTACAGACAAGCGCTCTTAATTCCCAGGAAGAAAAATCAGTCTTTTCCAATCGCAAAAATTAGTTCCCGCTAATCGCCAATCCGCAAAATTAAACTCGCGCAAAAATTTAGTGCCACACGATAGTCGAACGTGTTAGTATAGGACTGAACAGTTATTAAAACTAGACCTAAAAGTAGGGATGGTAGTACTGTTTCTTACGACTAATGGGAGAGACTGTAAATGGTTTGAACCCAGGAGTCATATCATAGGTCGGTAAATTATGATCGTCTGGGTGAGTGTAGTGCTGAGAAGGACTGTTTGTGATGACACTGACTGACGTTTCGACAACCTGAGCGGAAGAGAGAGTTGCTTGCCCCAGTTGGTTCTAACGGGAGGCAAATGGAAGTCATGTACATTTCTGATACTATAGCGGTGAACTTAATGTATTTAATTTCTGGTGTTACAGCGGCGTACTTAATGTCTGTGTGGCAAATAAATAAATATAAATTAATAAAAAGAGAAACGTAGCTTTACTCAGATGGAAATGCCTCTCGAACTTTAAGACGAAGAAATCAATTGAATTCTTGAAGGAAAACAACCGATGATCAGTAGAGTTAGTGGTGGGTCTTTGAAGCGTTCTTGATGTAAACAATAAATCTTATACGCAGTTTTCTTCACTGACTCGGTATGATTCGTTTTTGTCGTTACATCATTTATTTTCTTTGCTATGGTTCTGATTCCTTTTGTATTTGATAGGGGAAGGACTGGATTGTCTTGAAAGTTAACAATTCGGTGCGCAAAGCTTGCATGCGCCGTGTTTGGATAGGGGAAGGACTGGATTGTCTTAAAAGCTAACAATTGGGAGCGCAAAGCTTGCGTGTACTGTGTTTGGATTACAGTAGTTTGCTAATAGGGTACACAAGTTTATGTCCAGTTTGCCAATGGTGAGAATCACGCACACTCTTCTTACGAAAATTTTCCGAAACTAATTCGCACCTTAGAGACTCAAAACAGATGAAAAAAGAGAAAATCATTCAGTCTGTGCTTGGTGTGAGGACTGCGTAAAAAGGAGAGTTCGCACAAAACAAAGCTATTGCAATACGCTATCAGTATGAAAGTGAACCAAACGATATGGCACTGAGACATTCGACTTTATACATTAAAAGAGTTAGTGCAGTTCAAATACACGTTTTGGACATAGGAATCTAGTGTTATCGTAGAGCTGATACCTTCAATAGAACCGGCTTTCAGTTAAACTAACCTAATCGTTTTTTCTGCTCTCATTTATCGAGTCAACTGTCACTTGAATTGCAATGAGCCTTATGCATGATTGCGTCGCTTGCCCAAAATTCACCGCTAAACCTCGTTTGCACTAAATTATTTTCATCGTCTGGCACATTGCACATGGATATTTTTTCAGTTTTGTTGCTTTGGGATTTTGTTCGTGGTAAAACATACAAGTTTCTACTCTGAAAGCGAGGCTTGGTGGTGAAATTATCTAGTCTGACATAAGCATGCATAAGGGCTCTGGTCAGCATCTTCATTTCCCAAGGCCTTCACTTCTTTCAAGACTAACATGGCTCTTAATGTAGCTAGAAGAGACACCATTTGGATTTCGGTTCTCAGAATTGCTATTAAGGACGTTGCCTCCTTTTGTTACTATGCATACGTTCTGTGCATCTCGGAATATTCAGGTTTCTTAATGAGGAATTTGCCCCCTAATACAACAATATTTTTGCGTGGCTTATGACTATGTGGAAAAAGCAGATTTCAGCAAGGGCTATCAGAATCCTAAGAGAAAATTGGGGTTAACCACGCATTTTTCAGAGATAATTGAGCTTAAATTTGGAAGAAATTGCCATACATTCTTTGTATTTTAACGCCTTTTTAGAATTATGGTCACTTATTTATCTCTGAACAATGCGTGGTTACCCATATTTCTCTTTTTGGATTCCAATAACCCTTGCTAAGATCTACTTTTTCCACATAGTCCTAACCTTTGCAAAAATACATCTCTATGAGGAGGCACCGTCCTCAAACTCCCTTTCTGCCACTCCGGTAATAACAGAACTTTCCCTTCTTGGAAACGTACCTGAGTTTATTGTTGTTAACCACGTGTTTGATCTGTCGCTTTTCCCTAACTCATTCCAGGCAGATATTTCTATCATATACTGCGTATCACATTTTAACGATAGAGCATATTGAGTCTTTGAAACGTCAGTGATGTTAATTTCGTACCAGGGGTTTCCTGTTTCTCGGGGCTGAATCTGTCGGTAATAAACCGAGTACATGGTCAACGGACATCCGTTATTAGCAGGTTTACTCCAAACCAGGCTGGCGTTGCAGCTCAATTTTTCAGATTTCGAGATGTTTATGGTGGGGGGTAAAGGAACACCTGAAAAAGTTAGAAAAAGCATTTTAACCCTTTCACTCCCAAGAGTGCTTAAATCAAAATGCAAGACGAATTCCAAATTTCATTATATAAAATACTTAAATATAAATAGTACCATGTTAAAGTACTGCTGAAGAGGTTTCGTTTGAATGGTCATATGATAGGATTTTCTCCACAGAATGGTCATATGATAGGATTTCATCCACAGACTCAGAAGTTAGAATGGCCTAAAATTCTCCATAAGTAACTGCATGAGTGAAAGGGTTAAGTGTTTGGGAAATAATTCAAAGAGGTAAATTTTCAATATATGAAGTCTTCATGGATATAATTCAAAAACATTTTGGCCCACCTTGTTCAAAGGTGCACCCTAATCCCAGCTACATTGCTTTATCCACGAGTTAAATACAACACCGTTTAACAACTAGGAACGACTGTAAAGAGACTGACAAGACAATAAAACTGGTATACGAAGCCTGTAACTTGGTGTTGTCATGCTGCAGTTAGTATAAACCATGTGAGCAGTACTGATCTAATTACGAAACGTTTCACAGGCTTCCCACTGATTACTGACGGTGCTTTCCGTCAGAGCTGTTAGTCTCAAAAGGTCGCACAAAAGCCGATTTTCCAAAGCATAAGCTGCAAACAAGACTTTATTACCTCCTGGAGTTTTAAAACGCCATGTCCGGCTGTCCTTCAAATCACTTTCTCCATGAGTATTCAGTGACGTAACTGCAATTTCATATTCCTTCCCACTATTGAGCTGAAGGGTCAAACTGGTAGCATTTCTGCTAACGTTAACCATGTTCGAATGGACTTTTTCTACTTGTGAAATCACCTCTCCGTAGTAAACTTTGTAACTCATAACTGGACACGCCCTTTCCAAGGGAGGCTCCCATCTGACTACAACAGCTGTTCCTGCTACTTCCTTGGCCTTGTTTAAGATCACAGGGACACCAACGCAAATTCCTAAGTAAAGAGGTGTAATTTACATTGTCATAACTGTATTAACAGTAACTTAAATGTAAGTTATGTCGAACTGCTTGAATTGCCAGCTTTTTCATATTTTCCATTTTTGTCAGGCGATTGCTCAATAGATAAACAATATACTACATTTATATACTACATTACACTCCTTTTATTCCTCTTTGTTTGCAACAAGTTAATTTAATTTAGTTTGTTCTAGCTTGCATTTAGCAAGCTGCAAACAGGTCTCTTGTTTTACGTGTTTTTATGTGCTATTTTTTTCAAATACCTTTGAAAATTTACTTTAAAATAAGTTCGAAAGCCTTTTTTTTTAAATTGTTGCAATCTCTGCTATTTATCGAGACTTTTACCGCCCTTTATGTTGGTTCAAATGTTAGCGCTTGCTAAAAATGAAAAGAAACTTTGAAGCATCGTATTACTGATTATAGACATTATAGTGGATATATAAAAAAATAGGGGTACTTTTACGACGAACAAAGTCTGTTTAAATATGAAAAAAAGCCTTTGTAATGCTGAGAGTTTGTACCTGCCGACGGCATCCTACAGCATCTAAACGTTTCAATACAGTGCAACTCGTCACAGTCACTTCTGTACACACCCGCCATGTATGACTTTTCTGGACATGTGCTCCAACCTGTGTTATCGAGTGAAACGCTCACATCATGATCATAACAATCCGAGGGTTTGTTTATAAAGTTTCTAGGCCTGCAGCACGTTGCTTGTTCAATGTTGGACAGCCAGACGTCATTTGAACGGTAAAATCCTTGAAGAAAATAACCGTCTGGACAGGTAGCCCAGCTGTTCTTTCTAGAATGACAAAACAAAGCAAAATTTTAATGCTATTTAATTTCCATCTGGGAGCGTTAACTTATTATAAGTTACCATAAGAGTTTGGGCAATTTATCAATTGACTGTTTGTTGTTGGCTTGTCAAGACGCTGAAGACAAGTCTCGATACACAGTATACACAGAAACACTACGACACACAGTAATGGCAGCAATTTGTTGGTGCTCACTGTAGTACACCATAGAGATTGTAGAGGCGAAAGGGAATGTGCCTAAAGAGGGATTGTCTAGTCCCGGTGAAGAGTTCTCTGTTGTGTGCAGACCTTAATTAATTAAGGTCTCCGAATTAAACGCAAGCAATAGCAAAAGAAGGTAACTAGAACATTAATTATAATTTCACTCCAGAATGTGTGATAATGAGTATTTTATAGCGTGCAGTGAAAACTGCTGACGCTGTAGGTTTTGTAACACTTAAGTAGGGCTTGAGCTTCCACTGTCATTCTTTGCATTATCTTGTTTTCTTTTGTTTTTGTTTTTGCCTACAATCGATTAAATTCGAAGCCCTTCAAAACGCGAGAAGCGAAGATGAATTGGGAAATAGTTACCAAATGCTGTTCATGATAGAGCGGTTTTCAATTGAGTGTCGTAAAATCAAAAGCAAAGTACTTACTCAAATTATATAAAAACGAGCAAAAAACAAATGAACCAATCAGAAACCTCAACCTTTGCGTTTTTATGAGCGTTTTTAGGGATCTTGTTCGCTAAGAACTATGGGTAAATGTACCAGTCGCCATCTTTTTCGGTGGATTACAGATTGTAGTACAGCAAAACCAAAGCAAAACGCAAATCACTTTCGCCGCTCAATTCAAAACCACTCCATTCTACAAAGCTGACCTGCTCAATGACGTTTTCCAGTTTACTGTTTGGCAGACAGGAGTTTCATCTTGGTACTCTTGAAGAGGGATGCAGCACCTTGCTTTTTTAACACGGTCAATACCGCCCTGAATACCAGGTGATTTTCTCCATAGTCCATTCAAGTACTTTCCTCGTGAGCAATTTGCCCATCCTGGCTGACGTAGAGCAAATTTCCAATTGACTTCCTCACAACTTTGGTATTCTGTAACCAACATACAAACAGATGAGGCAAATAACTGCGTGACCTACATAAACCAATTTTTTGATGTAAAAATTGCTTTGGGAAAATATGGAGAGTCAAACAGCATCAAAAGAAATCACTGCCGAAAATAGCTTAGAGGATTTCTTTAGTAGACCTAAAAGTTGAAGCCACCTTGTACAACATAATAAACCGTACCACAAGGATGTACTGCTCAGCAGCTTTTACTATATAAGATTTCATCCACAGAATTAAGCAATAGAAACAACTTATGCAGCGACTAACAAAGATCATTCTAGATTTTATCTACAGACTCAAACAATCAATGGAGAAACTTTTTATAGCATAATAAAAAGAATCACGGGTTTTACTTTTAAGGACAGTTCATCCACAGAGTTAAACGGTAGAAACAACTTATGCAGCAACTAACAAAAATCCCCACAGAAGAGTGCTGTCCATAGCATTCATTTCTGCTTTATGGGCATGATTTCATTAACTTGCTCAAAAGTTAAGGGCTGTTTATACAGAGCGCGACCACGACCACGAACGCGACCATTGAAACTTTCCGCGCGACTTTCCGCTTGAAAGTTCGCACAAACCACCTTTCCTACAGAACGCGGTAATTCGGGCTGTGACAGTCGCGATCTGTGCTGCCATGCACCATCTCATGAAAATGGCAGCAAAAGCCTGAGGCACAGATTCTGATGACATTTTGGTATTTTACCTCTTCACACGGACGAGGAAAAGGAAGAGGGGATACAGGCGTATATCTATACACCCGATTTTACAGAAGCGTCATATTTGTGGCGAACACCACCACCTAGTAAAGGAGCCTCATTTCCACCAAGACAAGTTTCATCGCTACTTCAGAATGACAAAGGAACAGTTTGACTACGTGCTGGAACGGATAGAAGATGATATTGGAAACAAGGAAAGACACCAACTGGCGCAAAGCACTTACACCAAGACAGCGACTTGCTATCTGTTTGAGGCGAGGTCCAGTACCGCGTGTCACCTGGGCCGAGTTACATGAAAACAAAAGAACTGATTGGTTGACAAGAAATAGTTCGTGCAACCATCGCATAAAAATTCGCTCTGGAGGCTGCAGCTTTCCGCACGAACCAATTTCCAGCCGCGTTCCTGGTCGCTTTTGGTATAAACGGATTCATATGAATTGCTTATACGCAATCTAATGCGAACGCGTTCGCGTTCGCGTTCGAGGTCATGCTCTGTATAAACGGGCAAATAGAGCCATATAATATAACACACGGTCTAGGTGTGAGAGTGAAAGAGCTACGACAAGCTTAAGATTGTATGGGTATAACATTGCGTCAATTTGTGTAAACAACTCCTCGCCTCAGAACTGAGCAAAAAAAGTGAAAAAACAGTGAAAACTGCGAATTGTCCCGGTAAAACAAAACAATACTGTCAAGGTTTGTTTCAGGATCAGAGGACCATTTTTCGTAGGAGATCAATTTTTAACGCAATATTACGTAAAATAGACAATTTCAGTTTCCAATTTCCAGAACTACTTTTGAGTAACCGACTTTGCCGGTTTCTAAGCCCCCTAATTAACTTTTAGGAAGATTAACTTACCAGTTGCAAATACCATGGTTATACTTGCACAAGCCTGTCAACAGAGAAAAGGAACAACTCAAGACAGTATCAAGGCAATTCATCGCTCAGGAATGGTAGTCTGTAGTCGTTTTTAGAGGAGTCGTATTACCCTACTCCCCGTGTTCAAGCTTGTTCAATCCCGCCAAAGCCTTTTGTTGTAACTTCGGAAGTTGCTTAACGACTGCTATAATCTACTTCTCTTCAGCAAGCTCCAGGTCGGCAAGCTCGAGCTTTGTAACGACAAAGCTCCACAAAACTATTCTTCAACTATTTCTCCACAAAGGTATTTCTAAAAACAGTTTGCCAGAATGTGAACGTCTCAAAAACAGTTTGCCAGTGTGAATGTCGCAAAACCAGTTTGTCTGTGTGAATGTCGCAAAAACAGTTTGCCAGTGTAAATGTCGCAAAATTAGTTTGCCAGTGTAAGTGTCACAAAAGCAGTTTGCCAGTGTGAACGTCGCAAAAACAAAAAGCGTGTTGCCGGACTGGTGTGAACGTCTATTTTAATGCTGAACAAGATGTCCCTGTATAAATAAATAAACAAATAAATAAATAAATAAACAAATAAATAAATAAATAATAATAAAAAAAGAAACAGTTTGCCATCTAGTCTTAGCATCACAACAACAGCTCGTTAACTCAGTGATAACTTTTGGCAAAGTTTTGTTGCTATTTCGACTCTCCCCAACTTATTAATAATCGTGACAAAGAGAAAGAAAGAACTCAGAAAATAAAAATTAAAATCCTTAAACCTCCTCCACATGTGCCAAAAAATGATTTAAACCAGGTTTCTTTTAGTCTCCCACGCAGCCGTTTTTAGTGGCGTCACGCAACGCTTTCCCCACAGCGTTGCGTGACGTCACTAAAAACGACTGTGTAGGAGACTAGGCTTCTTTGCATACGGTGAAATTTAAATTAACCAATCAGCGTTCGTAGGCGGGAAAAACTGTGGTGTTTTGACCTTCACGCGTATTTAGTGCTCTCTGATTGGTTAGATGTTAAATAAGCAAATCATTGATTCGCTTAGCTTCGATTTCTGTATGATGAGCGAAATTTTTACTGTCGACATGTGGTTTTATTACAGTGTTTTCTTAAAATTAACCACTTTGCCTTCTTACGGGCTATTGTTAATACAGTGTTTGCAATAATATGGACTGGTTAAGCAACCTGAAACTTTTTTCTGGGGTGGAAAACTTCGCTGACTGAAGTTGACTGCGAAGGAGGTTGTATAAGTTTTCCTCTGGCTAATAGTCCAACTGAGTGTGTTTTCACTATCTGTGTAGCAGGCGAAAACGGGGAAGGGAAAAGGAAGCGAGAGTGCGGGAGAAAAATGGGGTCTGGGGAGTAGGGACAGTCCCCCATTTTTCTCCCGCGTTATCACTCCCCTTCCCCTTCCCCGTTCACGCCTGCTACGCAGGTTATGTTTTCACAAGAAACTTTTCATCATTTTCATTCTCCTTGGTTTTGCTCATCACATGGATGTTCACTAACTGAGCAGCTCTTAGTAATGGCGGATCAATAACAATCGGCCTTCTGTCCTTGTGAAGATCTTCGGTCACACTACTTGTTTTCCTCGTGTAATTCATGTCTGGTTTTAATTTATGCCAGCTCCGAAGGCCTGTGCTATCCTGCTGTCAAGATTGTTGTTACCTCTCGATGTCCAGATTGGTCTTCTCAGGATGAAACGTTATCTTTTAGAGGAAAAATCTTCTGTTCATCAGATTTGAGACTCATCATGAATGTTTGACAAATTTGATCCATCATCATTGCATGGTTGCGCAGCTGATGCTTCTCTTTGGAAATAGGATAGTTTGTACAATATTCCACAACCGGAGACGAAAGAAAAGGCCTTTTTGGAATTTGGAGCTTCCTTGTGTCATCGTAACAGCAAAAGCTCGTAATCAAAAGCCGCAGAAAATTACTTTTCTTCTCAAAAGTCA
Organism: Siderastrea radians; assembly: GCA_964017195.1. Taxonomy (NCBI): domain Eukaryota; kingdom Metazoa; phylum Cnidaria; class Anthozoa; order Scleractinia; family Rhizangiidae; genus Siderastrea; species Siderastrea radians. The sequence continues at coordinate 11,493,542 of OZ024895.1, read as the reverse complement.
AAACTTGTCTGAAATTCAGGCTAAGCAAAAACAACATGCGGACCGCAGAGTGAACGACACTTTCGCTTGCTTTATTCATAAAGGAAAGTAAAACAACTGTTACCTACCCTGTCTTCGAAAGTGGATAATTAACTTGAACTGGAATGGTAATTGCAGGAACAAACTCTATAAACACTGATTTATTTAAATATTGATATGTCTATGTCAACGCCAATTCAAACTTGCAACCAATCGATTTTTATAGACAAAAAGTAAGGAGAAGGAAGTGTGTTATTTTTCACGAAATTTCAACAAGATTTAAATTGTTATAATTAAAAGGAGCAAGGGCCACAACTACTCTAGAATTCAGGCAATAGGAGTTATTCAAAGTGAAAAAGTGAAGTAATTTTAAATGAGCAAAATGCAGATCAAAGCGGCCCTGCAACAGACCGCAGTACCGAAAGAGTTTTAGAAATATACAGCTTTGCATTAAGTCGGATTCGTTGCAAAAAGAAAGAAGAGATAATTACAATTGACTGTAAGAGGTGAAGCTGTACTTCAAAAACCAATGAAAAAAATTTGTGATCACGCTTGTTTAGAATATAAAGCTTATCCCTTGTGTGGTAGTTGCATTAAGCTTATATAAACGTGTCTTTCCCGCTGCTCAAGTCATAAACAGGACGTGTAAAATATTTTTCGTCCTTAGCAAGGACACGTAATCGCCGTGTAACTTGTATTGATGCTAACGTCACCTCAACTTCTGTTTCCCAGAGCATGCCAAACAGCAAAACGTCTTGCTGGAATTAGCTGTTTTTGTAGTGGTGGTGTGATGGTGTTTTTCTTTCCCCGAATTTGATCCCAGTGGGGCCGCTGCAAGTAGAGCACCTCAGTGAACTCTTCTGATATTGAGAATAACATTCTGGCGTCATATTACGATTTTAATATCCAGCTTGTCGCTCTTTAATCGACCTTAAATCTTTAATCGTACCCTTTAATCGACTCGCAGTGTTAATCCAACACATTAACCATGCAGCAAATCAGACGCTAGAGATTTCAGTTCAAACAGCCACTCAGTGGTTTATAAATCTCTAAATGGTCTTGCCCCAGAGTATTTGCGATCAAAGTTCACCGATCGTAGTGACATTTCAAGTTATGCACCAAGAGACTGTGAGGGCAAGACAGCTATTCCTCTGCCCCGCACCAACTTTCCAAAAAACAGCTTCAGCTACAGTGGTGCGGTGCTGTGGATTAGCCTACCTGTCAGGCTGCGGCAAGCACAAACTCCCTCCACCTCCAAATCCGGCTGCCGCGGTTTCTTCGATAATAATGGTTAATTGCATTCAATACATGGCATTAATGGAAAGCAGGCATCCTTTTGTACATATTTTTGTTATTACTTAATTAGGAACGAGTAATTCCAGTAGTTATATTTTTGTAGTTGGAATTTATACTTAGTTTAGAGTTCGCTGTTTTTTAATTTAGTTTCATTTGTAAATTTAAGGCCTGATGTTTTAAACCGTGTTTAAATAAAGTTAAATGTTAAATGTTTAATATCTTCAGACTTATTTTCTCTTTTGTTGCAAGCGCACAAAACCCCTTAATTCAAAAGTTTAACGAAAATAAGAGGGAAAAAAGCCTTTTTCAACAAAATTAACTCAAGCTACCCATCCGTTGCAATTTATAACTCTTGCTTTTTTGCTTACAAACTGCACGATACTGGAGCTTTATCTGTTTTTAAAGCATTCTGAAACCAGTTCATTGCTCATGTGCAGTGCATTTGCAGGACACGACGGTTTTGACTGCCGCTCGTACTGCGAGCGCAGCTGCCTTATGTAATGTTTAATAAACGAGCAGGAGTGCTTTATCAAGTTTAAAACACGAGGCGAAGCCGAGTGTTTTAGACTTGATAAAGCACGAACTGCGAGTTTATTGAACGGCTTCAAAAACCTCTGATGTAGATCTTTTCATTCTTGCACTGATATTTAGATTTTGGGTTATTTTGGCCATGAAAATTGGACATAAAATTTAGCCGTGTCTTTATCAGATATAAAGACACTCATTAAACATTAATTTCCTTTGTATTTTCTTAATGAATTATTAATTAGTTTTTGAAGCTAGGTTTAGCGACGGGTGAAAAAAGTAAATATCGCATGTAAAAACTTTGATAATGTCACGTTCGCTATTATATTGTTGCACCATACACTATGTGTATTGGCCCATTTCTAGTATTGATTGACGCAGAAATCCAGATAAAAAATTACATCCGGCGTAACTTTTCAAATTGTACCTGTTTAACTCCATATGTAAAATGTGATTTCAACAAGCAGATTTTCGCAACTGGGGAAAGTTCTCAAAATGTCGTTTTGACTGACCATTTTTTTGCATTAAAACTCTGTCAAACTCTAAATACTTTGCCTAATTATTATTGATCGCACCTTGTATTATTCTGTCCAAGGATTTTCTTTGAAAGGCGAATGAATTTTCCAGTCTTTGAATCAAGATTTAACATCATTAAATATGGCGTACTTCTGTTACCATCAGCTTGAAAGAAGAATAGTCAAAATTATTGTTTCATTTTCTTTACTATTCGGCAAGCTCTTGCATCTCTTTGTTAATATGTTTTCGAGTTTAGAAGTTTTCTGATTCAAAATGAATGTAAGCCCACCTGAATTTTCTATTTAGGTTTAATTAGGACGCTAAGGGATGGCTGAAAACGCAATCATTTACCATCTGGCTAATAAAATTATCTTCGTTGGTGGAATATACGGTTCAGGTTGTAACTCACTTCAAACAAACCCCTAATTACTGGCTAGAGTTAAACACAATCCTTGAACTCATAAGAGCACTGGTATCTGTAAGGCCCTTTCAACTCACCAGTGACTGCATGCTATCTTTTTTTTTAATCAAAGTATAAAAAGTAAATGTACTTACGCACCGTCAATATTATCCTTGCAGTGTTCATGGACATCTTTTGCGTTGCTTGCATGTCCTCGACGCACCTCACAGGCAGAACAAACTACCAAATACACAATTTCACTTAATTTGTACGTAAACGTAAGTCTTTCTTCAGTTACGAGTTCCTGTTAATCTGTTAATCAGCGTTCATCTCATTTCCAAATTATCATAATCATCGCGTTATGTAAGTACACCTGCAAATTTAGATGGAAACCCGACAGCTCGCATTTATTTAACCCTCGGTCTCCAAGACGAATTACTATCTAGAACTGCCGTTCTCAGTAGCTGTGGGCATATCCCTAAGACACGTTTTCACATACGTTTGGTGAGAATTGGTTGCTATGGTTACGAGGTATGACGTCATAAGTAGTAGTTGGTCAAGCCATTTTTGAGGAAAAATTCGTTTTTTAACCGTTTTTAGGTAAAAAAAATGCAGAAAAAAATGCCAACAAAAGGCAGCAAAATGTTTAATTTTGTCATATTCTCACGTTCTACATGTTCAGCATCAAAAATTTCCAGTTTTTAACGCTTTTTGACAATTTCTTATTTTTGGTAAAATCTATTTAATTACACGACCCCACAAGCATTATGCTTTAAATTTTCTATTGTGTTTAAATAAAGGATGTGATGATGATGATGATGATGATGATGATGATGATCCAAGATGGCGCCAAATATGGCGGCCATGTGTAATGACGTCACAGGCCCCCAGCAGTGCGGCAACCCATAATATGTACCTCATCTTGTAGAGCACATCACATGCTTTCTATTAAAGGTGGAATCTTTTTCAAAATACTGTAACATAACGAAAACCCAAGGGGGTCCATCAACCCCCCCCCCTTGTATTACGGTGGGGGTGTGACTTTTCTTGTACTTCCGAGGGTTAAGTTTCAAATAACTGAAAGTGTGTTAGTTAGACTTGTGCCACAGTCATTTTAATTTTCCCTTTTCAAGGTCACTGGAGATATTTTTGCCGTCAACTGAACACGAAGAACGCTAATTCATACAGCGACATGCTGAGGAGACATGATTATTGGAAATACAAGTAATTGTAAGATGTGAAGGTCTGAGGTCAGTATTTAGCTGACGGATGGATGCCTAAACTGAGAATTCTGTTCTATCAAAAATGGAGTTCTCCCTAATTTTGTAATAAGCATCAATGAAAATAAATGTAACACAAATTCGGCACACCGGAACACGTTTGATAAAATCATGTCTAATTTGAATATGCATTGCAACATTTTCATTATAATTTTTTTTTTAATTTTCGTGGTTTTATAAGCCCGTTGAAGCTAACGATATTATAATGGCCAAAATTCTAAAAATACGCTAAAGACATGCCCGGGCTGAAATCTAGCTGGAAAGACTAGACTTGTCGTTGTTTTTTCACAAGAGCTCAAACACAGGTTTAAACAACAAAACATAATAGGCAACAGTTTGAGTTGGTCTGAGTAATTGCACACACAATCAGGCTAATTGAGCCCCACTTAGTTTACACTTAGTAATACATAAAGTGTGTGTGCTTCTTTTTTTCTTTAATTTGTTTTTCTGGTCATGTCTGAAATACTGTACCATATTCCTTATGAACCTGGACAGAACATTTTTAGGCTCAATTTGCCCAAAATGTAAGAACCTGCACTCCCGGCTCAGCCCCAGCTCGAAACTCAGCCGTTCCTTTAAATGCAATTGTGTACCGACAGTAAACCAGTTAAAAGAAATGAATAAAGCATATATGATCACACTGTATCTGAAATTTGAGCTGTATAAAGATAAATGAAATCACTATTTACGTTTTATTTACCTACCTCAGTATTATATAGAGATTACCATCAATTTGACATTTGTGTGAAAACGGGCTTTTTGCACTGTGAAAATAAAAAAAAAAATGGCGTTTCTCCTGCTTAACCGGTTTAAGATAACCGAGCTCAAGGTAGCCGGTCAATAGTAAATAATTAGAAAAGGGTAAGCATCAAGATAGCGAGGGATTTGAGAAAGCCGGGGGGGGGGGTTGCAATAGGAGGTGCACTGTGTAATATTATTATATTACTTGCATTGTATTTCCATATTTTTTTATGTTAATAACTGTACAAATCTCAAAAAAGCTATATAGATTAACTAAAAGGCATAATGGCCTAAAAAGGGAAACTCGCTCCTGTGAAGAGAAGAAACACTATTCTTATTTAAATTGTATGTCAGTGAGCAATGCTGTAAAGCGAGAAGTTAGCGCACGTATACCTAGTGACGCTTTCCTGTCGAGTACTAATTAAGCACCTGTTTCTTTGGTTGGCAAGGTTACCTGTTTGACCACCACCTTTGAACAGCTTTATAGAAACGATAATCTCTCAAACAAGTTTGCTTGCATCTTTCTTTGCTCGATACTTATTACTTAAAGTACCCCACTCATGTATTCCAATTTATGCCAACAAACCTCGTGACAAACACGACAAGACTCATTCACGCCGGGCCAGCAGAGGGCACGAAGCTGCACGCTCGGAAAAACTTTTGCGTCTTTTATCCGATAGAGCTCAAACTTTGCACAATGATAGAACTTTTTATTCCAAACAATCGTATCGTTTTTGTTTTTTTATTTTAACGGTTTTTGGCGGGGAAATGACGTCACGGTGCAAAAGGCAAATTTTCAATTGTCTCTTATGGCACAAAAAGTATATGATTCTGAAAGAACTCATTGAGATAAAGTGAAATGCGAAGAAATTATTGAAAAAGCTCGATCCGTCTTGAAGATATAAAGTTCGGAAGTTTGAATTTTCCGCCATTTTGTTACTATTTTTAGAACATTTATAAAATTCAGATCTTTATATCTTCAAGACGGATTGAGGTTTTTCAATGATTTTTTCGCATTTCACTTTATCCCAACAAGTTCTTTCAGAATCATGTACTTTTTGTGCCATAACAGGAAAACGAAAATTTGCCTTTAGCACTGTGGCGTCATTTTCCCGCCAAAAACCGTTAAAATCAAAAAACAAAAACAATACGATTGTTTGGAATAAAAAGTTCTATTATTGTGCAAAGTTTGAGCTCTATCGGATAAAAGACGCAAAAGTTTTTCCGAGCATGCAGCTTCGTGCCCTCTCCTGGCCCGGCGTGATTCGAATCTCACGTACTCTCACTCTCACGTTCTCTCACGTACTCTCACGTTCACATTTCAGCAACATCAGTAGAGACAGAAAAGTAAAGTCCTGCTCAATCATACGATCCTAGCTTGCAAAGTAGAACTTCATCTAGCACTTCATCTTTGATCAACTCAGTCATTCTAAAACGGCCTCAAATGAATCCTTGTGCAAAAGATAGATGCTAAAAAGTGCCCCACGGGTCCTAATTTTAATTTATTTTCCTAATAATAGTAAATATGACAGATTGCTCCTTCTAGACTTTGCCAGTAACAACTGAATTAACATATACGTGACTGGAGCCTTCTTTTAACTAGTTTACAATCACAATTCATTACCGTGTATATTAACCCTCAACACATTCCCTCATCAATATTATCAGATTTGCAGCGTATGCAAACTGAAACTGACTTTTAAACAAAAACTGAAATGTCAAAGTGTAATCTAATTTTTTTTTTCACAGTTACAACTTAAGCAATATTCTTGCAGTTTCCCCTCTGTGGAAGGAACAAAAAAATGCAACGGTATTTGTTGGTTGCGCAAAAGACAGGAAATATAATGATCATTGAAAGGAAAACGAATGATCGCACATTACTTGCGTATTGTTCTTTCTGATGATTTTCAGTCAAAGGAAAACTGAGACGGTGAGGGGCAATACATTGTTTCACTGTCACGTGTTTCCCTTTGCGATAATAAAGGAACTATGTCACTGGGATTTTGCTTATTTTTTGTCATAATTATGCTAATAGTGTAACTTATTAATCGTTTTCATGCACAGAATGGCCCTATCTTTGCAATAGGAAGATATCAATTGAATTTTCGAAGGGACGGCAAATTATAACAGTTTTTAAAAGAGCTACGTCACGGATAACGCAACTTGAAAAAGCTGGCAAGTTTTTTCAAGTTTGTCATTCGTAATCCGTCTTAATCTCCCTCAGTCGTAACCATCCTTGTTTAGCTTTGGCCCAACTTTTTCAAGTATGTCACTTTTGGCTTTTCAAAGAGTCACTAAAAATAGCTGACATAGTCCTTTTGATGGAAAGAATCGGCAAAATTAAGGCCATACTTTTGAGCAAAAATTTAAACCCTGTAGTTATTAGTCTCGCAAAATATAGATCACTTAAGTTCTTTTTTTTTTGTAATTTAGTATTTTTTATTTTCCATATACAAGAAAGAATTACAGAAAACGAATTACAGGAATACAGAAAAAGATTGCTTTTACAGGTACAATAAAAATTACAGTTTTACACAAAAAAGGGAAAAAAAGGCGTTACGTACACAATCATTACAATTTAAGAAAAAAGGAGAAAGGAGGAGAAACACTTGCAAAATTTTCCTTCACTGAATGCTTGGTCAGATTTTTTTCCATTTCCCATGCTGCTTAAGGAGCTTATTGTGTTTAGTTGCAATTTGTCGCTCTACTTGATAAACTGTCTTGGTCGTGGCTTCGAAAACTTTCAACGACGACGATTCGTGTTAACTTGCATTTATAGATATGAAACTTCGCCATAAGAATCAAGTGATTCAAAATGATGTTGTCCTCATTTTCATTGTATACACCAAACAAGATGTTCACTAAAGTTAAAGTTTCTAAAGTTATGTTTTGATTCGTAAGCCAAGATGTGAAGGTTTTCCAAAAGCTTTCTACAAAAGTGCAGTGAAACAGTAAATGTTCGAGGGATTCAACATCTTTCTTAACAAAGGAGCATAAAGGTGAATCAATCATTTTAAATCGAAACAGCTTTTCATTTGTGAAAACAATGTCGTTGAGTAGTTTGTATTGAAACTCTCTTATCTTTGTCTCAATGGTAACAACAAAAGGTAGCGAATAAATTTTCTTCCAATCCACGGCAAGCTCAGGGTACTTAGTTTTCAAATTTTTTTTTTTTGAGCAGTGGGAGGAGTTTGCTTTCTGGCTTTTCGCTATATATAAAGTAATTGAGGGATTGAGGTGGAAAGTGTCGAGAATTATGTTAAAAAACGAGTCTCCAATTATTCGGTAGAGCGTCAACAATACTCATTAATTTAAAATAATCCATGGTGGATAGATTTGCTTCAGAAACTTTTGCACCTTCGAAAAATTTGCCAGTATCAGATAACAAGTCTCCGATCTTTACCACTCCAGCCGAAAAGAGGCGACATTCGAAAACTGAGGCTTTTTTACATCGATATTCTTATTATTCCAAATAATTAACAATTATCCTGCGAAATCGCGCGGAATATCACCTGATACTTAGCCGACGAGGCCGTAGGCCGAGTTGGCCAAATCAGGGGATATTCCGCAAGATTGAGCAGGATAATTGTTTTATTATTCAACAAATTCCAATCGACTACCATTTTCAGAACGAGAAAAACTACGGCTCTATGATGAAAACGCTAAAAGCTAGCAACACATAAAGCTTAATAAAAATCAAAACGGAACTTCAAGAAATCGAAGTTTACTACCGTTCACTTAAAAAGACTTATTTACAAACTCATGTTTGGAAATGACAAAACAAAGGAAAAAATATTGCTACCTTACAGAGAATAAGTCCTCTTCCTGTGAATTAAAATCTTTTCAACTTTAGTCTTTACAACTTTCCATGAGCAAGTGTGCTGCTTCTTTCGCAATAGCATTTTCTTGGTTGAGTTCTCACTATGAAAATTCCAAGTCAACCTCTGGATATCTTTGTGAGCTGAAGCAAATACTTGTTGACATTTTGAGAGCATTTAATCGTGGAAAGTTTCTTCCAGAGGGTTAAAATTTACGAAGCTGCACGCTCGGAAAAACTTTTGCGTCTTTTATCCGATAGAGCTCAAACTTTGCACAATGATAGAACTTTTTATTCCAAACAATCGTATCGTTTTTGTTTTTTTATTTTAACGGTTTTTGGCGGGGAAATGACGTCACGGTGCAAAAGGCAAATTTTCAATTGTCTCTTATGGCACAAAAAGTATATGATTCTGAAAGAACTCATTGAGATAAAGTGAAATGCGAAGAAATTATTGAAAAAGCTCGATCCGTCTTGAAGATATAAAGTTCGGAAGTTTGAATTTTCCGCCATTTTGTTACTATTTTTAGAACATTTATAAAATTCAGATCTTTATATCTTCAAGACGGATTGAGGTTTTTCAATGATTTTTTCGCATTTCACTTTATCCCAACAAGTTCTTTCAGAATCATGTACTTTTTGTGCCATAACAGGAAAACGAAAATTTGCCTTTAGCACTGTGGCGTCATTTTCCCGCCAAAAACCGTTAAAATCAAAAAACAAAAACAATACGATTGTTTGGAATAAAAAGTTCTATTATTGTGCAAAGTTTGAGCTCTATCGGATAAAAGACGCAAAAGTTTTTCCGAGCATGCAGCTTCGTGCCCTCTCCTGGCCCGGCGTGATTCGAATCTCACGTACTCTCACTCTCACGTTCTCTCACGTACTCTCACGTTCACATTTCAGCAACATCAGTAGAGACAGAAAAGTAAAGTCCTGCTCAATCATACGATCCTAGCTTGCAAAGTAGAACTTCATCTAGCACTTCATCTTTGATCAACTCAGTCATTCTAAAACGGCCTCAAATGAATCCTTGTGCAAAAGATAGATGCTAAAAAGTGCCCCACGGGTCCTAATTTTAATTTATTTTCCTAATAATAGTAAATATGACAGATTGCTCCTTCTAGACTTTGCCAGTAACAACTGAATTAACATATACGTGACTGGAGCCTTCTTTTAACTAGTTTACAATCACAATTCATTACCGTGTATATTAACCCTCAACACATTCCCTCATCAATATTATCAGATTTGCAGCGTATGCAAACTGAAACTGACTTTTAAACAAAAACTGAAATGTCAAAGTGTAATCTAATTTTTTTTTTCACAGTTACAACTTAAGCAATATTCTTGCAGTTTCCCCTCTGTGGAAGGAACAAAAAAATGCAACGGTATTTGTTGGTTGCGCAAAAGACAGGAAATATAATGATCATTGAAAGGAAAACGAATGATCGCACATTACTTGCGTATTGTTCTTTCTGATGATTTTCAGTCAAAGGAAAACTGAGACGGTGAGGGGCAATACATTGTTTCACTGTCACGTGTTTCCCTTTGCGATAATAAAGGAACTATGTCACTGGGATTTTGCTTATTTTTTGTCATAATTATGCTAATAGTGTAACTTATTAATCGTTTTCATGCACAGAATGGCCCTATCTTTGCAATAGGAAGATATCAATTGAATTTTCGAAGGGACGGCAAATTATAACAGTTTTTAAAAGAGCTACGTCACGGATAACGCAACTTGAAAAAGCTGGCAAGTTTTTTCAAGTTTGTCATTCGTAATCCGTCTTAATCTCCCTCAGTCGTAACCATCCTTGTTTAGCTTTGGCCCAACTTTTTCAAGTATGTCACTTTTGGCTTTTCAAAGAGTCACTAAAAATAGCTGACATAGTCCTTTTGATGGAAAGAATCGGCAAAATTAAGGCCATACTTTTGAGCAAAAATTTAAACCCTGTAGTTATTAGTCTCGCAAAATATAGATCACTTAAGTTCTTTTTTTTTTGTAATTTAGTATTTTTTATTTTCCATATACAAGAAAGAATTACAGAAAACGAATTACAGGAATACAGAAAAAGATTGCTTTTACAGGTACAATAAAAATTACAGTTTTACACAAAAAAGGGAAAAAAAGGCGTTACGTACACAATCATTACAATTTAAGAAAAAAGGAGAAAGGAGGAGAAACACTTGCAAAATTTTCCTTCACTGAATGCTTGGTCAGATTTTTTTCCATTTCCCATGCTGCTTAAGGAGCTTATTGTGTTTAGTTGCAATTTGTCGCTCTACTTGATAAACTGTCTTGGTCGTGGCTTCGAAAACTTTCAACGACGACGATTCGTGTTAACTTGCATTTATAGATATGAAACTTCGCCATAAGAATCAAGTGATTCAAAATGATGTTGTCCTCATTTTCATTGTATACACCAAACAAGATGTTCACTAAAGTTAAAGTTTCTAAAGTTATGTTTTGATTCGTAAGCCAAGATGTGAAGGTTTTCCAAAAGCTTTCTACAAAAGTGCAGTGAAACAGTAAATGTTCGAGGGATTCAACATCTTTCTTAACAAAGGAGCATAAAGGTGAATCAATCATTTTAAATCGAAACAGCTTTTCATTTGTGAAAACAATGTCGTTGAGTAGTTTGTATTGAAACTCTCTTATCTTTGTCTCAATGGTAACAACAAAAGGTAGCGAATAAATTTTCTTCCAATCCACGGCAAGCTCAGGGTACTTAGTTTTCAAATTTTTTTTTTTTGAGCAGTGGGAGGAGTTTGCTTTCTGGCTTTTCGCTATATATAAAGTAATTGAGGGATTGAGGTGGAAAGTGTCGAGAATTATGTTAAAAAACGAGTCTCCAATTATTCGGTAGAGCGTCAACAATACTCATTAATTTAAAATAATCCATGGTGGATAGATTTGCTTCAGAAACTTTTGCACCTTCGAAAAATTTGCCAGTATCAGATAACAAGTCTCCGATCTTTACCACTCCAGCCGAAAAGAGGCGACATTCGAAAACTGAGGCTTTTTTACATCGATATTCTTATTATTCCAAATAATTAACAATTATCCTGCGAAATCGCGCGGAATATCACCTGATACTTAGCCGACGAGGCCGTAGGCCGAGTTGGCCAAATCAGGGGATATTCCGCAAGATTGAGCAGGATAATTGTTTTATTATTCAACAAATTCCAATCGACTACCATTTTCAGAACGAGAAAAACTACGGCTCTATGATGAAAACGCTAAAAGCTAGCAACACATAAAGCTTAATAAAAATCAAAACGGAACTTCAAGAAATCGAAGTTTACTACCGTTCACTTAAAAAGACTTATTTACAAACTCATGTTTGGAAATGACAAAACAAAGGAAAAAATATTGCTACCTTACAGAGAATAAGTCCTCTTCCTGTGAATTAAAATCTTTTCAACTTTAGTCTTTACAACTTTCCATGAGCAAGTGTGCTGCTTCTTTCGCAATAGCATTTTCTTGGTTGAGTTCTCACTATGAAAATTCCAAGTCAACCTCTGGATATCTTTGTGAGCTGAAGCAAATACTTGTTGACATTTTGAGAGCATTTAATCGTGGAAAGTTTCTTCCAGAGGGTTAAAATTTACGGAGAACACTGCTAAAGTTGCCTCGCTTTTCAAAATCGCCGCCAAACAAGCAATGAAAGAAAATCTGCAGTGCACTTCCAAATATGGTCATTTACGTATATCGCAGGATATCTGTCATGCAGCATGACAGATATTGAGGGCTTCCTTACCATATATGGGCATAGTGACAATTTGTTGAATAATAATCTGATTAATAGCATCATCGTAGGTATTTACTGTCGAAGATACTAACTAAGACCACGTTTCCAGGCATTCTTTAAAGAAAATCGGAATATGAATTGGCAGTTTGCGAGTATTAAAATTACAAAAAAAGAATAAATTTTCCACCTACGCCTTGAAGAAATTCATCTAGAATCACCTTCCAAGAGCTTTCGTCATCATCAAAATATTTCTTTAATACCATTATCCTTTGAGCTGATATAATTGACTCAATATCTAGCATTTTTAGGCCCCGTCCTCAATATCATTCATAAGTGCCGTACGCTTAATTTCATCATTGCCATGCCAAATAAAGTTGTAGATCAATTTATTTATCTCTTTAATAAGATCGTCTGAAACTGGAATTAATGACGCCTTGCTCATAAATCTTGGTATAACAAAGGTCTTCACGATTTGTATTTTGTAGATCACCTTAGTTCGCGAAATTCTGACTCAGAAGTAACCGCGAAAAGACGGAAAATAAACTAAGGAATGAAATATAACATTAATTGCGTATGTTGCTTTCAAATATTACTTATACGTTTCACTGATGTTATGGGGCATTTAGCTGGGACACAAAAGAACATTCGGGTATCGAGCAGGTTACTGTAGGGAGATTTTTAGTCTCAAGAAAAGGACAATAAGGCCAAAATAGAACGTTTGTGCCATGAGTAAGTTGTATAATTGATCTGATGACAGGGAGGCTTTTTTTAAAGATCAGCAAAAGCATAGCAAAATATAACAGGAAAAGTCGATTTTTATCTCTGATAAATCACATTAAGCACAAAGAGATCAAAGAGATCTGATTGGGTAAACGTGTCCAAAACAGTTTGCATGTGTGAATGTCGCCAAAACTGTCTCTAGTGTGAACGTCGCAGAAGCAGTTTGCCAGTGTAAGCCTAAAAAAACAGTTCGAGCCTGTGTGAACGTCGCCAAAACGGTTTGCCAGCGCCAATGTCGCAAAAACAATTTGAATGTGTGAACATTGCAAAAACAGTTTGCCAGTGTAAAGGTCGCAAAAACAAAAATAGTTTGCCGGGAGGGTGTGAACGTCTCAAGAAACAGTTTGCCCACAAGTCTGAACGCCGAAACAACTGTTCGCTAACTGATAACTGATGGCAAAGTTTTGTTGCTATTTTGACTCTTATCAACTCGTTAATAATTGTAAGTGGCGAGAGAAGAACTTAGAAAATAAAAATCAAATATCAAAAAATGATGGATACCAGGCTTATGCGACGGGTGAACTTAGTGTATACCAAACCACTGGATAGTGTTTTTCGTGCACTCTGATAGCAAATGGGCCACTCAGACTCGGGACATTATCTGCTATTCACCTTCCGGTATTTTTCTGGATTTCGCGCTCGAGTTTTCTCTCATTTCTCAGAAAGAAAGACGGAACGATTTAGTTCTGGCTATCCACTGGTTTGGTGTTACTTCGCGGTTTGGCAAATATCCATCACTATTTACCTCCGTTTCGGTAAATAACTGTTGATATCACATGTGAAAATATCGATGATGTCACGTTCGCATTGGCCGGTTCACTAGTTCTACGGGGTATCTCGATCAGTCAGGCTTGGTGTTAAACACAATGAAATTCATAATATTGGCGCATAAATTTGGATACAAAATTATTTCGCGCGTAACTTTTCAAATTGTACAGTCATATCCCAAAATGTAAAATGTGATTTCAACAAGCATATTTGCGCAACTGCGGAAAATTCTCAAAACGTCATTTTGATTGACCCCTTTGTTGGGTAAAAACCCTGTCAAATATATTGTTTCTTTTTTTTGTGAGCGTTTATTTCCGCGACATTATTTAAGTGGAGCGTTAATTTCCGAGACCTTAATTTCCCCCCCAAATTCTGGATACTGTCCGAACACAGATAGCAACTAGGAAACAATGACCCTCCCTTTTCTGCACGCTATTTTTCAGTCTTTTACGATGTAAAAGCCTTAAAGATATGTCATCTGCAATATTTCCAGTTCATTCTCGCTTTCAGAAAAGGTTCTCGACATCCCTTTTTTTTAACACTACAGCCAAAATATCTTTAGAGACAACAATAATCGCGTTAATTTTCTTTATTTCGAAAATTTGCCCCCTCTCTCGCGTTAATTTCCTTGATTTGAAATAAATTTTTCCTTCCAATACGCTTTCATTGAAGTCGTGTTAATCTCAAAGACCTTAATTTAAGGAGCTTTAGTTTCCTATAATTATAATAAGGTAGACAAAGTTATTATCTCATTTTCTTTGTCATTCGGCAAGCTCTTGCATCTCTTTGTTAACATGTTTTCGAGCTTAGAGAATTTTCCGTTCCAAAATAATGTATACCCACCTGAATTATCTTTTCAGGTTAAATTAGGACGCTAAGCGATGGCAGAAGACGCAATCATTTACCATCTGGCTATAAAATCGTCTTCGTTGGTGTATGTAAGGTTCAGGTTAGAAGTCACCTCAAACGAACCCCTAATTACTGGTTACAGTTAAACACGCTGATCCTTGAGCTCATGAGAACCCTTCCTATTTTATGGTACCTCAAGGCCCTTTGAACTCACCACTGAATGCACGCTAATTTTTCTTTTTCTTTTTAATCAAACTATAAAAAAGACATGTACTTACGCACCGTGAATATTATGCTTGCAGTGTTCATGGACATCTTTTGTATTGCTTGTACGTTCGCAGCGATCCTCACAGGCAGAAATAAACTGCCAAATACACAATTTCACTTAACATGTTCGTGACCTTAAGTCTTTCTTCAGTTACGAGTTCCTGTTTATTTGTCAATCAGCGTTCAACTCATTTACAAATTGTCAAAATCATTATATCATGTAGGTACACCTGCAAAATTTACATGGGAACCCGAAAGGTCGCGTTAATTTTCAGACAAGAACTGAGAAGTGTAAATTGGACTTTTGCCATAGTAGTTTTCAATTTCACTTTTCAAGGTCCCTGGGGATTGTTTTACCGTCAACTGAACATGTAAAAGGATAATGAGTTATCTGAATGTGCATCAGCCTTTGTTATAACCAAGCTGTATAATTTTTAACTAATTTAAGAGACAACACAACACTTTTAAATTTGAAACAAGACAAGTTTCGGCATCCCTGATGCCATCCTCAGTTGAATGAAAATGCTGAAACAGGGCTTTATATATGTAACAGTAATTTAAATTGTTAATGAAAATATAAGCAAGAGCAACAACGAAAAAGCGTGATTACGTGAAATTTTCATTGTTTTATAAGACCGCTGAAGCTGAGGTTGGTCAAAATTTTAAGAATACGCTAAGGCTGAAATTTAGCTGGAACTACAAATCAAGACTTAAGTTTGTCTTCGTTTTTCACAAGAACTTAAACACAGGTTGAAATAACAAAATTGTAGGTAACAGTTTGGTCTGGGTAATTGCACAGGCTAATTGAGCCCTAAGTACTAGAGTTTACACTTAGAAATACATAAAGTGTGTGTGCTTTTCTCAATTTGATTTTCTAGTCATGTCTGAAACACTATACCATTTTACATACTACTGGAATGAATGTTTCCACGCTCAATTTTTCCGAAAAGTAAGAACCTGCAGTCCCGGCTCAGCCCCAGCTCGAAACTCAGCCGTTTTTATAAAAGCAATTGTGTACCGACAGTAAACCAGTTTCAATAAATACCATAACTCAACTTCTCATTTATTTTTAAAAATGACTATAAGTCATACTTGAACATAAAATTTTGGATTTATCAACCGAGTTGTTAAGGTAGATTGGCCACCGTAAAGAGATTGAAAGCTGACGTTTCGAGCGTTAGCCCCAAGATTCGCTCTGACGAAGGGCTAACGCTCGAAACGTCAGCTTTCAATATCTTTACGGTGGCCAATCTACCTTATCAACTCAGTTGATAAATCCAAAATTTTGTGTTTCACGTCCCCACCGACGCAACACCACAGTTTCTTTAGAAACTGACCCCCTTGTTTGTATTCTTGAACATATCTGAGAATTGAGCTGTATAGATACAAATCAAATAACTACTATTTCTATTTTATTTACCTACCTATAGTAAGTTGAGATTTCCAACAATTTGACACGTTTGTTTTGCGTGCTACAGCCTTTTGGCACTGCGAAAACTAAAAAAAAAAATGGCGTTTCTTCTGCTTAACCGGTTTTGAGCTCAAGGTAGTGGGCAATACCAAATGATTAAAAAATGGTAAGCATGCACACTCAAGGGGAACTGTCGGATTCGAGATAGCTTGGAGGGGTTCAAATAGCAGGTGCACTGTGTATTTAGTGTCGTTTTCATTGTATTTCCATTCATTTGTATTTAAATAACTGTACATATTTCAAAATAGCTATATTGATTAACTTAAAGGCGTAATGGCCTAAAAAGGGAAAAAGAAGAAACACTGTTCTTATTTCAGTTGTACATCAGTGGGCAATGCCCCATGAGAGACGTTCGCGCAGGCATACCTAGTGACGCTTTCCTGTCGCTTGTTAAGCACCTGTTTCTTGTTGGTTGGCAAGGTTACCTGTTTGACCACCAGCTTTAAACAGCCTTATATAAAAAAAAATGTGTCAAACAGGTTTGTTTTCATTTTTCTTTGCTTGATACTTATTAATTTAAGTACCCTACTCGTGTATTCCAATTTATGCCAACAAACCTCGTGCCAAACATTCAAATCTTTCGTCCTCTTGAAAAAGAAAAAAATGCGATTCTAGCTTGCATGCAAAGTAGAACTGCACTCTTGCACTTCATCTTTTATCAACTGGATCATTATAAAATCGGCCTCAAATGAATCCTTGTGCAAAAGATAGATGCTAAAAAGTGCCTCATGGAATCCTTTTTAATATATTTTCCTAAGAATAGTAAATGTGGCAGATTGCTCTTTCTAGACCGGTACCAGTATTCGACCAGTCACACTTCAACTTAAATTTTCGTGTAGCACTTAGAAATTGGCAAAAAAATAAGCATTTCGGAATAAAGTATATTATTTCAGCTTCCGATTGCTTGTTTTACTGGCCTTACACGCGTAACGGAGACTCGTAGAAGGCGCCGTTCTGTTTAAATGAGTAAAACGTTGAGGGGTAAATTTGAGGTTTTTCACTGCGCAGTGAAATTAGTGTTGTTCATATGAGG
Organism: Siderastrea radians; assembly: GCA_964017195.1. NCBI lineage: Eukaryota > Metazoa > Cnidaria > Anthozoa > Scleractinia > Rhizangiidae > Siderastrea > Siderastrea radians. Next base: position 11,476,026 of record OZ024895.1, on the reverse strand, counting down.
GCCTGTTACATACGATATTTTCGAGGAAAAATCAAGGGATTTGATTTTATTAGAATTAAAGAGATCAAGTATTCAGGGCCTTATCGATTTTTCAGTTAGATTCAAATTTTTTAGGAAAATCGGAGATCATAGTTTTCACTGAGTTTTGAGCTAGGGTGCCCAGTATCTGACCAGTTTTCTGTTAATGTCCAAAATAATTTTACAAGTTTCATACAAAATTGATTACGGTACTTCAACCGATCTCAAAACTATTCTTAAGATGGCTAGTTACAGAAAAGTCTGTAAAAAGTGGCTTTAGTAATTATTCGAGGCAAATCATTTTCCCGGTGTTTGTCAGCTGGGAAGAACACGTTTAACATCAGGTCACGAAAATGTGATCCACGTCACGTGGGACAATTCGGACGACTTCAAAATCATTCAAATTTCTACCATTTTGGTTTCCTCCGCAGAAACAACAGCAAAAGTTGAAAATTCCAGAGGGAAAAGGAATCTTTGGCACACTGAGCACCGCTAAAACTCTCAGGTTTTGGCTTCATACATTACGCCTTCGGGTTGTTTAAAATGTACTTGAAAGACCAGCTTCTTCTCGTCATTCAAGGATCGATGTTCTGATGCTTAAATCGCCACCGTTTTCGAAATCTTCGTTAAATTTAGCACAGTTTCATGATACATTTATTAAAATTTGTAAACATTTGCTGTCGGTCTTACGACTAAGAATTTTGCGTTTCTCCTGCTAATAATATCCTGCGTTTAATTACCTGTTCGGGTTGAGTCCCGTAAAATGTCTAAAACAAGCATAGACCCGAAATTTGAAGGTATTTACTGTCGAAAATCAGTTCACAATGGAGATAAGAAAGTTGGTCACATTTATCCGCCATAAGTCAGCCTTACTGTATGCTATTTCCGTGTTGATTGAAAATATTTTAATTTTATTCCACATGTTTTCTACATTGCGTGACTTTTCGTTCTTGTTCAATTCGAAGACATTGAAATGCACTCTTCATCCCAATTCAGACTAAAATCTTACTTATTCCTATCTAAACAACTTCCGCTTGGCTTTAAAAAACTATCTTAACGTTTGTTTAACTGATACGGTTGAATCTGCGCAAATGGATTTGTGTAGGAAGAGAGTTCCATGTGGGTTTAAGACCCTACAAACTGAATTCTATTTCCGATTCGAACACCTACCTTCTTGAGTGATCTCAAAAGATAAGTACATGTCACTTTGTCTGTGGATAACAAACCTATTTCCGTGGCCGGATACTGGGCCAAATTTCGTTGCCAAATTTCAGAACCCTTTCTCCCGAGTTAGAGGCGATAGAGCCCTTTCAAACTGAAGTGGTCGGATACTGGGCAACATACTGTATTTATTGGTTGCGGCAAAAGACAGGAAATGATCATTAAAAGGAAAACGAATGAAAAATTAAGACGGAATCCATTAGGAAACTGAGTAATTTTAATTTTCAGTGGAAACAAATATTGTACCAGAATAATTTAAAGCATATCGCACTCCTTTTTTACATTTTTTGAGAGCTATGGATGTAATTTGTTATCTGTAATAACCCCAAAGACAATTTCTTATGGGAGCCCCAATTTTCACAAAATGAAATCTTACGCATAAAAATTTACATATTTTACCCGTGTTTACACAATTTCTGTGAAATTTGAAATTTAGTTTCACGGGCTCTCATAAGAAATTGTCTTTGGTGTTATTACAGATAACTAATTACGTCTATAGCTCTTAAAAAGTGTAAAAAAGAATGCGATAAACTTTAAATTATTTTGGTACAAGGTTTATGTCCACTGATTACTCAATTTCCTGATGGATTCCGTCTTAATTCGCCTGTCAAAGGAAAACGGAGAAAGGGCAATATACCATTTCATTGCAATATTAATAGAAAGAAACGCAAAAATTAAGGCCATACTTTTAAGCAAAAATTTTGAACCCTGATAGTCATTTTTTTCTTGAAATTAAGAAAAGGAAGTCTCACGAAATACAGATCACTTAAGTTTGCGAGATTCTGAAGTACCTGCGAAAAACAAGGAGAATAAACTAACATTTATTATATAGACACCGATGAAATAGCAGGATTTTTTCAGTGACGAAAATTTTCGTATCCAGTAAAGATTCGATTTTCATCTTTCACGTGTGAAGATATCACGGTTGTCATGGCTTCTTCAGTCTCAGCCAATGAAATTTAGAAAAGTTATATGCCTTAATACTATAATATTCAGAATACAAATAAACGCCTCTTATTTTCTCTATTTTTCGACCATAATTCGAATGTGCCTAAGATCTATATTTTATTAGATTGATTCAGCGAATAAAGGATTAGTCCAAGAAATCGTTATCCTGGTATTTCATCGGTGTCTAAATAATAAACAGAAAATTACCTGGCCGCTTGGAGACACGACATTTCTCTTCTCGTGTTGAGTGTGTTTCAACACTCGAAGATAAATATCGTATCTCCTTGCGATTATGTAATATCCTTTACACGCCGGGCCAGCATGAGGCCTGAAGCGACACTCTAGGAATAACTTTTGTGTTTTTAATCCAGCGAAGCTCAAACTTTGCAACATAACAGACTTTTCAATTGCAAACAATCGTATGATTTTTGTTTTTCGATTTTAACGGGTTTTGGCGGGAAAATGACATCATTAAGATGACGTCAAAATTTTATTTTCACCGTATGACTGAACTAGTAGACGATTTGGAAAGAATATGTTGAGACAAATTCAAATGCGAAAAAATAATTGAAAAAGCTTTATCGGCTCAAAAGATATTGCATTTTGAAATTTGCCAAAGTTCTAAATATAGTAACAAAATGGCGGGAAATTCAAAATTCAGATTGTCGAATCTTTTGAACCGATAAAGCTTTTTCAATTATTTTTTCAGATTTGAATTCGTCTCATCATATCCTTTTGAAATCGCACAATAAGTCAGCCATCAGGTGAAAATAAAATTTTGACGTCATTTGTATGACGTCATTTTCCCGCCAAAAACCGTTAAAATCGAAAAACAAAACCATGCAATTGTTTGCAATTGAGAATTCTGTTACGTTGCAAAGTTTGAGCTCCACTGGATTAAAAAACACAAAAGTTATTCCTAGAGTACCGCTTCAGGCCTCATGCTATCCCGGCGTGTTATATTTGCGTAAAGCTTTGAGACCCTCTTGTTTCAAGGCGCTAGCCCCTATACAACATCATTTTTAAAGATCTGAGGACTTGCTGCAGAGCTTCTATAATTTCACCTCTTTTCATGATCGCTCGCTCCCAGTCAGGTCAGGAAAATAATTTCCCTCTATATAGGAGAAGCATCTTCTTCGTGCAACTTGGCTGAACCCCCGGTTTTCGTGAAAGCCGTTGCTAACCAAGGGTTAACAAGGGGTTAAATAACGGCGCTATGCTGACGTTACAGTGGAAGCAGTGGAAGGTGTGTCCCGGGGGGGGGGACTCCCTACAGTGCACTATATGGGGAGGCTTCGCCCGAAATGGATCCCGATCTTCGCTCGCCGATTTCGTTTTTATTTTCTCGTGTTACGTTATTTCGCTCGCTCCACTGTGTTTTAGTTTTACGTCTTGTCTTGATATTTCGTCGAAAGCCTTTGCAAAAGTTTGATGCACTATGTGACGACAAAAGAAATTTTAAACACAACGCTAATGCTTAAATTTCTTTTTCTACAATTTCTTGTCGTCCTAAGAAATCAAGTACTCCCGAACAATTTTGATTTGTGTCTCAATGACAATCAGTTGTAATTTCTGGTTTATTTAACTTCGCTGCAAAGTGACTTTTGTCGTCCATTTTTCTCGCCGGGTTGCTCGCGGGGAAAAAATTTTTCAGCTTACTTTGTTGTTGAGTGTGAGTGTTCATTGACCATATTTGGAGAGCATGGTATAATAGGTCAGATATCATGGCTGCTGATCCAATCAAAACTCTAGAATTGCATTATACCATGATCCAGTTTTTTTTATTTAAAAGGGAGGTATCAATTTTGGCAAAAATAGTAACGCACAATACATGGAAGCTCCAGACCTTTAGAAACTCACCTCGAGCAACCGAAAGCCCAGTTAAAAACGCTCACGTCTATAGGATAATCTGCCGTTTTGGCTTATTCGTGAAGTATAAGAAAGGGGTGCATTTTTACTCTAAGTATATAAAAAAGTGCCATTTGGGTAGTTTATATTTCATATGAAAAACAATGCAATAAACTGTGGCTTTCCAAGGTATTTTAAAGTTACGCTCTTCACTTTTGCGCCGATTGCCGTCGATTGGCGCATTTAAAAATAAATAAATAAATAAATAAATAAATAAATAAATAAATAAACAAGCGATAGAAAAACTCACCTGCTTCTTGGCGAAAATAAAGAATTCCAAACAGTATAAAGGCAAAGCACACGAGTGATGGCATGATTAAAATGACACGTTAAGCCACTGACAAAATCTCTCTACATTCTTAAACAATCTGTCCTGAAGAATGGTGCCTGGTAAAAAGAACTTAACGCGAAACCCACAGGTCCGTAGAAAATATATCGAAAAGCGGCACAAACAAATTGTAACTTAAATGAAGGAAAATGAATTCGCTGTGTGCATGAAAGGGCATGAAAAAAAATGGCAGCGACGACTTTGAAATAGTGCCTTATTTGTGTCTTCTTAATGCTGTGCGTTTCGAAAACCTTATAAATGGAGTAGGATTTTTTCACGTGACTAAACACAAGGGATAAAAATAAAATTGTATTCATGATTCTAAATTATGATCACGAACGTTTTCTTTAAAAATCTGCTCTTTATTTCTACCTTTAATCTAAAAAATTATTCTAACTTCAAAAATTATCCTTGTTGTCATGATACACCCATACTAACAAAGGAATATCACCTTTTTTTGGTTAGTCTTGAAGGGAGAATGTTGATAATAAATGCACTAATTTCAAAGCCATCAAACACTAAGTTTTTTTAAATTCTTACCGAAAATGTAAATGCTTGTATATATAAGCCACTACAGGGAATTGTTTCACCAAAAGTTAAATCGTCTTCAAGGTGTCGCAAAGACAGCACTATAGCAACAACATGGGCTTCAATTTTGCCACAATATCCTAACAAAGGAGAAAAGTAGTAGGCGTAAAATACAAAGATGATAACAGGGGTCACAGAAGAAAATGAATAAATACATACGTTGAAGGTCCGCCTTCGTCAAAAACAGGAAACTCGGAGAACACACAACTGTTGCGTGGGCTAAAAAATCATTACAGGTGCGTTAACGCCAGGGAAGGAGATCATAATTTCAAACATACTATTTAGAGAAATACCTAAATATGTGAATGATGCATCCTAACCGAATTTCTTTTTTTTTCCTCTTTAATAAAGACAAAATTAATTCGTTTTCGTTTGTTGGATTTAAAATCGGTTACTTTAATTAAGAAGAAGAAGCTGATGGTGCTGATGCTGATGCTGATCAGTGGAGGAAAAAAAAAGAAGAGACTCGGCAGAACAGCTTGTTAGCTCGCGTTTTTATTGACTTAAATCTATGTACTCGTCTACAGAGTTGCTATGATAACTGAACGATGGGTATCTTTCAAATTTGTCGGTAATTATAAATGTACAGTGAGAGTAGAAAACACAGATAGCAGCTATTCACTTTCAATCACAAACTTTATTGGATGAATAAAAAATACAATCCTGAGAAGCCTGCAGCTAGCTCGCGAAACCATGTGAAATCCTTCACTGAAAGGCAACGAAAGGGTCGGAGCAGAGGAAACTTGGTGTGCACCAAGGTTGAGGAAAGAGAAAAAGTTGCCACCTTCTCCTTCTCGTGTTCCCTGTTTGCCTCTCGTGCGCTACGCCCTCTGGGGGCCTACCACACAAGTTATTATTCAGAAGGTATCCAGTCATCTCGCCACCAGGAAGACTCGCCACCAACCATCTCACCACCACATCTCGCCATCTCGCCACCACATTTGTGTTTAGCTAAGGTCGCTTTTGTAACATTGTAACAATATATCCCAACACGAAAATCGGACAGCAGTGCAAGAGGGAAAAGAAAGCCATTGGTGATGCAGTTCGTGCTTTATTTACGATGTCCAATAGCATGTGTAGTTGTAGTTCATATACGTAGGCTTACAACTTCAAATTTTATGAGTACACTTTATGAAATAGTACTGTATGGAACAATTTTCGCATTATATTTATAGCCTGAATGTTAACAAATTTTGGATTTCGGATTCATTAAGTTAGTTAGTTAGTTAGTTAGTTAGTTAGTTATAAACCTTGACGAGGGAGCCCTCGGCAGCTTGGCACTGTCCTCAGATTGCGCTCAACATAAAAGCAGCAAGATGGCGACGGTTCGATCGAAGCGTAAGATTTCGACTATCAAACGGCAAAATGGGGGGACTGTAAACCGTCTAAAGGCAAATTAGCCTAAAATCAGAGGTTCCACAACACACGGTACTTGCTTGAAATATGTGAACCTTACCCAAATGTTTATTTTAGTGCATTTCATGTTTGGTGGCGAGATGACCTCAACTGCTAGCGGGTTGGTGGTGGCGAGATAACCTCACCTGGTGGCGAGGTGGCTGGTGGCGGCGATATGGTGGGTGCGAGTCTTCCTGGTGGCAAGATGACCGTAAACCATTCAGAATATATTTAATAACAGCTTAAATATTACAGGCAATCAAATGATAGCGATAGTATGTATATTAAAGTAAAACTCGCAGATAATATTGATACACAAAAGTTCATATTTCGGAGCGTAAACGTTGACCCTCGGACGTACAAGCAAACTCACACCCCACTGTGGTATGAAGGGGGGGGGGGGGGTGGGGGGAGGGGTGAAGGAACCATTGCTTGGGTTTTACTGGCAATATTTCAAAAATAGTTTATCTACGTAGAAAGCCAGTGACCTACAAAATGAGGCATATTTTGGGTTGCGGCGCTGCTGGGGGCCTGTGACGTTATCCAAGGTGGCCTCCATCTTGGATTTGACCTGAAATTATAAATTATCACAAAACGACGGGCATTGATGCCAGACAAGTTGAATGTGACATAATTAATCACTTTGCTGCTTTTTGCAACGTCTTATGATTTTGTCACCTAAAAAATGATAAAAACCCGCATTCTTGACAACTGGATACTTATGACGTCCTACCTCGCAGCCAGAGCAACTGATTCTATCCAAAATTGTGCAAAAATGTGTTATGGGGTATGCACACAGCTACTGAAAACGGCAGGTGCAGTTGATAACTCGTCTTGGAGAAATTCAACAAAAACGTGGGGGGTGGCGTCCAGCCCCCCAACCCCCAACCCACCCTGTACGTCTAAGGATTAAGTTTGGTCAAGGAAGTAGACATCCCCGGACTTCACTTACAAAGGAAAAAAAAGGAAGGCAAAAAGACTAAAAAAATGGATTTTCTTTTACTTTTCCTAACTCCTACGGAGACATTTATATATTTTGCTTTGTTTAAATGCAGTTCTAACTCACTATGCCGTGACCTAAAGTGATTGAAAAAACTTGACTCTAAATATTAACACAAGGTTCGCTTTCGGGCTTTACTTTGTTTCGATATTTAACAATTATTCTACGAGGGCGCGCTGGATATCGAATGATATATAACCAACGAGGCGCGCGTAGCGCCGAGTTGGTTATAATCATTTGATATCCAGCAAGCCCCGAGTAGAATAATTGTTTTATTAAAAACTTAACCACTTTTAAAAAAAATCAAGAAAGAACGGGAAAAATGAGAAAAGAAATAAAAAGTGAACAAGAATCGATCACATGACTGAACGAAAAAGGCGCCAAAACCTTGCGAATTGTTGTAGCGTTTCATTGCAAAGCTGAATGAATCAATGAAAGCTGCTCGAAAGTGAATAAAGTGGCACAAGTTTTGGAAAAGAATCTTCTAATTTTTGGCTCTGAAATATGGTACATGTTTGATTTTTCCTGAAACATTGTTGTAATCATCGTTCAAAGCGGATTGAGGTTGTAAAATTTCACCATGTTAGCTGCTGGAGTTGAAACTGAACAAGTTTGTAATCTGTTCGCGCAACGGAGCCATCATGTGCGTGTTTGATCGAACTGAAGACAGAACAAATTTGAACTTGAAGAGGGAATTTCTATGCATCTTAGCAGCAAGATTACTGTAGCGAGGAACATTAGAATTCACCATCATAGTTTGTTAAACGCAAAGCGCAAAATGCAGTTGTTCTCGGTTTAGAGGTTGCGGACGGAATGGTAAAAACAACATTCAAACAACTGGAAAAGCGATTCAACTTCGTTTACATGGCATCCGATTTCTATCTGAGCATTTGGACCTGTTGGAACACAGAGCTACAACGAGTGCAGGTAAACCAGTGTCAATTTTGCGTGTTAAAGCCGAAAAAAATCCCGCCTTTCCTTCCTTCTTGGTAGTTTGCAGCTGTATTTTTTTCCTAGTACTTGTTTAGACTGCCCCATGATCTTCGCATCGACTCGCCATGAATGTGTGATAGTTTTTATTAAATGCTCCTGCCCCATTTCACTGTGTTTTATTTTATGTCTTGTCTTGATATTTTGAAGTGGAAAGCCTTCCTGATAAAACCTACCGTTTGTTCAATTTCAATGACCGACGTGACGATCGATGAAAGAAATTAGGCTTAATTGTAAACACAACGCTTAATGCTTAATTTCTGCACAGTTTCTTCAAACAATTTTGACTTGTGTTAGACGACGCTGTTGGTGATGCTTGTTGGTGACGCTGTTTGAATTTCTGCTTAATTTAAATTCGCTGCCAAGTGATTTTTCTCGTCCATTTTCCCCGCCGGGTTGCTCGCGAGGAAAAAACTTTCAGCTCACTTTGTTGTTGAGTGTTCATTGACCATATTTAGTCGCAGCAGGTATACGAGCTGATAGCCTAGCTCCGTTCAGCCAATCAAAATGCTAGAGATCCAATATACCTAGTCCAGTTTTTAATAAATTAAAACATTCAAAAGCCTAAAACCTAGCCTGTTATATCTTCTACACGTCCATAGACAATTTCCAGTCATTAATTTGCAAGATAACCCATTTTGTTCTGGGTTTCTAGTCGTGTTTCTTCCACATCAGTTTTCATGGGATTAGAATCGGACGCATTTGTTTCTTCAAGTTATGGTTGGTTCACATTAATTTCCCAGACGACACTAACTCTCGTTTGCAAACCTGCGTGACAACAGCCCATAAGAAACCGACCTAGGAGCCTGCGTGACAACTAGCCTGCGTGAATGGCGTCTGATGAAAAAGTGAGGTGTAGGACCTCCCAGGCAGACATCTTTGGGGGCGGAACTAGTGAGGAAGCCCAAAGACTATCTGCGAGGAAGGATAGGCTCTTACGAGGGAAGAGGAGAGGGATCGGAACGCTTATTTGGATGACATGGATCCTTAAAAGATGAATGACTGAGACCAGATCTGATATTTGCGGATCTTTGATCTGATCTTTTGCGGCAAGAAACAAACGTCAAATCACGCTTAATTCCTATAATTAGGTATGTAAGTATAAGCGCATTGAAAATGTAAAGATAACCTTTTCAACCTTTTGGTTAAGTCATTCCCGAGAGTTTCCAGACGAGCGAGAAATACGGCCCGGGATACGAAGGTGTTTTCAAAGTAGTGTGCAGCCCGTGTCGACTGCCGAGCACACGAACAACCATTGCACAAGCCTTAAACGCGTAGAGAAAACAAAGTCCACTTGAAAGCTACCCAGAGAAAATTGTTTTCGACTATCAGGTGAAGATCGATCAAAATTCCTACCAGCAGCGACAAATCTTCTTTCGGTGCATAACCTGAGACTGGGCTTTGTTGTTAGTAGTTAGTCATTTTCCTGCCACACTCAACCACTGTTAGCGTTTGCATCTGGAGCTCCCTTTATAAAATACGTGATTTCAGCGTAATCAGTCTTGACGTATGGTGTTGGTCTCTTTGACTGGCGGCAGTGGATTCTGAGAGGTAGATACTGTAGGTATTTCTTATCTGCTGAAATTTCCCAAGTCAACATACAGCACCTCACTTGGCCTTCGTTTCTATGATAATAAGATGTAAAACAAAGTTGGTTTTATTTCCTCATTTCATATATGAAATAAGCCGATAATAAGCCCCCAGAAAATAAGCCCTCCTGAATATAAGCCCACCAAATCTCATTCGCAAAAGCACTCCGATAATAAGCCCCTTTCCCCCCCCCCCCACCCCAATATAAGCCCATGGGCTAGTCTTAAGTTTTCATCCCAAGAACGATTACGGCATAATATCCTCTGAATATAAGTCCGTACACAAACATTTTGAAGCGTAAAACCCCATCCAATAATAAGCCATATTCCCTCCGCCCCCTCTTCCATCCCCTCTCGAAAATAGCTCACCAAAAAAAGACTTTTGGCCTGTTGGACAAATTAAATAACGCCCAGGGCTTGTTATTGTTAATAGAGCTTTTTATCTTGTTATTTCTAGATGTGTGCATTAACCTCTTGTAAAAGTTGTTACAAGTCGATTGTTCATCTTCCTTTGTATAGTGAGGCCCTTTTTAAGCGTCGGACTTTTCTCAGAGGATAGCAAAGGACTTATGTGTGAGGCTTGCTCAGTGAAAAATTCAGCAGTGACATGTGAGAATAAATTCGCCATAAATGTAGGAATTAATACAACACGTGAATTGTGTTCTGGTCCAATAAAAAAAAATACGTGACACGTAAAACTAGTCACGTTCCTCTCCAACTCCCTTTGCTAATCTCTTTTCATTTGCTTTAGATTTGGCACATAAGACTCCGCGATGGGCTTTGTTGTGTTTTATAAGCCGTAATGAACATCCTAACCTCCTTATTGTATGAGTTTATGGAATATAACTTACATTCTGATTATTGAAATAAAACCTATCGAAGAGCGCTTTTCTGCGAGGCCGTTGCGAAGTTGTGCACCGTGTGTACCGTGAGTGGAACTTTTGAGCGTGTGGATGAATTTCTATTTTGTGACTTTTTGTTTTCTGTGATGATGTTAATGTTTGTTGTACAAGGTGTTTTCGACGTTTCAGCCTGCGAATGAAATGCAGAAATTCACGTGAAATTCAGTCCTTTGACTACATTGTCTTTGTACTTTTTATGTTAGCGTGTATCAGTGTATTCTCTCTGTACCTTTTTGCCGTTATGAGGCTTTTCAACGACGGTATAATGAAGCATGTTTTGGTATCCAGCTCCTTCTTGAACATGCTCATCTTCTCTGGAAGGGAAATGTTTTGCGCTTAGGGATTTTTTATTGCAACGAGTAGGAAACCGTGAGTAAAGTTGACCCAGAAGTATGAATCACCTCGGAGTATATCCCTACTCCCCCTAGAGATGCTGATCTATTTGCAAGGCAAACCTCCAGAGTTAAATAAGGTTTCCCCTGGCAAAGATCCTCTGGCAAGTTCTACCAAAAGGTGCCTCTATTACGCACCTGGAGGTAAGCATAAAGACTACGAGGCAAAACGAAAATTTATAAAACAAATCCTTGGAACCCGTCGCCTGCCTTATAACTGCTCGATTCCGACTTTTGGTATCGTCATAACCTGATTCACGGAAAACCCTGAGATCATCGACTATCTCGGCTTATGTTACTACTGATGATCTTCATGAGTTGGTTGGGTCTATAGGTGTATTTTGTACTCAAAAATCAGGCACCAGCTAACTGCATTAATATAATTATGTTACAAGTTATCTTTCAATGACACCGGGCAATGCAGTATTTTTCAGCCACTGCGGGCTGTAGGTTGTAAAAATATGTTGTGACAGTGACACTGTTGGAAGTCTTTAGTTTTGTGATACGTTATACGTTCAGTAAGAACGACTTGTCGAGCAAAAAATACCATACAGGTGATTAAACACAGGTTTATGGCGCTCTTTTTCTGTCCATTGCACTCAGGATAACTACAATAGAAGTTTAAAAAAATATTACTTACTTCGCTTCTTCACCAACTTCACGTTGAAATCCACACAGGTGCCATGAAAATGTTGAATAAGAATTTAAAGTAGTTAGCAAGCAAATAAAATACTGTTTTGTAGGAACTATGTATAGTTTCTTGGGATCAAGGGAAGGCGAAGAGTAAGACTTCTGAGTCTTCTTATGTTCTACCTCTGAGCTGCAACGAGACTTGTGAACAGTGATATGTGTTGGGGTTTTAAGATGACTTTGCTTCGAAATAATTGATCTCTTGCTTTTTTTTTCTTACACTAATTACCATAATTGTGAGCAAGTGAATAAACCAAACTGGTTAGAACAATTTGAAATCTAAAAGCCACATCAAAACATTAAAGCACAGCATACACGTTCTGAATAGTCGAAACGTTCAATTGTGTCGGTAAACGTCATCATCATCATCATCATCAGCATCATCATCAACGAAGGCCTCTACGCACAATGACGTGTCGTATCAGTGGAAAAAGCATCAGATTTGCCAGAAAGTCCACTTAAGTTGCAATTACTCACTTGCGGTATTCTTTCGCTTCCACCACACCGCTAAGGCAACAATAATGACCAAAACTAGATCTCCTACTACTGCAGCGCCCATAGTGGTCCATGCAGAATTATCTAGAACATATTGAAACAAAAGAGCATAGAATTTATTTCTTAGCCCTGGAGTGGCCTGATTTCATATAATTGCATTACATTCTACAATGCTTTAATCGTGAACGCGGTTGATATTCCATTTTTTCACGTTTACACGACGGGCGCCCGGAGCCAGGGTAGTGACTGTGGTAATGAAATGTTCAAGTGTCATTGTTGAAACAACACCTTTTGTAGCAGTGATTTCTAAACACACCGATGCTTTTTGTTTGTTATGCTTTACACTGTTCCATTGAAAGCTACCCGGAAGAACGTATGGTGGCACAAAGCCTATGTCCTTCCAGAGAAGCTATTAGATTGTGATCGCCCTCATATTGTGACACTCAACGAGATGGAGATACCTTGATAAAATTTAAGATAATTAATAACACCAAATACCTTTTGCGACCTAACCAAATTCTGGAAGAAAATGACGTAGTAAGTCAGCTGTTATTGCCGAGCTAATTCTAAACCAGAACTAGCATAACGTGGTAGCATAGACCCTTACTGCTATAACTGCACGAGTCCCTGTCCTATATACACAGCTGACTGTAATCCTACCCGATGATGTTGTTCTCGCATCGTTGTCTGGCGTGACACGTGTAGTAGGAAAGGAAGAGGTTGGTTTTTTAGAGGTTGGGTAAAGACATTATCACCGACCTTATGTTAAAAGTACATATGATGTTATTTGAAAATGTTCCTTAAAAAAACAAACAAACAAACAAATACTGAGAACAGTCAAGGTTTAGTTTAAGTCTTTATGCAAGACACGCAATACATGAAATTGAATTCAAGAGTACATAAATAGTAGGACTTACATGCACTGGCAATTCTAACCGAATTAGTGAAGTTGGCAGAACCCTGGCTGTTTGTCGCAGTGCAAGTATAATTGCCTCCATGACTCTCATTCACTTTATACAAACGGACATGTTTGTCAGTGGTAACAACTCTGCCAGCTGCATTCGTCCACACGTACTATGGGCTGGGATTGCCATTTGCATGACATTTAATAAAGGCAGACTCTCCAGCAGTTATTTTCCATGCGACTGTTTTTGGTTTGATAATTTTTGGAGGATCTGAATAACAAACGCAAATGTTAATCAACATCTCACACGCCTATATCATGCAGAAGGTTAGAATCACACTACATAATTATAAGGTAAACTTAAGGTCCTTAGGTCTTTACAAGCATATTTTTTTTTAGTTCACAGAAAAGTGGCTTCGACTGAAAGTGAAGTTAAAGTTGGCGTGAAGTCGTCCATACAATATGTTTAGGGGCCGGCTGTCAACAAGGATTAGAGTCAATTGTGAATTCAGTTTGTTGGCGCAACAACGTGGAATCCTAAACACTATTTTTCTTGAAATTGGACACTGGCTGCTTAAATTACACTATCACTTTGAATTAGCAGTAGAAACGCTTTAAACAAGAGAAACCTAAAACTTGGTCCACTTTTATACCCTAGTCAACGATAGTCGGCTTTTGAACAAATGGTGCCCAGGTGATGTTTGGTGCTGGATAACCATCAGCTGTACATTCCATCGAAGAAAATCTTCCATAACCTTGGATCGGTATTGCTCGTGTGGGGAGCTGCTACTCTGTTTGTGGGCTTAACCCTATTTCGCCTGGGCTTTTTATGAGTTTCTGAGCCTGGGGGGGGGCACTCCCCCCCTACAGATCTCGAAAAGTATTAACGCTCTTGTGATGAAACTTGGCACGTATTTAGTACGTCATTAGCTTAACAGATTAGTATTATGACGTGTCAATTATGACGTGACATGACGTCATAATGGCGTCACAAACCCGCCATTTTGAATTTGAGGCCGCCATCTTGGATCCCGATCCTGCAGTCATACAGTTGACAATGACGACATCGAAAAATATTTAAATTTTTTCTAGGAAACATACTTAATCAAAATGAGCACAAAAAAGCAAACGATTATCTTTTTCTTACAAACTAAGGGTAAAAAACTGAAAAAAACGACTGAAAAACGACAGAAAATAGTCAAAATACACCCCTGAGAAGACGGTTGCTATGGAAACGTCAATCATCATAGACACGTCATTGACACAGGAAAATATTCTCTGATAAATTTTAGGAAAAGTCACCAGATTTGGTGATTATTTGGCCAGCCGTTTAAAAGTTATAGTTCGTTAAAGTCAGCGCGGACACAATGTGCCCCTCCCCCAGGCTAAATAGGGTTAAGTAAAATAACAAGGGTTGAAGACAAATAGTGTGAAATGCATATAGGTCCGGCGTTCACACTGTGGAAACAAAACAAGTTATCAAGGTTTTAGTCAGGCGGCATAGTTCGAAATTTCAGGCGAATTGTGCACTTTTTGATATAAGCATGAAATCTGGCACACTGATAGTGGTCATCAAGACAAGCATTTTCAGATATAGTGCCAAGCTGAAATTTCAACCGTCACCATGGAAACCGCGATTTATAAGTATTCATGGAATTCCTCTGTTTTCGCAGATTTTTGCAAATGCTTTCATTTCAGTGTACTTAGTTGTTTACGATGTAAGTTGTCTTTATAACATATCACACTTACATTAATTAAACTGTACGTTGTCATGGCAACGGGAAACTTAAATCGTTTTAGTACATCGATGGTTCTCCCGCCATACTGAGCACTATTCAAAACCCAAAACTTTCGGAAGCGTTTAATTTTGGACGTCATATTTCGGGCGAACAATTTTCGGATTAATTCCATGTGATTTCGTACGAAATTCGGATAAATTTTCGGACATTTGAATTAACTTGAAATAGTCGTTGAAATGGAGTTAATTCTCCTTATGTGAACTGATTTCGGGAGCACTTTTATCCGAAATTAAACACGTCCACGTTCATACTTGCAAGAATTACTTAAACACGAACGCACTGCCCATCACACATACAAAGAGAGGTGCACGGAAGATCTGCTTTTACGCATTTGCATCTTTTGCCACAATTCTTCTTGCAGCCACAATAGACCAGCTCCTCAGTTACAGCTGACAGCCGCTGCTGGTAGGGTGGTCCATTGTGGTTTCATCTTCCCTTCTCTGTCGAGAGTCCAGCCCCAATCTGTGGGGTCAGGAAGCACAGGCTCTGTAATGGTCGCTTGTCCCCATACGTATACTCCTTGATATGTGGTGCCCTTTACATGTAGTTTAAGAGCGTCCTGGGTCCTATATCTTCATCAAATGCCAGCAACACCTCTCTACCTTTGGCGTGAGCGGTCAATCCAGGAACAGCTGCCATTAACTTTTCCTTTGGACGCCTAGAGTGTATCTCTTGCGTTTCCTCCACCACGCCTTGTTGCGCTAGCCTCTTAAAACATTCTTTTTTCAAGTCAGAGAGTTTAAAAAGGTAGTATGTGGTTGTTCCTTTCTAGAATCTTGTATTTGGCAAATCAATTCGGCTAGGGTAATACTACGGGCCATAGCTTAGCTGTTCTTTTCGGATGACTTTTCTTTGACACGTTCTCGCGCTTGGTTGTACAGCACTGCTAGGCAATTCGCGTGATATTTGGCTCCAAGAGCTACCATATCACAAGTACTTAGCTTAGATATCACATCGAAATGGCCTAATTCATGAGCAAGAGATCGGATTTGGGAATCGATATCCATTGTACTCGCCTCTCTGAGATCGCCCTCGGCAGCCGGTTTCTCGCCAAAAAGCACACTGGAACATTTCTATACCCTCTGGATAAGACGTATCCGCTTGCTGCTGCTATGGTCGTGGTTTTCTGTAAGTAATTTCCTTTTAAGTATGCGATTCAGATTTATGTCACACGGCACAATGACTCTCTATTGTCCGAACAATTTCATTTCCGTCATCCGATTGTTCCCAGCCAACCGTTCAATAGTGAGGTATACTGCACCCAAGTCGTGTCGTTTCGAATTAGCAGGACACTGCTTGCTTCCTTTGTTTCCGTCTGGCAAATAATACATTTTATTTTTTTCTGAAGCATTTTTCCGGTCCGGAATCCGGAATCCTTGAATTTGATTGGCTGTTGACGCGCGTTCCATCTGTCCAGTTTTTTCCTATCCGGAGCCCGCGTACGGACCGCTTTAATCCGCGGGAAAACTTGAAGTGAAATCATTTTACTCCAGCACAGCGAAACGTTGGATTTTTCTTCTTAAGAATGGAACTTTTCTCTCACTAACTGTTGTAAAGTGAAAGGAAATATCAGCAATGGAATAAAAGGCCTGGCTGTTCTCCGAAAAAGGCGAGTATTCCTGTGGTTTTGTTGAGAAAAGTTTGCTGCTTGCTTTTTTCGAGTTGTAGTTTTCTTATTGACACGTCATTTGATTTAACACGGGTTAACTGCAAGTTAGTCTTTTGACCTCCGTTTCTCGTTTAAAATTTCGTTATTTTCCTTGGAGATCTCTTTTCTAATCTTGTCCCATTTAGCTTCATTCAAGACAATATATGATTATTAATGATTGTTAGCTAAAAATAGTCAAACGAAAAACCTCGCATCGCTGTGTCTTCGACAAGAACTGCTGCATATCAACAGTTTTTATGGTCGATTTGCGAAAATCTTGACCAAGAACGAACAAAAGAGTTTAAAATACTAAGATATGCAGCAGAGTTCGCGGAGCGTATGCCTTAGTTTTCATTAAAAGTCTTACTTGTTAAATAAAGATCTTTCGGCACTGAAAACCAAATTTAAACGTGTGATTTCATTTTGAACAAGACAAAGCTTATTTCTTTATTCTTTCTATGAGACGTTGGGGTTTGTTCCAGTAACGCTTACTGTTTTATGATATAAATATTTTCAGTACTGTTTTATTGTTAGTCTATCCTTTATCCCTACGGTTTGCTAGCGGCTCTTTCTCAGAAGCTTTATGATTTTAACTAACTTTGAGCGTAGGAAGTAGCGCACGTAGAAAGACTGTTTACAAACAGTTGTCAAATCAATTCGCCTCGTTCCACCTCCAAAATTGCAGAAAAAAATAAACACGTTATTCACCGGCCTAGGTCGGTCCGTATAGGGAAAAACTGTACCCTCGGTCTCTCAAGACCTCGGGCACAGTTTTTCCCTATACGGACCTCTCGGCTGGTGAATAACATATACATAGCCAGTAGACAGCTTGAGGCAGCGACTTGCTTCTATTCTCTGCGTTTTAAAATTAAGCCTTTTCTCCTTGACAGACATACATACAGTAGTTTCTACCTTTAGTTGCACCGAATTATAAAACACAATGTAGAGTACAATTTTACTCCTGCAATCCAAACCATGCGAATGTGCTGCAGAAACTGTTGGCATAAAAAAGGAAACCAAATCACATTTCGAGACCTAATTTGAACATTTATATCTGCATTTTGGAGTAAAACGTAGCTTGATTCTCGAAAAAGTGCAAGAAGGGATACTTCGCGGGGGGTCTTTTGTATGAAAATTTTGATTGCCACTAACTAGCTAGTACCGAAAATTGAGGTTGGCACTATATCAGGATTTGATCAGTATGGGTATGCTTATAATCCTGCAAAGTTTGGTGCTTGTATCAAAAACTGCACAATTTTCAAGCTATGTCCCCGTTCCTACCCTTAAACCAATAATGCCTTGCTTACAAGTTGCTGTCATCTTGACAATGTGGACTGGTTGAAGTAGAGAAGAAATCATTGATACTGGTTCAGTAAACTTAACCAAATAATTCTGAATATTCCTGGACGCTTACTTAGAAATCCAAAAAAATGAAAGTGTAAGTTGCAAACACGTTTAATGATTTATAAATCAATACATGGAATTCAACCAAGTTCAACATCTGTGAAACAAAACGATATAACTTCATGCTCACTACTTGATTCTGCAAGCCGTCTTGAAAACAGCTTTGAGGCTACTGAAGTGCCGTTTCCTAGAACAGCCTTGGCACCCAGAATGATAGGCAAACGCAATCGCTGCTTTTCGGACATCCGTAATCGATTATAGTACCCAGTTGTGTTCTTGGAAAGCAGGATTAATTTAATGGTATTACAAGTTACTGACGCTTTTATTAATTAGTCTGATTTATACTTTTATTTTTAGCTCCAATATACTAGGATTAACAATTGGTTCATGCTTTAGTCAGTGTGTACATCGAGTTATGGATGCACGCGGGAAGTATGGAGAGCACGAGAGAAGAGTAAGAATTGAACGATTATAAGCTTGCTGAAATAGTTCAGTCTGATTCCAAGCTGGAGGAGGGGCAGTCCATATTAATACAGCGTCTAAAAAGGCAGCATTCTACTAGTTAGACCCTTGATGTTTGCTATTAAGAAAATAGATTATTTTTAAAATTACACCTGTAGAGCCGTCGGACTTGCAATGGGATAGGATGGTAGATGCCAACCACCCGTGACGTTTCTGTCCATTTTTTTTCAGTGGAATGTTGTCAACACCACATGCTGTTAACACTGAGTAGCTGTTTTGTTTTTTTTGCTTGTCTTTCAATCTCTCAGACACATTTTTGGAACGTTTTTAGAGAGAAGCGCTGTGCACTATTCCTTAATATAGATAGGACCCCCCTACATGAATCAGACAAAATGTGCAGTCAGCTCAAAGGATTTCGGTAGGAGTAGGATGCGTTTTGTGGTCATTTCACATGAGAAGCATCCAAATTTCCAATTTCTGCCTTTTGTTGATAATTTCTAATTTTTAGTAGAGCACATCAAAGGCGTTCTACCAAAGGCAAAATCTCTCCTAATTATTGGAATATAGCAAAAACCCAGGGAGGGGTTCCATCACCCATCCCCCCCCCCCACCCCTTGTACCACGGTGGGGGTGTGACTTTGCTTACACGTCCGATGTTGAAATGGAGGCCTGTATACACCAAATTGAAAAAATCGTTGTCGGGTAAAAAACATAAATCATTGACGATGCGACCCAGTGGTGCTCTGGGAAGCATGAAAACTTGCCTCTATTCTCGAATACGTGTACATTATAATAACACAGCGTGCCTGAATTTACTCTTTTAATTATCTTGGAAAGAAAATATTTTGAATATCAAGAAACGAAACTTAGCAACAAACTTGCCCCTGTCATCTTCCCAGAGTTCCATTGTGTCGCATTGTCCATCGTCTATACTTTTCACCCAACAACGTTTTTCAAACGGGTATATACAACGGATAGACTTATTAATAGACCGACACAATACAGTTACAATAAAATTCGAAAACGTCCTGTGTCAACTACGTGGCATCACATTCACTACACTATACTACACTAATTACAAAGGTAAATTTATTGTCATTGTTTCTTTTTTTCTTCTCAGCTGAATGCAAATGCTCATGTGTGGTGTTGGGAGGTGTAACTGGAACTCTCATGTTCATCATAATTCTTCTCATTGTTTACATAATTTAACTGCAAAGGAGAGGTAAATCATAATGCAATTTTGATCCACTTCTCTTATCTCTGAATTCACTAATTTTTTACTTTTTTGCTTTTTTTCTTATTTTCTAGGAACTACAAGAGATAAAAGGTAAAATTTTTCTCTCTTGAGGATGTAATAGTACATAAGCTTTTTTCACGAAAGTCTCACCAGTTTTCACAAGTGAATTTCTGATGTAGATGACATGCAGCTGTACATGTTTTAGATTTGTAGCAAGTGCACTCTGGAAAATGACAAGTATTGGCCTTCTTCTTTGTATTCTTAGATCGTATAAAGCGCCCGTTGAAGATAGAGGTGTCTATGACGTAAGTCTATACACTTATTTATAATGGGAGACACGGGGAAAATAGGTCTGGATGGAGTACGTGGGGCCAGGGAAGTGAAGCGTCGCTTTCAACTAAAATGGTGGGGAAATGACAGAGCTTGCAAGTTTCTTTCTTTATCTTATTATAGTACGCTACCTCTTATAGTACGTACGCCATCGTGTTATAGTACGGACATCACAGATCACAGTAGTATGCAGGACACACGTCACAATGAACCTAGAAAATAAGACCTAGGTCATCACGAGTCTCCCACAATATAGTTAACGCAATGAGTGGTCAAATCCGCACAAGAATCAAACAAAATCGCAAATGAGCGGCAAAGCTCAAAAAATCAAATTCGCTCTTCTTTTGCATGGTGGTAGCCCTTAGTAAGTTTACAAACGCTGTGTAGTTTTTTCCTTGAAGTATAACTCTTCATTTCTGAGAAAAGCAAATAAATTCGTTTCCAGTTCTATGCTCGATTTGATGAGACCAGGAAGGGTTGAAATTCCTTCATGTTCACATGACTCGCGTATCAAAACTGCTGAACTGGGAAAGGATGTAATACTACCAATTTGTTTTACGACTCTTCGTCGTCCAGATGTCAAGATTTCATAAACATTGGATTTATCTAAGTATTGAAAGAAAGACAAAAGCAAAAGGCTTTCCTTTGTTCGATCAATCGATGGATCAAAAAGAACAACAAATTTGACCATGCGCCTTTACTCAGAATGTCATAAAATTAAGTATTTAAGGAATAAAAAAATTGTTCTTTTGAAGTACTTAAAGTTTAGTTTGGGCAAACAAATTCGGAATTCTTAGGAAATTTTTGAAAACCGGTGCATAGAAAGCATAAAATCACGCAATCCGGTGAATGCGTGACCAACAATAAACTGGAACAAAATTCCTTCAGTTGGAAATTACAGCGACGTAGACGCATAAAACAACCTCAGTGTACTAACCTGTACAGAGATATGGTATTCTAAGGGCTCGAAAGTCTTTATTTTTGCCGTTCGTTGAATGCAGATCTCCTTGAGCTTTGACAGTTGCGCTGCTCGGTCGTTGTTTGAATAGTTACGGCTCCAAACTTGAAATGTTTCAATTCATGTATCTTTGTGCTCCTTGTCCCATCAATATCATTGTTTTGTGATAATTGACGTTTAATCCTCCCAAAACCAATTTCAAAAGTGGGATTGTTGAAGAGGCCTTTCAATGGTACAGCTTCAATCAGCGATTTTACGCTAACGTGATACGCTACATGATTTCCGAAGCGTGACCATGGTTTGCTCGCGGGGGAGCCTTGGTGCAAACTTATCCTCGCCTCAAAAAAATTGCGGGAAAAATTGTGTACAGAGGCTGGAACTAAGACCAAGGAGAAGTAAAGGTATACGCTATATCTTTAATAATATGCAAGATAGTTGCTTACTTCAGGGGCATATGGCTGGCTTCAAATAAATTTAGCAAAAGAGATACATTGTGATGTCATTACTGCAGGAATAAGGGGAACTCACCCTATTTCCATAAGGGATATGCATGAAACAACCATTAAAATACTTGCTGAGATAGATAGTCCAGTTTAGATTGACATCATATCATCATTATAGAAAAGTACACTTTTCGAACAGAGTGAGCGCTTGGTGGTTATAACGAGCACGAGGGCCAGGCATGTGTATTTTTAGGTGACAGAAATTTTCCTTTCACCCATGAGCCTGTCACGCAGTTTGCACTTATTATTTCAACTTGGCACCTGCTATCTTAGAGTGTGCATGTAGCACTGCTCACCCACCTATTCCCCAGTCTAAGCGTTCCACAGAAATACTTTGACTATCAAGAAAGCTATATGGGAGAAGCTCAGTAGCTTAGTACTTCTAACCAAGAAAACAAAAGAAAGAGCTGAAAGCTACCACCCAAAGGTCCGTTGTTGTACTAGGTATAATTCAAATAAAATGGACTTAGACATGTTTTAGGGTATTCCGTTCTAGCAGAGACATATATTGGCTAATTACAGTGGGGACAAGCAATTCTCATTTATTTCTGTGACATTCACAGCCCTTGACAGGTTCTACTAAGATGTCAATGTATGGTCGCTTGCACTTAATCTGAACTGAACAAATTGTTGCTGCAGTACTTTTTAAAGAGTGGCAAAAACATCGAGCTAAAAAAATCGCAGATGTTACGAGCATCGTACACAATTGGGTTGGCGTGGTGAATTGAGATGTTGGTTATGTCATCATCTCTGATTTGCTGCAACTGGCATTTCTTGTTCCAAATTCGTAACTTCGTCGATGGCGCATGCTTCAGTTTCTAGCATGAAAATATATAGTCGTTTCCCGAGTCCAATCATTTTGTTTTATACTAAATCAATTATAATACCTGTCTGCAGGCTGCGCCTCGTTGGCTACTTGCTCAAACTCGGCCTTGCAGTTAATCAAGCTTATTTATGCAAAGAAACAAAGTATGGCGCCGGTTATGGCAAGGTTAAGGACTACACCAAAATCTTATGGCTCCGTCAATTCCGAGCGTGACCATTCCTCCTCCCCCCACCAGGCATTTGTCGTTGTCCAGGGTGGGGCATTTGTCATCAGTGGTCTGCCCGGGGATGGGGCATTTGTCGCCGATTTATTCAAATAGAGCGAATTTCACATTTTTACTGCTAATTTTCTGCCTATTTTATTAGTTTTCAAGAAGAAGGCATTAGTCAATTCAAAAGCCATGTATTATTATCTTACTAGCCCTCTCCCCTCTCAATTTGTTTCCATTAGCTTAGCCCACAGGAACAAGGACACCTGTTTTCTTAAAAATAACGGCTTCGATACCTCCTTCCCCACTCCTCTGTCACTTTTATGTTAGTTATCCTTTTCCAGCGCTGCGATGGGGGATTTCAGAAGGAACTTGGCATGCTCTCGAGTTCCTCTGCCATCCAGTGCCGAACTCGGATCGGTGAAACGGGCAGATAGCCTGATATTGCACTGCATAAAGGCTGGTTCTTGTGCGCACAAGCCGATAAGCTCTGTCTCGCTTTCATCTCCAGAGAATGATCAAGTGGACTGATGGCTACTTACATCTTTCTGTCATGTGAATAAAGGAACAAGTTCAGTCGACTTTTTCTTTCTTTCTCGACCGTCGTAGGAACATAAACTGCCAACGATGGATTAAAAAGAACAAGAAAGAAAGTTTCGTTCACACGAAAAGACCGACAAAAAAGCTCTAACTCGCGTAGCTGTTGAATTCAGGATTGTAGTTCGACACGCGGGGAATGTAAAATATGCATATAAAATGCAGTTAATCTACAGAATTACGTTAACGTTACGCATTCGAGGATACTCTTCCCTGTAAGCAGAGGTTTCTTCGCCGCTCTTTGTTCCGGCGGGCGGATGAGTAACCTCTGCGCAAAACCGTCCGATTTCCTGTCTTGCATGCGCAATATTCGTCACTCTCATCGTCACTTCCTGTCTTTAACATTTTGCACGCGCGCTCATACGCCAGCTTCACCAAAACCTGTCAACTTCATGAAAACGTAACTTTCAAAGGGTTACTTTGAGCATCACTTAGCATTCTGGATAAATGTCAGTACCAAATAAAGGTTTAACAATTGCTGCCTTGTCTTTCCGCTGTTTTTCTGAGCTGGGAGAAGTTTTGGGAAAAAGATATGTCCAAATCTGTCGCGTAGAACAAATTTGAAAGCGTATCACAGCGCGCGCACTTTTTGACGACATTCACAGCATGCGTAAGCGTTAAACTTGTTGACAGCCGGTATATTCGTCCAAAATCCTGGACGGCGGCAGATCAAAGAATCGGAAAGAAAGTCAGAAAATCCTATCGCAATCACGTGCACTGGTCAGGACGTATGCAAATTTTTGCATCGACTTGTAACCGCTCGACAGGTAAACAACTGAACCAACTGCGAGATGGAAAATCTCCCGATGGACACTTGAAGTAAATTGCTTTTACGACTAATGTAAAGGATCATTTAGCAGATTTGACGGGAATATTTTGTCCATAGCACAAGGAGAGGAAAGATATAAAAAAGCAGCATTGTGACGTTTCGGTTGGAGAATGTTCGCCGTTCGGTGAAATTGAAGAAGAACGGTACACGTAAGTATGAAACGTTCGCACAAAGCAAACACTTCGGACCACTAAGAATAACATATCCGTGTACAGGTTAGTATATTTAACTTGTTTTATGTGTCAACGTTGCTGATATCTGCCGATATTACCAACCGAAGGAATTCTATCCCAAGTCACTCTTGGTCACGCAATCATCAGACGGCGTGAATTTGCGCTTTCTAAGCACGATTTTAAAAAATTTCCTGAATATTCTAAAATCATTTGCCCAAACAAATTTTAACATAATTCGAAAGTACAACATCATTAGTCTTTAAAACCTAAGTTTTATGAACTTCCAAATAAAGGCACATGGTCAAACTCGTCGTTCTTTTTGACCTATCGATTGAGGTAACAAAAAGAAGCCTCAATCTTTTTTATTCCCTTGAACACTATGATTAGTCTCAAGTTTATAAAATCATAAGGTTTGGACGACGAAGAGTCATACAACAAATTGGTAGTATTTAACAACCTTCCCCGGTTCAATAGTTTTGATACGCGAGTCGAGTGAACTTGAAGGAATTTTTACTCTTCCTGGTCTCGCAAAATCGAGCTTAGAGCTATGAACGGAGTTTTTCGTTTTTCTCAGAAATAAATAGTTATTTAAAGGAAAAAACTACACAGCGTTTGTATACTTACAAATTGGGACTACCACTATGCAAAAGAAGAGCGAATTTGAATTTTCAAGCTTTGCCGCTCAATGTTTGATTTTTGTACAGATTTGCTCTTAAAATCCTACGAAATCACTTCAACATAAAGCCTATATTGGTTGATTAGCTCTAAAGATGGGAGCAGAATTGACTTAGTAGAATTGGCTAGCTCGAAGAAAGAATAACAGAATTGTGTTTAAAATAGCTCCGACAGCACGTTCCAAAGTGTCGGGAGATCGTCGTTTATCGCCTTTTCTATGACCTAATGGGATGCCTCCCTCGCTTCTTTTTGATGCAGTTGACGCAGACCGTTTCCGCGCAGTGGCTTTTCCAACGACACTATTAGAAGACAAGGCACGACAAAAGTGAAATCCACATACAATGTAGCTTTTGGAACAATCATCACGCCATTGTAGTAGGAAGTCAACCTTTGCGCGTATCTTTTCATTTTAGAACGCTGCAAGGCTCTGGGATTCCCGCGCTCTCTTTGGAATGTCCAATCAGAACAAAGTTATTGTTATGTATCGCACGCCACTTATGTCAGTCTCAGCTCACATCAATTAAAAAAAATATATCACATTATTATTCAACTGCATTCAGTAGAGTACAAATAACACCCAAAACGAGTACAAATATCCCACGGTATTTGTACTCCAGAAGACCGGTTTGACAGGTTTTCTACAAATGCCACGTCAGGCTTTAGGCTTACAAGGTGAACGATGAAACGCTCGTTTTTCCGGAAGAAAACAATGAATGCTTACCAAATTTTGAGGTTTTTAACGAAAACGAGATCCTAGAGACAAGCAATGACCTAGACGACAGTGAAATTTCTTTATTTATTGAAGAAAATCGAAACGTGTTAAAATACAACAGAAAATACAAAAACTGACCTCAAGTCCGTTAAAGAAACAAGAGCCATTGAAGAAATTCCCGCTGAGGAACTTAACAACCTTTTATGTCATTTGTTTGTCAAAGTCAAGAAACGGAACCCATCATTTCTCAGGAGCTGTCTTCAACAAATGCACAATTGTTGTCGGTCCGAAATCTCCACCGCTATCTCTTCCAAAACGACCCGTGGTTAGTGATTCGGACGAAGATGACTGAGCTTGAAGTGCTGTTTAACTTTGTTTGACTTGACTTTCGAGTTCTGTTTGTTCTGTCGAGTTCTTTCTTTTCGTAGTTTTACTCGGTGACCAAGAACATTGTTGTTTATCTAACTGTAAACCCGAAAATAATTCAGTTCAGTGCCTTGTTCCATCTTTGTTTTCCTTGCAAGTTTGAAATAAAATCCCGACGCTTCGCTCGATCGACACAGGTTTGACAAGTTTTCGTTTTTGACCAATCAACAACAACCTCACGTCAAGCGCGCGAAACCTGACTCCGCTGGCGCGCTCACTCGCTGCTCAGAAGTCACGTTAGTTTGTCACGCAACTCAGGCAGTTTATAAACCACTTTTCCATTTTGTAGCTAAGTTGAATAATAAATCCCTTATTAGACGGTTTAGTGTGTAGTATCGTGGGATATTTTTACTCGTCTCTTGTATTTTGACTCGCCCTACGGGCTCGCCAAAATACGGCGCGACTCGTAAAAATATCCCACGATACTGCACACTAAACCGTCTAATAAGATATATGTATTAACTGAAAGCAGTGGGCTGAAAGTGTGGACTATTCCTTAAGTGATGAAAGATTCAAATCGGGCAACATTGTTAGACAAAAAAAATTAACGGCGGGCCCGGTCGCTAGTAGCACTCCAGAAGTCACAACCAGTAAAAATACTAATTAAAATCTTTTGCCATTTCAGGGCATAAATATAATTTTTTCAACAGTACCAGGGATTATTTTAAGAGCAAAAGAGACCAAAACAATAAAACCTGGCAACTCTGGGGCGTTTTGTTTCGTTTTGATACTTGCACATCGATAATTTTACACTGACGGCGGGTCTGCGAGCCAACAGTATATGCGCGATTACAAATTAAATATAAAGCCAAATCCAGAGTCTAACTTGATATAGCAACGATACAACGTTCGCTCTCGAGTGAAATTTCATTTGCCTGTCATCTCCTGGAGCACGCAGCTTGAAATACCCTCAAAGATATTGAGGGCAAGTGTAGTGCTCATTGCCCTTAATTTTTTGATTAGAAATAAGATTTGGAAGCAACAGTTATATACGTTTCTTTTGCAGAATGAAATAGCAATGGACGAAGTTACATCAATTCGTGTTCATCCAAGTGGTTCCACTCAGCAAGGCGGCCCCACATACATGGACCTGCAAGAAGCAACTCGAAACGACCGCACGGAGCAAGCAAGACCAACCAACCCACAACAGTCTAGTCTATCTCAAAGAGCTGATTACGCGCCTCTTAATCCAAGGACACGTTCTTGGGAAGTAGCAAGAGATCACGTGAAAATAGAAAAGATTATTGGTAAAGGTGCTTTTGATCAGGTTACCAAGGGAACAGCAATAGACCTTCCGGGAAGGCCTGGAAAGACTAAAGTTGCCGTCAAAATGCTCAAAAGTAAGACGCTTTTCTTTCGAACCATTGTTTCGGGATGGAGTGTGAATCCCAACGTTAAAGGAATTGCTAACTGCATTGAACATATGTTGGTTTTATCTCTATGACACGATACAATAAAACCTCCTCCCATTAACAGCATGTCCAGTAATGCTGCACATGTTCTGCATATCAATCTATATATTCCGAATGAGATTGGCCAACTTATTATAATATTTCTCTGATTTAAAATTTAAGTTAGGAACACCGTTTAACTGATAAACGGGATACAATACATAAAATTTATTGACATGCATTCCTATAAGAGAGATAACGAAAAAAAAAATACTATGCAGAAACCTTTCAGCTATTTCAATTAATGTTGTCAGTTGAAAGCTTAAGTCTACGCGACAACACCACAGGGTAATATGGGATTTTTATGCGGCTAAGGTCACCAAAATCAGTAGTACCTTACTTGCCTTACAGTAGCAAAGTATATAGTATATGGGAGAGTTTTGAGATTTATATTTTTGGAATTCACCGGCAGTACGTCGCTAGAATATCAGAAACCGGTTTTAGTATACCAACCTCAAAAGCCAATTAGCTGGAAAACAACTTCTGAAGACCTTCTATGTCTATCAGAGCCACTGTTGGTGTTGATCGAGTATGTGCCCTATGGAGATCTCCTCGGTTACCTGAGAAAGAGGCACGGGTTAAATGACACTTACTATAAAGACCCGGATATCAAGCCACAAACCAGTCTGACGTCACAGCAGCTGATGAAGTTTGCTTGGCAAATCGCTGATAGGATGAGTTACCTCTCATCAAGATCTGTGAGAGGAGATTGCAGTCGAAATTTAAGTCACACATCTTTTGAAAAGAATCGCTACCATTATTAGAAGAAGCTTTCATTAAAAAATAGATCCTATTAAAACCAAGTTTCCCTGCCTATTATTAATATCTTTTTGTTTGCAGTAATGAGTTCAATATTTACCTGATAGTCAGTGAGTTTGCCACTTTCGTACCCAGTGCTTTCAGTATCAGGAAGACTGAAATCTCAACACGGAAGTATATTCTTACCATATTGAAAAGTATTCTCTTTGATTTTAAGTCGTGCAAGAGTTATTGACTTTTCATGCAATCTTTTGTCAACTAGGGTCGCCTGCCAGTTAAGTGGACCGCATACGAAGCGCTGATTTATGGAACGAACACGACCAAAAGTGACGTGTAAGTCTATTAATTGATGGGCTGTGTATCAGAATTTCATAAGAAAGGGTATCTTGACGACTGTTGGTATACTTCTGCAAATGTGCTGTTTTACTAACAGGACATCATTAAAAGGAATTACTCTTACATTATTCCATAAAAAACAGTTAAGAGTGAATGTCTGTAAGGACCATCGGTATCGCGGTCACAGCTCAAAATTCGATTTCGCTCATACTTTGTACATCGGTAGGCCCAAGTATTGTACATATGAAATTGGGGTTTATTTAATCAGATATTATTTCCTTTGAAAGAAATTAATTTTAAATTAGTTGCGGTATTTTTCGTCAACAACACGTACAGAATTGTCAATATTTACGTCTTTGCCGAGTCGGCTAATTGCGCGTTTCGCTACATTTCTACACGAATCTTATTTGATTAACACCTCCTAAGTCCGCTGAGTGTAGAAAGAGTCAACTAGCTACATTTCTAAATATTTTGTAATTTTTTGAACAAGTGCACTCACGGTGTCCCAGAAAAAGGTTCGACGGTACGTCCAACAAACATGCCAAAAATGCCCGCGGTACGTAACCAAACTCACCAGTAAACCACTAAAGCAACGCTAAAGGACAGTTTTCAGTTTCTGCAGTTCCATTTTCTTGGGATCTCCTTTACTTTTCCAACAAAAAATTCGTGAAGTAAGCGAAATTTTGCTATCTGCCATTTTGAAATGTGCAACAACTCGGACAGTTGAAAGATTGTACTCACCACAATGCAGTCGTCAAAAACATAATTTTCCACTAAGTAGAAAATGTAAATCGCCTTTGTATTTCTTTCTTACAATACAGTCATTAACAACGTAAAGCCTTGTGTGAAACTGAACCAAGAAGAAACCCGTTGAGCAAATCAAAGGTCATTGCAAACATAGCCCTCTACTCACCTCATTCTATTGTTGGCTTTGATTTCCTCGGCGGCTGTCTTTCGTTTGTGACCTTACAGTTCGAATTTATACTTTTTCCCATTACGTTATCCATCGAAAGTTGCTGCTTGCCCACGCTATTCGAACAAAAGTTTGATTTGCCAAGTGAATATAAGTACTGTTTACACATTTCAGCGTTTCACCAACACACAGTAACGTAATACGATATCTTTTATGATAAAAAGTTTCCATTTGTCGCGCAATGCAGATTACACATGAACGGCTGAAATTTATTTTCCGTAAAATGAACTTTATTTTCTTCAGTGTCCCGCGAATGAGACAATCATTTTAAAGGTAACATCGTTTCGTAAAATTGAGAAATAACCAGTTTATTCCTTAGCCTTCTGGCTAGTCTTTTCTTTTCTTGAAAACGTTTCTAAAGCAAGCACGGAGGCTCCCCCTGTTGTCGACGGTGATCTAGTCACTTGTGCTCGAGTGTCTCACTCAAATCAACATCCTATGATATAAACTACACAATTTTAAATCAGCTACAACATACACGTTTGTGGCTGTTGGCCTATTAAATGAGCAGTACTCAGGTAGTTACGCATATTTCCCCGGTAAATTAAAGTATATATTAACAAAACGTACCGGTATTATGCAGTCCGAATGACTGGGGTCCTGCGACACAGCGGCAAAATGAGTGCGCGTGCGCTAACTCGTTCCCGCCATTTTCGCGGGCGGGCGCAAGCAGAGAGACTGGATTCAATAGAAACCATTCGGGGAAAATGGAGGCAATTTAAAAATTCCCGTCATATGTTTTCATTTCGCGGAGATAAGGCCGTCACGAAACAGATAAGGTTTTCACCTTGAAGGCAGTTCCTAAAGAGACTCTTCTTCCACATATCTTTTTTAGCAAACTAATTGTCTTCGCCACCATAGTGAATTTTTCGCTCGAAGTCAATGGCTCGTAAGTCAAACATGAATTATGTCAGATATACTTTTGCCGTAGCAGTGCTAGCTTTCGCCTTTTCTAAAGGTAAATTACTTGGCTGTTGTTTGAGGTCTAAAACTCGGGATAAGTCCGTTTGTAAGAAAGAGATGATTGAAAAAGCCGGTAGTCAAAATTAAATCCACAGAAAAACTCGCCTGAAATTTCAGGTTATAAGGCGAAAACAACATACGGACCGCTGAGGAAACAACACTTTCGCTTGCTTTATTCATCACGAAGAATAAAATTGATTCTTACTTTTACGTCTTTCTAAGGTGCTTAATTAACTTGGATTGGCATGATAGCTGCAGGAATAAAATTCTGAACCTTTAGGCAAATATTGGGATTTCTTATTTTTTCCTAGGTTCAGTTTCCATGCTAAACAAGGTGTCCTTAGTCACAACTCAAACTTGCAATCAATCGACTTTTTACAGACAGAGAGCAAAGAGAGGAAAGTTTGTCATTTTAAGAAGCTTTTTTATAAAGCAATAAAAGCGAAAACTACTCTAGAATCACCGAACAGAAAAGGTTTATATAATTGGCAAAGTTGAAATAATTAAATAAATGTGCAAAATATTATCTTCGATCACGGCGTTCTGGCAACACACCGCAGCACTGGAAGAGTTTATTCTACAAATCTATAAATTTAAATTTAAATGATTTTGGAAATAAATTCGTTGCAAAAAGAGAGAAACTATAATCACTCATGATTCTAAGAGCTAAAGCATGCCGACGGTTTATCTCATACAAGCCGAAAATAAGGCGATTAAAAAAATGTGAGCCATGCAGCTGTTTATAACTGATGCGTGACAATCTTTCTTTCTTGGCAAGCGCTCGTAACACAATCTACCTTGTATCGGTGCTAAAATAACCTCAACTTGAATTTGCCAGATCATCCCAAAACAGCGAAAAGTCTTGATGGAATTGGCTGTTTTCGCAGCGCTCGTGATCATAAACAAGTTTTAGGAAGACGAGCAACTGTTGTTGTTTTTCCAAATTTGATTTCAGTGCGGCCCATTGGAAGTTGAGCAGCCCGAGTGAACTCTTCTGATACATTAAAGGAATAATCTCTGGAGACACAATAGAGTTTTAGCCTCGGTCTTCTCTCTCTTCATGCATTTTTATCAACGCGCTGCATCCAACACAAGCTACGCAATAAGCTTAATCAAACACTCGAGGCTCCGAACTAATTATGAACTAATCTTTTGTTGCAAGCACCAAACCCTTAATGCAAAGTACAACAAGTTTCAAACCCTTTCAACAAAACCAACCTCACCTCGCTGACTCTTGCTTTCTGGTTACGAACTACACAAAACTGGAGCTTTCTCTGTTACAATAGCTTTCTGATCATAACCGGAAACAAGAAAATGACCGGAAGCCCGCCAAAAAGCCGAGCATGCGCACTCATTTTGCCGCTGTGTCGGGTCCTGCATATTCGAGTCTAGGATGAAATCAATTCACAGTTATTTCAAGCTAAAAGGTGGAAAGTTGAAGTATCATTCCCATACCTGGGTTCGCTTGAGGTTTTCTCTTGTTTTTGTTTGGGGGGGGGGGAGGGAGGGGGAGGGGTGAGTGGAGGGGTTTTCCACGGGATGGGGGCTTGCCTCCTCCCCACAAGCAATTTTTTTTAAATTTACGCTTTGAAAATTTTAATCCTTATCAGTTCTATAGCCGCTAAGTTGGCTCTCAGGCCTCATGCGTGATAGGCCCCATGTGTGATAGGTTTCCTTGGAAATTTAATGTCCAAACTTCATTTAAGCCTTCGAACTTCTTTCTCGGGCCAATATATGTTGTGAATAACAAATTACCTCGGGCAACTATTACACGATACTGCCTTCGACAGAAAAACTCTATTGTTTAAATAGTTGTGTAGTTGCGCGCCTTGGTGACTCGAGCAATTTGCGCACACTCCCATGAAAATGTCGGATTTTCCGATATTTTAGTACTCTAGCAAAATTAAAAATAATGGAAATCTAACATCGGATTTTCTACGTTTCCTTAGATGAATTTTTCTAAAATGTCGCAAAATTTGTGGTACAAATAATAAATTTTACATATTCTTTTTACGTTCAGTATGGAAAAATCTGTCGGAGTAATTTAGTTTAGTAACTAAATATGCAGAATTGCATAATATTGAGAATGGTGAATTTCTGCAAAGCATTTTCCACTGACTAGATGTTCTGTTACCACGGTAACAACCTCGGCCAGATAGTCGCAACCAAATCTTGTGAAACTAAATTGCAAGACGAGAAAACAAGTATTCATTTTGTAACTACCGTGAGATATAGTGTAAGTGCTTTTGTTAATACTCTTAAGAGCCACCTTAACTGATGTTGTTCATGACCATGCGTGAAGTTACACCTGTCAATTCCGTCCACACAAGCACTCCCCAACGACCCGGGTAATTCTATTAATCAATGGCTTTTTCTTTATCTCAGTAATGTCATCCACGTTTAAACCCAGCCTCTCGCAAATCTCCCTCAGCATAGCTACCGACAAGGGCGATAAGTTATTATCGTGTACCAAATTGCAAATGTTGCGAGAAAGTGCAACAATAGGGTGCCGCAAAGCAATTTCCTCTTCGACAACTGCATGGAGCTTTGAATGTAAAGACTCCTTCTCAGCTGCATTCTGGTGATCTTCATCGTCGCTGTCAGGTTCTTCATGTTGCTTCGATGAACTCTTCCTGATCTTAGCAGCCAGACGAGAGAAAAGCCCGCCACCTGTTGAGGCGAAAGAACATCACTGCCAAGAAAAAGGCGAGCCCCCGATTCATTCCTGACTTTACGCATTTCATTTGATACTTCCCTCGGATCGGCTTTTTTCCCGCGTTCTTCGCCAATGAAAAATTGTTTTGTTAGAAATTTCTTTTGTTCGTCAGTTAATTAAGTCTTCTTCTTCGTAGTTTTTAGCTGCCATTCCTTCTCAAGTGGCGAATGCAAGTCTGCACCTGTACTTTCAGAGGTTCCTGCACAGATACCGACAGTTGGAACTTGTGTTCGTTCTCCGATTATCTTAGCCGCGTATCCTCGCCTCGCCTCGTCGAACAATGTTTCTTTTTCTAGTGCACGCTTATGCCTTCCTGCGTCTAAATGACCCTGTAAACTCGAGGACTGCTGAAACGTCCGAATGCAGCCATCTTCTGGACAAGTAAACAAACCGTCTTCCACGCCTTCTGTGGCTGTGTCTTTCTCAGAGGTAGGAACTGTATTTGTTTGTGTGGCCTCTTGTCTTGGTTTAGTGATCTTAACACTTGACTTGGGGCTATGTACTAGAGACTCCAACACTTCTAGCACAATAGGGGAACCGCCATCACTCTGAATGTCTTTCCATGGAACTAGTTTTCCGGGTCCGATTTTATAAGCCTTCCAAACCCTTATTCCTCTTTCTTAAAACTGGAAATTATTCAGCGCGCTAATTCCATCCCATGACCATAATCTTATCAGAAGATGCTTCGGGAAGCTTCACGTACTTGACAATTACACCAGGAATTCCGCCATTTGATTCCACTGCTTCCTTCATCTGAGCGGCGTTGTTTACATCGTGTCCTTCGTTTAAATAGACATTGATGTGTCCTTTTATTGTAGCTGCCTGGCGGTCGGCCTCTCCCTTGCCACCTTGAGGATCTGAAAATTCAAATCTCTACATCTTGACACCCGCATGATTGCTTGACTTACTTCCAACAATTGTCGAACCACAATGGTAGCAACTAGCGTTGTCTTGTTTGCAATACACTTTCTCCAGTTCTGGACGGTATTCCTTTAGCGTAACGAGAACATCCCGCAAGACACCTGCTACTGCAACACTATTGTTTGGGTCACTCAAAGCAAACGCCAAGCAGCGGTCAGCCACTTCTGACTCCATTGAAACGTGCACCTAAGAGTATGAGTGGGTTTTTAAAACCTAATTTGGAACTTAATATTTTTAATGTTATTTATCTAGATCAGATTGTATTGCTGAAGAATCATAATTACGTTCCATGATGACTCCTCTGTAAATTTTATCTTGAGAACATCCCTTAACGTTAAGAACCGTATATTATTGAAAGCGTATATCCCCCACCCTTTAGACAGAAATGAACTTGTGCCTTCACTTTCAACAACGGCCGGGTGTAGGAATCCAATCTAACTCTTTTCAGCTAAAAAGCAAATAGGAAAGTTCAGTATCTCTTATTTTTTCCCGACAACGGCACAGATGGTCAGGGTACCCACTGTTTCTTCGCGACAAGACCTGCTTCCTTAAGTTTGTGAGTCATAGGGTGTCTGTTGCCACTCGAAGTTCTCTCGTCATGGTATAGTAAATCGGGCAGCTGACTAGGGTAAAGTCCCTAAATTTTGTTCCCACGTTTACTGTAGAGAATACCTGTATAAAGAGGACACCCCCTTGTGTCAGCCCGCTTATTTGTCTTTATTAATGAGCTACGTAGCCTTACCTTGTAATCTGCTCTTAAACATTGCTTAGCAGACCGAAGTGTTTGTTTCGTTTCCTTTGCCCAGGCTTGTACTTTGCTTGGTCTGCTATTCTGTTTACTGTTTCGCAAAGGTCTTCAAATGCTTTGTTACCTTGAGCGGAGAAGTTGTCTAAACCCTGTAGCGACTTCCGCACCAATGCAGAGCACACGTCTAGTACTCGGAGTAGAGTGCGCTTGCTCATTGGAGTGAACTCGGTCTCGGCACAGAACTGAAAATATTG
This sequence comes from Siderastrea radians, assembly GCA_964017195.1. NCBI lineage: Eukaryota > Metazoa > Cnidaria > Anthozoa > Scleractinia > Rhizangiidae > Siderastrea > Siderastrea radians. The sequence goes on along the minus strand of OZ024895.1, from coordinate 11,440,750 downwards.
CTGCGTGATACGCTCTGGTATCAACATGCGCACAACATTTGGTGTTTTGATTACTTCCCCCGTCGATAATTTCAGCATCCTTTCTCCGAATGGCATGTCTTGAACGATATAGGGGCTGGTAATAAAGTTGAGGAAATGATCCACCTCAGCATAGTCAACTTTCATACGTCTTGCGATATCAACAGACACAATCGCCCCTCTTCCATGTAAAAGCTTGTGATGTCGTGCTATGTTAGCTTAAGTTAAACCTGTAGCTAGTGATCCCAGGAATGTACTGCGTAAGTTCCTTAAGTGGCACTTTATCTGCCATAATTGACAGGATTTGCCTTCTTGTGCTCCAGTGTGTTGCATTCAAGTCAGCAGCTCTCGGCTAAAGCCTGCAAGAATTCCACCTCTGCCTGGGTTCGCTCAGAGGGTACGTTACCACCCAATGTAGACAATAACTTATTGCTTTGACCTGGAGCAATGACTTTAAGGACTTCGCGGACACTTTGTTTTGCTTTACGGCTGTATCTTCGCTTTGTGCGTTCGTGAGCACTGTCCCACGGAACGGACAATTTGTGGCGCACAGGGCTGACGTCACGACATGCTAAGAATTCGTTCAACATTTTCAAAGATTCGTTCACTGTGTTTATTTGGCTACTGTCTGGTGACTCATCAAGATCAGATTCTTCAACATTCAATTCCTCAACCTCCGGGATAAAAATACTTTCCCTCCTTTTACCGCGAATCATTGGCGTTTCTTCCTGAAAAGTCAGAAATGGCACTTGTATCAAAACTACCTTGTTACTATTACTCTACCTTAGCTGATATAGGCTCAGGTTCAGACATAGAAATGTTGTAGTCGATCTTGTCTTTGTTCACACGTGGCCCTCTCGAACCACATTATACAAAAACTAAAAAAAGCCAAATATTTCTCTGAAATCTGCAACCTTACTCCCACTACGTTATTTAATCCAAGTGCGTATTGTGATCAAGTGAAGTACACTTACCAAATTAAGTGCACTTAAATTTTCCGCAATGTCGTCAAAAACTCATTCAGGCAAACTGCTTTCTGGGACACTTCTTCGTTGCGGTAGTGTCTTTCGGCACTTGGTACACACTGCTTAAAGACCCTTTCTCACTTACCGTGATGCTTTGCGCATTGTTTGTTGTGAAACGTGGTCACTTACCGGAACGGCCATTGTTAGATCAGTTTCGAAACACGCGGGCAATTTGTATTTAGACATGGCTTCTGACCTCGGTGAAGAAATGGACACAGAGATTGAAATTTCTGGAGATATTCGCGATTTGCTGCCAAGAGATGGTTCTGTAAACGCGTATGGTTCCCATTTGGCAGAAAATGAAGGCGAACAGAACGAAGATGATGGCGCGAGACGTAGTGAAAGTCGTGAAACTGAAGTGGTGTGTTTTGCGTATATTTTTCAAACTATATTTGAATTTTTTTTCTGTACTTTATAATTTGAACACAGGCCACTGACCGATTGTCTTTATTTGCATGCAGTCCTGTTCATGCAAGACTACCTGCAGTCGGAAGAAAACGGCACGAAGCGAAGGTTGCCCGTGCAGGAATGCTGACAGTAAATGCTCGTCACGTTGTGGTTGTGGTAAAGGGAAAAAGCAATGTAAAAATGGAAAGATGGAGGCAATAGAGCGAGAAAACGCTCAGAATTTGCCTGGAAGTGCATTTCAGCGCCATAACGTCGACATTCAGCAGTCGGTCGAGGAAATAAAGGTAGGACATGAGGGTTTCTATATTATGGTTTTGAAGTTTGACAAATCCTGATCAACCACACGAGGTGTCAAAAAAGATGTGCGACAATTTTTTTGTTTTCCTTTTTAGAAATTTATTACCGGTCTCTCAGTAGAACAGAAGGACAAACTCCTCATCGACTTACTCTCAAAGGGGAAGGGCAGTTTGGACTACGCCAAGAATTCTACGGAGGAAGACGGAGACCCTGGCGAGCCATCACACGGGGAGCCTGATTTGCGACCTGACTGGTGTGTTTGCAGCCACTGCATTCAAATGGACAATCCGCAAGAACAAAAATGTTGTGGACTTGGAAACTGTATCACTTCGTATGAACTGTTTCAAAATTTATGTCTCGATGGAAATGTGCTCGAAGTAGCTATCAAAGCTAGATGCGACATGCGTGCGGATGACATCGATTTCAGCAGTAACAGTTTTAGAAAGGCAGCATATCGTCAGTACATTTTATGGCGATACGGCAGGCTGGGAAAGGGGAATAGACGAGTTTGTCCTTCATGTTGTGTGCGCATGATAAGATCTGTTTATCCATCTGCTGATGGCAATTACATGGGGTTCAGGGCTTTGTAGATGTATTGCAACTTATGGGGCTGGGCAGCACCCTTATACCCCTACCCTATTTTTTCTAAATTCTCTACAAATTGCTAAATGTGATTTTGAAAACCTGTACAAGTTGAGTTGAAGTATCTGATCAAGTGTGATTTCTGTTCTCTCAGTCTCATCCACCCATATCATACCCCCATGGAATAGTTGAATACACAGTGTACCTCCCTCCAGCCTCCCCACCCCCTGATGGGATTTATTTTTCTCTCATCCCCTTCCATTTCAGTTGAATCTTCTTTTGGCAAGTGGTCTGTAGGCTAATAATGAAATTTGAAAATATGATATTAGAGTATGGTGACTTTTGTTTACTGTGTAAGCAGCCCTTGCTTGTGGCTCTACAGTAAAAAAAATGATGAAGCTCAAAGGGGCTTTCTGTTTTGAAGACTTGTAACCAGGTTGTTCCATAATATACTTCTTATCATCAAGGCTGTGCTCTAAGGAAAATTATAAGGAGCCCAACTGTTTCGAGCTATGAGATCCAGAGTGCCCAGCATAAAGCTTATATGTAAACAGTAAGTTTATCTGGTTGCTTAAAGGCAAAAAGTTAGTGGCCAGAGGCACCCAGGCACCCTTAAAGCACAGCCCTGATCATGATTTCTGTGGTTCTCCCCCTCATACCTTGTAAACTTGTATTGTTATTGTTGAAAGGAAATAATATATATTTGAGGGACCATAAGTTTTTTCGGTTATAGTTCTGAGATTAGATTTCAGAATCACTGTATGGTGGGGAGGGGTGATTTGTAAAGAAGCAATATGCTGCACAGTGAAAGCTAAAAAAATTCAAATTATTATTGATTATTAGTAATTACTCAGAAAGAAAAAAATATAAGTTCTTTGTTTGTTATCAGTTTAATATGACTATTTTTTCTAATTCATGGTCATGCGATACAAGAGTCTTTCCATAACTTTTTTATCATGGATGTAGCCAAAAGTAATTTGTTGTAACAAAAATAAAATTCAGTGTATCTACATTGTTGACAATATATTCTCACATAATTAACATCCCTGGGCATATTCATTTTGCTCAGTCCAGTTCATTTAGACATCTGGGGACTTTTTTTTCCTTTAGTCCATATCTGGCCAGCCGAAACTTCACAAGTTCAGCGGTCTCAGTAGGTTGCTTCATGGCAATGGTCGGTGCCAAATTCTTTGGGTGAAAGCGTGGACGTTGTACAACCCGCTGTACTGATTTATTGTCACCATGTCTGCGACGTAGGATTTGTGCCAGAAGAAATGGCCAATACTTGTACTCTTTGGGAACTTTGACAGGTTCTGCATGCCATTTTTTGGTGCGCTTGCTGTATTTGCGTGCATACTTGAAGCTCCCATCCCTTGTTGTGGCATGAGGTCTGAACACATGCATATTGTGGTCAATAGCAGCCAAAGTTACCCTTGCCACAAAAACCAGGTACCTAGCCAATTGAAATAAACCGGGAAAATAAATGAAACGAGAATTATTTGACAAGTTTCACAGAAATCATTTAGAACTGTGCAAGAAAAGCCATCCACTTGGGGGTATATTTATACACTAGTTTTCTGTTTTATAAACCTTTGAAAATGATAAGCCACTGGTCCATGAAAACCTTCCCATACACATCAACGAGAAATTTGTCACTGGAGTATAACTTAGTCAAATTGCTTGCACTGATTTAGGAAAATTTCTTCATGGAATAGCACCTGAATGCCAGTTCAGATTGGGACAAATCTTAAGACTGACTTGTCTTACTCATGGCTGAATGTAGGAGTTTTGTAACCACTGAAAGAGTTCACTCCACTTTATTGGTCAAATAGAAATTGTCAAGTGCAACAAACTGCAATAATAAGTTCGCAACACTTTGGTATGTTTTAGATGATTTCACAAGTTCAATAGACCTTTCCAGCATTCGCTCCAGTGACTACAAACAATGGTTTCTAGTCGAGGCTGGGATGGACTAAAATACAGCAAAGGTATGAAGCTTGATGCAAATTGTCCACCCCAGCTGCAACGTAAAACCATTGTTTGCGGGCATGGAAGCGTAATGCGGGAAAGGTCTATTGATCACTATACAAATTGAACATTTCTTTTGGTCTCCTTAGTGAGCAAATTAGTGAGAAGAGCATGGAGTGACTAGTCCTAGGAAACCATACAATGCCCACAATCTATGTTTATGAAATCACATTACATGACATTACATTACTTACTCAAATGCATTCCTCTTGGGTGCATACTTTGTCATCATCGAGTTAAAATTTTCCAAGTCACTGGTGTGTCTACACAAAATAAGTAATAAGTTGTGAGGATTAGCTGTTTATTTCTTAAAAATAATTTGAAAAATATGTACCTAACATAAGAAAAGGATTTGACAGTAATTACTTGCCAGCAGTGGGTCCTTACTGGTTTTGTGCACAAGTGCACTTCTTGGAACATCCACAAATTTTCTAAGAGTTGGGCATTTAATCGTGAAATCTCCGTCTTGCCAACATGATTGGTATTTGGCCACCCCCCGTCTCCCTCCCCCTCCTACAGCTCAACATTCACAGGTGCATAAGGGCAAATGGACTATAAACATTACCGGAAGGTGACATAATGAATCAGGGAATTGAGCCATCTGTCATCAAAAACAACTTTTTTAACAGCCTCTGCAGACTTGGATCCCTTCGCCAAGTAGGTTTTGCCATCTTCGGAAGCTGTCAGTGGTCCATGTGAACACTGGCCATCTGCGAAAAAGCATAGTTCATTCAAATAAACTGTACAGAAGACAACTATATATAAACTGTAGACAAAAGAACTAGAGAAAAAAAAAAACAAAAACAGGAATATATATACGTGCAAATAATATCTTACTTGTCTGATTGACGATCAAGATGGCGAGTCCCTTGCATTGGAGTCGATGCAAACAGAGGCCTTCGACCTGAAAATATAATATAAACTTAGGGTCACTTCGAGGGTTTGCCACATTAAAATACATTTAATGTAAATAGAAAAGAGATGCAAGCAAAGATGAACTTACTAGCAACTGGTGACTGATGATTTTGATCGTCGTCCGTGTCAATCCTTCGCCTCTTGTTTGAAGCGGATTGTGGAGGCGAAATTGTAACTCGATGTAGCAGAATCTCAGCAAATTCGCTATGAGTCCTGCTTCCATATCCCAACTGATTCTTTCTCTCATTCCAGGAATGATAAACTGATTGTCTAACCCATAACTTCACACGGCGTTCATTTCGAGACGGCCGTCCCATCTTTCGTTTGGGTGGCATGATTCGAATGACAAACCAGACTACCACAGATTGGGGTATCCGAGAAAAATCCACAAAACAGACTTCACGATACCTTATCTACCTAGCGAACCTATTTTTAAATCAAAACATGCAAAGACTGTTCAGATGGAAACGGATTTCTCCCCCACTAAAACTAGAAACTCTAATGGCGACTTTCTGGGTCCCAGAAACTACAAAACGACCGCGATGCATCATGGTAAGTGACAAAGGGTCTTTAAAGAAATATACCAGGAAGACGTCAGATACACTGCAAATTTATGTCACCGATGGAGATAAATTTACTTAGACTTAGAAACTCCTTTTTGATAGTTGTTTCCACAGACATCTATCTATCCCAATCCATTTGTCAGTCTTAAAGGTTTGGGAAATTAAATAACTTAGTTCTGATCGTAGAGCAGTTTTCTGTCGATTATCCAAAGTAATGTTTTTTTTTCTTGCTTTGGTTTTGCTTTCCTAGTTCCTACCCTCTTTGATTGGTTAAAAATAGCTCGCGCCACTTTCTTAACCAATCACATGTAAAACCAATCATCACTTGCTCCCACACGTTTTCCCGCGCTTAACAATGCTTTGATTTCTGATTGTTTATTTAGTGTTCTGTTCCTTTTGTGATTGGTTAGAGTAATTACTTTGGTTTTGGTTTTACGACACTCATTTTAAAACGCTCTATTATATTACTGAATTTCCACAAAGGAGTAATTGTTTTATTTTGTGTGTGTGTGTTGGGGGGGGGGGGGGGAGGTCAGCCCTACTCAGCTAGTATATAGACGTTACCAACCCAATATTTTGGCGCCAATACATGACGTCACCAATTTCTTTACTTGCCGACGTCGGACCGGAGATCGCCTAGGAGCTATTTCTACTCCGATACAAATTTTCTAATTATTCAAAGGTAAAGGTTAATAGATTTACCTGATCCAACTGGAACGAATTCTCCAGTTGCTTCCATTATGAGTTGAGACTGAGACAAGCTGAGGTCCCGGTCATCATTTCTCTTTGAGTCTTCACTCTGCCGCGAAAGTTTCTTTGGAATACTACACAGCCTTACAGACCTCCGCCAGCCAATGCTCAAACGTGCGCGGTGCAAAGGACAGATGGTCATTTCTTGGATATTTGCTGGCGTTTAAAAACAGGCACTTCGCTCTAAAATAAGCTCCACTTCGGTTTCGCAACCACTAAACTTCAGCAATTTTTTGTGGCTCAATATACTCTTGTTACATGAAACCAGAGGCACAATCTCACACGAACGATTCCTTGATCTTGCGTCAGGTCCACATTCACCACCGACCAAAAGTGCAAAGGTGCAAGCCATCTTTTCATTTGAAAATACGTTTTGAAAATCCAGGAACTGTTTGTATTATTGACGCAGCGAGATTTACCTTTCGGAAATATGAAAGCAATTTTTACGATGTTCATTTCAGTAAGTAATTTAATTATAAAACCAAGGAAGATAAAATCTCCTCGTTCAGAAGCCAATCCAACTGTTTGTATTCACCATCTGTTGTCATTTTCTTTTTTCATGAAATTGTTTGTTTTCTTTTATATGTCTTGACTTACTATGTAAGAATCTGTCTCGCTCTTAATCAAGTACAGAATGCACAAGCTTTAAACTGCAGTGTCACGGAAGACGATAGGGAAAAAATACCGTGTTGGTGGAAACATGATCTATATTTGAAGGTAGTCATTAAAGACGCGAATCAATTAAATACAAATTTCACTTATATTGCTGTTTTTGAGAAAAAAGGAGGTTTAATCAGGGAGGAAGTGCATTATTGGCAAATAACTTTGACATTTTGGAACAAGGCGTACATCACCTTGGCAATATTTACACAGGTGTTTTATTGTGTTTACACAACTCAAGACTACACAGTCCGATTATTCATTCTTATTGTGTGGTCTGTGAGTGCAGTTCCGAGACAGGATTTGAGGAAGATTGTCTTCCAAGAAGTTAAACCAAAAGATCTGATATGACAGAGAGGGCATCCACTGTAGCTGACGGTTTCAACAAAAGTTGATGTTTCACCTTCCAGGGAAATTCCAAAGGTCGGTGTTTAGTAATTCCATTCACGGCAGTGTAAACAGCGCAAACTTTACTCAGTCAGTTCTGTTTAATATTTTAAAGATAAGGTACAACAAGTTTCTATTTGCATTAACAAGCTGTACTTTGCTACAATTTACGATTTCGAGCCTTTTTTAAATGTTAAAATTTTGCGTGGATATTTTGGTTACAGTTTCAATATGGCGGCGATCGGTATAAACATGTCAAATTAGCAAACTTTCAGGATTGCGCTTCGCAAAAGTAGTAGAGATCCCAAGAAAATGCAAGCAGAACTTAAAAGGGCTATCCCTTAGCTGTATCCTCAGTATAGTCTGGGGTTTAATTTCTGAGTACCGACAGGGTTTTTTGGCCGGTATTTTAGGCCACCTCAGACCTATATTAAGAAAGGCTTCAAAGTGGCTTCGAACAAAGGTCCACAACATGCCCGTTGAAAGAAAATAACTTACTTTTTTGCCATGGTTAAATTGACTAAGGACCGACCTTTAAAGTTATCGCAAGAAATGGTTTTTTAAGCTATTTTCTGCTCACGCGAAGCCGCCATAAACACTGCGAAGTTTCGGTTCTTCGAATAAGCAAATTTGGCCTTATGCGGACTCAACGGTTTTTATTTAATTACTCTTAAATAACGAAACATTTAAACAAACTAAACCCGTTTCGTTGGAACAATAGACTATCAATATAAAAAGTATCAGCGAAATCTAATTTTGAGCTGTGTCCGCGATGTTAAGGACCATCTTTGATTTTTACTGACATTGACTCTTAAGGCTGAAAAAAAACTTCTGTACATACTTCATTTATATTTATACATTATTCCTCCTCAATCATTTACAGATGGAGTTATGGAGTTGTTCTTTACGAAATTTTCACCATAGGTAAGGTTAACTGAACGTAAGTACTAGGTCGACGGTCATCACGTTCATAAACAGGGGAGAAATGCAAAATAACTGAAAGATCGCCAAATGGAAGTAGAGGAAGAACCCAAATCAATGTGTAGTGTGTTTTTCGTGAACCTGAAAAGGAAGTGATACAAAGCAAAAACAAACCAGGGAGGCTTTCGTTATTAATAGACATTCACTGTGTTCTATTGCAAATGCGTAAATAATTGGCTTGTTATTGTCTTTTCGCTAATGGCCAACTATTGCACGCTGTGGTGTGGGACCAAATTATTACCATTCTGGAAATACCATCAGCTGAGTATCGCTCTTTCCACTTAAAAGTATCCGCAGCCTACAAAAATAATCAGATTACGCCAAGTTAGATCACGGCCAAAATACAAGGAGGAACATTTAGCATTTCGATAAACAGTAAGTCAACAGAGTCCAAATTTGTCTTTACGCAGCGCGAAGCGCCGCCATTGCATGATTGAATCAGACATTGATTAGGGACAAGCGCAAAGATACTACTTTTGGTATTTGCGAATTCACCCGTATTTTTTATTTTTATAAAAGGAGCTTAATATCTCAACTTTTTTCCGGATTTAAAGCCGGTTTTATTACTTCCGGTCATTTAGATCAGTCTTGAGCTGTTTGCGTATATTTACCAATAGGGACCTTACGATACGAGAACGGCGACGGTAACGACGACATAAAGAGACTGGATCGAGGCCATCGGTTGCCGTTGGCGTTCCCCCCAAAAGTTTACATTACGAAAAGATCTTGAACAACGCGAGTTTTCCAACCTTTGTGAAGCTTTCTGTATTAAGTTTACTTGAGAGTTTCTTTAACTTCTTGCCGGTGATATCATGCCAAAAGTAAGAAACACCGTTCTTCTGGCTTATGCTATGGGGAAAGAGCAAAACCTCCTGACTTTGATGGAAATATATTGAGGTATTAAAATACCTAAAAAAAAGACCTGAGAATAGACGTTTTTAGTATCACTTGAATACAACAATAACTGTAAAAGACGTTTTCCTCAGAACACCGAACGAATCTGACCAAACAATATACAAGATTAAATACTTCCATAGCGCCTAAACACGGAAGAGCAGCCTGACCCTATTTACCTTAATCGTTCGAGGAATACCAATTCAGGAGAAAAGAAAGATCCGGCACAAATCGGTAAACATGCAAAACAGTTTTTTGTGTTTTTGATCAGATCGAACACCGCAAGCTTAATTATCACTTCCGAGGAATTTTTTTCCTATTTTTTAATACGTAATCAAGGTTCAGTTAAGACATTAGAAGTGATCAATTTGAACTCGTGGACAAATCTTAACATATAGATTTAGCCAAGCCTAAAAGCGGAGCCCTCCCTTTTTGTTTTTGTTTTTTGTTTTGTTTTGTTTTGTTTTGTTGCTTTTTTTTCCCCATCTGGAACTCAGAATTTTTTCTGAGTTTCCTCTCTCTCCACACATCATTCTATTTTCATTTTTTCTTTTTTTTTGCTGGAAAGTTATAAATTTGTGAAAATACTCTCATTCAAGTCGTTAAATTAAAAAAAAAAAAAGAAACGAAAAAAGGAAGAATAATTTCTTGCCCTCGCCGAGAGCCGAACCCGGCTCGTCGATGTGAGAAGTCGGAAATAGGTCCACTAGGCCATGAGCGCTTACTGTCGTTTCAAAAGTTAATTTAATACTTATTTCTTTCTTCGTGACAAGCTGCCCATCAGCATGAAAATGCTGGTGTTTTTCCTGGCAAAATGTTTTCGGAAAGCCGTAAAAACCATGGCTGTGGACAGAAAAAACCAAAAAGCACTAGCTCTGCTATATTTGGCGTCGAAACCACTGCGAAAAGCTGCGAACTCAAGCGGTGTGCCGACCGAGTTTGAACAGAACCGACGAGGCAAATTTGAACTTTTCGCTTGAACTTTATCGCCTAATTTTTTTCGGCTAAATTGAACTTTTCCCCTTCCATCAAAAAGACAACTGAGTATTCTTTTGAACTTTTTTTTCCCATTAACAAATTTGTTTTTGACTTTTGTTGTCTTTGCTTGTTTTGCTACAACGCAGGTCAACATGCGATTTCGCGCCAAAAACACACGGGATTCAGCACAGGGTTATCTCCAGTGTATGAAGTGTATTGGTAACCCTATGTTGCCGACGGACAGACGTACGGATGTACGGATGTACGGACGTACGGACGGACGGTCATGTGACCATTACGTCACTACCAAAATTTCTTGCCTTGATAGGTTACCAAATTTCCTTAGCAAAGGAGCTCCGCTGACGCGGTAGCGTGCTGGCTCCGCTATGAGACTTGTTCATTTGTCCACGAAAGCTCGTGATCAACACAACATGCAGATTTGACCACTAAACCAAAGGCAACCAACAAACAGCGAAAACAAAAACATGTCGATCGAGCCTCTATTTTAGTCTTACAATGAAGAAAATCAAGACAAAATCATGTTTACTTCTTGCTTCACCATTACACAAATCCCACTTCAGAGTGAAATTTATCCACTTACCCACTGAAGAATTTGAAAGCAAAATATTCCGAAATCATTCACCAATTCACACTAATTTTCGCTTAGTTAAGTAAAAATAAAATAAAATATAGGTAAATGTCACATTACCTCGGTTCCTTTGCCATTTTTTGGTAGAAAGGCCGTTGTTTTGGCTTTCTTTGGACACACAGACACTCGAGTGACAGGAAATTACCTGTGACAGGACTCGCGCTTTCACACAACGCCAAAACTCATTCATTGCCGTTCGCGCTCTGAGCAGGCAACGGCAACGTGAGAGCAAGAGCAGTTGTACGTTACCGAAAGGTGACGTCGCCGTTGCCGTCGCCGTCTTCGTATCGTAAGGTCTCTAATTATTCTACGAGGGCGCGCTGGATATCGAATGATATAGATAACCAACGAGGCGTGTAGCGCTGAGTTGGTTATAATCATTTGATATCCAGCAAGCCCGAGTAGAATAATTGTTTTATTAAAAAATTCACCTTCATTAAAAAAAAAATCAAGAAAGGACGGGAAAAATGAGAAAATGAATTTAAACGGAACTAGAATCGATCACATGACTGAACGAAAAAGGCGCCAAAACCTTGCAAAGTGTTGCAGGGTTTCATTGCAAAGCTGAATGAATCACTGAAAACTGCTCGAAAGTGAACAAAGTAGCACAAGTTTTGGGAAAAAATCTTCTAATTATTGGCTCTGAAATATGATACATGTTTGATTTTTCCTGAAACATTGTTGTAATCATCGTTCAAAGCAGATTGAAGCTGTACAATTTCACCATATTGGCTGCTGGAGTTGAAACTGAACAAGTTTGTAGTCTGTTCACACAACGGAGCCATCATGTGCGTGTTTGATCGAACTGAAGACAGAACAAATTTGAACTTGAAGAGGTAATATCTATGCAGCTCAGAAGCAAGATTACTGTAGCAAGGAACATTAGAATTCACCATCATAGTTTGTTAAACGCAGAGCGCAAACTGCAGTTTTTCTCGGTTTAGAGGTTGTGGACGGAATGGTAAAAACAACATTCAAACAACTGGAAACTGAAGCGATTCAACTCCGTTTACATGGCACCCGATTTCTATCTGAGCATTTGGACCTGTTGGAACACAGAGCTACAACGAGTGCAGGTAAACCAATGTCGAAAAAAAATCTCGCCCTTCCTTCCTTCTTGGTAGTTTGCCGCTGTATCATTTTTAGTACTTGTTTAGACTGCTTCATGATTTTCGCACCGACTCGCCATGAATGTGTGATACTTTTTATTTAATGCTCCTGCCCCATTTCACTTTGTTTATTTTTTATGTCTTGCCTTGACCCTTTTAAGTGGAAAGCCTTCGTGATAAAACCTACCGTTCGTTCAATTTCAATGATCGACGTGACGATCGAAAACACAACGCTTAATACTTAAGTTTCTATTTCTGCACAGTTTCTTCAAACATTTCTGACTTGTGTTAGATGACGCTGTTGGTGATGCTTGTTGGTGACGCTGTAGGAATTTCTGCTTAATTTAAATTTGCTGGCAAGTGATTTTTCTCGTCCAGTTTTCTCGCCGGGTTGCTCGCGAGGAAAACACTTTCAGCTCACTTTGTTGTTGAGTGTTCATTGACCATATTTGGTGGCAGCAGGTATATGAGCTAATAGCCTAGCTCCGTTCAGCCAGTCAAAATGCTAGAAATCCTATGTACCTAGTTCAGTTTTTAATAAAAGCCGTTATGGCGTAGAGAGAGAGAAATAAAACTGATTTGAAGGCTATGTTTAATTCTCGTTATATATATAATAAATAAATTACAGCATAGAAAGTCCTTTATACGGATTGTTATTCACTCGTTGCAAAACTTTGGAAACGAACAAGTGAGCGCAGCGAACGAGTGAGTTTTCCAAAGTTTTGCAACATCACCAACAACAAGCATTTAAGTAAAAAATATATATATTTTTAACCTTGAAATGATGCCCCCGAATCGAGCTAATTTTCGTTTTACGCCCACTTCAAGATGGCAGACATTTGAATTTTTTTGTTATCTTAAACAACCTATTTGGTTCTCAGATTCATAAACCGTCAAACATATAAAAATTCAGCTCTTTTTGACTATTTGGCTTCCGCAATAGGTCACAATCTGTGTTTAGAAGAATACTTGGTTGCTTATTATTTCAAAACGACCAGTGTTCGTGTCACGGTATACACGTTAAAAAAGGCCAGTCCGAAAAATTAACATTTCGGTGGTGTAAATTTAGAGACGCAGCAGAGAATTGGCCTGAATCTAACCAATTTTTGAATTGTTTGAACAGTTGTTTTCTTTTTTCTGCTAAAAACTTGTATCGAACGCCATCTTGTAGTGGGCGTAAAAAAAGAATTAGCCCGAATCGAGGTTCATGGGTTTCACAACAAATATAAAATTTGATCCCCCCTAATTTAAAAGTCATCTGCTAAGGAAAATTTAACAGCTGGCTGGACTTTTCGAGCGTTGTCGGGTGACTTGTCTGCTCGTAGGATATTTTGTGAAAAGTGGAGGATATTTAATGACCTGTAAAGTGAAGATGTTAAAATTCACCACTGTTCACCAATCCTGGGGGAGGAAATTGTTGTGGTATTTTCCACACAGGTGAGTAGTCGATTCCCTAAGTTGTTTCCTTTCTTGGTGAATAATTAAGAACTCAGTTGCACGAGGTAAGAACTGCTTCGCTCGAACTTGAGGAGCATTGTTATCCTGAATGTGAGCAGCCAATCAGAGCCCACGAAGAAACCTATTTATGGCATATGTTAAGAGCGGATACCCTATTAGTAGGGAGCCAATCGAACTGCGCCATGGGCTGCGTACAGTGAATTAAGTGTAATATATAGATTTAGCCAAGCCTAAAAGCGGAGCCCCCCTTTTTGTTTTGTCTGTCTTTTTTTGTTTGTTTTTGCTTTTGCTGGCAGTTATTAATTTGTGAAAATACTCTCATTCAAGTCGTTAAATAAAACAAAAAACAAAAAAAAAAACAAAGAAAAAAAGAAAAAAAAACCTGCTCCCACTGAGTGTCGAACCCGGCTCGTCGGCGTGAGAAGCCGGTGACTAGTCCACTAGACCATGGGCGTTTGACGTTGTATCGGAAGCTAATTTTAATACTTATTTCTTTCTTCGTGACAAGCTGCCTATCAGCATGAAAATGCTGGTGTTTTTCCTGGCAAAATGTGTTCGAAACGCCGTAAAAACCATGGCTCTGGACAGAAAAAACCAAAAAACACTAGCTCTGCTATATTTGGCGTCGAAACCGCTGCGAGAAGCTGCGAACTCAAGCGGAGTGCCGACCGAGTTTGAACAGAACCGACGAGGCAAATTTGAACTTTTTGCCTGAACTTTATCGCCTAATTTCTTTCGCCTAAATTGAACTTTTCCCCTTCCATCAAAAAGACAACTAAGTGTTCTTTTGAACTTTTTTTTCCCATTAACAAATTTGTTTTTGACTTTTGTTGTCTTTGCTTGTTTTGCTACAACGCGGGTCAACATGCGATTTCGCGCCAAAAACACACGGGATTTAGCACAGGGTTATATCCAGTGTATGAAGTGTATTGGTAACCCTGTGGTGCGGACGGACGGACGTACGGATGTACGGATGTACGGTCACGTGACTATTACGTCACTACCAAAATTTTTTGGTTTCATAGGTTACCAAATTTCCTTAGCAATGGAGCTCCGCTGACGCGCTAGGGCGCTGGCTCCGCTATGAACGCTTATAACTCCAGCGTTAAGCCATGGAACACACGCTCCACAAAAACATAACTAAAAATATGTATACATTATTGCAGCAGAACGAGTCGGAGACGCATGGTTTCATATCATTTTTTTGGGAAACTATAATAGCGTCAGTTGCTTGTGCATGAAAACGTAAGTGTTGCCTTAAATTTGCTTTCCGTTATTCGCTTTCTTTTCAGAGGTTGATCAACATGCACATTTTTGACAACCAGTTGTACGCAAAAGTCGACGATCTGAATGTAGGATTGTCCACATTATGCCGGCAAAATTTTGAGCATAATAGTGAGGCAAGAGAATCGAGCATTACATGTATGCTGGAATAATAGTGTAAAGTTTCTTCGATTCTTTGTGCTTCATGAAAACTTTGCCAAACCATGGGATTCCCATACAAGACACCAGCCCAGGTACTACATTTTAAGACCAGGCCTGGTTACAAATTAGCAAAAAACATGGCTTCCAGCAGTTCCAGCTCTACAACATTGTCTGCTGCCTCCTCGGACTGTTTCCATTTACACTTCTAATCATCATAAACCTGCCTGCTGTGGTCTTTTATTTATTTTTTTTGTAAATTATAATGGAGTTTAATAGTGATGCTATTTGAGCATAATAGTGACATTTGTTGAGCATAAAGAATTAGCATAATAGTGTGAAACATTGAGCATAATGTGGACAACTCAATCTGAATGTCTAAGATGACTTTCGAATGAAAGCAAACTCATTAATTCTAGCGTAGTTTTGTTGTTTTGCTACAGTATATAGTGTATAAGCTTTACTGATGGTAGTTTCAAAGGACTTGTATACTTTCATTATCTTTCTTTAGTCACGATCGAAGTATTGTAAATAACCATTATTTAACCGTTCTTAAATTGATGAAATCGAAAAAACACAGTTTTACCCAAAAATGGCTTGACCACTTACTTATGATGTCATATCTCGTAACCATAGCAACTGATTCTCACCAAACTTGCGTCAAAATGTGTCTAAGGGATATACCTACGGCTACTGAAAACGGTAGGTGCTGATGAGAAATCATCTTGGAAAATTGAAGAAAAACCTTATCAAAGGGGGGAGAGGCATCCAGCAACCCCCTTGTACGCCCGAGGGTTAATAACTTTTACTTTTTCTAGAAGCGAAAATTGAACGCGTTTGGTTTTCAAAAGCAGAGGGGTTCTTCTTAAAAAAAAATTTACTTGCAAGTTGTTCTTTGGTTCTAAAAAAATTATCATACTACTTTTAATTCTCGCTTCATTGACAAATACTGAAAGTGACTCACTTGTCCAGTAAATTCCTGCGTGAAGTCAGTCATGCAGAAAAGTGCACGCCTGTTTCTGATTGGTGGTTGCATTGACAGTTAACTTAATTGGATAACCTGAACATCGGTGGGCGGAGATAAAAAAAATGGGGTCTTTGTAGCAGGCGTTCCCTAGTTCCTATCCCCAAGTCCCCCATTTTCTCCCGCGTTCTCGCTCCCCTTCCCCGTTAGTCCTCCTTCCTCTCTGCATGAGTCCTTGTCCTATGTAAAGATGACTTTAAAACCTACCTGATGTTGTTCTCGCCTTTTTTTCTGGCGTAACATTTGGCTTCCTGGAGGCTGCGTAAGGACATTTCTAGTGACTTTAAGGTACAAGTACATGTACATATGATGTTATACATTCATGTGTTCCTTGTACGAACTCGAATACAGATAACTACACAGGTTTAATTTTTATAAAAACAAAAACTTGCTGAAAGGTACGGGAAATAAGAACTTGTATTCAAGAATAAATAAATGAGACTTGCAAATAAGTGTCACAGTACAAGTATAATTTCCTCCCGGACTATCATCCGCTTTAAGCAGACAAAGATGTTTGTTGGTGGTTAGCCGCGTTCGTCCAAACTTACTGTGGGCTGAAATTTCCATTTGCACGACATATTAATAGGGACACTCTCCTCACCAGTTGCTTTTCAAGCGACTGTTCTTGGTTTGGTTCTTTTTGGAGGACTTGAACAACAAAAGGAAATCTTAGACAAGTAGGCTGGCATTCAGATTCAAATTTTTTAAACTGATTAATAAAAGATTACACACTTCATGGTCACACGGTAAGCTTTAGGGAGGCAAGAGTGTTTTAAAGTCAGAATACCGCAAAAATGTGCTCAGGTAAACTATAGCCACCAAAATGGGCAGTATGGCCACGATGGTAGCGGGCATTACCGCTAAATCTACCAGACTGAAAATAGTGAGCCCAAGTATTATCAGCCATGGACAGCTGGTTTGCCTCGTTAGGCCTCATCAGCATGGCATAGCTAATACTTGGGCTCAGGGATCCCACATGAAGATAACAAGCAAATGAAATGTGAGGCTTGTGGGATGTGGCTAAAAGTGGCAAAGTCACATATTTTCTGGTAGATTTAGGGGTAATGCCCGCTACCAACGTGGCCTTAGTGCCCTGTTTATTAGCCTGTTCCAGGCGTTCAGATATTGGAGCGCGAGCGAAAAAGAAGGCGAGCAAAAGAGCGGGAAAAAACGAGGGGAGACTGGGGAAGAGGACGAGGGAACGCCTGTGAAATTAATTTTAAAAACCTCATTGATTGGCCAAATTTGACACCTCCTGTCAACACCAGAGGGTTGTTGACGCAGACAAGAAATGCGATATGGCGTGCCCGTGCGAAGGTCGTCCTCCATCGAGTCACGCACGGTTGAATAACTGCACGGCAAGCGCTTGACGATTTCCCAAATGTGGATACTTTACAAATGGAATGAAAAGATTGTCTTCAAATCGTGTTTCTGGGAAGAGGTCTCATCGCCATTCTTCCAACAGGATTTGGAAATAGCTTGATCTTTCAACTCTTTCCAAGGTTAATCAACGCAATGCAAAGAAACGCTGTTTCTAAGATAATTGTGGTTACTCCGCTTGTCGCAATCATGAAAGACCAAGTAGAACAGCTTCAAAGCATCGGAATTAGAGCGCTGGCTATCGCAGTAGACGAAGAAGAAGACGAAGAAGAAGCAGGGAAAGTGAATCGGCTAGATTGTTTATGAAAGTCCTGAAAGCCTGCTGTCTAAGCAATGGAGAAAAGAACAACAACATATCGTGGCCATCGCAATCGCTGAAACGACGAAGTTCATTCCGTTACAGAGTGAAAAGTTTTCTATTCATCAATTTGATAAACCGATGTGTATATAAAGTCGTCTGGGATTCTCGTTACCTTTATTGGTCCAGTAGTGGAGATGACATTTGCGTTTCCGTAGCGCAGAAAATTTTGCAATGTTCATTCGGCATGTCAGATTTCTTAAAGCATCATCTACTTTTCCCAAAGCTTCAAACTCGGGTGAAACCTATTTCGGTGAGCATAATTACATAACTTTCTTGTTTACTTTCACCTGACCCTGGGTTCATGTTTCTCTGCCGCTGACGACGGTCTAAAGTGGGCGGCATGGGCTTTTTAAAATTAACTTCACAGGCGTTCCCTCGTCCTCTTCTCCAGTCTCCCCTCGTTTTTTCGCTCTTTCGCTCGCTTTGTTTCAGTGTTTCTTTTTCGCTCGCGCTCCACTATCTGAACGCCTGGAACAGGCTACCTGTTTATTGGCTATAGTTTACCTGAGCACATTTGTGCGGTATTCTGACTTTGTCACTTTTAGCGAGATCCCACAAGCCTCACATTTCAAGAGTTTTTAAATACTGCACATTGGGTAACTTACGACGTAGTTCACTGTAAGGTGTTTTTTCGAAAGTGAAAGAAGTTAGCGTAAGGTTGTCAATCATTCAATACATTCAGGGCCCAGCTGTGAAAGCCAGCGCCTTAAGGACGGTGCCTCCCTTTGTTACTGCGCATCTTTGGTCTGATCCGAGATACTCTAGTATCTTAAAGACGGTTGCTACTAATACAAAGGTATTTTCTCGCGTTTAATGGCGATGTAGGAAAAGCAGAACTTAACAATGACTATCAGAATAAAGTTCGGGCTAACCACGGGATACCTGTGCTTAAATTTGTTTAAATGATGCTTACTTAATTATCTCTGAAAAATACGTGGTTACCCACATGTTTCCTTTTGTATTCCAATAACCCTAGCAGAGATCTGCTTTTTTCCCATAGTCTTAAACTGGGCAAAAATACCTCTCTATTCGGAGGCACCATCCTTAAAGTTATGGCCAGTACAAATCAAGACTTGAATGTATGGAAAAAGTGACTCTGTCACCAAAAACCCCATTTGGCGAATATGAGACATTTTACAAGAACTCAATCACATCACATGAAAAATCATTACAAATTACAGTACCCTGGAAAGGTTTCGATGCTTTAGTTTTCATAGCAGAAAAGTTATGGATCGCAAAAAATGTGAGAGATTTGTATGGGATTAATGATTTCGACCCCATTGCTCACTCCCTCCCCTCTCACACACAATAATTCATTGTGACAAAGTTGTTGAGGCTAAATCTAAATCTGAAAACTGAACGATTGCAACCTTATTGAAATAGGTTTTTTTCTGCACGATGCTGCAGTTCCATTTCGTTTCCTTTGAAAGTTGTAATAAGAAATACGAATGCACAGTTGATTCAAAACTCAATCACTACTTACCATAAAATCAAGAAAGAACGAGAAAAAAAAAAACGAGAAAGAAAACAAAAGAACCATGATAGATCACCAGCGTTTCTTTGCAAAACTGAATGCATCAATGAAAATGTTCCGAAGTAAACGTCCGAGAGTAATTTTTGGAAAAAGTCTTCAAATTATTGGCTCTAAAATATGGTATAGGTTTGATGTTAATTTTTTTTCTGAAAAATTCTTGTATTCATCGTCCAAAGCAAAATGAAGCTGTATGATTTCACCATTGTAGCTAGGGAGTTTCTTTGAACATTTGAAGCTGCCTCAACTCAGAGCTACATCGACTGCAGGTAAACCGATGTTATTTTGTGTAGTAAAGCCGAAATAAAAATGTCGCCCTTGCTGGTTTTCAGTTTTAAGATTACTTTGTTCAGTGCTCAACTAGCTTGACTTTAGTAGTGAATCACCGAAATCGTGCGACACTTAAGGCTTGTTATTAAACGCTTCTCTTCTTCCCGTATAATGACCTTTTTTGGGGGAAAATTTGATGAGCGTGAAGAAATAGTAAACACAACACCATAGACCAAATAAGCTTGAGTTTTCAAAAGTTTCTTGCGCGTTTTAAGAAATCAAACACTCTGCCGGAACAATTTCGCTGTTGTATCTTTTCCCTAGTTTAAC
The DNA here is from genome assembly GCA_964017195.1 of Siderastrea radians. Lineage (NCBI taxonomy): Eukaryota > Metazoa > Cnidaria > Anthozoa > Scleractinia > Rhizangiidae > Siderastrea > Siderastrea radians. The sequence goes on along the minus strand of OZ024895.1, from coordinate 11,420,730 downwards.
TCTGCTGAAAGTGATTTTTCTTGGTCATTTACTCGCCGAGTTGCTCACAATGGAGACTCTTTTGACCTCTACAGAAAGAAAAACAACAACGACAAAAACAACAACAACAGGTTAAGGTTGCTCACGCCATTAGTGTGCAGTCAACAAGGTTATGAAGCAGGCTTACGTATGGTGAATTTGATTGCGCGGATTTGCTAACTAAAGTTAGAACAATTTTTTTTATTGTAAGCACACTGAGTTATTACGTGTGCATGGTATCAATATAAATAACGAAACACGCAGACTTTGAATGGGACACAAAGAAGTCGAGTTAATCAGCATTTATTAGGCACTAATTAATGTTGGTTACATGATTAGGCTGCGAAAAAGCATTACCTAAAAGCATTAAACAATAGGGAAAAAGTGTGGCAGAAGACCCTTATGATTCGCTCTAAATTTGCCTTTCAAAAGGTTAACTTGATAACCGATAGAGCCTTCTTTAAAGCACAGGAAACCGAGGAACCAAGATGGCGAACCTGTGGTTTCAGTTCAGCAACTATCCTGGTTAAACACATCTTGGCCTCCAAAGGTGACTGCCACACAGTCAGACTCAGGTGTTAAGCAGGGTTACATCGTTAACTGGCTAATAAAGTAAGATGGGTTACAATATTACAATCAAAGATTAATGGTGATGTTAGGTTTACATCGGTAACGACTAAAGTTAGTTTCAGAAGGCAGGAAATGAAGCAATGACTGCTGTCTTCTTCACAACCATGTGGTGATTACAATGGCTCTTAGCGCTTATTTTTACTCATCAGTCTAATTCGCGAGGCACGTTCCTTCGGTTAATTGGTTTCGTTTTTCTCCTAGATTGTTAGCTTTTAGATTTCAACAATTTCTGAATTCTGATACTCTGTGATTTGATATTGATTTAAGATTAAGCACAATCCTGAAAGGGCGAGTACGTGCGATCGATTCCAAATTTGCTCCCCAAATTTCGTCCATTAACCACACTCCATTCTTCAGCAAGAGAGAGTTGAAAAGGTTATAAATATAGGAAATAAATTTTCCAAAACTTGTAAACTTGGGAAAAGCTTTTTCCAAGATGAGTTTTTTGCGCACTTGGGCGAAGGCTAAAAACGAATAGTGGAAAACGTTTACGTAATATTGCTATGTACAACCAACTACATTTTAAATTGGCAAGTATGCTAAACTTACAATTTTTTTGGTTTGTTTTGTTTTACTTTATAATTGCCAAATATTGTAAAACAAACAAAAAGATACTTAAGAAATGTACAATTGAGGCCCATTTCGGTACGATGGTCCTTATTCTTATTCAGATGCTCATTGCTGTTATCCACATCATATCTTATGGAATTTAACCAATGAATGAACATTTTCCGAACCACGTGGTTTTCCAGACAGCCAGATATCTCTACTGTCCTTTGCATTTAGCTGACACACGAAACTGTTGTAACCCTGGGTTAGGTTTTCCCCACACCTTTATAGGTATGCTGGTACCCTTTTGTACGCCTTAGTGAGGACAAAGGACAAGAAATACGGACCAATCAATGTTACATTTTCTGGGTAAACTTAAATAACTTGTTGATGCGCCTCGAAGCAAGGGAGTTTTTTATCTACACTTGTTCAAGAAAAAGTACGGACAAACCAATGTGAATAACTGGTCCACGTGGAGTGTCGAATCTTAGAGGTACCACTACGTGGGCAGAGATCATGAACTTGCCATCAACTTCTTCCTAAACGTGACCCTGAAGCACGTAGCTAAAGGACGGCCGAAACTCTACTTTGAATTTGATGCAAGATTACATGGGGGTTATATAAACCATTTGGAAGTGCTCTGTTATCCCCTATAATTAAAAAAACCCGCCTAAATAAATATCGACCCGTGGCAAGACAGGAAAACGTGAATCGAGAGACATGAAAACAATGAAATCTGGAAACTGGAAAATGTTGCCAACAACTTCTATTGTACTTTCCGCCGAATTCTTTGTTAGCGTTGATTTCGATAATAGTTTGTTGTGAGACAGACATTGTCCACGACCCACCTTCGCACCTCTCTAATAATAATAATAATAATAATAATAATAATAATAATAATAATAATAATAATAGTACTAATAAAAATAGCACTTTCTGCTAAAACATATTGTATTTGATTGGGACTAGTCCTTTTCACACTTGCAAGAAGGGATTTAGTTGTCTCCTGTCCAACAAGAAATGCGTTGATAACCCGCACTGAAGCAACCAAAGGTGACAGTAGGAAAAAAAGTCTCCAACATTGCTTAAAGGACAGTACTTTTGGAAATAAAGACTGCAACAAATCCCTCCTCCTTTGACATTTTGGCCAAACCTTTCAGCATAGGCTTACAAATTTGTTTAACCATTTAAACTAATTATCTAATTCCTGAAATAAAGAAACTATCCGTTAACAATTTCGACCTCAGTCCTTCATGAAGCAGGTTCGGGAAACAAAACAATCTGAGACATCAAATTTGTATGTTGCTCTTAGAAAATATGTAGGAAAACCTACAGAAAAAAGGTATAGTTTTATGCAAGAATGACAAGTCAACTAGATACACCGAAGATTACGAGGTGATATAAAATATAATCAGATTTGCGTTGGGTTACGAAAATCAATTAGAATTAAAAACAATACCGGTAAGAGCGCTTGTAACAATATTTCACGCATAATCTGTGACTCTAATTACTACTTACTTCTTCTATAAAAATGCTTGGTTTAATAAAAAGTAAAAGAAAAAGAAAAACTGTAACAGAGCTTATAAAAATATTTCACGCATAATCTATGATTCCAATTACTATCTAATATATCTATAACAATGTGTAGGGTTAAAAAATAATTAGAAAAAGCAATACCGGTAACAGCAGCACTTATAAAAATGCTTCAAGCATAATCTATGATTCTAATTACTATTTACTACAGCTATAAAAATAACCAAGCCATAAGACTGTTACTACTTAAAGAAACACTACTAGCTTACAAGTATTCAATTAGGGTTGCCGAATCAAGGATACAAGCCGTTTGCGACAACACCCTCAGCGAGGTGATATGAGTTTTTGATGAAGTCAGCAATGCCTCGCTCGAATAGAAAAGAAAGAACAGCAAAAAGGGTTGACGGTATTTTCTTATTCTCTCCTACCGCACTGAACACCGCGAAGTGCATACTACTTACAGATAGCTATTCCACCTTATCCGACAAAGTTAACTGAAATAGCTGTACAACTTTTAAAGGAAGAGCAAAGAGCAAACACTGGACCATGACCTACATTGGAGTATTCCCGTCTTCTCCCTCAGCTCTACCCTCGTCTTTGTTTGCACCTTGCGGCTGCAACTCAGTGCCTTGATTGCTATCACTTGCAGGTAAGGTAGGATCACTCTTAAGAAACTGTGTGATGTCTGCATATTGCGTGTTTTCATAAGGTTCTGGCCTCTTGATTGGAGGTAGAGGACCAAGAAAAGTGGAAAATGTTGGCGTCCATGGCACATTCATATCCTCCAGGTCGGCATAAATAATTTCCTCAGGCTTTGATTTCTATATGAATCAAAACACTTTGAATCGTTTCAATGTACACGAGCTGAAAAAATTCAGATTATTCGAACAAAAGCTGATGACCAGTTCTTCAAGTCCTGTAATGCTGTTTCTTTTTTGTACAACAAGGCTTTTACGTTTAGCACATCAATTTCTTATGTGTGACCTTTCAAATGAGAGCTGTCAAGCAGTACTTTCCTTTAGTATATGGCTATGATGTACAAAGATAATTTACGTTTTTGACTGTGTGGATGAGGCCCTCACATGGAAAATACTGGGCAGCACTTTCCTGAGGTATTGCATATTGAAATAATGAATATATGAATATCATATATTAGACATTTCTGCGTGGTTGCCGACTTCAGCATGCGTTTGATATGTTCTTCTCAAATAGTCTTGCGCCATGACGAAAATTATAGTTTGGGATTACAAGGTCCTACTGACTGACATACCTTCGCAGTTTTCTTGGACTTGTCGACTTCTGCATCAGTATGGCCTAGTTTCTCCTTCCCCTTCTTTTCCTTGTTCTTAGACTTGTCTACAACAACGCAAGTTGGAGGGGCAACTGCTGCCTGCTGGTGGGCTGCAGCATCAGATCCGCCTGCGGATGCCCTCTGCTTTAGTGCCAAAGCCTCAAATCCATTTGCTGATTGCGGCCCTGTACCAACATAATTGTGGTTGAATTGGGCATAAGCACTATCCTCTGCGCCAAACCGGCCTTTCTGTCTGGAACTGAAACATCCAGATTTCAGATTTCAGAATTTTTTTTTCAGATTTTTTATTTTTTTTTGCACTATTCCAAAGGTTGCTACAGAAATTACAATACATTACAAAAGTAAGAAAACAATAAAAACAACAAAGTACATAAATCATGAAAGGTGAAATGTGCGCAGTGACCAAAGGAGCTTAGGCTTTCGAATTGGTCACTGCCACGTACAACTAACTAGCGTAGACATTTACATGAAACAAACATACTATGTACAAAACTCATTTTTATCTGGCGACCCATCCAAAGTTTGTGAATTTAAAAAACATTCAAATAGATTGAACTACCTTAAGAATATCAGTAACAAAGCTTATTTTGGCAAGCACTTTGATTTGTATAAAGGTAATTTAAAAGCTACATGGCTAAAAGCTACATCCAACCATTAGACGCCTGTTACACCACGTGATGTGCAATGTGTGTCGCTATTTTCTGCTGGAAACAAGTTGCATGAAATAAACTGGCCATTTGAAACATTACAAGACACGGTGGAATTCAAACAGCGGAAATAATTTTGCGAACTTGAACAGTTACCTCACGCAACTCATCACTCGTGCATAAATATGTTGTGAGACAAAAATATAATCTTTTGTTTAGGCTTCTTTATGCAACGCTAGTTCATTTGATTTAGTCTGGATCAAAGAGACACAAAGTTGCGGGGAGAACCACTGCATCTCTCCAGCCTTGTACACAAACTGTCAGATTTGCTTCCTCTGGTCAATACCAGCAAGCTTTGGGAAAGGGGACACACCTGCATTCCCACACAAGTTAAACATGGAGCGATTCTATAAGTTGAGGCTTAGGGTCTTAGCCTGTCGATCGCAACTCCCAGCGGGCGTCAAGCGAGCGCGCACTTGATTGGCTCGCCGACCATACGAAGAGCCATCTAGGTGCGCTCCAAACTTGCGTCAAACATTCTCGCAAATCTCTGCTCTATAAACAGTGTGTTAAATGTGTTTTTAGCTCTGCGAAAGCGACAGTAAACAAGTAAATAGCAAATCTCAGATCCTCGTGTGACTTTACAAGTTTGTTTTTATGTTCGTATTTTTGCATTGCGAAGTTTTAAAAGAAGGAAAGAATCGAGAGGCCAAATACCCGCCGCTAATGCTTGAAAACTTAATTTAAACATGAAGAAAATGACATGTTTTCAGTGATAAGCATTAAGCAAAGCCACATTGAGATAAATTGGCTAGAATTTTATCTTTAAATCGCATCAGGGTAACGTTTTAGTGGAAATTCAATTTTTTAAATAGTTTTATTCGTCACTAGAGAGCCATGTAGTCAAATCAAGCAAAGAAAAATTTTATAAATGTTCAAACGTTTCACGACCATTGTTTCCTCTGCATTTGAATTTGTCAAATGAAGCCAACAAGATGCTTGCCATAGTCCTTTGACAGGTTCGCTCCGTAAGATTGATAATAAATGATTCTTCAGATTTCTGTAATGAAGACGCGTCCGTTTTTTTTCCGTGATTTGTGAGCAATTGATAAGGATAATTAGTAATACGCATAACTCAATAGTTTATTAGTTTACTTTATAGGCAACTTTTAGGTTACTTATTTTCGTATTTACTTTGCTAATAAGCATAACTCATTAGTTAATTTATTTTCTCCATAGGATGATATTTCTATGACTTGTTTTATTTATTTTACTTTATATTTATCTCTTTGTGAGCGTCACGTTAATTTACTACAAGTCTCAGTAACCCGCCTCGATTGTCCTTAGCTATCTTGTGAGTTACAACTTGTATCTGTAGATAAAAAATCAAATAATAGTTTGTTGTTGCTGTTGTTATTATTAATTCCTAGCATAACCTAGCCTCGAAGGCGTTCTTCGGATTGTCACGCATATTTCCATGGAGACATGACCAGTCCAAACAACGAGAGAGTGAGGCAACAGAATCTCAAATTACTACGGAATCCTAGTCACTCAAAGCTCCGTTTCAGCTGCGGACGTGGGAATCAGGTTGCAGAGAGCACACAAGACTGTTCAGGCCGTCTGCTCAAGTTTTGCCTTCTTTACTAGATATCTCATACAGTCCCAAGGCAACCTTATGAGGGATGGAGAATGCTATCTTTTCTTGACGGGAAATTTGCGCGATGCTTTTGGACAACCGGCGTTTTTTCTTGGCGGGAAATCGCATGATCACCGTCGTTTTTTTTTTTTTTAAAAGGTTTCTTTAAAAGCTTACGCTTATTTAGGAAAACGATTGTTCGACAGTGTTGAAGTTTCAAACTTGAGAAAAATATCTAATATCTATAAATTAAAAGAAAAGTTCGAAACAATAGTCACGGTGGGCATATAGGACGCCTAAAAGTGCATCCTTGGAACTGCTTTTGCATTTTTTATTCGTTTGAGCTCAAACTTTGCAGGATGGTAGAACTTTGTATTCCAAAAAAATCGTATGTTTTTGTTTTTTTTACTACTTCAATGAGAGCATTTTCAGAAATTAATAAATACCAGCGAAAAAAATGTGGAGCTTCGCTTTTAGGCTTGGCTAAATCTATGTATTGACTACAACAAAAGGCTTTCCCTGGGATCATAAAACTACACTGTAGAAAACGACGTGGCGCACAAGCGAAGAGCATTTTTTCTTACTTACACCCTCTTAATTCAAAATTAAAGACGTCACCCGTAATATAAAAGCAGAAAGCTGGAGGGGTAACGAGCGGTAACAGTCTTATGAGGGATGTCAGACACCACCAAAAATTAAGTGACAACAAACTTAAAAAGCGGACCAGGTAAAACGTTACATTTGAACTCAGACTCAAGCTTAATCGTAATACCGATTCTACACTGTAGTAACCAGAGTCATAGAGGGCTTCAACAAGTATATTGAGGGTTCGATATATGCTTCAGTATAACATGCTATTGCAAGGTTTAGTAAATGACAATGCAAAACATTTAAATTACTCAGTCAGTCAAATTTGAAAGAATAAATTTACCAGAATTCAAGTGTAATTTTGGTTCTAGAAAGAAGCAAATTCCAGCGCTTCAACGCAGCGATTTAATTTGAATAACTTAACATTGGCATTTTTATTGGTTAATTGCTCGTGCAAAATTCAAAACCTATTGTTGTTTATCAGGGTCAAGGCCAAAAACGGTAACAAAAACATAAAACAAAGAACTTTGCTGAGCTTTATAACCAGATTCTTCTATTAACTTTGTTAATGGGGCAGTCTGGTCAGATGTCCTGTTTTCCCAACGTTTTAGCCCTTTTTCTTAATTATCTCCATGAAATTTCATTCAATCCAAAAACGCTTCAATAGGGTCATAGTACTTGCTCCCATAAATCTGTAAGAATTTTTTCGCAATTTTTAAAGTGAACGTAAAAAAAGGGGGAGATTGATTTATTTTAAGAAAATTGAAAATTGATAAAAAATAAAGGCGAATTAAAGTTAAAATTAAAAGTTAATAACTAATGGATGGACACCTAAACAATCCACAAACAACCCCGAGTGCTCTTGCGTGGAGGTAGACTGTCTGGAGGTGTGTACAAAAATTTTATCCCTTTTTTATTTCTCTCTTAAATCTTATCCTATTTCCTAAATATTTAACCAGACTGCCCCCTTAAGGATAAGCAAAGTACTAAAAAATGTAAACATAGTGTGGACAACACAATAAAAGAATACATGCACAAGAGGCAAAGAGAAACCCAATTTTAATACATTTTTACATTTTTACATTTTAGTACTCACAATGCTTGTTGTTCCCCACTTCCAGAATGGCGAACTTCATGTTGAAAAGGCACATTAACATGTAAAAATAAGGACGAAAAAAAAAACTTTAAAAGACAGCAGTAACATATAGTCAGGAATAAGGCAATGGACGGTTCACTTTTTTGGAGATTGACGTTTAAAACCACTAGGTCAACCAATAACATTTTTAGTCTGCGCCCAGGCACCCCCTGTTTTCATCCCTTGATGAACGGGGAGAAAAGAAGAAAACAGAGGCCGGAGCTTTGCGTGCAGGCTTCAAATGTCAAGCCTTGATACCACAAGACTTAAATTCGAGGCTTTAGTTAAGCTTGTGAACTAATCACCTTCGTCATACACAAAAGGCTGATTTGCCAAAATGGAAGATGTTTCAAACACTATAGACATGAATTCATTAGTAGAAACCAAATCATTTATGGACTGCTAACTCACTTTTAACGCCTTTTCCTCTGCACTTTCTTTTCTTATGCACACACCAAGTGACAATAGCAACCATGACAGCAAACACCACAACTCCTCCGATTACAGCACCAATAATAACCCATGGGGGGCCATCTAAAACAGATTATAAAATGGGTCAAATTGCTCCTAAGGCTAGTGTCTTACCGGGTATTGACCCTTGCTTTGTCACGTTCAAAGATTTTGATTTTGTGGATAAAATTCTTATGTGTCATTTAATTTTAGGGGAGCAAGGCTGTAGCTTACCAAGAGCCCAGTCTCCTAGGGCGCTTAACAAACTGACATGGGAGCCTGGATGGGAACCCTAACGAGCCTGACCTCGGAAATTCTGACCTTTAGACAACTAGGGATTCGTCTTAGACATCAATCAGAATAAACAAGGAAGCTCTAACTTCTGAGATTATGAATACAACCCTTAACTGTCTCAACTGAAACGAAACCTTGTCGGCATTTATCTTTCTATTGTTATTTTCGTCTTTCTGATCCTGAGGTGAAATGAGAATATGAACTTTGTGATATCATGAGATCTGATACCAATGGGCCCATCCCTGTCTTCCGCTCACGTGTTGCCCCTGTATGTATGACAATTCATTCCACGAAAATGTCAGCTTAATGCACCATTCTCAGTCGTGTGATAAAAAAAACACTGACAAAGTGCTAGGTGGTATCTTTCATGGCTGCCATTCAAATAGAGCAAATGGCTTGAACTCAGTAGTTAAGTCATAAGAGGTTGTGACTGATCTTCTGGGCAAGTGTCGTCCAGAAAAGGACTGATGTTTCAACACGAATGTGTATCGTCGGTTGATCTATCAATTAACGATACACAAATCACTTTGACTCTGACGATGACTTCCGCACAGGTTGTCTAAACGTCAGTCACTGTCATCAACAAGTCCTTTTCAGGACTACACTCACCTTGGTAATCTCACAAAACCTACTTATTCAATTCAGAGAGTAGCTTAGCCTTTCGTCGAAGAGAAGTCCAAATAAACAGGTAGTGGTTGTGGGCCAATAAGCTATCAGACCTAACAGAGCATGCTCATCTATCATAAGATATTACGTCAAATAATAATATACCTGGGCTTGAAGTTGTCTTCTTCTCCGCTGTAACTGTGCCTGTAGTTGATGCAGAAGGTGTGGTAGTGGGTTCTGCTTGCTGGATAATTTTTAAGCTTGTAACTGTGTAGGGACCAATGCTTCCATTGTTTACAGCAGCCCTCAGTTCAGCAAGTCCTTCACTTGTTGTGACAGGAGTCGTAAAGAACAGGGTGAAAGAGACAATCACACTGCCCTTCCTGTCGCCAATAATAAAGTAAATTAAAGCAAAATAGGCTTTTAGCGGAGCACGCGTGCGCAGCGCGCCAGCGGAGCACCATTGCTAAGCAAATTTGTAACCTATCAACCCCAGAAATTTTGGTAGTGACGTAATAGTCACGTGACCGTCCGTCCGTCCGCGCCACAGAGTCACCAATATGAGGTGGCACACACTTGAGATAACCCTGTGCTGTATGCCGCGTTTTTGGCGTGAAATTGCACGGTGACCTGCGTTTTAGCAAAGACAACAAAAGTCAAAAACAACTATATTATTGGAAAGAAAAAGTCCATAGGAATACTCAGTTGTCTTTTTGGTGGAAGGCGAAAAGTTCAAGTAAAACATTTGCCTTCAAGGACTCCATCTTTGTTGTAGGATCTGCTGCAAACTCGGTTGACACAACGCTTGAGTTCGCAGCATTTCTGTCCACTACCACGGTTTTTGCAGCGGTCCTTTCACATTTTCCCAGCAAAAACACCAGCATTTTCATGTCGATAGGGCATCTTGTCACGGGAAAAGAAATAAGCAGCAAAATTAACTGATTCAAGTAGTGTCAGCATTCGTGGCCTAGTGGAATCATGCTGGCCTGCCACGTCGGCGAGTGGGGTTTGGTTCTCATCAGGGACATTAATTTTTTCTTTCCTTTTTTTCTTTACTTTTTTAAAATCTATTTAACGACTTGAATGAGGATATTTTCACAAATTAATAAGTACCAGCAAAACAAAAACAAACAAAAAAACGTGGAGCTCCGCTTTTAGGCTTGGCTAAATCTATATATTATCCTTTAAAAGTAGAAAGCTCTAGCTAGCACGCTACGAACCTCAACCTAGTAACTTTTATTGTACATGCAGGTAAAGTCGTAGGACATTTCTTCTTAACCTGAAAGGTATAAGTTTGTGATGAATTACTTTTGTAGTCGGTAACAAATATCAATTATAAAGATAATCAACACACAATAGTCCATTCTTGATTGTTGTGGTAAATAAATATTTTCAAAATGTGGAAAATCCACCTTTTTATCAAATAACCTCAACATACAAAAACAGTACTTGGTAATGTTGGCCAGAAATCCACGCCTTCCACGTTATGTTCTATAAACCGACTAGCAACTCTCACATAAGAGCCCTTTTTGTTTTTGTTTTTGTTAGTTGTTGTTGTTACTTAGTGGCCGTTAGAGTTCTTCTCCTTACCTAGAGGAATAACTCTACATACAACGGCGTGTGTTCTCTTCACACAGTGTACCTGTAAGTACAACTTGTCAGCAAATAAGTACATCAAACGCACCTGTTCTTCAAATTTACGAACAAATTCTTTTGCAGCTGCACTGTTCAGGTCGTCATAATCTGACAGATATTCCTCATTCTCTACCTTCACTTCTACTGCAATTTCCCTTCCTAAAAACATAACCAACAAAAATTGCACATGTCCAGAACAGGACTGCTAGTCACTTCTTGAGGCTATGCCTGTTATTTTCTGCTAAAACAAAATTAAGGACCTCACTGACAGCACGGGATGAACCAAACACAAACACTGCTATTTCCATTAGAAGGTGAAGTAGAACATCACATCTTAAAACCAGAATTTGTTAAGGAATCCTCAGCACACTGGACGTTCAAGTCTTGGTGAAGACATGCATTAGGGAATAAAGCTTCTAATCTGAGGTCACAGCACGAGGGCAGTGGCCCTCACGTACCCAAGCCATCAATCGTCAAACATCAAGTCTGAAGGCGCCTTCACGCGACACACTGAAGCTGGCAAATTGGTGTTGAAAAACTTCAGAAAGCTGAGAAACGTGTGCTTTCCCACGTCAGAGCTAAATTTACGTCAAATTGCAACAGGGCGTCTCCTATAAAAAAGTATCGTGATGGTACACAAGAAGAATTGCAGCCTTGTGCCTGTTATTAATTATCCTTCGTCAGCGAAAACAAAACAGAAAGCGGTGGAAGAATGAAGTTTGGACAAAACCGTTTACATCGAGAAATCCCTCCTTTGGCCCATATAACAGGATCATCCAAGTGCTCCAAGACGAAGAAGACTCTTCGCTTAGAAAGTATTTCCTTATGGGGTCTTATTTACTTATTCTGGTGAGGATACGTGCCATGTAGCAGGGAAATTTACAATTTCTTCAATCAATTCAACTTTAGTGTCTCGTTCTCACACCGCCATTTTGTGCTCTTGGTCGCAAATCATGTAAAGGGCGCACGAAAGCTGATTGGTCGAAAACAACAGCACGTGTTTGACAAACGTTCACGTGTCAAATACGAGTTTCTCAACAGTTGGCGAGAACAGAGACCAGTTCACACCATCCAACTTGATTTTGCAAACATAAGTCTCTAAACTTAATTTTGTCTTGTTAAGTCAAGCCCGATGATTTTTTTGTTGTCTTATGGTTTTGTACAGGTCTTAGCCTCGACCGTGCACAAACCATAATGGGTTTTAACCTGTATTGGAACAAGTAACCAATAAAGAACTTTTCAGTGTGAGATCTTACGTTATCAAGTTTATGTATTTCGTCCCTTAATTTCTCTAGCAAAAGAGATGAACTTCTGCAGACGCTAAAACTTCGTTTTAATATTCTGCATATCCTCTGATATTAAACAATTCGAAAAGACGTAGCTCCCTTCCACGTTTTAATATGGCGTTTTAAAATGGCTTCTTAGTGAAGACATGCATTAAGGAATAAAGTTTCTCATCTAAGGCCAAAATAGGTTTTGAATTGTGTTGAAGCCACTAACCAATAAAAGATTCTGCACTGTTGTGGTGCTTCCAAAAAGAAATAGAAACACTGCTGTCACCATTCTTTGAAGTTTGCCTTAACTAATTCCTCAACTGAAAATGTTCGCCGGGGACGAATTCACTTCTAATTAATGGCACACAACAGTGTGACGGTAATAAGCTATACTGATTGTTTTCATAAAAAAAAACGACAATCATGTTAGGTATAACACGTGTTCTTTCTTTCAAGCACCTAAGGCACGCTGAAGGTTTGGTGGTAATTGGACCAAACAAATTTACAACTGAAAATATACCCAGGAAGAGGTTGATCAAAACTTACTTGTAACTTTGACTAAAATTGTGAGGCTGGCAGAATTCAGGCTGTTTGTTGCAGTACAAGTGTAATTTCCACCATGACCATCATTCACGTCATTAAGATGAAGATATTCGTCATTTGAAACAACTTCAGTTGCTCTCTTCCAGGCATACGTTGCATTAGGGTTAGCTTCTGCTAGACATTTAATAGTGACACTTTCTGAAGCATTTATTAAGTGTATACGGCTTTGTGGTTTGGTAATTACTGGAGGATCTAAAAAAAAGCAAAGAAATAGCAAAGTTATAGAATTTATTAGAATAAATTTATTATTATTAGAATAAATTTATTAATTTATTATTTATTAAGTGCTTTTTTATATCTTATATCTTTTCATCAATTAGGTTAGTTTGTTTTGTAATAATTTTAGGATGTTTTTATACCCCTTTTTGTATTGTAAATAATTTATTTTTCAGGGCTCCTATTGATAACAGAGTCTGCCTTGACTTTGACGGGATTTCCCTGAAAAAATAAAGGTGTTTATTTATTATTTATTTAGTTCTTTAATAAGAGTGGCCACTGAATTAAGAAAGCTGTAGAATGATTGAATCTATTGAGAAAGTAAGACTGTGAGGATGATTTTTCTTTGAGAAAATGGTCGACGAGGGGCAACCGAGTTAACTCAAAGCAAACTCAGCCTCATACACTGAAAAGTACGACCTTGAGGTCGTATTTACAAAAAAAAGGGAAACATTTCACATTCCAAGGACATAGCGCGCGTGATCGTTGTCTATCAGTGAATAGTCAATAATTAAGCCAATCAGATTTCTGTATTCCAAGGGACCCAGTGAATGTTTAATAAAATGAAATATTTAACAGTTATTGGATAGAGTTGAACATCGTAACAAAAATCTATCACTATCATGCGAGACATATACCAAGTAGTTATTTAATTATAAAATAACTTCTGGTGAACACGCACTGATTGAATAAAAGCTATCTATAGAAGGACGAAAACTCCATGGGCTATCTTTTAAGTAAATAAAAAATGTTGTGTTTGTTTTTCTAAAACAGTAGATAGATACGGTAACGACTTGATTTACCGTTCGAGACGCTAAATAAATATACTTTTGGTAGCTCAAACGAGGGCGCTTATTGGAGAGGGGCCGCTTATTAGGGACGGGACACTCATTTTTTTTAACAAAAACATCGGAAAGTGAAAAAGCAGTTAAACAGAAAATAACAGAAATTGTAACACAACCATAACGATACGGATTCGTATAGTCAGAATAGCGTTGGCTTGTCCATTCCAAGCCAATATCTTCAATATTACTTCAGAAGAGAAACAAGACCGCATGATTTATGTGTCTAATCAGTCTATTTTATGTCAATATCTTGGATGTCACTTCTGGAATATCGGTGCTTATTGGAATAGGGGCGCTTATTAACAAAACAACACTCAAGGAGGAGCACTTATTAGAAAGGGGGCGCTTATTGGAATGAGAGCGCTAAATGGAATCATAGCGATTCTCGCAACAACAGTAGATTGTACGACGTTGAAAGAGACGTGGTGAGAGACTACAGGGATATTAAACGGCGAATTGTTGTGTGAATTGTTTTAGCATCTCTGGGAGGGCTGTGCGGAATACTATTCCCCACAAATGAAATGATAGACTGAGCTAATAAGAAATACGTTGAGGCTAACGTTAGATGCAACATTATGATTACACGTTTTGCTCTGCACATTAATTCGTTGACAAATTCTCGTTTTCAATCTGAAGTTTTCCACTGTTCTGTGAAGGCAATAATAGCAACCAACTAAGGAAAGGTGAGCAGGGGGGGGGGGTCAATAAGGAGACGGGTGTATGGCTTAAATAAACCAAAGTGGAGGCCACTGATGTAGTGGTTAGCCTGTTGGACTTTTCATAAGGATAGCTGAAGGTGGGTGGTTCAAGGCTTGATGTTCGCATTGTTGTCTTGTTTCCGTAGACAAGAGTCTCAACACCACACTGTCTCTCTCCATTCAGATGTACAAGTGCGTTGCGATGGACTACCTTCCTATCCAGGGGGAAGGGGAAAGATTACGTGAACCCAGTTGATCTTAAGGATCTTAATGCATGCACTTTACGTTGTCACAAGAAAGAGCCAGTGATGTTTGTCAAGAACTAAAATTTAAGTCCAAATAACCCAATACCAGGAGAATTTATTTTTTCCTAACACTGTAAATTACAATCTGCTGATGAAAGAAGAGTCATCGTTACATTTGAAAGGCATCCATGCCTTTAACTCTCCCTGCAGAGTAGTTAAGGTTCATTTCCATTGAATTTTTTGTATTATTATTAGTCTTAATCTGTTTTTAACCCTTGCCCTCCATACTAGACAGGATAAATTTAAATTGACAAGCTTCATATTGATTAAGTCACCATCGGGGTACAGTCAGTCCTTCACAATGGCCTTTAACGTGTACTGTTTGTGACGTTCTGAACAGCCTTTGTATACAGTGACGAGCAGATATTTGTAACTTCATTCATTGTAGCTCCTAGTCAACCAATGCCTCTCGCAACTCTGCATCCAAAGACAACCCATTTTCCAAATACTACCTGTAGTTTGAGGTTTGGAGCCGACTTTCACACCATTTGCAAAAATGCTTTAGCTTTTCAGCCCCCAGATAACGTAACGTTTTGTTAACTACGCTGTGATACATTGCTATTTTTAGATTACAAGCAAACAGTTATCTGTTTTCCTTTACTAACATATTGAATGATTCTGTATTAAAATTAAGAACTAATGCACACTTTTTTTTCATGCCACATTAAAATCAACTTAGACTTACAGTGTACATCAACTGTACAGGAGTTGGTGCTGTTCTTCCCAATGCCATTCCAAGCCCGGCACTTATAACTGCCTGATTCATTCCTTTTAATAGCTTCAATGGTAAGCATATTATTGGACGATACAACTAGCCCAGTACTTCCTCTGATCCATACAATACTTGGGGCAGGGTTACCAGTAGCATTGCAATAAAGTGTTGCATTGGCACCCTCAGTAACCGGACTTAAACACTGTTGGATCATCGCACTTGGTGGAACTGAAAGAGACGTTACAACAACGGAACAAGCATCCCTAATGTGACATTAAGTGGTCAGTCAGTAGTGCCGATTCAAAAGACTGATTAAACAAAACATTCTCACACTGGATTGTAAAACGTTTGTTTAAATTTTTCATGGTTTCCTAAGGAGTTTACATTTCAAACTGGATAGGTAAAAGGCAGTTAACAGGCACGAAACTACTTATCCATAGTGAGACATATTGAACTCTTTAGTTAAGTTTCCAATCAACTAACAATTTGAAAGTTAACGTAAATTCTGTCATTGATGTTCGACTTTTGAAAAATGATTAAGGGATATCTACAGTGTGCATTAAAAGGGCAATTCAAGCTTGAGATTGTTAATACAGAAACTCAATGAAAACGCACCCAACACAGTAATCATGGCAGAAGCTTCTTTGGCAGGACCAAGACTATTTTTCACTTTGCATGTGTACACTGATCCATTCTGTTTTCTTGTCAGGTTTGTCAAAGTTAAAGACTCGGATTTCGAGAGTACACTGTTGCTTCCTTCTTTGGTCCACGTAATGTTTGGCCTTGGATTACCAGTTGCATTACAGAACAGGGTGGCCCCGTTGCCTTCAACAACTTGTTGAACTGAGGGACCGGAGTCAATATCTGCAGGAACTACAGCAGGACAACAAAATATATAGAGATATTGCCAATAAGAATATTCAATGCACATAATGCATGCAACGAAAAATAAAATTCAAAGGTGCCCCCCCAAAATTCAGTGCACTAGCTTAAACTCACAAGTGACAAAACCACATCTATCGTACAGTCAATTGCCCACAAAACTGGGAACACTTAAAAATGGACAGTCAAATTCTCAATGCAAGGCATCTGATTTCAGGACCATGAAACTTTGATTGATGCTAACCAAGTGATCCAAAGGAGAGTGAATACAAAACAAGACACGTTTTTGACTACTTACAATTCATGAACCGCGTAAATGTACGTTGCATGTGAATTCATAAGTCCAAAAGGCACAATACCCCATCATGCAAGTACCCACTCTTAAAATCAAGTGGTAGAACGGGCTTTGATTCCAGGGGTGGAATTTTGTACACATTATTCACTGCTTTTGCATTAACAAACGCTCACGCCAATATCCCTTTCTGAGAAGATGATAAGAGCTGCTACATTTTAATAATTATTATGGTTTGTAATCTCCAACAACTCTTGCCTTCAAAAGTTTATGAACATATACTCTCTAATACGGATCACTAAATGGGATGCCATTTCCATCAAACCAACAGTACCTTAGTGGATAATTTCAATTTCAGTTAACGGGTCCGTAAGGCAGGTGGACCAGCAGCTCTTATTTCTCCTCCATACAAATAATAGCGGACCCGCGCGCGCAGCGCGCCAGCAGCGCACCATTGCTAAGCAAATCTGGTAACCTATCGATCCGAGAAATTTTGGTTGTGACGTCAGCGTACGTACGCCCGTCCATATAAACTCTGGGGGAGGGGGAGGGGAGTCCCAAGGCAACATTAAAAGCTTGATATTTATCAAAACGATTGTTCGGACAGTTTTAAACTTGAGAAAAAATAACTAATATCTATACTGTAAAAGTGGGAGGAGAAGAGAGAGTTACGAACCGAAATTTGTCTTTGAGGACTTTCTCTTTCTTGAGTTTTGCTGCGAACTCGGTCGGCACATCGTTTGAGTTCGCAGCATTCGGCTGCAGTCCCTACGCCAAACGTATAAGAATTTGTGCCTTCTGGTTTCTTCTGTCCACATCCATGGTTTTTGCGACGGTCCGAACACATTTTCCCAAGAAAAATACCCGTGTTTACGTCGAAAGAGTCGCTTTTGTCACGTGAAAAGATATAAATATAAAAATTAACCCGGTCCTAGCAACCGAAGTCACCGTGGCTCAGAGGCAGGGCAATCGCTCGCGAAGGAAATGACCCGAGATCGATTCCACGCCAAGGAGGAAAAATTAAAAAAATATCCCATTTTAAATTCATTGCTCAAAAGTGGACATAAAAACTCAATTACCATCTGCTTTGAAACGCTGTGTACTCTCACAGCTGCGGATACGGTTCTACCAGCAGAACACATAGTCTTATTCGGGGCCCGATGTTTTTTCTTTCGTGTTCTTCTTCTTCGTTTTTTTTTTGCGGTCACTTACCCGAGACCTCTTGTTTTCTCTTGGCCAAACAAATACTCGTTGCGTCTTTCGCTTCACAGGCTAGGGCTCGTATCTTGAGCGAGTGACTGTAATATATTTTGCAGAGCGGGAGAACAACGGGGTGGGGGGGGGGGGTAACGCCCTTCTTGTATTCAATGAGAACATTTTCAGGAATTAATAAGTACCAACGAAAAAAATAAGCTGGAGCTCCGCTTTTAGGCTTGGCTAAATCTATATATTGAATAGTAGTTTAAGGACTTAAGAAATTCGAGAACAGGAGATGAGTCTTGGGACCAAGGTAGCAAGACCAGAGTGATTTCAGTGTCATGAGTACCCAGTTCAGTTCGGAATATTTCAGTTTCAACGATTCTCTTTGAATTTTTAGCTCAACCAGTGGGTCATCACAAGAACGAAGGTTGCAAATTCAAATCCCAGTTGGACCAGCAACCAGTCTTAAAGTAATTCATGATATCACGCCAACTGTGCTAAACATCTTGTCTCGGATCAGAAGATTGTGTCATTGGGCGATGATGACACTGGGCTCTGCAATATAGAAGCTCACGGGTTTAAGTACGTGCCCTGGTTAACTTATTTAGGACCATCCATGGGCGCCTCAGTGGACACGTGTAGCTTACTCTGTCTCAACTCAGTCTATGGTTGAATGCAGAAATAATGGCCTTGTGTATAAATAAGTACCTCAGATGGAAATCTGTTAGCAAAGGGTTCCAAATGATGTAATGCCCCTGCCTCTCCCTTCTGTTTGTCTAAGGTCTGGGTCTGTTGCCTGTACACTTGATGATGCTTGAAGATTAAAAAGATTTTTGTAACTCCACACAAATGTCCGATCTGTTTGCAGTGGCACTTATCAGGGAACTGGTTATTATCAATGCTGTTGATTTGTCCGATAATACGTCCAAAGTGCACCCAGTAACTTTTAAGAATACAGCTATTCTATTTTTTCTTTAAATAATTTGATCATACATCACATGATTGCAAACATTTACTTACAATACACATCAATTGTACAGGACTTGGTGTCATTTTTCCCAATGCCATTCGATGCCAGGCAGTTGTAATTGCCAGCATCAGTCCTTAGAATATTTGCAATAACAAGCATCTCATTGGATGGTACAACTTGCCCTGTGTTTGCTTTAATCCACGTAATATTGGGTGAAGGGTTACCAGTAGCATTGCAATAAAGGGTTGCACTATCACTCTCATTAACTGGAGTAGAACACTGTTGAAATGTCACACTTGGTCCAACTGAAAGAAAAATATGAAATAAAGCAGTTCAAAGGTTACGAATGACTTATCAGGTGTATCAAGCTCTTCAAAACAGGGACCAAATCTCTCACACAAAAAGACTCCGAAACTGATCAATAAAACTAGCACAGACAGGCAATGGTAAGTTTCAGTCCACAAATAAAGATGCAAAAGAAAAGACTTCTATGAAAGACAACACGGAACTCCAAAAGACGACAACAAAATCTTGTGTAGTCAAGCTAGCGGTATTTAAAGTGATTCACATTTCCCTCGTGCCTCTTTTCCCTCTCAGCTTTCATAGCATATTCGATGACCAAACCTGGCAGTTCAGACTTAATTTATACAAAAACTACACACTTTTCAGACAACGCAATGATTAAACAAAAATTACACATCAACGTGTGTTTACATCATGCGTTACTGAAACCAAGATAAAACAATATTGATATTTACAAGTGCCTAACTAAGATTACAGAAATGTAGGCACTTTAACAATACCCTACCATTAAAATTTTAAACAGAATACTCACACAACACAAAAATTGTGGCTGTAGCTTCGACTGATCCAAGACTATTTTGCACTTTACATTTGTACACTGTTCCATTATCTCCTCTCATCAGGTTTCGCACAGAAAAAGTCTCAAATGAAGAGAGCGCAGTGTTGTTTCCTTGTTTAGTCCAAGCAATGCTGGGCTGTGGATTACCAGTGGCATTACAAAACAGGGTGACATCACTGCCCTCAACAACTGGTTGAGATAACGGTTTGACTGTTAACTTAGGGAGATCTACAAAGAACAGCCAAAAAGTTAATTGTGAATAAGAAAGAATGGAAATAAATACAAAACTGTTACTTGCAGAACTTATAAAGCAGCTACCTGGTCAGGCAATGTGCAAAGAAATTATTGTGGAAGAAAAAGAAATTCTTCCTCAAATGAAGGAAATAATAGAAGATTAGAAGTGCACTATTTCGTCAGGTCTCTTTGTTCCAAGGCCAAAACCAGCAAAAGACCATCATCGTATTTCATGCAGGTTAACGGCTGTTAAATTAACACAGGCACTTAGCATTTGTAAACTTTCTTCCAAACAACAAGCAAAGCAGGCTCAAGTGACATGTAAATTAAACGGTGCAAAAATAACGTCTGAAAGCATCCAGAGTCATACCTGAAAGTGCAAAAGAATCCAGCCTATACTCAGTTGTCACTAGCAACAACTATCATACTAGTGTCACACAGATTTAGTGTTGAGAATCATTGTTTCATCAATTTGCTCACTGGCCTCAATAAACCATTTCTGACAATTTGACAGAAAATTGTCCAAAAGATTGCAGATCCAGAAACTAATGGTACTTCGTGATGATCCAGAAACTACTAAAAGAAATCGGTATTTCTTGATTAATTGAGTGAGTAGCATCACAGTCATGCTCAAGGCTGTCGATGTACTGGTTTTATGACAATTAATGTTCCAGTCATTTTCTGTGTCACAGTGCACAGACTTAAAGGCGGACTTTAACTTTCCCAGACAATGGCGTTTTCAGCTAGGAAAGGCCCACAGGCATTATGAACAAAAAAGGGTCCAAGCGCAAACACTTGTCACGGTGTCAGCAAATTGCTGAAACCACAAATCTGGTAAAACTAAACGGATAAAAATTTTTAAATATTTTCGCCTTCTTCATGCTTTTAATTACCACAAGGAAATGTTATGAAGAATGTTAAAAAATAATAATTTTAAAAAATGTCACCGTCCCAATGAATATGTTTCAGTATTGAATAGCCAGGTGATGCCATGACATTGACACCCTCCCCAGTCATACTTGAGATCTAAACAATTCCCCTAAACAATAATGTAACTCACATTGTACATTCACTGTACAGTTTTTGGTGTCATTGTTCCCGACGCCATTCCAAGCTAAGCACTCATAACTGCCACCTTGATCCCGTGAAATATTTGCAATGACAAGTCTCTTATTGTATGTCACAACTTCCCCTGCTTTGATCCACGCAGTAGTGGGCACAGGGTTACCAGTAGCATTGCAATAAAGTGTTGCATTATCACCCTCGGTAACGGGAGTAGAACACTGTTGGATGGTCACACTGGGTGGATCTATGAGAGACAAATAAATAAAAGTATTGGGTCACACCCTTCAAAACAAGAACCGCCACAACCTAACGCAGCTAAAGATAATTATTAAACATGTAGGTTACCAAAGCAGCAAGACAGCACTGTAATCCTGCATGGGATTACTCAAGCCAAAGTAAAATTTACAAGAACCTAACAAAAGATCACAGAACTGCACCTAGGGACAACAACTGTACTCTACAACTAACAAACTACATACTTCCCAGAGAACGTAAGAAATAATACACAAAATAAAGAACTTCATGATCAACATGTGTTGGCATTATGCATCAAGGTAAAACGATCAGACCTGAACAGGGCAGGAACAAAACCAGGTCCGATTGCCTAGGGCAAGTAAATTTTGGTTTTAGGCAAGTGAAAATAGAAGTTTTGGTGGCCCAGTGAGCAAGTGAAATTAGCCTCATTAGTCTCGTGAGTCTGTTTGAAAGTGTCAGCTTGATAAAGGATAATTTCCTGTCAGAAACTAGTTCAAGACTTAAGAGCAATTCTCTGTAAGAATCAAACAAAGTGGGAAATGAAAAAATTTTTACCCCCCCAACTTAAATTTGCATGCAAGTAGATTTCCACGGGGGATGTTCGAAAATGGCCATTATTGAGGTCATAACTTAATTGTTGCCATGGTAACAGCGAATGTTTGTTGACGCCCGAGAACCCAATTTTGAACTCAAAAACTGTTGTGAAAACTGCAAAATTTAAAACGTTATTTCTCAAGTTTGTTAAAACACTACAACTCGAGACTTGGGACAAATGTAAAACCGCTATTCTAGTTCCTTTCCATGTATACGGCTTTTCATTATATTTAACGTAAACAATCTAAACTGCGAATTAACTACACTGTGTCTTGGCCATTTTAATTCGTGAGTAAAACAAGCAGTATATTTATTTTAATATCTTCAAAAGTACATCAGTTCCAGAATTAAAACTACATGGATAGCTTACAACAGACATTGTAGTAACTAAATCTGTAAAATTCTCAGCGGGGTGGGCTTATTTTGTTTTCATGGCAATCAACAAAGAAACCATAAAAATAAGATTTCTTAAATTTTGTCAAAATTAACATTCCGTAAATTTGCTAGAAAAATCGGAAGAAAGCTGGGACGACCTTGAGATTGAAAGAAAATTGTTTGTTACGTAATTCTCTGATGAAAACAACCTTAACCATAAGAAATAAGGTTTTAAATTTTGCAGTTTTCACAACAGTTTTTGAGTTCAAAATTGGGTTCTTGGGCGTCAACAAACATTCGCTGTTACCATGGCAACAATTAAGTTATGACCTCAAGAATGGCCATTTTCGAACATCCCCCGTGGATATCTACTTGCATGCAAATTTAAGTTGGGGGTAAAAATTTTTTCATTTCCCACTTTGTTTGATTCTTACAGAGAATTGCTCTTAAGACTACAAGATGAGCGAAACAATGAGTTGAAAGCACGGATTAGTTTAAAATTCAAACTCTCACATACTTTGGCAGATGATGATAACAAACAAACTCAAGATTCCATGCTTTCACCTTTACTTTAGCTTCTGGACAGTGACACAGACACCGAGTAACTACTGATTTTCAGTAGTTACTCTGTATCTCTCTCCCCAACGTTAACAACTGTCTGAGGTCATAATTAGCCGAAAATGGTACGACGGCTAGAGCCGGGATTTCCACTGCTTAGCCTTCTATATCGCTGCAGATATCTAGTAGTGTATCTACTCATCAACAACAGTAGAGTTTCGTCTGCTCAGGGAGCTGTTGGTGGACAATTCACTCCATTAGCGCCGACATTTGTACCCCGAAACTACGGCGAAAAATTCTCGGACAATCCCCAACCTTCTCGCGGACGTTGCATAGGTCAGTGGACAGCGAAGTTAGCTTACGGTACCAGTCCTCAGAGAGCGGAAAGGAAGGATTAGCTCTGCAAAATTAACTTGGCGTCCAAGCGGCTGCGTGCTCTTGAGGAGCAAGAACTGGCTGAAAGATCAACTCTGGATAACCGTGTGAAGGATGCTAGGGAGAAGTTGGAAATGGAAATGAATCGCTCCATTCAAGAACGTGAAGTAATGCGTAAAAAACAGGAGATAAAGCGCCACCAGGAAAAACTACGACAACTCGAGGCAAGCCTAGTGTGTAGTGAAGAAAGGGGGACAGAGTCCAGAGGACCAGAATGTCCTTTACCCAGCGTGCATCAGAATCAGACAAGTGACCAATCAACAGTATTGAGCAGTGTTCAGCAACTACGGATCCCATCGGGAAGACAAGAAAACACTATGGAAGGAATTGTAAGGGGTCATTACACCCCCCCTGAGAGAACACGTTGAACTAAAACAAACAGATTCAGGAGTGCATGAGGGTTCCTTTACCCAGCATGCGTGAGAACGAGGAAAGTGGTCAGTCAGCAGTACTAAACAGTTCTCAGCAGTTGCGGAATCTATTAGAAAGACAACAGAACACTATGGATGAAGTGGTGCGGGGTCTTCGTATGCCTCAGAGGGAATATTTGAGTTTCAGTGGTGAACCCCATACCTTTCCTTTATTTTTGCGAAGCTTTCAGGTAAATGTGGAAAGTATAGAGGAAAATGATGCCGATCGCCTGAGCTATCTTGTTCAGTATTGCAGAGGGAAAGCACGGTAAGCTATTCAACATTGTATCATGATGTCCCCCGAGGAAGGTTACGAGCGAGCGAAGGAGATTTTACGAAGGCACTTTGGCCGAACACATGTAGTGACTAGGGCCTTCCTAGAAAAGGTAGTCAGTGGGCCTCCAATTCGAAGTCCTGATCCGGAAACAATGTCCCAGCTAGCCTGTGATATGGAAACATGTCTCCTCGGGTTCTACCCAGTTAGGACACACTAGTAATCTAAATTAAGTGGACACACTTGGAAAGACTGTGGCCCGCCTTCCGATTCACCTCAGGGCAAAATGGGCAGAGAGGGCCAATCAGCTGTATGGATCTCAGACCACACCAACGTTCTCCCACCTTACAGAGTTTGTACAGGGTCGTGCTGCTGTAGCCAACACTTACTTTGGTCAAATAATCAACTCAAAGTCAGAGTCACCAAAAGGCTTCAAATCATCAGCCAAGGGCAAAGCTGGCTTCCCCAATAATGGCATGACCTTGGCCACGATCAGCGACGACCTCCCATAGGGTGGCAATGAGAGGAAAACCTTTAAATGTGTCCTTTGTTTGGGCAGCCACCATCTCGAGCACTGCTATAAGTTAAGAGAATTAACACTCCGTCAGCGACAAGACCTTGTAGATGAGATAAGGGTGTGCAGTTCATGTCTCAGTCCAGGACACTTTGTAAAGAAATGCCGGGTTGCAAGGTTGTGTGGGGTCGAGAGTTGCCAAAAGAGACACCATCCCCTGTTACATTCATCTGATTCAGTTTAAGACAAAGTGAGCAGTTCAGAGCTTAATTCGGAGACAGCTCCTCAGGTCCAAACCCTCTCTTCCGGAGGCTCATCTCACAATGGTGCTACCAGCGTTAGTGCATCTAGTAATGTGGCTTCAAGTTCCAGCTCTCGTCGTATTGGTCTCCAAGTGGTTCCTGTTAAAGTCAGTTCACCATACAGTTCTCGTATCATTGAAACGTATGCCTTTCTGGACAGTGGTTCCAACACCACTATGAGCCTGAGAAGTTTATTTAAATAGCTAGAAGCAGACTGTACTCCAGTGGAGTTCACATTGTCTACGGTCTCGGGAACTCAGCGCGGAGAAGGTCAGCAACTATGCCTTGACATCGTTGGTGTTACTACAGGAAAAGGAGTGCGCCTAGAGAAGGTCTGGACTACAGAAACCCTACCAGTTACAGAGCAAAGTATCCCGACAATCAAGGATGTACGGGACTGGCCACATCTTAAGAACATTAACATTGTGGATCTGGTGGATAAGAGAGTAACTATTCTAATTGGGAGCGATGTGCCAGAAGCTTTGTGCCCTCTTGAAGTACGCACCGGAAAGATAGGTCAGCCGCATGCTGTGCAAACGTTGTTAGGTTAGACTGTCAAAGGACCACTGAAGGGAAAGAGAGATGAAAGTGTTCACGTTAATTTCATCCATGTTGACCAACCGTTGGGCTGCACAGAGCCAGTAAAGGGTGTGGATCCAATCCAGCATCAATTAGAACGCCTCTACAATGCAGATTTCAGTGAAGTTACAGCTGATTTGAAGGAGTGCATTTTCATAGAGGATCGTCGAGCCAAGTCTGTTATGGACAGTTCTGTGAAGGTGGTGGGTGGCCATTATGAGATTGCGCTCCACTGGAAGTACGACACTCCTTACTTACCAAACAACAAGTTCATGGCAGAACGAAGACTAGAACCGTTGAAGAAACGGCTGAAAAGAGATCCTAAGCTCCTTGCAAAATACAAAGAAACTATGGGAGATTACCTTTCTAAAGACCAAGCGAGAAGGACAACTGCCGGGAACTAATCGGCTAGTGATGGTGGGCCTGTTTGGTATTTGCCGCACCACCCTGTTGTCCACCCTCATAAACCAGAGAAGGTCAGGATCGTGTTTGACTGTGCAGCAAAGTCCCAGAACACATCCTTAAATGATCAGCTTCTGCAGGGCCCAGATTTAACAACTCACTTGTGGGGCTTCTGTTAAGGTTCCGGGAAGAAAGGGTGGCCTCGATGGCAGAGATCGAGAAAATGTTCCACCAGGTTAGGGTCAAGCCTGAAGACTGTGAAGCATTACTGTTCATGTGGTGGCCAGGAGGGGACATTGAACAGAATTCGGTTGATCCTGAAATGGTTGTCCATCTCTTTGGAGCCACGTCGTCGCCGAGTTGTTGCTCATATGCTCTCAGAAAGACAGCTGAAGACGACCAAGGAAACTTCAGCAACATGACCATAGATACTGTCCGCTACAATTTTTATGTGGATGATTGCCTGAAGTCTCTCCCCACAACAGAGAAAGCACTTGAGGTTGTTAAAGAACTTCCTGCATTATTGGCTTGTGGTGGCTTTCGACTGACCAAGTGGGTCTCCAATGAAAAGAGCGTCACACATCATGTTCCCACCAGTGAACGAGCATCTACAGTGGACCTTGACTTGGAAAGGCTACCAACAGAAAGAGCCCTAGGACTTGAGTGGAATGTGGAGGAAGACAGTTTCGGATTTCGTTGTGGCACGGTCAAAGTGGAGACAAGTAGGGGTATCTTGTCATATGTTGCTTCACTCTATGACCCCCTTGGCTTAGCTGCACCTATGGCATTACTGGCTAAGCGTATCCTTCAGGAACATTGTCGACTTGGTCGTGGCTGGCATGAGGAGCTTCCAGAACAAGTGTTAGAACCATGGCAAGCCTGGGAGAGTGACTTTCAAGTGTTGACTTCTGTCAAGTTACCCAGGTGTTACGAGCCAGCAGAATTCAAAGATATCAAGAGTATCGAGCTTCATCACTTTGCGGATGCTTCTGTTAGCGGCTATGGAACTGCTTCATATTTACGCTTCGCGGATGTGGAGGAACGTATCCACTGCAGCCTGGTTATGGGAAAGTCCAGGGTGGCCCCGCTTAAAACAGTCACTGTACCTAGGCTGGAACTGACCGCTGCCACCTTGGCTGTAAAGGTTTACAAACAACTTTGCGAAGAATTGCAGTTGGCTGTCGATAGAGTTGTCCTGTGGACAGATTCCACTGTGGTGCTACGATACCTGAGGAACACAACAAGAAGGTTCCAGAGCTTCGTAGCTAACAGATTACAGTTCATTCAGGACTCCACAACATCATCTCAATGGAGGCATGTACCAACACACGCGAATCCAGCCGATCTCGCATCCAGAGGCATCCATGGATTAGGGACAGACCAGGGCCGGCGACAAATGCAGTTCTGGTTGAAAGGACCTCAGTTTCTATGGGAAGAAGAACGCAAGTGGCCGGAACAACCAACTGACTTACCCTAGGTGGATGAAACCGATGCAGAGGTAAAGTAAGGAACCGCAAGGGTTGGCACCACTGTTGTCTCCGATAAAAACTCCCAGCAGCCCTTATTTGTCTGATTAACCGACCTTCATCGTGGTACCAGTTGCAGAAGTCGGTGGCGTGGTTGTTGAGGTTCAAGAAGTACCTGCTGTCTGAATGTGGAAAGTCCCCCAAGTATCAAGCCTAAGTGAGCAGTGGGCCATTGAAGGTTAAGGAAATCGCTGATGCTTCAGAAGAAATTGTAAAGCTCATCCAAAGGGACTCTTGTTTGCTTGATCTATCCACTAAAAGGAGTGCAAACGGGTTAGCCAAGCTAAATCCAGTTGTAGACAAAGGCATTGTCAAGGTTGGTGGTCGCCTGGACAATGCACCATTGGGTGGTGAGCTGAAGCACCCTGCGATCCTGCCCTCAGATCATCATGTAGCAAGGCTTATTGTACGTCATTTTCATGAATCAAACGGTCATGCGGGAACTATTCAAACCTTGGCTTCTGTCCGCCAACAGTATTGGATCATCAAAGGGCCAAGCAAAGATTGTCAGTGGGTGCATTCCATGCCGTCGTCGAAACCAAAACCTTGGTACCCAGATCATGGCCCCGCTCCCTGCAGCTCGAGTGACTCCAGGAATGCCGCCATTCCCATCTGTTGGCATAGATTATTTTGGCCCCCTGAAGGTGAAATGGAGACGAGGAACTGCAAAGCGCTATGGGTGCATTTTTACATGCCTAGCCATCAGAGCAATACACATTGAGATTTCACAAGACCTTTCAACAGATTCGTTCATTCAAGCAGTGCGCCGATTTGTAAGCAGACGAGGCTCTCCCAGGGAACTATTTAGTGACAATGGAACAAACTTCAAGGGTGCTAAAGTTGAAGTCAACCCTTGCGAACTGAATTCCCAGAAAAGATGGAATTCCTAGGAATTCTTAAGAATTCCTAGGAATTCCAAACAATTCCAAGACATGCAAATTAGGAAAAACATAAAAGCTTGGAATTTCTGGGAATATATGGCAATGTGTTAAAACTGTACTTGGAATTATTAGAAATTCCTAGGAATTCCCAATAATACCAAAACTGATAATGAAAGAGCTTGGGAATGTCTGAGAATATATGGGAATGGCTAAATTAAATGGCTTGGGCTAATAAAAATGGTTGGGAATTTATGAGAATAAATAGGAATGACTGAATTAAATATGAGAAATATTGGCAATTTACTTGGAATAGCAAATTAAAGTCCCTGACTTAAATACTTGACAGACTTCAAGTTGAGGATTTTTCAGTTAAATGTTTTTGGAACTTCCAGGAAGTTATGAAAAAGGACATTTAATGTATCACACAGTCAAACAAGTCTTAACTTGTTTTCTAAACATTGCAATATTCCTGAACCTTTGAGGACAGGTCAGGCAAACAAAATTGAAAGGCACATACATGACTCAAAAAGTAATAAATAAATAAATTCCTTGTGTAAATTATGTGTTAGTTCGCTTGTTGAATTGAGGACACCAACTGAATAAAGGATGAATACATACATGTACCAAAGCAGCAAAAGCATCTTCTTATGCTACTACTAATTTTTTCTGTTTACAAAAAAAGCATACCCTTAAAAATTGTCCATGACACAAGTAACTATAAAGTATCTTAAAAAAATTGTTCATGACACAGCTTCAATCACACTCCATTGAAGTTAGGCAGTGTACTAGGCATGGATTTGCAGAGTTCCCTTTGAGAAAGAACACTTTTTTCCACAATGTCCTCTTACTTTGCCAGTTGAAATTTACCTCTGTAAATAAAGAACAAAATAAAAGGAAAAGAGAAGTCATGAAATGATGCCTTCAAATAAATACTATTATCATACCACCGTACGACCTCACTCATGCAATTTTATTGAAAATATACTCAGGAGATGATGTGTGTAGGGGCAGATACATGTAGGTTGGTGTGAGCTGATCCAGAAGAGCTGTCCAGCTCCGCACACATTATCACCTGATTACTATAGTGCGCACGCAAGTCTTCATTCATTTAGTATTTATCAAGACCTTTCCGTAACTTTCCGATCAAATTCAGCCCTAAAATGGTGGTATGATAAAATACTTCTTGACTACGCTGTAAGTTAGGTCAGGCCGGACAGCAAAATATTTGGATCTCGGTCATGGCGCATGGAACTACTCTGCCCGTCCTCCATGCGCTAGAGCCAAATACTTTCCCATCCAGCCCTCCCACTCAGTCAATAAGTACATATTATTATTAGGAGACAATTACACAACAACAACTTTTAAGAGCGTATCACGCAGTTGACGACAGGACTTGTGATTATTTCACTCTAATGACTTCACTTTCTTGTGGGATTTCATGTTAGTAAAGAAAATGAATACAACAGTAGGTAATGTCGAGGAAGGGATTTAAGAACCCCCAGCCACTTATTTACAAGTGCATCAATGTTTTGAATATGAACAAAAGAGACCATTCTTATTCAATGACATGCAAATGAGGTCAGATATTCTTAGTTTTTTGCTTGTCGACCACAGGGTCAGCTGTACCCAATCTTTTGACTGAGTAACAGTTTGATTAATATTAATGTTTGTGCTGCTGCACTGTATACAAAGCGAGCTGTTGTAAAGATCGTTTCTGAACTGGTTGCAGAACGAGAGTGCTCCTTGATGATTTAAAGCTGTATAAACTTGAGCATACAAATAATTCTTTTATTCAACCTATTCAATGCAAGAAAAATCGATATCTCCGAATTATACTCTATATTCCTCTTAAAGTCTAACTCATTATTAAAATTTGAATATGTTTCAAATGAAGCTCCCTTTTTTTCACAGGATGTTTATGTGTGGGCGCCATACTCGGCTTTTCTGTCGACACAAAATGGGCCATTCCATGTAATGTCTGCAACTCCCCCCCCCCCCCCACTCCCATTGAGGTACAGGGAAATCCTAAAGGGAAGAGATGGGGTTTCAAAAGTCATTTATGAAGGAGTAACTATGTCGGTTGCTTTGATCTCTAAAAAACATCTCCCTTTTTAGTGGGGGTGCATACATTAAATGGAATGGCCCAATGGCGTCCAACTGCATAAGACATAGTTTAGAATCTGTTCAAGAAATTAAAGATTAATACTGTACCTTTATGTAACAGAAGGTAGCTCTGCATCGAATACTACAACTCTTCAACCACTGGAATAAAAAAACTATCCATGTTTTCCTTTCTGGCGTACATAAACGACACGGCGATGGCCACCAAATACGAACACTCCGACACTCCAGGAAAGAATCACTGGTCACTGGTTACGCGCGCCTGCAATTTTCAAGCGTGCGGTTGTAAATCACATGACCTCTTTAAAGCGGCCCGGTCGCATGGCTGTCTAACCGGCGAGGCGGCCATTTTCAAATTACGTTGAGGTGAACTGTGCCAAGGTTGTAAGTTTATCATACGCGAAAATGGTTTATTACACTATTCTTTTGGACTACTTTCGCTTACGATAAGTGAGGCTCAACCCAAATTGCTTTAGTGGAAGTTGATAGTAAAGATGGTGGATAATTGTTCGATTCAAGATGGTTGTAAACAGACTAACCGATTTCAAGGTGAGTAACTTACATTTTATTTTCTATCGAGGGCTTAAACAAATTAGTTCCCTTCTTTGCGACATTCTGCCAAATGAGTGTAACAAGCCTTAATACAGTGTATAAAGCGTGCAATTCTTCAAGGAACAGAAATCAAAAGGGCCGTTGTTCAGTAAAATTGCCCCCAGGGTGGACAGTGTTAATTCTCACTGGTTAAAAGTAATAACGAATTCAAAACCATGTGTTAGCAGAGCCAGAGTGACTAACGCTTTTCATAATAAGTTTAGTTGAAGGTAATTTCATGTTGCCTACACGCTAAGCAACAATTCAGTTTCTCTCAGATGTGTGAGCACATGAAATTGAATGCATTAAAAGCCTATATCTGTAAATTGTTCTTCAATGACCAGTCAAAGGCGATTGAACTTGAAATGAACATACATTTGCCAATTCAGAAGGAGTGAGTTCTTAAACGTTTTGTGTGATTTAAATATATTATTGATTTTTTAAATCAAAGATACTGATATGTAACAACATGATTTCATAAAATTAGAATGAGACCTAGAATAATAGCAACTTCAGGTCTTTTTCATTTGCATTTCACAATGCTCCAGTGGCTTAAGGTGGAATTTTGTACATTTCAAAAAGTTTCCTTTTTAAGGGGTTTGCATATGAAAGATTTTCATTGCAATCAACAATTTTAAAGTGCTTACCAGATTCATGGGTTTGTTCCCAGCATTTGTGAATGTCCAGTGTGTGCCTAGATACATGTACTGAGCAATAATTTTATCATGTGGGCATATAAAACCCCAAGACGTGAAACTCGCATTGTCAAGAGGGTTAAAGACACATGTTTGAATGAAGCAGAGCTCAGCCATCTATTACACATTGCATAGCTTTAAAAATGTTAAAATTTCAATTTCTTGACGAAAGGGGTCTTTGGATCACACTCCGTGATGCGAAACACAACATCCTGCGACAGAATTAAACACAATATTAAGCCGGACTGGGCATTACAAACATCAGGAAAGAAACTCATCATGTTGCAGATTATAGTAATTTGGATTCTTTAATAATTGTCTGTGACAAATTCAAATAGGAGAGGCTGAAAAACCTATCGAGTTCTTAAATGAGGTAAATTCAACGTACTTTACATGTCGCTTAACAGACAACCGAGGTCATATTTAACTGAACTCCATTGTATAGTGATCTGAGAAAGATCGATGTGACCTCAAGATCAAAGTCTTGGAAATGCGACATTTAAGTTGTAATGCTCAATTCAGTCACCATTTGAAAATCCTCCAAACTAAATCCACTACAAAAATGCAAGAAGCAGCATTGGTCGAAAGACTGAGATACACACATGTATATAAAGTGCAGTGTACAAAGGTGTGAAGTAGGAGTCGTGCAGGCCTTCCAACCCCATTTTATAACTGAAAAATTCACATGGTCTTTGGGTAGGGTGTCATGAAAGAATTCTTGTTACCTAATTTTCAGGATTTGGTTGACAATGCAGAAAGTTTAGGCACATTGGCAACTGTATTAGGCACAATTTCGTGCCCTGTGTAAAGTGTGTTGAACTGACTCTGGTTAGTCTGCGAGCAGGCACACTTAGTGTGCTATTCGCGTGAGTATCTTGGCGGTGGAAGTCGGTGAGCGAAGCAAGCCGGCGAGAATAATGGGGCGAGGAAAAGTGAGCCTGCATGAAAGCCATTGAATTTTGAAGTCCACCCCTGTGAGGTGACAAGTCTTAATTGTCAAGGTATCAATTATCTAAACAATCAGCAAGCGAAGCAAAATTTAATCAAACACCACAGCAGATTTTCACACTCGAGAGGATCGAGTTCTTTATGAATGTACCAGAATAGTGTAAAAGAAAATTATAAACACAGTTGACAATTTTTGCCGCGTTTAAATTAGACTTGCCACAAGTCGACCTCATGAGTTTCAGAGCACAAAAACCATAAAGTGAGTGGAGCAAGCTTTTTAGGCTGCGAAACGGTGGAGCGACGAAGTCCTGCACCATATAAAATGGGACAAAGGACTTTTTTGAAAGTCTACATTTTAAAAATGTGTTCTATTCGAAATCAGTATACACTGTAGAAGTTAAAAATATCAAACTCCAGGGATATGAAATTTACAATAATTAACAATTATCCTGCGAAATCGCGCGGAATATCACCTGATACTTAGCCGACGAGGCCGTAGGCCGAGTTGGCTAAATCAGGGGATATTCCGCAAGATTGAGCAGGATAACTGTTTTATTATTCAACAAATTCCCATCGACTACCATTTTCAGAACGACAAAAACTACGGCTCTATGATGAAAACGCTAAAAGCTTAAGCAACGCATAAGCTTAATAAAAGTAAACAGAACTTCAAGAAATGGAAGTTTACTACCGTTCACTTAAAAAGACTTATATACAAACTCATGTTTGGAAATGACAAGACAAAGTAAAAAAATATTGCTCCCTTACCGAGAATAAGTCCTCTTCTGTGAATTAAAATCTTTTCAACTTTAGTCTTTACAACTTTCCGTGAGCAGGTGTGGTGCTTCGTTCGCAATAGCATTTTCTTTGTTGAGTTCTGACTATGAAAATTCCAAGTCAACCTCTGGATATCTTTGTGAGCTGAAGCAAATACTTGTTGACCTTTTGAGAGCATTTAATCGTGGAAAGTTTCTTCCAGGGAGTTAAAATTTCCGGAGAACACTGCTAAAACTGCCTCGCTTTTCAAAATGGCCGCCAAACAAGCAATGAAAGAAAATCTGCAGTGCACTTCCAAATATGGTTATTTACGTATATCGCAGCATATCTGTCATGTACGGATGACAGATATTGAGGGCTTCCTTACCATATATGGGCATAGTGACAATTTGTTGAATAATAACAAAGAGTATCGAGCTGCTACCTCAGAAGACCAATCACCCTTACATTATGCGTTGCAAACTTTCTGTAACCAGGAACAAGCGATACCATCTTCCCACAATGACAAATAACTGAACTCAGTGTAACAATGACTGCAAGATAATGCCCATTGCATGGTCAAAAAAAGATGTTACTATTCCTGTCATTACAGAGATCCCAAGAAGATAGGCTTGAAAACCACCATGCACTAAAACCAGTGTGGCTGATATTCCAAAAAATTACACAAACCTGCAGTCGCTAACCAGATGCAACCAGCTGAGTCACATTAAGAAATTGAATCGATTGAAAAACTGACAGACTGTGAACAGTTGTCCTATTTTCCTTCTCGCTAAAATTAGAAGAAGAAAGAGACTTCTCGCAGTCTAAGAAACCAAGAAAGGTGACAACCAATAACACCACTTTGCTTGTTATTTGTCACAATAATAAAGTCTGTTATCATGTGTCATTTCAAACCAATCAGAATGCTGTGTTCATGGATGAACGCGGAGAATTCAAAATTCAGTGGCTTTTCTGCAGGCTCACTTTTCCTTGCACCATTCTTCTCGCCGGCTCGCTTTGCTTGCCGACTTCCGCCGCCAAGATACTTGCACGAATAGCACACTACGTGAGCCTGCTCGCAGGCTAGATTCTAGTAAGTTCTTTGCACGACTGGCATGAACCAAATATTAATTAAACTTACTGAACATCTTTTGTATCACACTAATTTTTTTAAGGTCATTGCCCTGTATTGCATTGCGCATCCTTAATACGCATGATTTGTGGCGTCATTAGCGCGCGCTCACAGCGTGCACATGTCCAGGGAGTAATGGATTTCCCATGAGGCTAAGCTCACCAGGGAAAAGAAAGGTCATTTACTCTTAAACAAGCATGGTGACCTATCTTTTTTCCACTTATTTTTGACCTACCGTTCATCCTCTTTTTGTTCAAAGAGTTAGAAAAAAAACACATGTTCAAAAAAAAGGTTATTGCTAGAAACACATTTCTCATGGAGATGAAATCATGACCTCGAGAACACGCACGTGAGGAAGGTTTGAAGTCAATTTCGTCTGATGTTTTGAGCATCTGCCATAAAACATCTAGTAAATTGTTCCTTGTTATCGGTATTTCACATCTAGTAGTATAGATTGTTTCAAGATTTGCTTTAATTATGTGCTTCCTGTTCCTATGGAAAGTAGCATAAACTGATCAAGTACACATGTGTTTGTCAGGCAAAATTGCATGGAATTATGGGGTAACTTGAGACGATGATATCTCGTGAACGGACATGGGGACCTATTCTTTTTATTTTATATTCAGAACACTGCATGATAGATAACAACTTGTGAAAGATTGACCAAAATATGTTAAATTGTATTTCGGGGGAATGACCTTAATTCTTGTTTTGATTGCAAAATTATTGAAAAGTCTGTAACACAATCAACTGGGCTAGATGGCTGACATTGTTAGTTACATACTAGAAGTTAAATTTCAGTTAAAACTGAACCTCTGCATGCATATACATTGTAAATCTACATTGCTCCTTCAACAATCTCCTAGGATCTGCAAAGTACTGTACTACATGTACTGTGGTGTAGATAGAATTAGAGTATGGTTTGCATTCACCTTAGCTTAATATTAGTGCATGGTAAATTAATTTATTATTTATGAGCCAAAGTTTTATTAATCAGAATATTTTTCTTCAGGGTCTACGTATGTACACATTGTATGTACTCCCAGTTCTACAGCAAAACAGTTTGTTGATGCACGTTGTACATGGCAAAGAAATGCATCACACTTGATCAGGTAAGTTACTCAAACATACACATTAGAATCCTCATTGTAACACTTCAATTTGTATTGCTTAGATCTGTTTTCTTTAAACATACCGGTAGTACGTGTAACACGTAATTAGGCTTTGGGTCGCAGGCTGTTCTTCAGGGATTATGACAGAATTACGTACACAGAGTTTGGAGTTGTTGAACTCTGCCATGGATTCATGTCATATCAAGGCAATATCTCCTTGGTGATAACTGCTTGAATTATTAAGACATGAATACTTCGTGTAGATTATAGTGGACTACATGACTGTACATGTACATTGTGACTACAATATTGAACAGTCACTGAAACAAACACCATGTGCTAAATATTGTAAATAACTACAGAGATTGGTCATGCATTAACCAAAAACGATTATATTTTTTAAGATGGCAGAGTAACCAGGATGAAACATATTAAAAATTTTAAAAATGTGCTCAACATGTTGCGTATAGCAAGCAGAACATTTATAGTAAATAGTCCCTTGACTTAAATCAAACCCCTGACCTTCTGCACTCCAGCTGAACTACATGATACATTTTACTAAATAAATTAAGCTGCAAGGAAACTGGTAGTGAGGTAGATAATCTTACTAGGTTCATACTACATCATGTCCTGCATTTGGCTAGAAAGGGCAGTGTTGAGGGCATCCTGACTGTATGGTGACCTTGTAACTAGCAATGACCTACAATATAGCTCCTTCTAGACTCATGTGTAAGCTACATTCTGTACAGTAAAAGTGGTTAGAGCTCCTGATTGCTAAAAGGGAACACCTCAGATTTAGCTTTTCTTGGGGTCTCATTCCATTTCAACACCTACATCTACACTCATAGGTCCAGGTGGATGGTAAAATACCATGTATTTGGCTCTCAGGCATGGCACACAGACCTCCTGCATTTGGTCGATACGCCAAACATTAAGCCTTAAGCCAAACATTTTCTTGTCTTACCTTCCCACTCATTCAATTAGAACATAATTATTAGTCTGAGAATTTTGAGAACCCCATACATGAACATGTGAAAGCCATCACCATGTATTCACTAACTACAGTGTTCTTTTATGGTGTATCAGAAAATTCTTCTCTGGTTAGTGTTTTTAAGGATTTGAAATGGTCTATCTCTGTAATGCTAAAGTAATGTGAATGTCACTCAAGTGAGAGCTTAGCTTCAGATATCACAGGCACCCCAAACTCACGATTCGAGAAATCGATCGAATAAATGATTTATGTAAGTGTATGAGTGATTTATGTAAGTGTATCGAGTGGGACGTGACTACTTGAGGTGCGCGGTGTTGTGTTACAATTTAGGCCGTTGGAAATTTGAGCGCTCTATGAGACTTTGTATGGAGTTTAAAATAACATGGAATAAAAGCGCTCGACGAAATAAAATTTTACCTTCTTTTCAATAAAATAAAGAAAATGTACTCACCTTTCTTGATTTCTGTTGTCCTTTTGGGCGATTTCATCGTTTTTGGGGGGTTTTGAGGTTTTAATCATTCATACGCTTACATAAATCATTTATTCGATCGATTTCTCGAATCGTGAGTTTGGGACGCCTGTGCAGATATCATTCTTATTGTGCCACTCAGGCCTCCACATCTTTGGAACACACAACTTGACTGTTTACTTTATTTGGTTTACTACTTGAACTGTAATTGTAAATGTATGTTGTGGTTTAAATTTTTCTTTAGTTTGAAACTTTTCAAACCAGATTAATTTTTATTTTCCTTTGCCTTAGATTTTGGTAATGAATCTGAGACAAAGGGAAATAAAAATTATACTGGTTTGAAAATTTTTAAACCAAAGAAAAATTTGAACCACAACCTGTACATGTGCATATGTACCTCTATATTTTATTGAAAATTAACGCTGCAACCTATTAATAATGTTGAGTGCATGACATGTCTAGAATTTATATAAAATTTCGATTTTTCGATTTTTCCTAGGACCACATGTATAAGGCCATCAGAGGACCGAACTCAGAAGACTGTTAACAGCAAGTGAACTGAAGGCAGCCAAAACAGATAAGACCTCTATGTAAAATCAGTGAAGGCGGTACTTGATGATTGTTGAATTGTATTTCCAATTTTGCCTCATAAACAAAAATATAAGGTACAAAATGATATTGAACTAATTTTATCATTTAACTCCTGTTGAAGATATGTTGAAAACAGACATTCTGAGGTAAACTGAATGTGCCCTTGTACCAAGAGCATGGGAAAACCAGGTTTTTACCCCGGTCCAAGCCTGGTTAAAAAACCAGACCCTCGATTTGTCTACTTTAAATATCAGCAACTGACCTTTAAATTGAGGGATATTGTATCGTGTCCAACAGCTGTTTTTTGGTTACCATTTCGGGGCAAGTTTCTAATGTTTCCCCCACTTATTTAAGAAATTCCCATTTATTCCCACAAATTCCTGACCATATTCCTATTTTTTCCCTCTTATTCCCAAAAATTCCCAGTTATTCTTTAACATTCCTTGGAATTCCTAGGAATTTCTGAAAGTAACTGGGAATTCTATCTTTGATTTTCTTTTAGTTGGAATTCCTAGGAATTTCAAGCCAGCACCATTTAAACTTGGAATTCCTAAGAATTCTTGGGAATTCCAAGTCCAAATTTACCGTGAAAATTCACACCTCAAATTCTTAGGAATTCCTAGGAATTCTCAGGAATTCCTAAGAATTTTTTCCTAGGAATTCTTAGGATATTCTTAGGAATTCCTAGGAATTCTCAGAGTTATTTCGCAAGGGAAACACGCCGTGCAAACCTGGATCAAGAGAGGATCAGGGACCAACTGAGGGCTAAAGGCATTGAATGGCACCTCTCTCCCCAAGCGCTAGTCATGCCGGT
Organism: Siderastrea radians; assembly: GCA_964017195.1. NCBI lineage: Eukaryota > Metazoa > Cnidaria > Anthozoa > Scleractinia > Rhizangiidae > Siderastrea > Siderastrea radians. The sequence goes on along the minus strand of OZ024895.1, from coordinate 11,382,214 downwards.
GGTGTATAGGAGCGCATGATCAGATCTGTTAGAAAACACTTGCATGCTCTCATTCGGAATCGTTTGGTAGATGATGAAACCCTACTCACTGTTTGTTGCGAGACAGAGAAGATTGTAAATGATCGCCCTCTCAACCGTCAGTGTTATGACCATCGGGACCCCTCTGCTCTGACGCCCAACTCTTTACTCCTGTGCTAGAGAGACCCATGCAGCCCTGCAGGTGATCTACCCGTAGTGCAGAAGCCCACACCGAGTGAAAGGTGGAAGCAAGCGCGAACTGTAGCTGACATGTTTTGGTCAAGGTGGACCAAGGAGTACATTCCCACACTCCAAGACAGGGAAAAGTGGCTTTTCCCCAAACAAAATTTTGCCGTGAGAGACATGGTCCTGATAGCAGATGACAGTTCACCAAGTGGACGTTGGCCGCTAGGATTGGTAGAGGAAGTCTTCCCAGATGCAAAGGGGGACATCAGACAAGCCATTGTACGCACGGCTGGTGCGAAACGCTTTCGGCGTGATGTAAGGAAACTTTGCCTTTTGGAAGGAGACCTATCAGACCCTGAACCCATTCAAGAGTGATTGACTAAAGAAACTGTCCTTCAAGTTAAATGTGATTGGATGTGACTCATTAACTGTGATCGGATATGACTGACAAAAACTAAAACAATATCGGCTATGATAGTTAGAACTCTGGTAGTATTAGGTCACCTCGGAACCCTTTTTGGTGATTACTTAGTTTTCTACTTGGCATGCGGGCCAAAGGAGTGACATGAAACATTATTGACATACCAATTCAAAGACTATGGTTGTTTAACAAACTTAGATTCCTTTTTTTTTTCAATTCAAAAGACGACTAGCTTATCTAGTTGGTCTTTCGGGGTCGGTGTAGGATCTAGTTTGCACGTATTGCAAACCCGCATTCCCATGATTCCTTTGGGCAGGTTTTCACCATGTGCTCGGGTTAAATTTGCACGTAGGCTGTTTTTTTGGGGGGATATTTTGAAGATATTTTTGCCTTTATTTCTAGATGTCCTACTGTATGAGGTACTTAAGTTGTTTTGTATTTGTTTATTTTGCATTTATTTTGTTTTATTTCGTTTTGGTGCTATTTAGTTACCGCTATTTTCGTTTTTGTTTTAGAACCGCGCGATTATGTTTATCAGTATGTTAAACTCGAACAGTTGGAATAGACCATTTTCTCTATAAGCTAAATGGAGCTTATAGTACTAATTCGAAATAGTAGTTTTTAGTGTTAGTCCATTTGGGTAGTCCATGGGGGTAGTCCATGGACTGGGGGTCAGTGTTTTGTCCATGGTCGCAAGTGAAGACTGAAATTTACTGGCCCACTGGGCAAGTGGATTTCAAAATTTTTTTCCTGCCTTGCTGAAGACACTTCGACTCTACCCAGCCACTAAAATTTTAAATAGAATACTCACACAACACAGTAATCACGGCCGTAGCTTCATTTGATCCAAGATTATTCTGCACTTTACACTTGTATACTGCTCCCTTATCTCCTCTTATCAGGTTTGACAGAGTAAGTGTCTCAGATGAAGAGAGTACAGTGTTGTTTCCTTCTTTAGTCCAAGAAATGTTTGGTTGTGGATTACCAGTGGCATTACAGAACAGGGTGACTCCATTTCCCTCAACAACGTCTTGAGATAATGGTTTGATTGTTAGCTTAGGGGGATCTTAAAAGAAGAGACAAAATAAATAAAATTGTGAATAAGAATATTCCCAAAAATCGAAATTAACTACAAAACCGTTACTTCTAGATCTTATAAAGCAGCTGACTGTCACTTGTGCATCCTAAATTGAAATGGATTGCTGAAACAATGTGCAAAGAGATTGTTGAAGAAACAGAGAAATTCATTATTATGAACGTGTTATTTGGTAAAGAAACACAGATGAAAGCGCAGAACCTAGCCTCCAGTGACATACTCTAATTTCAAAAATGTAAAATATTAGTTACTACATTAGAAGTGTATTATTTCATCAGGTGTCTTTGTTTCAAGGCCAGAAGCAGGAACAAATGTTCATCTCATTACATGAAGATAAGAACAGCTTTTAAATTAACACAGGTATCACGCAGCATTTTTAGACTGTCCTCTTTTCAAACGACAAGCAAAAAGAAAGGCTTAAGTGACATGTAAATTAAACGGTGCGAAAATAATGCATTATAACGTTCAGAGTCATACCTGACAATGTAAAAGAATGCAAGCTATACTCGGATTTCATGTTTTACAAGTCTTTATTGCAATATCGGTAGTAGCAAGTGACAGCTCTTACGCTAGTGTCACATAGATTCAGTGTTGAGAATCACAGATTCGTCATTTTGTTAAACGGCCTCAAAAACAACTTTTGACACTGATCAAAACTGTCCAAAAGGCAGTCGATCCAAAAACTAACGGAACTTCCGTATGGCCCAAAAACTTGTAAAAGGAACTGGTACTTCGCGGTAAATAGATTGATTGCACTTCATAATCATGTTCCAGACTGTCAATGTACTTGTTTTAATACAAGCAATGGTCCAGACATTACTGGATGTAAACTTGGCCGAGCAACTGTGTTTGGTCTAACAACTAACAACTGATTGATCCTTGCTGATCTAAGAAAGGCCTTATGGACAAACAGAGTTCAAGAGCAAACACTTCATGTATTCTGACCCTGAAACAAGTTCACCTGGATCAAAACTGTTCAATTCTGATACAAAATGGTAACATTCTTAGCAGTGACTACAAGTATAGGCGTTAATTCACCTGTGGAAATCCAACATGCACCCAGATGATTTTGACATGGTCTCTCCACATAAAATCTTAATGACCACAATTAGTTATGTTGAAAACAACTCAAACAACGCTTGAAAAGACAACTAATACGCTAAGGAAGAGAACAGGTGTGACTGGCTATACGATGAGGAGAAATGCCTTTTGATGCAGATTATGCCACGTGTTTCTTTCAACCAAAAAGACGAAATACAGTAAATGAGCATTGAAGTAATGAAGCATATATGAGACATCAAGCCGGCTAAAGGATGTTAAACCATGCCAACGATAACACAACACGCTGTTAACGTTGTGGAGCACAAACTATTACTGAGCCCAACTGAGCTTAACTTTCAGTGACTGGTTTTATCATAACTAGATAATGAACATAAAATTACGATATAGACACCTTAAAATACCCGTTTCTAATAGATTCCAGGTATAAAAAAAAAAACAGTCAGTACAATGTATGCCAAGAATTGAGGCAGAAGCAATGAAGTAAAGGGTAAACATTTAAAAGACCCTTAACTAATAGCAACTACAAATAAACGAGATCTGCGCATGCTATTTGTACGTTTCCAATTTACATATAGAATTTGTCAATGGATGCAAAAAAGTTATAAGCTTAATTATAATCTTCACACTGGTAGAATATGATGCTTCAATAACTGAGTTGCCTGATGTGTTGGGAGCAAGGGCCCATTCCTCGAAACTCCCGATAACTTTCTGGGCCCGGTGAGTATTTTTCCGAGTTCATTTATTTATCAGCTAATGGTAATTATTGCCGCAAACTTAACCATATGCTTAACGAAATTATAAAGATTTAAATTTAGCTTTCAAAATCAATAAAAATTGTATAGCTATTGGAGAATATTGTGCACCTCCAATAGTGTTCGGGCCCGGAAAGTTATCGGGAGTTTCTAGAAACGGGCCCCAGGGCAATTAAAAATCAATGTCTGGAGGCTTCGTACACTCTATTTCGCTAAACAAATTATCAGAGAATAACAGCACAGAAGCGTGTGATTTATTATTATCAAAGGAATTTCGATGAGAAACAACCAAACGTTAATTGAAAGAAAGCGTTTTGAGGCGTAATTCTCTGCAGAAATTTTCAGTAGAATATCTAAGGCTATGTCTACACCATAACTGATAACTCTTGGGCTGGCACGAAAACCATATCGGATAGGGCTTTTGTTCACACATAAAATTCTGATTTCGGGGCGGTTTCGGTAACAGAGCGAAGCTGCGCCGGGTCGAACTTAAAAAGGAATCGTCACCCATCGGATAGGTTCCTGTGCCACTCTTTCTGGCGGTGTGAACAGGTATTCGAACAGTGGCAAAAGTGAATGAGTAAGAGCGAGGATTGGAACCCACAGCAACCGAAGTAAATATTCAGGAATAAAGATTGGAAAGTAGTGCAAAGATGGCGGCTCTACTTTAACACGGTGCATTTTTCTGGATTTCTACTATCTTAAGCGCTTTTCTGAATTTACAGTACTGTATTATGAGTTTAATGGCTTTAACTCACTGGAAAGGACGACGATAAAAAAAAAAAAAAGGCTTTTACTGATGCTGAAAGAAATGACGAAGAGAACCAACAGAAGGAGGTTTTCGCGTGCAAGATTATTTTGGAACCTCTTCGGCCAACCGCTCCGGTACGATTTGTTGGACTGTGTGAACGACCTGTTTCAGTTCTGGGCCGTTTCTGTTCATACCAGTCCGGAGTAGTTTTCATGTCGACATAATTAGCTGTCCGGTATAGTGTAGACACTACACTATAAGGGTGGGTTCATTTCCAGCATACGAATATGGCAAAAAATGCGAGAACCTGTTTGCTTGTATCGCGTTTAGGTTACGCGTGTGTGGTAAGCAATAAATCAATGAAGCGTTCCAGCGTGCACTCGTACTACATTGGCTATTTTGATGCTGTCGCGATCGACTCTGACTTCTTCTTCTAAAGAAAGGAAATGTCTGCTTAAATACTTGCAGAAGTGTTGCTATAATGCAAATTTATCAAACAATGAATGCGATAAATTTCTGTGCCGTTGATTAATCGCATAGCCTATACGCGTACCCTGAATGCAGGCTATCAAATTTCCCACCCTCTAAACTTTAATTACAGATTTACAGACAACGTAAGTACGTTTGCTGGTACCGCTGGTAAATCTGAACAACCCTATCAGTTAAACTATTTCCCCTCTGAAAAATACAAGTAAGTACTTAAGCATCTTCCCTTGATACCACTTTCTCATCTTCCCATCTGCCTGCGCCTGCTATATCCTCGGAACCGCTTCCACCACTAGTCTCTTATTTGTAATTAGTTATGACGTTCCAGACAACGTTTAAAGGCAAATAGCACCCACCCACCTGCTCTCTTCACTTTCCGCAATCACGCTGAAAACAATGAACGTTTCGCATGGATAGTTTTTTGGGGGATTATCGACACGTTTGTTTGCGACAGCGCACACGTTAAAAATGCGACAAGTATACGAGTATGCTGCAAATGAATCCGCCCTAAACATGCAAACTAAGTGATTTGAAAAAAAGAGAAAAAAATCTGTATGAAGAAGTAAAGCTTTGACAACTGAATTCAGCTAAGCTTTTGTTTTACTATAGATTCTTAAGCACATAAATAGATTGTTAGGCACATAAAGAAAGCAAAACCATATAATTAAAATAAAATTGGTGCTTGCACTGCACTCAAAAATCTTGAACATGGTTGGCAGTCACAGACTTGGGAGTTACATGTGAGATACTAAGCTTTTCTTGTCAAAACAGAGTACTGGTAGTAAACTAATCCGTGTAAAAAAGGAAGGAAGGAAAAGAAAACATTTGCAAGGCTTAAATTCGATATTTTAGCACTGAGTTTAAATTAAAAACGTCTGGGGTATAAATTTGCATTTTCTATTAGCACCATTTTGCACAAGTCATATAGTATTGAGCTCAGCTTCCTTGTGACAAAAATACGCGTAGGTATTTGTACAATCTTACTGCAATTTAAAGCTTCTCTTAACTTCTGGTATTCCCAAAATAATTTTTAAAGTTCCATAGGCTCACTGGAAACAAGTAAACAGTACTGGTTATAAACTGTTCACCATAACTCTTACCAACTTCACAACATATCAGATGCATTATTAAGTTCCTCACGAAAGAGGTCTACCAAAATGCTAGTGCACGCTTTCATAATGGGTTGTGCTGACTACTGTAGTAGCCTGCCTTACGGTTTACCCATCACTCATGCTAATAAGCTGCAACGTATGCAAAATGCAGCATCTAGGCTAATCTGCTCCACTGCTCGCTACCTGTTCGATTTAGATTATTGATTTTAGATTATTCATTTTAAGTTTTTAGCGGAGCTTTTTTGCGGGCCAGAGGCCCGCAGGGCGGAGCACCATACTCATGGAGAATATACATATCCATGCAAGTCACTTTTCATGGTCACAACGTCAGGTGACCGTACGACATACCGTGTACCATACTTCATGTAAGATGTTCGAAGTGTCTGAATACTCGCGCGTTTACATATTGGTGAAAAAAATGGCGACTGCGCTCGAACTAACGCTTTAGTCTAAACCATCTCTTTTAAGGCCTAAGTAAAAGGATGAATTTCCTTGGATATTTTACCAAACTATTCCCTGCTAGCAGAGGCCCCTTTTCCTTTGTATTCGCTGAGCTGACGGACGGGACGAAAAGGGACCTCTGCCATGGGTCGAAACTCCCTTTGATCCAACCGCCGTCCATGATCGTGGACGGCGGTTTCCGAAACGCATGCTCCCTGTATTGTTTGCTGACCGTGACGTGAGCCCACCTATCTCGCGCATTCCTTTACAGTTATTCCGCTGTCATTTAGTGAGCCTGCATAGTAACTTGCCGTCCTGGAAAGAGAACTAAACTCGTGAAGAGTTACAACGTTTACTTTCTCTCGTTTTTGTTAACATGGACGACGGAAAGATAAACAATCGAAAGAAGAAGCTCTAAGAAACACTCGACAAGTCAAGGAATGGAATTTAGAGCGAAGAAAACATCTGTCAAGGCGAAGGACAACCTTCCACCTCCAAAGATTTTTCGAGCTGCGGACTTTCTGTGAAATGCGCCAGCACTTCTACGAGTCTACGGTAGAGTAAATTACACATTTGATTGTAAATTTGTATCGAAATCGCTTTTTAATTGAGGGATTCTTCATATTCCTTACAGTTTTCGTAAAAGCTTTGAAAAATGTGCACAGTTCGCATCACCAAATGCTCTTCAAAATAACTTGCACATCGAGCGAAATCGCTTGCGCGTAGCTTCCCTCGAAGAAAGAATTGAACGCGTTTGGTCTTCAGAAACAAGTAAAGGCGTGTTTTAATAAATGTATCATTTAAAAAAGCTTACTGTCTCTTCTTCTGTGTACCTTCATTCAAAAAAATTCGAAAAGTAGTAATCTGACCTAAACAAACACAAATGCTCTGTTGTGGTTTGATTTCACGCGCGAGACAACATGAGAAGTCTCTTGCGGAAATTTTCAAAATTTTGACTTTGAGAATGTATTTTTGGCTAATTCTTAATTGACAGCTGATGTAATTTATTTAAAAGTAAGAAATTTTAACTATTCTAGATCAAGTGAGTTTTGTTTTTTCGAACCTATAAATTGTCCTTTCGTAATGCAACTGCTAATTTAGTGAAGCGATCATAAAACACGCAGCCTTCAATGGGTTAAATTCTCTTTGATTCCTGGAGTTGTGGTCATGTTAAAAAAGCTTCCTTGTCCAGATAACTTGAAATTAATACCGTAGATTAGACAACATCTATCTCTAGACGAACTGTCTACTTTTTTTAGGGTTTTGGTGAACTCGCCATTCACGACAACAAAACTGTGGAGCTGGTTTTTGGCGCGCTAGTTGAGAAAGGTGGGAGTTGTCAGCTGATCACGTGCTAAAAGCATCACGTGACGTTTCGGTCGCTAAGTAACCGTGGCGCATGCTCAACACAGTTCATTTCGACCCATGGCAGAGGTCCCTTTTCGTCCCGTCCGTCAGCTCAGCGAATACAAAGGAAAAGGGGCCTCTGTTAGCAGGGAAACCAAACTAACGATGTTTTCTTGGAAATGACTGCTCCCACACGTTATTACAGAATGGACACTCACTTCTCAACACGCTCTATTTTCATGACGGTAACTTGACTTACCGGGAATGAAAACGTTCCTTGTAATAGCTCTACAGGAAAAGGAAAAGACGTGAAGGATTGCTTTAAACTCAAAATTGGAGAGCTTGAAGGAAAACAATCTTTGTTCGAGGACATGCCTGTTGTTTCAGAGGAGATCTGAGTCTTGTCAGGCCCTCGTATGTAAAACATGAATTGTGTCAGATAAGCTTATATATTTCTCGTAGCGGTGCTAGCTTTCGCCTTTTCCAAAAGTAAATAACTTGGTAGAAAAATCTGTTGTTTGAAGATTACAGCTTGGGATAAGTCTGTCTGCAAGGGAAAGATAATTGCAAAAGCTGGTAGTCAAAATTAAAGCCACAGAAAACTCTCCTGAAATAAAGAGTATAAAGCGAATCAAGAGTATGCGGACCGCCGAGCCGGTCAAAGATAAACAATTTTGCGAGTTGTTTTGAAGCTCAATTCAGCTTTGAATTTTTTCACCTAAGAAAATGGTTACTAATGAAAAACTAATGAGGCAATTGCTAGAAACTTTTATTGCTAGTTTGTACGGTCTGAGCAAGTTAATTTGACTCGTTTTAGCTTCTTTTAATTAGCATGTTTTGACTAACGAGTCGCAAATCAGGGTCCCAAGGTGAATTTATAAGCTTGAATGCCGTTAGCTTCGCAGTTGCTGACAATTTCGGTAACCTAGAAAATTTTTAGTCCTGCTTCTTACTTGTTTTAAATCACGTCTAACACGGTTTGTGCTTGTTTACCATTTGTTATACACGCGGAAGGGGTTACCCCACTTTAAATAGGACATGCCATCAGAGCGAGCTCCCGCAAATATTGTACAAGTTGAAAGATTCAGTAAACGCCTTGGCAAAGCTCGATCACATGACTCTATCTCTGCAACTCTACTTTAATTTGAGCTGTGAAGGTGAAGATTGGCGTCGAATTGGCCTTCTCATTACCTAAAACTAAACTGAAATTTCATTGACACCACCTTTTTTATTTCAAGTTTAAAAGTGCACCTTTTCTTAATTTCATGATCAATCCCATAGGTCATTGCGTGTTCCAAGATGGCGGCCACAGGCGAACTTGCAGGGGTAAAAGCGCGAAATTTGAAGTGCATTTTCTGGAAAATGTTTGCGATCTACAAGATTTTACTTATTTCACTGGATTCTGGGAGAGGTTTAGAGCAGTTTGAGGTAAACATGTTTTAACATCACTAGTTCCCTGTAATATTATTTTATGCCAATTCATACCAATACAAATTAAGGGTAAGCCAGTGTTAACTTCCATATTATTTTATCCAAAATCGTAGGACTAGGCTATCGACCACTTGGGTATTATTTGATTTAAAACTTTATTCAGAGACTACGTAAAAAGTTTTAAAACAATGTAGGATTCCTTACAGCAGGGGTTTTGAGGAGCTCCGCTGTTAGGTTAACCTATCTATATACTAATGAATTTATTACTTTTAAGGTTATACATGGCCAAGAACTGGCCTATATTAGTAGACATATCCAGGGTAAGAATTAATCCATCTTTAGTCTTCGCCTTAACTCTGACCCTCTATTAGCCCCATCACCTTTTTTTTTATTTGAACAATTAAAATAATTTCCAGGTTTTTTTCAGTTAGTTATTTATAGTAGCTTCTAGTTTTTTAGAAACAAAGTTTGTAAGGCGCATATTTGTACGTCAATTTGTGCGGTATAAATAATTTGTTTGTCATTTTGAATGCGTAAGTGTTGAATCACTTTTGTTTTATCAGCAAATACATGTACATAAATTTGACAGCAATATAATAAAGTCATTTTCTCACATTCCACCACAGGGTACAGAAGAGCAAAGTTCGAGCAGAACGTTTAGTTTTCCTTGCGAAAGACAACCGACATACTTGCGTTACTGAGTCGCGTTACCTAGATTTTTACCGCAGGTCGAATCACTGAGATCGACTTCCACTAAAAAACGCAAAGTTGCCTTCTACGTGGAAAATGCGAATGTTTTATACATGGTTTTGCCTTCTTTGTTTGTTATTATACAGTACATAATAAGTAGTGAACATGAGGATGAGTAAATGATAAAAAAATATACATACAGCTGTAATGTGATGTCTCACCACTGAAATAGCCACATGTGGTGACATGTGACCCCCACACCAATCACACTTGAGATCAAAATATTCCTCTTTTTAGAAACAACAATGTACCAACTTACATTGCACATCAACTTTGCAGGACTTGGTGTCATTGTTACCAACGCCATTCCAAGTCAGGCACTCATAACCGCCAGCTTCGCTCAGTGAAATGTTTGCAATGACAAGCCTCTTGGTGTATGATACAACTTCACCTCCTCTGATCCATACAGTATTGGGCACAGGGTTACCAGTAGCATTGCAAAAAAGTGTTGCATTGCCCCCTTCAGTAACTGGAGTTGAACACTGTTGGATGGTCACACTGGGTTTATCTGGAAGAGATAAATAAATTAACAGTATGAGGTCAGACTCTGGAAAACAAGGATTCAATAAACAATAGGACTCTTTTCTCACATTCCTTTAAATTACACACATGAGAGAACCAATTCTAAGTTTTCTTGAAAACGGCCTTGAGAATGATTATAACGATCTTACTTTCAAAGATGTGCCCTTTGATATAGATCCCTGCAAAGGATTTTACTGCTGTTCTATGCCTTATTTTCCATAATTGATGTCTCTGAAATTAACCAGGTATAGAGTATGAACAACACTTTGCAAATACAACTAAACAACCCCTCCTACATTGCAAGTTACGTTAACAAAATTACATTATTCTAGCATAAACATGAATTTTGACTTACACTGCACATCAATTGTACAGGACTTGGTGTCATTGTTCCTTATGGTATTCCAAGCCTGGCACTCATAACTGCCGGATTCATTCCGTAAAATATTTGCAATGACGAGCCTCTTACTGTATGATACAACATTGCCTGCTTTGATCCATGCAGTATTGGGTACAGGATTACCAGTAGCATTGCAATAGAGTGTTGCATTTTCGCCCTCAGTAACTGGGGTAGAACATTGTTGGATTGTCACAGTGGGTTCATCTGGAAATCAAGCAATAAAAACAGGTTATAACAGTGACCACACATTGCAACAGAGTCAGCAAAACAAAGAAAACCCTTGCAATAGTTCAATGGTTAATTGAGTTGTTGATCTGTCTTGTTGGTGTCGTCAGTAAGTCGTTTGTGAGGTCCAGTAAACTAGCTTTCCAAAGTGATTGGTTGATAGAAGTATGTACTGTAGGTAACGCAGTTAGCAAAGTCCCAATGCCAACAACTACATGCAACTTACAAACGACTTATTGACGACACCAACAAGACAGACAAACGATAGACAAAACTGGCTTTCTTTATGAACAATAGACCAATGGTTATTTGACGAAAAAAAGATGGATTGAAATTGCACCAATTCCGTTTTACAGTCTTCACAGCCAATGCCATACCTTACCCTTACCTAACAGACGAACAAAAACATTTTGAGCTTCTTGACCTATCAGGACAATGGCTAGAGACTTATAATCTACTTACAATTCACAATTAACTTGACTCTGATGATGACTTTGACTTAGGTTGTGGAAAGGTTAGTCAATTTATCTCAAACAGTCCTTCTCCGGACTACATTCACCCAGACGATCATACTTCTCCTGGGTTAAAACTATATACAGATTTTTGCTGATGTCTTTACTCTGGAGCACCTTTGTAGCCTGAAATTATGAGGGCAATACGTAACTTGTCGATAAGGCAATATTTACACAGAGTGTAGGTACCACTTGTGAGCAATGCAGGCAATAAGCAAGTGAATGTGGGCAAAATGCGAATAAAGTGGTAACCATGGTAACCACGGGTCGCCTCCATAGAGAAAAGGACTCCAAGCGAATAGTAAGTGCTTGGAGGAGGGAGGAGCCGTTAGGAGGCAGCCAGGGGGACGACCCTTCAAACATAGAATCTCGAAGCACGCAAGATGGCCAGGAATTGCAAACAGGGTGGCAAAGCAAAAGGCAACAACCAAAGATGAGGTGGTTCGAATACATCTTTGGAAGCATCGCTTTTCCAGCGCCCCAAAACGTACATGAGGTGATCCAGAAGAACAGCCTTAGCTGAAGACGTGGCTGCCCCAATTCGGAAACTGTGACTTGAATAATCACCTGGCAGACCAGCAGAAATGAGAATAGCTCTTTATCTGTCAGTGAGTAATGAGCAAGTCAGAGGAAAGCCATTCTCGAAGAGGAACAAGTGGGCAGGATGGTAACCTCGACGCACAAAATAGGAGACAACTTCTTTAACTGCAAACAGGGGAGGAGAACCACGCCCAATCAAAGTGTTGCACCCCTTTCGAGGGGTCAGTTTTGGATGCTGTAATGTAGACTTGAAGGCAAGAGGGATTGAGAGGAACGTCGAGAGCAATATCAGAAACAGAGAGATGAAGGCTAGGGTTAAAGGTGCAAGACTGGGAACGGTCTGAAGTCTGCTGACATCAGAAAACCAAAATGAGACAACAAACAAGCAGCTCAAAACATAACGTTACAAAAGAAGTTAAAATCCAAGGCAGAATGAATTACGCGAAGAATGTTACTGCAAGTTGGCAGACGAGACTTGGAGGGTAATGCACCCTGTAAATGGTTGATTCCTCTGATAACTGTTTGAAAAGGATGGTAGTTCTCCAACGAGTCGGGGAATCCCCGATCGACATGAAGAGACCGAACTGCAGATAAATACGCTTTAATAGAGGAGTGCCTCAGAAACTCAGCCAGGTACGTGGCAAAAAGACACAAGGTCCATTCGTTGGCTGGACATGCAGAGCCAAAGGGAGTAGGATGACAAATCATAACAAAAAATTGATGAACTTTTTTCCTGAGCACAAGGATAGGTGCGGCGCGTTGAAGCAGCCAAGCAGCCAAAACGTGGAAAGGCCTGTGTAAAGCGTAATGCATGAAACACTATCTGTTAAGCTTTAAAGCGCATAGCTATCGATCACTGAAACCTGAATACCTTAAACAGGCATAAATTTAGGTTGTATCATGCACTGCACTCAAAAATCTTGAACATGGTTGGCAGTCACAGACTTGGGAGTTACATGTGAGATACTAAGCTTTTCTTGTCAAAACAGAGTACTGGTAGTAAACTAATCCGTGTAAAAAAGGAAGGAAGGAAAAGAAAACATTTGCAAGGCTTAAATTCGATATTTTAGCACTGAGTTTAAATTAAAAACGTCTGGGGTATAAATTTGCATTTTCTATTAGCACCATTTTGCACAAGTCATATAGTATTGAGCTCAGCTTCCTTGTGACAAAAATACGCGTAGGTATTTGTACAATCTTACTGCAATTTAAAGCTTCTCTTAACTTCTGGTATTCCCAAAATAATTTTTAAAGTTCCATAGGCTCACTGGAAACAAGTAAACAGTACTGGTTATAAACTGTTCACCATAACTCTTACCAACTTCACAACATATCAGATGCATTATTAAGTTCCTCACGAAAGAGGTCTACCAAAATGCTAGTGCACGCTTTCATAATGGGTTGTGCTGACTACTGTAGTAGCCTGCCTTACGGTTTACCCATCACTCATGCCAATAAGCTGCAACGTATGCAAAATGCAGCATCTAGGCTAATCTGCTCCACTGCTCGCTACCTGTTTGATTTAGATTACTGATTTTAGATTATTCATTTTAAGTTTTTAGCGGAGCTCTTTTGCGGGCTGCAGGCCCGCAGGGCGGAGCACCATACTCATGGAGAATATATATATCCATGCAAGTCACTTTTCATGGTCACGACGTCAGGTGACCGTACGACGTACCGTGTACCATATTTTATGAAAGATGTTCGAAGTGTCTGAATACTCGGGCGTTTACATATTGATGAAAAAATCGCGGATTGTGCTCGAACTAACGCTTTAGTCTAAACCATCTTTTTTAAGGCGTAAGTAAAAGGATGAATTTCCTTGGATATTTTACCAAACTAACGATGTTTTCTTGGAAATGACTGCTTCCACACGTTATTACAGAATGGACACTCACTTCTCAACACGCTCTATTTTCATGACGGTAACTTGACTTACCGGGAATGAAAACGTTCCTTGTAAAAGCTCTACAGGAAAAGGAAAAGACGTGAAGGATTGCTTTAAACTCGAAATTGGAGAGCTTGAAGGAAAACAATCTTTGTTCGAGGACGTGCTTGTTGTTTCAGAGGAGATCTGAGTCTTGTCAGGCCCTCGTATGTAAAACATGAATTGTGTCAGATAAGCTTATATATTTTGCGTAGCGGTACTAGCTTTCGCCTTTTCCAAAAGTAAATAACTTGGTAGAAAAATCTGTTGTTTGAAGATTACAGCTTGGGATAAGTCCGTCTGCAAGGGAAAGATAATTGCAAAAGCTGGTAGTCAAAATTAAAGCCACAGAAAACTCGCCTAAAATAAAGACTATAAAGCGAGTCTACAGTATGCGGACCGCCGAGCCGGTCAAAGATAAACAATTTTGCGAGTTGTTTTGAAGCTCAATTCAGCTTTGAATTTTTTCACCTAAGAAAATGGTTACTAATGAAAAACTAATGAGGCAATTGCTAGAAACTCTTTTAGTGCTAGTTTTTACGGTCTGAGCAAGTTAAATTTGACTCGTTTTAGCTCCTTTTTTTAGCATGTTTTGACTAACGAGTCGCAAATCAGGGTCCCAAGGTGAAAGTATAAACTTGAATGCCTTTAGCTTTGCAGTTGCTGACAATTAAGTGCTTTTCTTTAAGTCTGAGAAAGCTTTCAGAGAGTTTCGGTAAGCTAAAAAGTTTTTAGTCTTGCTTCTTACTTGTTTTAAATCACGTCTAACACCTTTTGTGCTTGTTTACCATTTCCTATACACGCGGAAAGGGTTACCCCACTTTAAGTAGGACATGCCATCAGAGCGAGCTCCCGCAAATATTGTACAAGTTGAAAGATTCAGTAAACGCCTTGGCAAAGCTCGATCACATGACTCTATCTCTGCAACTCTACTTTAATTTGAGCTGTGAAGGTGAAGATTGGCGTCGAATTGGCCTTCTGATTGCCTGAAACTAAACTGAAATTTCATTGACACCACCTTTTTTATTTCAAGTTTAAACGTGCACCTTTTTTTAATTTCATCATCAATCCCATAGTTCATTGCGTGTTCCAAGATGGCGGCCACAGGCGAACTTGCAGGGGTAAAAGTGCGACATTTCAAGTGTATTTTCTGGAAAATGTTTGCGATATACAAGATTTTACATATTTTACTAGATTCTGGGAGAGAATTAGAGCAGTTTGAGGTAAACATCTTTTAACATCACTGGTTCCCTGTAATAGTATTTTATGCCAATTCATACCAATACAAATTAAGGGTAAGCCAGTGTTAACTTGCTTATTATTTTATCCAAAATCGTAGGACTAGGCTATCGACCACTTGGGTATTATTTGATTTAAAACTTTATTCAGAGACTCCGTAACAAGTTATGAAACAATGTAGGATTCCTTACGGGTTTTGAGGAGCTCTGCTGTTAGGTTAACCTATCTATATACTAATTAATTATATTCTTTAAGGTTATACATGGCCAAGAACTGGCCTATATTATTATCCATGTTAAGAATCAATCCATCTTTAGTCTTCGCCTTAACTTTGACCCTCTATTAGCACCACCACCTTTTTTTTATATTTGACCAATTAAAATAATTTCCAGATTTTTTTTTCAGTTAGTTAGTTGAAGTAGCAACTAGTTTTTTTGGAAACAAAGTTTGTAAGGCGCATATTCATACGTCAATCTGTGCGGTATAATTAACTTGTTTGTAACTTCGAATGCGTGAGTGTTGAATCACTTTTGTTTCAGCAGCAAATACATGTCCATGAATTTGACAGCAATATAATAAAGTCATTTTCTCCCATCGCACCTGACGTAAACGCAAAGTTGCCATCTACGTAGAAAATGCCAATGCTTTATACATGGTTTTGCCTTCTTTGTTTGTTATATACAGTACATGATAAGAAGTGAACGTGGGGATGAGTAAACGATAAAGAAAATGTACATACAGCTGTAATGTGATGTCTCACCACTGAAATAGCCACATGTGGTGACATGTGACCCCCACAACAATCAAACTTGAGATCAAAACATTCCTCTTTTAAGAAACAACAATGTACCAACTTACATTGCACATCAACTTTGCAGGACTTGGTGTCATTGTTCCCAACGCCATTCCAAGCCAGGCACTCATAACCGCCAGCTTCACTCAGTGAAATATTTTCAATGACAAGCCTCTTGGTGTATGATACAACTTCACCTCCTCTGATCCATGCAGTATTGGGTACAGGGTTACCGGTAGCATTGCAAAAAAGTGTTGCATTGCCTCCCTCAGTAACTGGAGTTGAACACTGTTGGATGGTCACACTGGGTTTATCTGGAAGAGGTAAATAAATTAACAGTGTGAGGTCAGACTCTGCAAACAAGGATTCAATAAACAATAGGACTCTTTTCTCGCATTCCTTTAAATTACACACATGAGAGAACCAATTCTAAGTTTTCTTGAAAACGGCCTTGAGAATGATTATAACGATTCCAGTTTCAAAGATGTGCCCTTTGATATCGATTCCTGCAAGGGATTTTACTGCTGTTTTATGTTTTATTTTCCATTATTGATGTCTCTTAAATTAACAAGGTATAGGTCATGTACAGCACTTTGCAAATACAACTAAACATACACCTCCTACATTGCAAGTTACGTTAACAAAATTACATTATTCTAGTATAAACATGAATTTTGACTTACACTGCACATCAATTGTACAGGACTTGGTGTCGTTGTTCCTTATGGTATTCCAAGCCTGGCACTCATAACTGCCGGATTCATTCCGTAAAATATTTGCAATGACGATCCTCTTACTGTATGATACAACATTGCCTGCTTTGATCCATGCAGTATTGGGCACAGGATTACCAGTAGCATTGCAATAGAGTGTTGCATTTTCGCCCTCAGTAACTGGGGTAGAACATTGTTGGATTGTCACAGTGGGTTCATCTGGAAATCAAGCAATAAAAAAAAAGGTCATAACAGTGACCACACAGTGCAACAGAGTCAGTAAAAGAAAGACAAACCCTTGCAATAGTTCAATGGTTAATTGAGTTGTTGATCTGTCTTGTTGGTGTCGTCAGTAAGTCGTTTGTAAGGTCCAGTAAACTAGCTTTCTAGAGTGATTGGTTGATAGAAGTATGTACTGTAGGTAACGCAGTTAGCAGAGTCCCAATGCCAACAACTACATGCAACTTACAAACGACTTATTGACGACACCAACAAGACAGACAAACGATAGACAAAACTGGCTTTCTTTATGAACAATAGACCAATGGACATTTGACGAACAAAAGATGGATCGAAATTGCACCAATTCCGTTTTACAGTCCTCACAGCCAATGCCATGCCTTACCTAACAGACGAACAAAAACATTTTGAGCTTCTTGACCTATCAGGACAATGGCTAGAGACTTGTAATCTACTTACAATTCACAATTAACTTGAATCTGATGATGACGTCGACTTAGGTTATGGAAAGGTTAGTCAATGTCATCTCTAACAGTCCTTCTCCGGACTACATTCACCCAGACGATCACACTTTACCGACGTACGTCATGACTCCTGGGTTAAAACTATATATACAGCTTTTTGCTGATGTCTGTACTCTGGAGCACCTTTGTAGCCTTAGATTATGAGGGCAATACATAACTTGTCGATAAGGCAATATTTACATGGAGGGTAGGTGCCACTTGTGAGCAATGCAGGGAAAATACAAATAACAGGGGTGAATATGTTAACCTCCAAAGGGCCACCTCCCCCTGACACCTGTCACACTGATCTCTCAGTGGAGAATTAAAAAAACGTAACGAGAACTTACCTGAACACCGAACCTTCATGGAACCTACAGGCGGACGGGAGAAGGCAGATGAGACGGCAAAAGTGGCAAAGCTTCTTAAAGCAAACCATGAAGGCAAATCTACGCGGCAATGACTCTAATGCACATGTGCAAAGCGGTCACCGCTGGGCAACAGAACATCTCCAAGTTAAATACAATTATTGATAATCTCATTTAACTTGTCGATAACGCAATATTTACATTTAATGTGGAAGGTAGGTGCCACTTGTGAGCAATGCAGGCAATAAGCAAGTGAATGTGGCCAAAATGCTAATAAGGGGGTAACCATGGTAACTACGGGTCACCTCCATAGAGAAAAGGACTCCAAGCCTAATAGTAAGTGCTTGGACGAGGGAGGAGCCCTTCAAACATAGAATCTCGAAGCACGCAAGATGGCCAGGAATTGGAAACAGGGTGGCAAAGCAAAAGGCAACAACCAACCAATCGAGGATCCCTGGTGGAAAAACAACAAGGCCCACAGTGCTACCCAGCGACAAGAAAATAAACTACGGGTGGCAAGCAGGCAATTAGCAACACTAAAGTTAGTTTCACTCACCAATCTATCCACCATTGATTTGGCTGCGCGAGTTATAACATCAGGTGGAGTTCGAATATATCGTTTGTAAGCATCGCTTTTCCAGCGTCTCAAGACTTAGATGAAGTGGTTCGAATATATCTTTGGAAGCATCGCTTTTCCAGCGCCCCAAAACGTAAATGAGAAGATCCAGAAGAACAGCCTTCGCTGAAAAGGTGGCTGCCCCAATTCGGAAAATGGGACTTGAATAGTCACCTGGCAGACCAGCAGAAATGAGAATAGCTCTTAATCTGTCAGTGAGTAATGAGCAAGTCAGAGGAAAGCCATTCTCGAAGAGGAACAAGAGGCCAGGACAGTTACCTCGACGCACAAGACAGGAGACAACTTCTTTAACTGCAAACAGGGGAGGAGAACGACGCCCAATCAAAATGTTGCACCCCTTTCGAAAGGGGTCAGTTTTGGATGCTGTAATGAAGACTTGAAGGCAAAAAGGATTGAGAGGAACGTCAAGAGCAATATCAGAAACAGAGAGATGAAGGCTACTAGGGTTAAAGGTGCAAAACTGGGAACGGTCTGAAGTCTGCTGACATCAGAAAACCAAAATAAGACAACAAACAAGCAGCCCAAAACATAACATTACAAAAGAAGTTAAAATCCAGGAAAGAATGAATTACGCGAAGAATGTTACTGCAAGTTGGCAGACGAGACTTGGAGGGTAATGCACCCTGTAAATGGTTAATTCCTCTGACAACTGTTTGAAGGGGAAGGCAGTTCTCCAGGGGATCGGGGAATCCCCGATTGACATGAAGAGACCCAACCGCAGATAAATAAGTTTTAATAGAAGAGTGCCTCAGAAACTCAGCCAGGTACGTGGCAAAAAGACACAAGGTCCATTCGTTGGCTGGACATGCAGAGCCAAAGGGAGTAGGATGACCAATCATAACAAAATTTATGAACTTTTTTCCTGAGCACAAGGATAGGTGTTGCGCCTTGAAGCAGCCAAGCAGCCAAAACGTGCAAAGGCCTGTGTAAAGCGTAATGCATGAAAAACTATCTATTAAGCTTTACAGCGCATAGCCATTGATCACTGAAACCCGAATACTTTAAACAGGCATAAATTTAGGTTGTATCATGCACCGCACTCAAAAATCTCGAACATGGTTGGCAGTCACAGACTTGCGAATTACAAGTGAGATACTAAGCTTTTCTTGTCAAAACAGAGTAATGGTAGTAAACTAATCCGTGTAAAAAAGGAAGGAAGGAAAAGAAAACATTTGCAAGGATTAAATTCGATACTTTAGGACTGCGTTTAAATGAAAAACGTCTGGGTTAGAAATTTACATTTTCTATTAGCACCAATTTGTACAAGTCATAAAGTATTGAGCTCAGTTTCCTTGTGACAAAAATACACGTAGGTATTTGTACAATCTTACTGCAATTTAAAGCTTCTTCGTAACTTCTGGTATTTCCAAAATAATTTTTAAAGTTCCATAGTAAACAGTAATGGTTATAAACTGTTCACCATAACCTTTACCAACTTCACAATATATCAGACGCATTATTAAGTTCTTTACCAAAGAGTTCTACCAAAATGCTAGTGCACGCCTTCATAATGGGTCTTGCTGACTACTGTAGTAGCCTGCCTTACGGTTTACCCATCACTCATGCCAATAAGCTGCAAGGTATGCAAAATGCAGCATCTAGGCTAGTCTGTTCCACTGCTCGCTACCTGTTCGATCTAGATTATTGATTTTAGATTATTCATTTTAAGTTTTTAGAGGAGCTCTTTTGCGGGCCACAGGCCCGCAGGGTGGAGCACCATACTCATGGAGGATATATATCCATGCAAGTCACTTTTTCATGGTCACGACTTCACGTGACCGTACGACGTATCATGTACCACATTTCATGTAAGATGTTCGAAGTGTCTGAATACTCGCGTGTTGACATATTGGTGAAAAAATGGCTAACTGCGCTCGAACTAACGCTTTAGACTAAACCATCTTTTTTAGGGCGTAAGTAAAATGATGAACTTCCTTGGATATTTTACCAAAATAACGATGTTTTCTTGGAAATGACTGCTTCCACACGTTATTACAGAATGGACACACTTCTCAAAACGCTCTATTTTCATGACGGTAACTTGAGTTACCGAGAATGAAAACGTTCCTTGTAATAGCTCTACAGGAAAAGGAAAAGACGTGAAGGATTGCTTTAAACTCGAAATTGGAGAGCTTGAAGGAAAACAATCTTTGTTCGAGGACATGCTTGTTGTTTCAGAGGATATCTGAGTCTTGTCAGGCCCTCGTATGTAAACCATGAATTGTGTCAGATAAGCTTACATATTTCTCGTAGCAGTGCCAGCTTTAGCCTTTTCCAAAATTAAATAACTTGGTAGAAAAATCTGTTGTTTGAAGATTACGGCTTGGGATAAGTCCGTCTGCAAGGGAAAGATAATTGCAAAAGCTGGTAGTCAAAATTAAAGCCACAGAAAACTCGCCTGAAATAACGACTATAAAGCGAATCAACAGTATGCTGGGCGCCGAGTTGTTTTGAAGCTCAATTTAGCTGTGAATTGTTTCACCTAAGAAAATGGTTACTAATGAAAAACTAATGAGGCAATTGCTAGAAACTTTTATTGCTAGTTTTTACGGTCTGAGCAAGTTAATTTGACTCGTTTTAGCTTCTTTTTTTTGTAGCATGTTTTGACTATTTAGTCGCAAATCAGGGTCACAAGGTGAAAGTATAAGCTTGAATGCCTTTAGCTTTTTTCTTTAAGTCAGAGAAAGCTTTCAGAGAGTTTCGGTTAGCTAGAAAGTTTTTAGTCCTGCTTCTTACTTGTTTTAAATCACGTCTAACACGGTTTGTGTTTGTTTACCATTTGCTATATACCGGAAAAATGTCGTCGTTCTTATAGAGAGTGCGCTGGATTTTCGATTCATTTCGATTTAAGAACGAGTTCCCAGAGTTTATTCCCAGCCTGGCCTTAGTTTCAGTGGTTTCTGCAGCAAGCAAAAGTGTTTTTACGGAGTGTAGAGAAAAGCCAATGACGAAATCGATTTGTTGATAATATGGCCGTACGAAGTGTACTTCCAGGCCTGAAAAGACATTTATTTCCACTGTTGTGTTATCCTGCAATTAGAATCTATATATGCTTTACTTTAAAAACGGCACTGAAACTGACTTCGGCTCGCATGTTATTTGCCATATCACTGGCTGATTCAGCAAATATAGCAGCTTAAGACTGTTGCTATCTAGAGTATCAAAATTAGGGTATTAACACTAATCATGACTCAGTAATTTTTCAAACAACTCAGTACCATGAAGGCAATGTCACATTTCGCATTAAGATACAGTTCATTATGTTTTGTTTTGCAGTGGGTATGGTTTTCAAATATTGTAGAACTGTTATTGAATCATAACCATGTTCATTAGCTTTTAAAATAACTGGTGTCCTTGAGCTTCTTAAAAAGCTTTTGGTGTTTCTAATACCACAGGAGGGGAGCGCAGCACATCAAACTCTTCTAAAACTAACAATTAATTATAAATAAACCAACAGGAATTGACAATTGACGAGTAAATTTGCAATTCAACAGTGGGTCTCCATATTGACTCCTTCTCAAACAATTTTACTATGAACAGTGGAAATCAACATCAACCTTCATCAATAATAATCATAATCTTTATCAATAATAACTGGTCGATTACCAAAGCATATGTATCACTCAGACACAGTGATGAGGATCCATACAGCAGCTCACTCCGCCCCCCCCCCCCCCCCACACACACACACGCACACAATACAGGTTCCTGACACAGGGCTGAATGCCCTGTGTCAGTATCAACAACCACCCAATCTAGATCTCTCGAGGCGTGGATGGATCTAGCTTACTTACAGCTGTTGGTATTAACAGGGATTTTTGTTGTTGGCAAGCTGATGTAAATCAGGTCAGGTCAGGTCATAATCATCAGTGAAAAGGGAAGGAATTTATTTCAGCCTGATTGGTAAAAACCTTGATATGTAGACATAGGATTAAACAAACTCCTAGAAAATGTTTGTCTTCATAAACAAATATAACCAAGTGAGACATTTTCCTGGAATTCTTTCAGCGACCTCTTGATTTTCTTTCTATTTTCACTCTCTAACAACGAGGCATTTACAATCTCCTCACAGGAAGAGTCAAACAAAATCCTGAACTCTTGTCTTACTAAAAAGGTGATTTATTTAAGTTAAAATCCTTCATCCAGTGCCGTCAGGTTAAGACAGTATATGCACACTCCAGTGTAAAAATGTTATGAGTAGGCGTTCGTCGTTGAAATTATGTTGATATTATAATGTCTGACTAAAGTCCAGGGAAGAATAAAAACAAATTTCATTTAAGACCGTACTGGTAGCTCTGTTCGCCTCTACAATCGAAAGTCAGACCACGCTATCGTACCTGTCCTGCTTTGCGAACGAAAAGCATCCATCGGCTTTGCAGTAAAACTTCTTTGCTTATCGAGACAGATCCTCATAAAACAATGCTTGTTCGTAACCATATCTTCAAGTTAAAAACATAGCAAACATCAAAATCTCGAGTAGCCTGAGTGCTTCGATCTTGCATCTCCTTCAACACAATTATTTCGATTCCCTTGACCCAAAATGCTGGATCCGAGGAATACTGAGTTCTTTCTCTCCATATCGCCAAAAGGAATACGCAAACCACTGCTTATTAGGCGCTTCAGCTACGAGAAACCTTTCCCAACTCTGCCAAGTTCCTTCCACTTTAACGCCATGTTGGTTTTTTTATCAAGTCGATTGACGTCACATTAGCTAATCACGTGATATTTTGGCCGCGCGAGCCGGCGACATTTTTGAAGTCAAATTTGCGCTATTTTCACCGCGAAAAAAGTACATTTGAAAAGTTTGATGCCGGTTTAAAGCTGAGAATCGTTTTTTGTACACATAAAACAATCAAAAACCGAAGAAAAAATTTTCGTGTCATATACACTTTAAATAGGACATGCCATCAGAGCGAGCTCCCGCGAATATTGTACAAGTTGAAAGATTCAGTAAACACCTTGGCAAAGCTCGATCACATGACTCTATCTCTGCAACTCTACTTTAATTTGAGCTGTGAAGGTGAAGATTGGCGTCGAATTGGCCTTCTCATTACCTAAAACTAAACTGAAATTTCATTGACACCACCTTTTTTTTTCAAGTTTAAACTTGCACCTTTTCTTAATTTCATCATCAATCCCATAGGTCATTGCGTGTTCCAAGATGGCCGCCACAGGCGAACTTGCAGTGATAAAAGCGCGAAATTTGAAGTGTACTTTCTGGAAAATGTTTGCGATCTACAAGATTTTACATATTTCACTGGATTCTGGGATAGATTTAGAGCAGTTTGAGGTACACATGTTTTAACATCACTGGTTTCCTTTAATATTATTTTATTCCAATTCATACCAATACAAATTAAGGGTAAGCCAGTGTTAACTTGCATATTATTTTATCCAAAATCGTAGCACTAGGTTATTGACCACTTGGGTATTATTTGATCCAAGACTTTATTCAGAGACTCCGTAACAAGTTATAAAACAATGTAGGATTCCTTACAGCAGGGGTTTTGAGGAGCTCTGCTATTAGGTTAACCTATCTATATACTAATTAATTTATTACTTTTAAGGCTATACATGGCCAAGAACTGGCCTATATTAGTACACTTATCCATGTTAAGAATCAATCCATCTTTAGTCTTCGCTTTAACTCTGACCCTCTATTAACACCATCACATTTTTTTGATATTTGACCAATTAAGAGTGAATGTCAGTAAAAATCAAAGAAAATTTAGAAAATCTCAGCCACGGTCAAAAAATCGATTCGTCTCATTCCTTGTCTACGCAACCTTAATGTATGTGAGAAAGTGAAATGGGGTTCATTTCTTGAAATATTCTATTTACCGGGAATAAAATTCGAGTTTCAGTTTATGTGACCTCCAAATGTTGCACTTTTCGGGTAGTTCCTACGCTCATTAAAATGTAACAGCCAGACTTCCCTAACTATAAATAAAAATATTGGGCCTTCTTCATTCTAGATATAGTGATATTTTTTGTCTCGCGTTGTTTTTGTAAGAGAAAGACACGGATTGCGAAGCAACATATGGGAAATGTAAAAAACACCAAAAACATGGACCAAAGTAGCTCAACGAAAATGCATGTGGTGGTGCATTAAAATCTCCCAGTCTTTATCCAGGGATACTTTAAGATGGTTCTTCATTGCCGTTATTTTAATTTTCTGGGACCTTCTAATATTGCAATGCAAACACAAAGTGAACTTCTGTAAAACTACATATGGCGTCAAGTTCAAATACAACAAAGAGCTCAGTATGCGTTCAACAAGAAAAACGTTTGGTACGAATACGGCAACTTGCCATCGTAAAAATCAACGTAAACTTTTGAAACGTTCCTTGTTGCACTGTTTTGCTTATACTCTTTCAAATTAATACAAGGTCTTTGCAAATAACGTACATGCCGTAACTAATTCCTTAGTGAGTCTTCCCAGACAGTAGTTCCAATTATAGGGCATGTCGGCACTTTAACCGCTTCCTTCGCAAGTTACACGAAAATACATCTTAAATGTATTAAGGAATGTTTTTTGGGAAAAATTTGAAACCTTGGTTTTTAGTTTGCTGAAATCAAACGAGCGACAATAAACCGAAACTCCACATTGGGTGTGAACCGGATCGATTGAAGATCAACACATCGGTATGTCAAGTAACGCCTGATCGTACATCCGTGACGGTCTGGTTTCTGGTCTCCAGATAATTCACATTCACTTTTTCTGCAAACATGAAGTAAAGTAAACATAATTTCCTCGTGCATGCGGCTAGAACAAAAGAAAGTTATTTTATGAGACGCGAACAGACTTCTAGAGAATGTTGGGGAGGTGTGTCGTTCGTTAGGGAAAGGGGGAGTCGGGGGAGAGATGAGGCTGTCAATGTCTCACACAGTTCAATTTGTTCAAGCTTGCTGGCTTGCTGAACGTGTAGGCACAGTATTTATTTAATAAATTAATTCACAGACCGTTTCATGGCGAAACAATGGGGACCGTCAGACATCGAGGCATTGTTGGAACGGGTATCCGAAGCTGAATTTCCGCGGTCTTATTACAACAAGTAGTAGGCTATGCAAACTGGAGTGGTAAGCCTCGGCCTGAGCTGCAGAGTCAGTATCATCATTATCACCCTCTTTCCCTGTTTTTTCCACTCTGCGTTTCTTAGGTGGCAGACGACCAAAGAAGCCAGTGATCTTTTGTGCACTGAAACCTCGTCGGGTTGAAATCGACGCGCCCCGTTTGGTCCCCGCCTCACTGACGTCGTATGGATTACATTTATGTCCAGGTTCCCTTCTTTTGTGAAACTGTTCCGTTAGGAATTTTTTCTGCTTGTTAGTAAATCGTGTCTTCTTTCTGATAGTCTTCGAGGCCCAGCCCTTAGTAAACCACCGTCAGCTTGCAAGCGTACAATCTCGTTGCTTTATCGTACAGAGTTTCTTCCTACAGTGCTATTTTATGTCTTCTTGTAGCATTGTATGCCTGCAGGTAGGTAAAATGGCCGTACGCTTTCACGCTTCTTTCTTCAGAGCAGCGAAGAACACGCCCTCCTCCCCGTCATTAAAATTGCCTGTGGCTGGCAGCTCTAAACGTTGTCGCGCATGTTACACGCTGGGATGGAGGAACCAGAACTTCAAGTGGTTATTGTGTAGCTCCTTCGAATCTGGCCCAGGGAATCAGACTCGCCGCTCCGAAATTGAATCCTCTCGAGCTAGCAAGTTTGTATGGAAGTTTAGCTAAGTCATCGAATGCTTGGAACTCCTGTCCTGAAAAGGAGATAGAATTTCGAACAGAAGCCCAACATGCAGACAGACTTCTGTGCAGTGTTCTCTGTTACTGTTGTACGATACGCTCTGGTATCCTCGTTCTAGCTGACAACGTTTGGAATTCTTATTATCTCACACGATGATATCTTCGGGAACTTCCTAAATACGTGAGTAGTATATCGGGAAGTAAACAAATACCACCAGATTCACAGAAGTTTAAATTCTGATTTTAAAAACCCCAGATATTAAAAAAAATTTATTCACTAACATATTTATAAAGTGGGAGTTTTAAAAAAAGAAAATAACCGGCTGAGAGTCAAGTAGCATAAAATTGATCCAATATTAACTTAAAAAAGAATTATATTTTATAGATGGCTGCCGGATTCAATAACCGGCAGATCACCGAAGCAATTCAAAACCTACCGCCTGAGCTACGTGAGATAATTTACAAACATTACCTCGCCATAAAACTGAGAGAGCGAGAGGCTTTGGGTTGGAACTTGGTTCACGATGAACTTTTAATACAACCTTTTTGTTCTGAAAGACAGCGGCTTGTCCATATTCTGGTGTGTGTAGCTTATATGCACTGTTGTCAGGGAGGGTGTTGTTACCCTTGTTATAAACAAGAAGAAATATTACATGAACTAACCATCTCTGTCACAATATATGATATAACCCTTGTTAAGTATTGCACTGGTATATGGGAAGAGGACCACATTCCCTAAGTTGTGTTTACGGTGCGTGACTTCGCGGTCTGGTGAAACTCACAGACAATGACGTTATTTATATTGTCATACAACTTTGAAGGGAAACCCCCTTTACAACAGAATATAAATACAGACGCTTTCAATTGTCTGTCTAACGCGTTAGACAGTTTTTGGAAAAAAAAGTCAAGTTTGAAAAAATAGAGTGAAACTTCTTAAATCACTCATCCTGAAAATAACTCTTGGTCTTAAAATTTTTCAAGCCTTCAGGAATGCAGACGCTATTATTTAAATATATTGTGGTCTCTGTTCCTTACATTAATTCATAAACAAAATATTCATTTCAGTCAGCAGATGTTTTGAGACCTATTTTATAAACAAATTGATAAGATTCATCTTCTAGATCTTCAGCAAGGCGTTTAGGGGCCCATACAAGAAATTCATCTCCACATTTTGTTTTTAAAGTTAAAATAGCTGAAATCCCATATTTACCTTCCCGGTGTGAAACTTTTTTTAATTTTGTATACATCATCTGAAATATTTCTCCATTTTAAAATTTCTCTTCTTTTAAAACTTTCTTTAGTTGGCCATTCTTCTGAGATCTCTTGTTGATCTGAATATACATCTTCTTTTAGGCAGTCTTGTAAGATTTCTTGTTGATTTATAAATACATCCTTTGTTAGCCAGTCTTGTGAGATCGCTTGTTGATCTGTACAGACATCCATAGTAAGATATATTGGAAGAGATATTTGTTTAATAGGGTGTTCTTTTTCTGTGAAGCGGAACACATACCGAAAGGTGACGGCAATTTCGAAGGGTGTTGGAAATTCTGAAAAGTGCTGTTGAATTCGAACATTTTTTTTTAATTCCGAAAGGTGCTGATTTTTGTCTAACTCTTTTTTTTCTCACACCCTTCAGAATTTCCGACACCTTTCGGAAGCCATCACCATATATATCCGTGGGAAAGCCCTAACATATAAGATCTGCTTTTTAAGACAGGAAACTGTCTAACGCATTAGACAGACAATTGAAATACTCAATGACTCATTTCCTCGGGAAAGTCCCTGTGGTATTAGATCATACACTTCTGGTTGTCTCCCACTCACGTGCGCTATCACGCTTTGTTTCATGTGTTTTTTTATTTTCAGTTTAACCTTGACACTGGATTATGTAATATCACGTGCAGCTCAGGTGTTTGTAGCCAATCAAAAGCGTCACATTTTTGTAACGTTTTTTTTCAGTCAAAATTTTATTGTGACTCTGTCGGTGAAGTTGCCAACTTGGAGATGAAAATGGTATCATGGAACCAAATCTTGGCCTGAAATGGGGTAGCCATCTTCATCACGAGTTGGTAACAATATTTTTGAAACACATTCACGAGTGATAAATCTTATTTGCAAAATTTCGGGGGGTGTGAGAAGCTCAACAAGGTGATAGCAAATAGCTTGCAAAATTGCAATCATTTCGAAAGATATATTATTACTTTGAAAATCTATAATTGAGTGAATTTTTTTTCATACTTTCTTTGAACAGATAGCGGAATTTCCATACAACGATCAGTGACGAAATTATCTATCATTTTCAATCTATCAAGAAAGACTTTTTCGTCGAAAGCTTCACCTCTGAGGTAAAAGCGAATCTCATCAAGGATTTTTTGGTATTCGATACGGGCAAAATTTGCTTGTTCTGTTTTTTTATCGTATTTCTTAAGGCTTGCCACTGCTTTCAAAGTAAGACCAACACCAGTTAAAGTTGCCATGACGGCTGGGTTCAATGTAATTCCTCCGTCTACTGCGGCACTAATAATTAACTTGCCAGCTGAAAGATTACAAACAAAATTTTTTCTTCGAAAACCGCGGTGCAACTTTTCATAGCCATAATGTTTCTTATGGTAATAAGCATATAAATCTTTCAGAATTTTAACTTTCTCTTTAGAAAGTGTCTGGTCGATATGGTTAAATTCGAAAATGTCCCGCGTTGTGATATATAATAAATGAAAAAATATTTATGGTATTACACATTCAATTAGTAATAATTCTTCATCTTTTAAATTTGTTTTTAGTTGCACCATCAATGGACCAAAACTTAATGGTAAAGAAACATTCATTATTTGTGAATGTGATGCTTGGGTTGAATCGATAGTGTGAAAAATATTTAAAAGACCAAAATCATTAATTATATTTAAGGAAATAGGTGTATAACTTTCTTTTAATTTGGAATATAACACCTTTATTTTTGTTATCTTGCAATGATTTTCAACGATTATTTTATCACAACCATTTAATAAAAACGTGCGTCCATTTTTCGTATTTAAAATTCCATTTATATAATGAACGGAACCACTCAAATGGTGTCCGTTTAAAGACAAATCTGTTTCCATTACCATTTTTCCATTTTCAATATCAAAAGCTGTGTCATAGACACTTGGATTAACGTTTGAAATTGTTTCTTTAACACCATAAACAATTAGATGACCAATTGTTAAAAATGATAGATTACTAACTGTACCGTGCAGATCAAGATAAAGAAATTGTGGAGGTGAGCTACCCCATCTGTGAAAATTGATAACTGTTTTGGTGTACTTCTCGAATGTTTTTGTTGCATAATTAGAAATTGAAATCGTCGTAGCTTGCACTGCCACACTCAACTCATTCATTTCCGGGGGAAACCATTCAACGACCATAGTATAGTAACCGACCGGAAGTTTATATAAGTTAAAACCGAGGCGTGACCGGTACTGGTTGGGCGAGCCTTTTTCAAACAGGAGTTTGAGTTGGTAAGCTTTTTTATTAATTTGATGTGGAGAATTGGGAAAATCTTTGATACCCAAAACCTTGATATTGTTTTCACTCGAAGATTCATCAGCGTTTTCCATCAAGTATCTGAAGGCGTCCCTTTTTTTTCCCGAGGTAATGTTTTTGAGTGACAAGATCTCTCATAGTTGTTATTTCATTTTGCATTAAAGCAACATTAACTGCGGATTTCGAATCTTTGTTATCGGTTTGTAAGTTAACAATCTTATTATTATTCAAATTTAAGTCTCCAGTCAAACTGTTAGAGCCATCAAATTTGAGAAACTGTTTTTGTGTCAGGTCATCAATTCTAAAATCAACAAACTGAACACATGTGGCGTCTCTTGAGTTTGATGGAAGATCAAGATTGGTGATTAAATTATTTTTCATATCGATGTCGGCATCAACTTCTTTATCCATTTTTTTTACGAGTTGATTATCGACATACTTTTTGTTTGTGGCTTGATCTGCCTGTACTGGATCTTTTACGTTGTAGATTGTATTATTGTCAATATCAATGCTTGCTTCCATTTTTCCGCCTTCCTTTTTTGAAAGAAAGATATTTCTCGTGTCCTGATAGTTTATTACCTTTTTCAGATCACCGTGGACAGGATAAGGGTTGCTTTTTAATCGCAAAATATCGTACTTATTTTGCATATCAATATCAGCAGAACCGCTTGCAATACCCTGAGGTCTACGATCACCTTTATCGCCCTTGTCGCCTTTTAAGCCCTGTGGTCCTTGTGTTCCCTTCTGACCTTGTGGTCCCGCAGGACCTTTTTCACCCCTCAGACCATAAGGACCTTGTGGTCCCGCTGGGCCTTTATCACCCTTCGGTCCAGGAGGACCCCCTGGGCAAGGAGGACCCACCTTTCCACTTTCACTCGTCGTCGTTTGACTAGTTCCACCTATTTGACTGTTAATATACCCCATTATATATCTTCGTCAAAATTTTTTTTCACTGATTTTTGGGGTTTGTTATAGTAAAGGAAAGAATATTTTTCATCGGTGGCGCGATCTAAAGTGTCATGATCCACACCTATCTCGTCTGCAATCCGTTTGTTTTCTCTTGGAAGAAATCTGAAAATACAAAAATGGCTGCAGTTATCACGGATGTTTTTCGGTACCTTGTAGAAGGTTTGAGTGAGGTAAATAACGCAGCAGTTTCTGTGCCACCCGTTGATGAAATAGTTAATAATGTTGTTTTGGTTGCTTTCACAAACAAGGTCATCAAAAACAACTATTTTTTGGATTTCCACCGGAAGTTCTTCGAGTGGAATGATTTCATCACCATAAGCCTCGATGACCTCATAACCAACCTCGGGGTTGATTCGTTCAGCAAAATCCTGCAAAAGAGACTGATATTTGTTCTGGTGCAGGTTTTTGGAAAAGAGGTAAATTTTATCAAACTCCAACAACTCATAAAGCATATGCAGTAATATGTTTGTTTTACCAGAATTACTGGGTCCACAAATTAACATCCGAAAAACATCTGCTGGCATACAAGGGTAACCTTGCTTGTAGTCACTCTTGAAAAAACCTGGGTCATAATTTGGAATCTTCATCTTTTTTCGCTTCTATATATTCACGCTGGAAATATGTCAGTAAAAAATGGCGTCAGTTGGCTGAAGAAAAGTTGGCGGTCGATAAACAAACAGAAGAAATTCACCAAAAATTCAAAATGGATAAAATAAACAAAGAGTTTGGTCAGCTTTCAGGAGAAGAGTTTTTCAAACCAATCACAAAAAGACTTGATGAAAAGAGCAGTGCCACTGCGGAAGAAGAAGAAGAAGAAGAAGAAGAAGAAGTTCCTGATTACACAATGGATGAATTTGACGAAACTTACCCTTTTGGTGATGAATTCAGGCCGGATGCACCAACACCAGCACCATCACCAGAACCATCACTAACACCACCACCATCACCACCACCACCCTCATATCAAGAAGTTGTTGATGATGATGATTTTCCACCACCACCCCAATCGCTGATGGAAGAAAAAAAATCCACACGTAAAGAGTGGGGGATGCCGGAACAGGTTAAACAAGAAAAGCCCCAGGGGCATTGGACCCCGCCGTCCCCCCCCCCTCGGGGTGCAAATACATTACAGTCACTCAAGATATGTGCCCAAGTGGTATAAAGTTTTGAAGTTGGTGATTTTTCTAACGTTTGACGCGTGTGCTGCCATCCCCCCCCCCCAACGTCTTCTCTGCACCCTTCTCCTTGTGATATCATGGATCCCTTATAGTATGAATACCTTTCCCTTCCCTCATTCCTTGGTCATCCACCTGTTCTAGCACTCGCGAAGAAGAACGTGACGAAATAGTTTTGACCATGGCGTGACTTAGTTACGTCAATTTTCTAACGAAATGACATCTCAGCGTAATTCTAAATATTAAACAAGGGCACGGAAATTTAAATAGATTTATTGATGAAGAAAAATTATCCTTAAATCGAACGGGAACGGTTATCTACTGAAAAATGAAACGAAAAGGTCTACTTTTAGGCCATGATTCGATAAATGCTTTAGCGAAAGCAAAACAATTCCCCGAATCGGCTTCTGTCTTTCAATGACGTAATGTTTACGTGTTACGGCAAGTTTAGGTGAATTCATGCCATCTTCAAAGCTCGCTAGCACCTTCTTCCTTGCTCTCATCGAAGAGAAGTCAACTCCACTGAATTTCTTGTACTTTTCTACACAACTTTCCCTAAAGATTTTGGTGAAGCAAAGCAAAACTGCCAAAAAAATGCTTGCATTTTATTGGTGAATTATTCAACTCGGCGAAAGCGAGGGACTTCCCCGAATCGCCTTTTGTGTTTCAGTGATGTAATGTTTACGTGCCAGGGCAAGTTTGGCGAATTCATGCCAGCTTCAAAGCTCGCTAGCACCTTCGTTCTTGCTTTCATCGAAGGGGTTTTCATGCCATTAAATCGCCAGTAATTTTCTACACCAACTTTCATGAAAATTCTGGCGAAATAACGCTAAACGAACCAAGATTACCGGCAAGTATTGTTTTGACCGAGCGGAGGTCTGGGGCAAGTGACCACGACGACAAAAAAAAACGGGTATTACTAGACCCCGTCCTGACGGCGGGGTAAAAAGAATATTCCCATGAATCAACCCTATTGCAAACAGTCAATCAACTGATCACGAAATTTGGAAATGATCCCAATTACAAAGTTAAAAGTAAAAATTCTCCATTACATGGTTATTCAATGGAGGAACTAAAAAAAGTAAGAGATGGAATTTATGCGAAAAGAGGGGTAACAAAAACAGTTCTTGAGAAACAGTTACAGGCGGGGAAGTATAGACTGAAGTCCACTCCCCCACACAATAGAAGAGAAACTACTCCAACCCCTTTGGAAAAAGCTGTCATGAGCCGAAGACCTGCTTTTGAACTTTCTGACGATGAAGATGACTATTCTGAACAGTATTGGGAAACCGAAGGAAGCGGCATCGCTGATGATGAAGCTGAAAAATTGATCGACCAACTTCATTTGAGCTTAGGATCCATAAAAGCAGGAAATAGCTCAATAAAACTAAAAATCAGGTATTGCTTGATTCACTAGTTGAACTCGGCACAATCAATAAAAAGCAAAAGAAAAAAATATTTCTTATATATAAAACAATAATGGCCTTTGATATACTGCTTGACTCGAGCCTTGCAAAACTGGAAAGGGGTGGAGAACGGAATGTATCACACGATTTTACAGTGAAGTTTCATCCCCCGATCGAATTGGGTGAAGGAAACTATAAAGCTGCGCTGAACAGACTTATCACAATGAGTTACTCATGGAATAACATCGATTCTCGTTATGAGAACAACAAAATTCGCTGGAAGAAAAAAACAGAACAAGTGTGGAAGACCTTGACTTTTCCGAATGGAATGTATGATTACAAAAGAATCATCACAACACACCTGTAAAGTAGACCCGACAAACAAAGAAAGTAATTAAATTTTCACAATATATTTCGATATGTCAATTTATAGGGTTATGATTTTGATACATAACGATTATGAGCTTGACTTCTCTCAAGGAAATTTTGGTGAATTGCTTGGTTATGGTAAAAATGTCTTGAGTGGAGATAATGTCGAAAGGAAAGTTCCAAATATCACAAGAGGTGTTGATTGGGTATATTTGCACTGCGATCTTATCTCACGCCGAACAAACAATGTTCCAAGCGATGTGTTATACAGTTTCTCAACATCAGATCTTCGGGTTAGCTATCCATTTCGAAAAGAGCCGCGTCGGCTTGAGTGGCAACCTGTTAATAAAAGTTTTATTAGTGAAATAAGGGTTTGGGTGACAGACGGAAGAAACAATATCCTGGATCTCAACGGGACAGATATTGCAATTAGTTTAATGATTGAAGAAGAGTAAGGATTTTGTTGATATAAATATACAATCATGAATCATCCGAGCGAGTGGGCAAGATACTTTGACGAAAACACCGGAAGTTATCGATATAAACACAAAGGGTCCGTGATCCGTGACACCTTCATGACCATCGGTAAAGTATTCAAAAACAATGTAAAGAACGTGGCAAAGAAAACTGCCGAAAAAGCTTCAAAAACAATCGCTGAAAAAGCGGGTCAGTAAGTTGAAAAAGGTTCGAAACAAATACGAAAATTACTGCAAGAGCGAAAAAAGCAAAAACCGTTGTCACAGGATGCAAAAAAGAAACTTGCAAATATTTTACAAAACCTAGCAGCGAAAAAATCAGACGCCCTTGTGAAATTAAATCAAATTTTGGCAGACGAAATTTAATCAAAAAATTTTTTCTTTTAATATAAACTCTTGTTAACATGTTCAGAACTCCACCATACCTCGAGAAGACAACATACATTCGAGTTGATTTGAACACTGCACTCTCCTTCCCTGAGAATAACCAACCTCAAAAAAAGTCGGGATACAAATTTAACTTGAAAGACCGGGACAATTTTTATGACTGGTACAACGCTTATTTCCGCGTCGATTTCGACTTGGAAGCTAAAGCAAACGGAGCCGATCTTGCTGAAGACACTCGATCGGCTCCGATCAACGGTTCTTTTTCATTGATAAAAAGTTTGATCGTCAGATCATCTGGAAAAAAATTATACGAGGCGGATAATATCCACAAGGTTATTTTCATCAAAAACCTGCTTGACTTTTCGGATGATTTTTCGAGAAGTGTGGCAAAAACCATTTTTGGTATCTTGATAATGCTGATGACACTGTGGTTGCAGCAGCCGCTGCGAAGAACCTTGGAATGCGGGCAAGGGCGATTCTATCAGACCAAGGCAAAACAGTTCATTCCATTATCCCTTTGAATAGATACTCCTTCTTCGCAAGTCTTTCCGACAGGCTGCTGCCACCGTTACAATTTGAGTTTGAAGTTAATCTGCAAGACGATGAAGAAATGATTTGGCAAAACAATGGAACAGCTCGAAGGATTGTTGTTCGTAAATTTGAGTTGTGGGTTCCACAATTACATTTCATTGGCAAAGGACAAACCCTGGTCAATGAAAATTTCTTGACGCCAGCCCAATGGAAATATCTGCAAGAAAATTTGACACAGAGCAGTGCCCGAAGGGATGCGAATGGTAGGTGGTTGATTACACCTGGGATAAAAACCCCCAAGCATGTTTTTGTATTCATTCAACAAACTCGAAGACAAAATAATTACCAATACAACCCTTATATCTTTGACACATTCGATATCGATGGTGATGACTCAGCAAGATTGGACACTTGCCGCCTTCAGTTCGGCACAGAATTTTATCCTGAGCTTGAATATGACTATGACTTTAAAATAAGAATTTTGAATGATTTGATCAATTTCAGATACAGAAAGAATGACTATAACACCGGCGTTCAGCTGCCACTTTCCTACTTTGAGAAGTTATACCCAGTTGTCTACTTCGATCTGCGAAATTCCAAAGAAGGTTTCACAGACGATCCCAAAAAGCTCGAATTCCATTACATACTGAACGAAGCCGCTAACGCTCAAGATAATATAATCTTCGCCGCGGTTTTGAATGAACGAGAATTTGTGTTGAAGCAAATTGGTAATGAGCTTGTCGTCGTCTAGACAAAAAAAATTCTGAATATAATATACACACGATGAGCACAACTTATCATCCATATAAAATCGCCCTGACTGATGGTCAGAAAAAGAAAACTTCAAAAAGCTTATGTTTCGAAGACAGCTGTTACTCTGAGAGTTAAACCAGGTAAAATTGGGCGCGGTGACGAACTTCTTCTCACTGATACTCAAATCTCGCGTCTGAAGAAAACCTCAGCGGCAGGCAAAGGAATGGATATTAGATTCACCCAAACTCAGATTCAAAATACTGCGCAGCGTGGTGGAAGTTTGTTTTCTGCTATGCTAGGTTTGGCACGACCTTTGATAAAACCAGCCCTTGGAGCATGAGCAAGTGCAGGTTTGAGTTTTGGCGCTGAAAAGGTGCTAAAAAAGATATTCGGAAAGGGTTTTGGGCCGAAGGAAATTTAGCTTTATAAACTTGTCCAGCGAATGACTCCTACTCAGAAATAGGCGGCAGAACAGTATCTTGTTGGAAAAGGTTTCGTAAAGGGAGGTTCAGCACAGTATGGTGGCTTTCTTGGTATGTTGGCGTCTCTCGGAGTACCTTTAGCCCTTGATTTAGTCCGAAAAATAATCGGAAAAGGTATGCAAACTCAACCACCACGCTCACGACAACGACGAACACCACCCCTACCACCAACTCCTAAAGGTAAAGGAATGCAAATTCAACCTCCACCTTTTTTCGGAACTTGGGATGATTATTATCGTTTAAAAAAAACTAAAATTTGAAGATAAACCATTATCCAACGTTGACCTTAGAAAATGGTGCAACTTTTTACGAATCCCCATCAAAGGTATTTTCAGCAGAAACGAAACAAAACCCTTGTTTCATTCTCCATGTATTATCAACTTGGATGATTTTGGAAGTTTGGGAACTCATTGGGTATGTTGTTGGCCAAAAGGAAAAGGTCTTTACGAGTATTTCGATTCATTTGGCTTTCCACCACCTTTAGAATGGGAACAAGAGATGTCAATGCATGGGATGAAATATTTTTTCAGAAATGATAATCAAATTCAATGGGAACAAAGTGTGAGATGTGGTTATTACTGCCTTCTCTTTTTAAATGAAAGAAATAAAGGAACAAGTTTTGCCGATATTTTGAAAATGTTCTCCAACGATTTACTTGAAAACGAGGAAATAGTGAAAAATTATTTTTCTTAAAATATATATGCAATGGAAGTGTACTGTGTGAAAGAAAAACGTGATACACGCAATGTACAGGGAACCGAAAAAATTGTAACCACAAATAACAATCAAAAACTTTTGAAAGTAAAATGTGCTAGTTGCGGAATAACAAAAACACATTTTAAGCCGGGAAACTAGGTGTGCCCTCCCTTGCGGAGGGCAGTGGTATTGATATACATGCAGCAATAGGATTTTTTTCCGAAACCAAAAAAAGGTTGGACATTGCCGGGACATAATTTCACAGGGCCATACAATCCTCTTGAAAAGCAGGTGAAATACGATCCAGAAACTGGAGAAATCTTGAAAATATATCAGAAACCGACAGGTGCAACAGATGCGATTGCTATGCAACATGATGTTGATTATGATGTTTGTTCCAATCGTGAAAAAAAATACGGTGAAAATCTCAAAAAATGCAAACACAA
The DNA here is from genome assembly GCA_964017195.1 of Siderastrea radians. Lineage (NCBI taxonomy): Eukaryota > Metazoa > Cnidaria > Anthozoa > Scleractinia > Rhizangiidae > Siderastrea > Siderastrea radians. The sequence continues at coordinate 11,344,792 of OZ024895.1, read as the reverse complement.
AGCGGATTAAAAAATAGTGAAGGCTCTTGACACAGTTCCTTACAAAAAAAGGCAGTGGGGTCATGCGGCTGCAAGAAATGCAATCAATGCTAAACAAAAGTTAGTGTTGGGTTTGAAACAACAAAAAGGTACTGGTGTTTTGGATAAACCATTGGAAGTAGTGAAATTTGCTGAAACTTTGACAAAAAAAAATGATTTCTTCCACAAAACATGTATTCGATCGGTATTGGTCAGGCGATATTGCGAAAAATGCTTTCACAGGACCAACTGGTGTGACAAGCAAGAAATTTTGGACTCATCCAAAAAAAGGTACTGTCATGCGTTTGGTGAAAAATCCGAAAACAGGCAAATATGAAAATGTTTATGAAGAACCTTGATTGATTTTCAACCACCATTTATCAAACTCCTGTTTTGCGCGCCGCCTGCTTGCTAAGGTTTTAGGAAGGTGATGAGAAATAGATTCCATAATTTCTTTTTTGTTGGGCCAACATTCAGAAGGTACAATTTCAAAATAATTGTGTAGAAAACAGGAGTAGTTCACTGACTCGCCGGTTTTCGCCTGAAATTCAGCAATAACATTTCCCAGAAAAGCGATCTCGCTGGGAGAAAACATTTTGTAAATGTTCCATTTCCGAAAAATATTTTTTAAATGAAAATTAGTCAAAGGGGGCGCAGTGGAACTTCTTTCCCGATTTTCTTCTTGAACTGTTCATCATCATCACATTCAATCACTCTACCACATTTTGGACATACACGACATAACTCATTCACCACATAAACTATTTGCTCATCGCATGAAGGACAACGATTAATCTTTTTTGATAACAGGCTTATTTCATTTCTTTTTTTTTGCAACATTTCTTGAATCATTTTCGACGAAATGTTCACACCTTGCAAACAACCAAACGGGTCGTCTATTTTTTATCGTGTATGGTATACAATGAGCTCGCGTATTTTCAATAAGTTGTCAAAAATTTATTACAGCCCGCAAGGGTATTGGAAAGGGTTTGCAACAATTAAGAAATTAGCCCAGGCAGCGAAAGTTTCGGAAGATGTGGCTCAAAACTGGTTGATGAAGCAAGCTCTTTGGCAGGTTTATTTACCAGCCCCACGTTACATTCCAAGACCGAAATTTGATGTTCCTGTTCCAAACAAAGTTCACCAAGCCGATCTTCTGTATCTTCCACACGATCGCCCACCACGCTCCCGTAAAACTTTTAAATATGCCCTCACAGTGGTAGGTGTGGCCTGTCGATACAAAGAAGCCGAACCGTTGACCACAAAAGAGGCTAAAGAAGTCGCAGCTGCTCTGATTTATAGTCGTGGTCCTTTGAAGTGGCCGAAACTGCTTCAGGTCGATCCTGGTCGTGAGTTTATGGGTGCTGTGAATCAACTGCTTTCGAAACATAATGTCGAGGCTAGACGCGGCCGTGTGGATATTCACCGTGATCAAGCAATCGTTGAACCTGTTGATGCCATCAAAGAGAAAACTGTTCCATCCAAATCCTCGACACCTTATTTGAGACCTGTTGGTGTGAACGAAAAAAAGCTCCCCTCCGGTTTAAGTGTTCGCTATCTTTATCAACCCGGTGAACTTGAAGGTGGTCGACGAAGAGCTACCGACCCAATCTGGTCTTTGAATGTTTACGAGATTGAAAACATTATGATAAAACCAGACGCACCGGTTATCTATTATTTATTTGACGGACCAAAACGTTGGTTTGTCCGCGAAGAGCTTTTGGTTGTCCCTCCAGATACACAACTACCACCTGCAATCTAACAATGAAACTCGATCGGTTCTGTGTGAATGCCGTCTTCCAATACCAGCGTCATAGTAAGCCCTCAACCCCAGCTTCTGCTGTTCGTAAGTGACTATCTGCCCCTCCCGCATCCTGAAACCTCTATTAGTTGCTATGTCCTTACTGCCTTCCAAAGCTTTCTTGAAACGCTGCCACGTGATCTCGTTTTGCTTCTTCGACACCCCTTTTGTGCTGAACTTCTTTTTTTCACCCTCAGATTTGTCGACGAACTAACATTTTGAGCAGAGTGCAATCATTCTGCTGCCTTCACACTCGAGTTTAAAGAGCCCAGGAGTCCGACTGCTCCACTTGTCCCAAGCTAACCATTCTTTCTTTTTTGCCTCAAATTCTGTTTGCAGCTCTGGTTTGACGATGTCTTCCAACTTGTCTGCGCTGATTGCCATGTAATTGCTGTCTGTGTCCATCTGAATCAATTCGAAATCTCTTCTATCAAAATATCCGTCAAGAAAGTCATAATAGAATTCAAGCATTCGAAGTTCAGCCAGTTGACATACAGCTATTCCAACCTGAAATCGTCTTCTGATTGTAATCCGAGGCTTTCGGCTTTCCAGCTCATACGCCTGCCCGATCTCGTCAAGATCACTAAAATATGCGCTTCGCAAGGCTCTGTCGACTACCTTTTCATCTTTAGTGTAAATGACGTTTGTTTGCCGCTCCAAGGCTTCGAAGAGCTTTCCATACGCACTATTTCCTAACAGTTTAAGGTATCAGGGTACCCCAAATGACAACATTGCGTTTTCACCGTTTGAGCGTCAGGCATTTCACAAGGACCCTAACAACCTATATATTTTCTGAAAGCTTAATAATTGAAGATTACGAAAACGTATTTAGATAAAGAAAAAAGACAACTGTGTCGAAAATAGAGACTACGTTTTTAAAAAGTACATCTTTCACAAAATCGGTTCCGTTCCAGTCGAGAATGATCTGGAGAGAAAGACGAACATCGCTCCGAATTCTTCACACTTTTGTCTCAAAAACCGTGTCTCGGAATTTTTGTATCTGGCCTGGTTTATTTTCTGTACTGAGTTAAACTTTGAAGTTCGAAGAAACACCTCTCCTCTTTCTTTTACGGCTCATAACTTTTGAATGAAAGCTAAAAATTAAATTCGGAGACACGGTTTTGGTGTCAAATTATGTGGCAACATTGTCGCCAAATTTGAGCTAAAATGGTTGAAAACTCGCTGAACGCGAACTTAAAATGTGCGCCCAATTTCTTGAAAAATTAGTTTCGAGAAAAAAGCCAAAATATGATTTGGAAACTTTTTCCGGTCTAAGGAGATTAATACACCTAGGTGTCAGGATAATTACCTGCGGTTGACAGAGGGGAGGCTCAACTTACCGCCTTACAACAATAGCACAAACATGCCGACAAGAATGGTGTCAAATTCTGCGTGTTTTTATGTTGGAAAGCGACTTTCGTTGAGTACGAGTGCCGTTCAAAGGGTCTTCAAACGCAATAAACGGAAATTTTAAAGTCATAATATCACGTCGGCTGTAAAATGCTGAAGGCATCATCGTTTGACCTGGGTAATACTACCCAAGCCGGGACCTGAAAGACGAAAGGAAAGCACATTGAAATCTGCGAAGAAGCCGCCACGTGTTCGGCTCAAGATCTAAGAGAGAACATCCTGTCAGATATGCGAGCAATTGGGAAAAAATAAACTTCTTTATTACTGGAGACAAATTCCGTACTTTCCTGGACATGCCGTCTTTTGCGCCAAGTTGATTCTTTGATACATCTGGCTTTGTAGAAATGTTATGGAATTTGAATGGATGGATTGTTTTTCGCCGTTCACGTTACGAAAAGCGAGCTGGCAGTCGAAGCTTATCACACTGACAAGTGAGGAGTCAGGAAGCGCAAGTAATTCCTCAACGCTCGATCTTTTTTCTCTCTCTCTCTTTCACAGATATGATCGAAGCCACCTTGTAGACACACTCGAAATAAGCGGGAACTGCTACGCAATCGATCGCGTGTCAAAACATCGGGACCCCGTTATGTCACATGCTATTTTCAGCGTTGTTGACAGATAACTGTCAACACATGATTAGAGAAAAGTAATGCCACAAATCTTTTTTCCTCCATAACTTTGCGTAGAAACAATCTTTTTTTCTGAAACTTTTTGCAAAAGAGAGGTTTGAATAATATCTATCTGAAAATGACAGAAGTGTATTTTTCGAAAACATGGTCAATTTTGGGGTACCATGATACCTTAAACACCTCAGCCAACAGAGCCTTGCTTTTTCTTTATCTCCAGTTCTACGTGCTTCAGTAACTTGCTCCACAAACCAAGTGAATATTTTTGTTGGTTGATAGTCAATCGTTCGATAAACATTTGTGATCACTGCTCAATGCTCAAGATACCATCTAAGGAGAGGAGCGCATAATAATATCTTCTTTGCAGACAATGCTCCCACTAACTTCTTTCCGTCTCCGCGGTTCCGCTTCGTTCGTTTTAGGTAGTCAAGCATATGTTGAGGAATAGCTTCAACAGGCACCTTTTTGTTGTAGAAGAACGGACACATTTCCTCAAACTTTGGGTGTAAGTTCTCAGGAATCTCTATATCAACTTCTGCAAATCCGAACCATTTTTCTTCTTTGAGCCTTTGTGTTAGTATGGGAGCGGCGGCTTCGTTATTGTAATGCACGACCCTTCCGTTTCCACAAGGCATGTTTCTAAGCATGGTTGACAAATACAAAGCATTGGCATCGTAACCCACTATATTTTTGCAAAGACGGGGTTCTGCTATTCGATGAGACTTTATCTTTGTAACTCCAACTTCATGGTATCTTTTGAAAATAAGGCTCGGTCCTCCGACAACAGCTTCTTTCAACATCTCATACGCTTCTTTGCACGGGCTGTAAAGATCCGTGCCGCTCTCAACACATCCGCGGAGTAAGTAATGTAAACTAACACCTGGGATACTTACAGCATCTTTCAAAATATCGATTCCTTTATCAGTGTAGAAAGCACGCATCTTTTCCAGTGCCTCGAGGCCAGGAGCTACATCGAGATTATTGTAGTAACGCAGCCAGTCTGCGAAGGTACACATCCCCTTTTCTTTGAACAGACGCTGGCACCCTTCCCATTCATCCCGCGTGAGAACATAACCACCCTTCAGCTTCGAATACCAATCCTCATGTTTCGGAAGACCGCGAAAATCAAGTTTTTCAGGTGTGTCAAACCATTCATACGGAAACCACGATTTTACAGTCTCGCATTCGTAGGCTTTCACCCTTTTCTCATAACTTGTACCCGGACCTAAGTAATTTATGATGTCGAGAAAGCGAAAGGTTTTAGTCAAAATGAACATAATTTTGTTTCCATTTTTTGCAACTCTTACTTTACCAGTTGTATCAGATAAACGTTCCGCGAAATGTTCTCTGATAAGATTCAAATCATATCGCCCGGAGTTAAAACCAAGAACTGGCACCTGATTACACCATTCTTCTATTTTGAGGCGCTGTGCTTTTGTAAGCATATTGATATCTTCAGGTATGAACGCTGCTCTTACTTGGTCCCGGATTTTTTCACCACGCCTCTCTAGTTCTTCCATAAACTTGTGAACCAAAACCGCAGGATCTCTTTCACAGATGTGGGTAGGTTCTCTTTCTAAAGTGTCGCCTATGCTAACAGAAATTGGAACGTGTGTGTTTTCGATAGTTAACATGCCTGTAGGTTCCTTTCTCTGATTTTTATCTCCGTATCCTTCAAAGTCATTCAATATCGCGTGTGGATAACTTTGTATTTGAGTCTGTGGCAACTTAATATTTATTTCTCCTACTTCACAAGACCATGCCTCGATTACATGGTAGCCAGCAGCTCGAAGTTTTTGTGTACGTTCAACAGTTGCTTTAAATCTATCTTTTCGTGTTTGACCATGATGAGTAATAATTCTATTTCGATCATGAGGGTAACATTTTCGGCATCCATGCCAATGACATCCATGATATTGAAAAACAGTCTTTGTTTCGTGGTTATAATAATAATAATAATATATAGATTTAGCCAAGCCTAAAAGCGGAACTCCAATTATTATTTATTTATTATTATTTATTTTATTTATTATTATTTTATTTATTTATTTATTATTATTATTATTATTATTATTATTATTATCATTATAATTATTATTTCAAGTGGTACCTGACAGCAATATTATATTTTAGGTAATTATTAGTAAATACACTCTCATCAAATTAGAATGTGCATACCTGCCAACCTTATAAAATCAGAAATAGGGACCACCCCCCATGCTCACCCCAGTCCTGGGGTAGTGCCCTGCCCCCACTGCCCCCCAACACTGAGCAGGATCTAGGTTGCTTTAAGGTTTTTGCATTATTTTAAAAAATATTGCCTGTACTGTACTGTCTTAGCATTAGAATCCTCAGGTGTTGTTTAATGGTCTCAAGCACCACATGTATTGCACAAAACGATAGGATGTAGAAAAGTCATTGAAGACCCGTCTTTAACAATCCAGTTCCAAATTGTCTTTTTTTTCTTGAAAATCGGAATGTCCCGATTGTTTTAGGTTTTGAAACTCAAAAATCGGGACAATTCCCATTAAATGGGGACGGATGGCAGGTATGAACCTGTTTTACAAAATTCTAAATAAGCCCCAGTTTTAGGTTGTAAACTTAAATATTGGGCACAATAATTATTTTTGTTCACCTTACCTCGGCCTTTTCTCTGCCACAAGTCTACGGTTTAATTCATTTACATTATTGCAGAGTTGTCAAATTGTATAGACAAGGTACTAATTGAAAAATACCTCCACCTCATTCAATGGTTTGACAGATAAGTTGTGTGGTATAGAGCGAGGAAAAATGCGAGCAATGAGTACCGGTAAAATGTCCTTGACCATTATCTGTAAAACCACTGAATGATATTTATTATTCCACTACAATATTTGCCTATCATTTTAAATGATTTATTCAATGAGTGATTTGAAACCGGGACACTACAGTGCAATACGCTTTCTACAGTGCAATGCACTCTCATACTCTCGTGTATGTGTTTTCTCCTTATATGATAAACTGATGCTATAGTGGAATAATAATGTACCTTGTTTACTCTTATTGATGCCCAGGGACTATTATATTAAAATCAATCTCTTTAAGTACCCATCAGTCGTGAATCAACCACTCAACCACTTAGTTGATAAATCGGTCAATCAGTCAATAAAAAAATTTGTGACTAACAGTGTTGCCAACACGAATAACAAATGGTCCAGTAACCACTTAAGTGACTTTGATGCACAGATTATGACTCACTATGTTACTACCCCTGACTGTGATGGTAGTAAATCTTGTGGTTTAATTTGTTTTTGGTTTGATCATTAGCCTTTACACTGCATCTAATGTCACCAATGAGCAATGTTACTGATTGCCATAATCTGGTAGCAAAGAGAAACAAAAAGAAAGCCTCTTCATAAATCATTTCAGGATAGTCTGAAACCTGTCATGTAATGAACTGACAAGAGGGGATCAGACTGTGGTGAATCCATCATTTGAAATAGTTTTCCCTGTCAAGTGAATTCAGTCAGATAACTCCGAATCATCATTCCTGGGAAGTTAGTTGTGTGTGTGCATGTGTGTGTGTGTGTGTGGGGGGGGGGGGGGAGTAGGGTTACTCCCAAATAAATGCTACTCGTGTATGGATGTGTTACTGAGGGAACATAAAGTGTATGTGGATACAGTCAAACTAATCACCAACATCAAAATTTGCAAAAAAAAAAAACAAAAATATAAAACCTTATTTCAAAACTGCTCTTAAAATTTTTTATTTCAATTGATAATGTCTGCCTGGGAACATACATGTAGCTAAGAGTACAAATTTATTAACCAAATCCTTACAATAAACTGCCATATTTTTTCTGACATCAGGTTGATGGAATAAAAACCTGTATGGAAAACAAAGCAGAGTAAATGTTTAATTATCTCAGTTGCCAAAAGTAAGCCCATGGCTTTAGGGAGGTTCTAAGGATATTTGCGCAATTTTTTTCTACGCATCAATACTGTGCACACAATTCACAACATTGGCATTATGTCATGCCGTGTCATGCACTGAGCATGCACGCTCACATGAAAAACTACCCCAAATGTTTTAAGACACTGTAAACTGCCGCTTATAAGCCCTAGGGTGATACAACTTTGTAAAGGGTTTTGGGTGGGCTTATAAATGGAGGGGCTTATATCCGGGGGGGCTTATAAGCGGAGTAAGAAAAACGTTACGAAATGAGCCACAGCAGTATTGATCGGAATACATTTTTAATGTACCAGTTTGTAATTAACCTTTGAAATGTCATAATAAGTCAAATTCATTTCGATTTTAACAACAAAATCAAAACTGCAACAACACGAACATAACCGGAACATAACAAAACAGAAGCTCAGAGTTAATCTTTGCAGTTTTCTGTGAGAGTGCTTAATATTAAGGAAACAGGGAAAACTAGAGGAGGGCTTATATCCGGGGGGGGGGGGGCTTATTACCGGATGTATTTTTTGTTTACAGGTGGATGGGCCTATAGCCGGGGGGGGGGGGGCTTGTAAGTAGGCGGGCTTATAAGCGGCAGTTTACAGTATTTGTTTTGAGTTTTAAGCATGTGCATTTAAACAAGTGGCATTGAAACATTCCAAGTGGACAAAAGGTAAACTGTATTTTTAGAGATGGTTGGTCTCATGTAAATACTTATGCCAGTCTGAATTTCAGACTGCACCAGAAATTGCACCAGTCTGAGTTTACAGTGCTTTAATGAAATCAGGGTTTTACTGCCGCTGGGTATCTGAGGATGTTGTTAAACATTCTTGAGAGCTGCTCAACTTTAGTCTGAGGGGGTGTTTGCGTGACACCAGTTCATTGTATGCTTTTCATTCTGATACAAGTTCACCCCAGTTCCCTCTTGCTTCTCTGTATTTGTTACATGATTACAGCACAAAATCTCATAACAGTGCGAGCCATACCTGGGTGAGTTCATACCGGTATCATGTAAACATGGTGTAACTATTTGATTCATTCTGCATTAAGTTAATTAACCATATAGCCATCCAGATAAATCTCACATCACCATGGAAAAAGGATTTTGTAACTTGATGAAGGGAGATTCTTAACTACAGATCTCGCATTGTTCCTAGGGGATTTTTGTGGATGGTATTCTGTCATACGCTGTTTTCAGCATTTCGTGCCGCTATATTGGTGAAATAATGAAGAAGAACATCTGAATTCCACAACTGAACATTGCGCGTGCATAGCTACTGCCAGTCCCCAACTGCACATTAAAAAGAAAATCAGTAAAACTAAGAGGAAACTAGTAAAGTTCCGATTTTTTGGCGAATCGCCCCACCCTTCTTTACAATTCGAAGCATGCAATTACTGTTTTTACAAAGAATAGAAGAAGTACAGCACAAAAATGTATAAAGATATGTGCTAATGGCCATCATAACTTTTATATTCATAATAAAGCAAATTTCTAGAAACTGTTGCTTCAAATTTTGCATCCTCTAAATCTATATATTTGAATGATTTTAAAACTGTTTAATTATGTTTGACTGGGTTCAGAAATTGAATGGAATCAAACACAGCTGTATATATAGGCATATTTTTGGTTAATAATTATTGTGTTCAATTACCGAACCCAAATTAACCCAATGACTGCATTCAATCCAGTTCAATTTACTGAACAGTTAGATACGTAAGCTGGGCTAATTATATAACTGATATCTTCCACGTACCTTAACTTCACTGTAAGAAAATGCTGCATCACTGATCACTGCTGGCATATATGCCTAGAACGGAAAAAAAGGATCAGTGAAAAAAAAACACAAAACAAAACAAAACAAATTCAGGGCTAAAAATTGGCAGTCGCCCAGTCGCCAGTGGCAATTTAAAACTGACCAGGGCCACTAAAAGTCAAGGCTTAAATGCCTGATAGAGGACTGCAAATAAAAGTTACACTGTAGTTACAATTCAAATAAATTAGACTTTCATTGGAGCATCTCTGTTTTATTTCCCCTCCTCAACTCTAAGTTCATCAATTGAAGAAAATTTTCAGTTCTTGGAGTGCAAATTCGTGAGATCGAGTGCCTGGCAAATTACTTTCATCCTTAAAATAATATTAACTTTATTGTTTTTCTTTTGACAACATCAAATAACTAATATTGTATGTAACATACATTATTAAAGCATTCACAACGCAATTTTTGACCAATGTGACATTAATGAACAGAAAGAATGGGTGAACAGAATAGTAATTATACTCAATGTCAATTATTAAGGGAGTCGTCATTCACTTTGCTAGCATAATGTCACTTCCAGCTTTGAAATGTTGTTGCCGAAGCTATACTTTGCTTTACTTTTGTGATCCACCTGATTCATGAGACGTACAAGTGCCTACTGTTGGAAATTTTTGCATCCACCCGTGAAAGTGTTCTTCTTTCCAGCTTTTGTGGAATCCTGACAAATGATTAATAAATCATCGCCTGAACCCCTCATTTGCAGCTATCCAAACTCTTTTAACCATTTGTCTAAAAAGTGGTTATGTCTTCCACCCTTTGCACGGTTCATTGCTATAATACAGGTAAGGTAAAGCACTTGAATATCGATCGATTGAATGAGCAACAAAATGGCAGGACCTCATTTAAGTTTACTGGATGTTCAATCATCTCCAGTCTCCTTTGCTTAACTCAGTAAAAAGCCAGTTGCAATTAATCAAACATGTTCTAACTAATCCCAGCAGACAATTGTCAGTTAAACAAGCCAGATTGCCTTTAGGAAGCAAAAACACATCAGTACAAATATGTCAATTGCATAAAAAAAATCCTTTGCTTACATCTGGATCCCCCCCCCCCCCTTGGGAATACAGTGGTTTTTGAGAAAACCAAACAATGCATGCAGTATTTATTTGAACTTTCTAAAACATGAACATTCCATTATAAGTGACAAATAGTAAGAAGCACTTTCCACAATGCAGTGCTTTTATTTCATACATGTAGGTTAACTGAGATCGAAAAAAATGGCAAATTGCAGTCGCCTTCTGAACTAATGCATGGTTCAATTTTGCCTGTTACCATCCCCCCACCGGGCAACCCCGGGGACAAGTCCAGCCCTCGAGTCCGGGGGTGGGGAATTGTTTGAAGTGGTCTTGTCCTGGGGGTAGAAGAGTGGGGCAAATCAAAAATAACTTCTTGTTGTTCTTGTAAAGTACGTCACTTCTCAGTTGATATGACGGCCCCAGACCGCGTGGAGAAGATTGCCTATTTCCAGTGAAAATCTCTAGTATTTGTAGCAGACTGTTTAGAGAAGAATAATATCTCAAAATTAAAATCTGTGTTTGACGGTATGTTTATTATAAATTGTTGGACGAATGTGCATTTGATGTGTACTCGAATGAATGGTGGTCGTCACAAACAAAGAAATATTTCTTCAGTGTGTTTATATTTATAATAAGACGACTTAAATAGACTCTATATAAAAACGGATGCACAGCTTTATGTTAAACAGAGATCTCAGTCCAGTGTTCTTATGAAACAAGCTAAGAAAAACTCCCTTAAATGCTGCCATCAATTTGTTCATGGGCCTCTTGTGCGTATGCGCTATATTTAGAATAAAACGTGGCGAAGAAAATTTCTTTACTTGCCAGCTGTATGCCAGTGCAGGTAGAGTTTTTTCTTCAGTTTTCTGTTCATGTTTTTATTATATTATGCATGTAGTGTCCTTCGTTCAATAAACTCTAGAAAAGCGTTTAAGCTCTTGTCAAAACGTCTGGTTTTGCTATTGTATGGAAATCAATATCGTCATTTAGGTTTTGTACACAAAACAACGTATTTGTGGTCGATGAGGAGTCCCGGGGTTGGGGAATCGTCTCTTTCTGTGTGCCCGGGGGTGGGGAATAGACTGCCAAGTGAGAAAAAAAAATGCAAATCCCGGGGGTAGGCCCGGGAAGGGGGGGATGGTAACAGGTAGAATTGAACCATGCATAATATTGAGTGATAAACAAAATTAATTCACACATAAGCTTAACTTGAGCTTAAGTGAAGCCAAATAAAATTATTGAAATTCAAGCAAACAATTCATAAGTGATAAACAAAATTAATTCACACATAAGCTTAAGTCTTGAGCTTAAGTGATAGCCCAATAAAATTATTGAAATTCAAGCAAACAATTCATAAGTGATAAACACAATTAATTCACACATAAGCTTAAGTCTTGAGCTTAAGTGAAGCCCAATAAAATTATTGAAATTCAAGCAAACAATTCATAAGTGATAAACACAATTAATTCACACATAAGCTTATCGGTCTTGAGCTTAAGTGAAGCCAAATAAAATTATTGAAATTCAAGCAAACAATTCAGAAATCAGAATAAGGGTCAAAAAATATTTAAGACCTACTTCAGTAGATACATAAATGAGGATGTGCTTTTTCATCGATTCGTTACTTGCATGGATTTTGGTAGGGGTTTTGCCGAGGATATTGTAAACAATGACTGGATGCAGAGTTAAAAAGAACGTTAACATCTTGACGATTCGCGTTGGTACTTGTTTTCGCCTTTTACTTCACTGCATGCTTTCATAAGCTGTTTTCTCCTTTGCCTGGCTACACTTTGCTCCGTGAAAACAAAACACACTGGTATTCTTCAAAGCTGAGAAAAGCGGGTTATCGTCGTAAAAGTAAATTACTGGAAATATTATATTTATGACCAAAGCCAAGACAAGTTTCTCTTTGTTCGAGATAACGGGGAATTGGAAATAAGCGAGTTGAGCCAAGACAAATTTCTCTTTGTTCGAGATAACGGGGAATTGGAAATGAGCCAGTTGAGTTGAGATAAATAAAAGCGAATTTCCCATACCGTGATATTCTGTGAAATGATTGAAAAATTCCGAGAAACTCACCCGGGAAACTCAGCAAGCAGGTCTTCACGCTGGTTCAGTTAAAGCATCGGGCCAAAGCAATCCATATTTCTCCTCTCAATAAAGACATCCATATTCCACTTAATAGGCATTTAGGACCGGCAGTCGAGTTTCTTTAGCCTATCTTTTCATTTCTAACGTTGAAAAGGTATTGTGTCCTCGTTCTCAGCCACGCGCGCGGCCAGATTGCGAAATCTTGTAACATGATACCATCACCTTTGCACTACCCCCTCAAATTGCGTTCCCTTTTTTCGTTTTGTTTTGGTTTGTTTCTTTTCCTCTTTTTTTTCACTTTCTATGAGTAGTATTAAATGACATACCGTAAAAGGTGCGGTTTAAGTTTTGACGAAAAGTTCACTTTTGTAACAGTGCATTTTTTTTTGTTAAACAAACTTTGCTAAAGCACGGAGATTGATTTTAACTGAACACCTTGTAACTTCATGCTGTCCTTGGCGTAAATTTCTTCTCCGTTCTCGATTACGACTTCTTTCCCCTTGATGATCTGTAGAATAAAATGCAAAAACGTAGACGTAAATTATTCGGTGGTACAAAATTATTTCCAATCACAAATAGATAAAAATCAAGAAAACTGTACCCGACATGTTTACAGTTCTCTGTCGGCGTCTCTCAGTTTTCCTCTGGCGTTGTTCTTCAGTACCGTTCCGTCTTATTTCTAGTTGCCTTTATCTCTCTGCTGTACTGTTCCTTCGTCTTTTTCGTTTTCGTTTCCGCTCTGCTTGACCGGGTGCTTGACGCTGTTCTTCAGTGGCGTTTCTCCTTCTTTTCCGTTGTTGTTCTCTATCTCCGTCTCTTTTCCTTCGTCTCTGCTCTTCCAGCGAAAATTGCCTCATGTAAGAATGTCATGAAATGCGACGTACGTACGTATGTATGTATGTATGTATGTATGTATGTACGGCGCACGCGCCCGCGAGCCATTCCGCTTGCCATGACCATAAAAAATTACCAGCACGCCTTTAAGTATGACTATGGGGCTCCACTCCCGCGGCCTACGGCCGCGGAGGAGTTCCGCTAATAATAATAATAAAATATTTATATAGCGCCAATATCCTAAAAGTTCAAAAGCGCTTTACAGAAGTAACGTTAAAAATATTAAAAACACTATTTAAAAAAAATGCTTAAAATCTTAAGACTAATAAAAAAAGTTGCTAAAAAGTTATAAAAATGCTTTTTTAAAAAGGAAAGTTTTAAGTTTATGTTTAAAAAGGGACACTGAGGAGCTGTTCTTGATGTCAGAAGGCAGAGTATTCCAGAGTGTAGGAGCTGCCACGGAGAAAGATCTTGCGCCATATGTTTTCAAATTGAAATGCGGAATTGAAAGAAGGTCTTTTGAAGATGAACGTAGCTGACGAGGTGGAGTGTAAGGAGTAAGAAGATCGCGAACGTATGTAGGTGCCAGATCGTTTAGAGCCTTGTACGTGATGAGTAGAATTTTAAAGATGATGCGATAATTAACAGGAAGCCAGTGGAGATTTAACAAAATAGGTGTGATGTGTTCGTGTTTTCTTGAGAGGGTAATGAGACGAGCGGCGGCATTCTGGACGTGCTGTAACTTTTTTATTAGACAGTTCGGTAAGCCATAGAGTAAAGAATTGCAGTGATCCAATTTTGAAGATACAAACGTATGAACAAGTATTTCAGTAGTGGTGGATGACAGGTACTTTCTTATATTGCTGATATTACGGAGATGATAAAAAGATGATTTGCAAATACTTGCAATATGCTCATTGAAACGAAAATGATGGTCAAAAATGACACCGATATTTCTTGCTTTCTGCGAGGAGCGGATGGTCTCATTGACGACAGAGATTTCTTGAAGGATTGGTCTCGGTAGATGTTTAGCGGAGATCACTAGAAGTTCAGTCTTATCTTTGTTCAGTTTAAGACGATTAACCAACATCCAGTGATCAATCTCGTGTACACAGCGCTCAATGTTGGACACAGCTAAATCCCTATCACCGGGTATAACCGTCTACAGGCGCACTCTCAACCCATCTTCCACCTCCATGCCCGCAAGCAGCGTGGTGAATGTGAATTTTACGAAGTCAGCTGCTTCTTGCTCAAGCCAGCGAAGAGATTCTGGAGAAGATGAATGTTTTGGATAAAAAGCTTTCTCAAAAGCTGTTTGTGGTAATTCAACTCTTTCTGCCGGACAATCAATAACCGTTTTACCTTGTGAACATGTTTGGAAATGCCGTTGAAGATTGCAAGCTTGAGTAAATCTTGAACGGCAACGAACACATGCATAAATTTTTGCAAGCTTTGAAATATCTTTTATAATGAAAGCATGCCCTTCATAAATTCCGATTGTCAAAATATTTGTTAACTTGGCTGGTGATTTCCTTCTAAGATGCCATACTACTTTACCATCCTCCATACGTTCAGGCTCATATACACGAATACCCAACCAATCTTTGAAAATTTGTTTTTATTAAGATATTTTTCAACCTCATCAAGTTCATCTAAAGATGTTTTCCGGCAATCTTGTGGAGTAGCTATGAAGTTAAAGAAACTCTTAGCAAGTTCCCGTGCTGCCGTTGTACTTCGATCTGGTCTTGAACCTCGGTGTACCGCAATACAACGCCAAAGACATAAATTGTCTTTGTAAGTGTCCAGCGCCAGCATCGAACGGTTATGTGAAAGGTTACGCAACCAATCTGGTAACGGTCCTGTACCCAAAAGCGGTTGACGATCAAGCACCACCTTTACATCAACATTAAAGTCGTCTTCAAACACCCATTTTGTGTCAGGTCTTTCGATGCTGTCAGGGTCCTGGCGTACCTTCTCCCGCTCACTCAACCATTTCTCCGCATCAGAAAAATGTTCAAACCATGGTGAGCCTTTGTTAGTGTAATAAATCATAACCGTTCCATCTTCAATGTTGCACAGCTGATACGAGAAAATGTGCCTGGCGTAAAAAGATGTGTGAATGTTCTCTCGTATTTTTGACATGAAATCAGATGTAAGATCTCTTTCAAGATCTCGAATGAAGCGCCATCGAATGAAACGGCGCCCCTTTTTCTCTTCTCCCTTGTGTTCGATATTATCATACATATCAAGAATCTCATTGTGATAGTTTGTAACATTTCGGATGGTTTCTCGAGAAATTGGATCAAACTTCCTCAAAATTTCTTGTGTTTTTCTCCCCCTTCTACGAGGAGGAGCAGTCGGTTGAAAAGTTTTAGGAATTAAAGGTTTATTCAAACTCTTCTCCACTTTCTCAGAAATAGGTTCATCCAATATGTTCTGAATAGTTTTTCGAACAGCAGGAGCGTCCTCTGCAAGTAATTGCTCTAAAGCTTGTAACGTTGCTGGATCAAGTTCTTTCAAATGCTCTTCAATGTTTTTGTTAAGCATAGACATTACAACTTGGGTATAACAAAAATGTGTATTTCTCTAACTGAAAAAAAAAAATTTTTGTGATTCAAGGTTTTGAATTGCTTCGGTAATCTGCCGGTTGTTGAATCCGGCAGCCATCTATAAAATATAATTCTTTTTTTAAGTTAATATTGGGTCAATTTTATGCTGCTTGACTCTCAGCCGGTTATTTTCTTTTTTTAAAACTCCCACTTTATAAATATGGACATTGTAAGAAAGAGTGATATGCACTCCTACAATACTCGCAATAAAGATACTATAAAGCTCCCCAAAATCAAATACAATTGGGGAAAACATCGTTCGCGGTACCACTGTTTCATAGACTTTAGAGACTAGAGAGAGCTGTAAGAAACTCAGCAAGTTTGTCAATTTTTAAGAAGCGTCTTTTTTCTGCTTTTTATAATTAAGAAATTTATTTATTTATTTATTTTTTTAATCCTTGTAGTGTATATGTTGTAATTATTTATATATTTCGGTTTTGGCTCTAATTTATAGATTTTAATTGTATCATTATATAATATATATCTAGTGTTAGGACCTCTATGTAAACCACTTTTTAGTGATGGAGCTTCCTAATAAAAGATTGTTATTATTATTATTATTAAAATTGTTTTAATATGTGGGGTTTTTAAAATCAGAATTTAAACCTCTGTGAATCTGGTGGTATTTGTTTACTTCCCGATATACTACTACGTGGTGACTCGTAATAATTGAAGTCAAGTCTTTGCGGGTTCAATTCGCCTTCTCCTGGTCTCGTTACAAGGTACAGGAGCAGCCCTCCCATGAAAGATGCTATGGAGTCACGCGATATTGTAGCGATAGCTGACGATCACTGGGAAGAGAATTCTCGTAACACATTGAGAGGCAAATTGCCTGCCATCAAAGGTCGTCGAATACTCCAGTGTTACGCGTTCAAGTAGCTTTCAGCACGTGCCTCGAAATATTTCACTTAATTCTGTTTTACTTCTACTGCTGACCTCTTCTCGGCTTCCTTTAGACAGCATGCGTATGCAGGAGGGTGAGTAAGGGCTCCGTCCAAACAAAACATCGGCTTTGACTAAATAACAATATCCACTAACACGCACCTTTTATCCTCTAACTTTTCCGTACTGAAACAGATCCAGTCATACACCTCACCCGTACCATCCTGTTATCCTCTCAACATCGTGCTTTGTTAGCCTTTCGCCTTTAGCGTTTCGGTAGGGTTTTCCGCAGGTTTGAAGCAATTTTTGCTTTTTGGCCGCGTTTTTTTTTTTGCGCTAGCCCCAATTTTTAATCGGAAACGCTTGCTACGCAGGCTATGTCTTTTTCTCGGCCCTTTTTTGTTTCAATATCAAGTTGTGAAAATAAATATCAGATTATATTCAGAAAAGCCGAAAAACTCAGTACTACGGGTCTCTATTTTCTTATAGTTTTAAGTAATTTTCTTCAAAGGGGGGGGGGGGGAGGGAGTTGGAAGCAAGGGATAGATAAAGAGAAGGAGTGTGGTCGATTGAAAAAAATAACAGAATGGAAAGGATTTATCCTGAAAAACTCGAAACATTAGGACAATAAAACTAGAATCAATTACCTGAAACGACCAGGATAAGTTGTTTCATTAGTTCATACAGCTTCCTGGAAGTTAGCAAGTTAATCTCCCTTTCTTGAGGAACACAACACAATTGCTCGTACACCGCTATCCTATCCCAAGACTTGATCAATGGGACGGACAAATGGTAATTTCCGAAAAATGCTTTGGAATCTGAAAAATTCCTCATCTTGTGACTGCTGATGTCTTTTTCGCGTGATGATATTGGTATGTCCTCAGATGAACAATTTCTGTCGCGTTTAGGCCATCCCGACCGACTCATTTTTTTTTCTAAAACTCAAAAAGAAGCTTCTGATTTCTTTGCCCACTCCATTTTCTTTGGTATTTCCAAGTTTAGTATGCTTTGAAAACATGTAAAGTGACTACATGTAAATTAGCCCTTTACCGACTGACCTTCCCACATTTTAATAAGAGGGGGCGATGGGAAACAAAACAAGGGGATGGCCTTAGCTGCGCCGCAAACACCATCTGCAACGACGAAGAACGAGCAAGACATTGTCGAAGTTGGGACCCTTTTTCAATTAATAGTTTTTGTCATCAGCATTTTATACAAAACGAAGAGGTTCTTAGCTTAGCTTTCTTACTTGGGTAACAACGAGCGTTTCCAGGTGTTTCTTCAATAGTCGAGACTTACAAATAATAAATTTTCGCGCCTTTTTCTTGTTTACTGTTTCCTTTGCTGTCGCATTAAGGAGGGACTACTAGAAAAGTTATGGGGGCGGGTGGGCGAAGTACAAAAAATTCATGCAAGGGAAAGTTAAGAAAAAAAAAAGCATACACAGTGAGTAGCCCAGAAAAAAGTTCTTGAATACGGGAAAAAATATCCCTGCACGTTACGTCACGCGGCAAAGAATTGGAGCAGTTGGTATTGTTGACTTATTCTTGACTTATTTGAGTCCAAATCAGAATTGCAGTGGGCCGTAAAAAATCCATAATGAGAACTTTTAAAGCAAAAAGTGCTTGTGGAGAAAATCAACTCGGGATGTTTACAAGACTTCACTTTACGTGTTGTTATCGGCAACTGACACAGCCGTCAGCTGGTAAGTCTCATTAACAGAGTCAGTGATTTTAAACACACCAGTTTTGAGGAGAATTTCAAGACATCGGCAAAACGGTTTGATCTTAGGTCTTTTTATCGCTGTGAGTCTCGGTGAAAGTAAATTTTGGTTCCCGTTTTATTTTGGTTTCATGCTGTGCGGCATAATTCAGTTAAGCAATCAATCAATAAACTTTATTTACCCTCGAATTTACAGTGTAGCACTCAAGTGCTAATATCTTCAAGTGCTAATATCTTCGAGCCAACTACATTAATAAATAACCGAGCTTGCGTGTATACTAAAAGTAAAATTACAATGATCGTCGCGTGTAATCGGTCGATTTTAGTTGTGCACGTTTAAGCTGTATTTAACGGAAGAGATGCAAAACAATATTATTTACCTGATTCACCCAATTTAAGTTATTTTAATCAGATCGTAGATGTTACTGAATGGAAGATTTCCGTGTTTACTGAATGCCGCACTTTAAATGTTGATGAATTGCATTATGGCGTAAAATGTGATTTTGCCGAAATTCAGTTGGCGTTCGCATTGGTAAATGAAAAGGTCCCAGAAATACAAAACCATAACTTTTTAGACTCTAAGACTCTAAGTTTACAATATTAGACATTTTGAGGCACTACCACATACATTCCTACGAAGCTGTTTCGGGCATTCTTTGGCGTGTGATCGAACGGCTGAAAATGTAAGTTCAAAATCTCTGCTTCTTCTCTTCAGGAAGACCATGAGACTAAAAAGAACACCACATCCCAATTAAATAAGGCCCAGTGTGTATGCTTATAGCTCTAGAATTCTGGCTGTTGTTTTTTATTTCGAACGAGAATCTTGCAAAAAGTTCAAAATTTCAGTCTCGCGCACCGCCAAATTCGATCAGATAGTTTTTAACCGTTAATTTCATTCAAAATGGATATTTCGAAAAACCAACCCCATTTCACTCTGTTTAGTACCTTAAACTTGCTGTAGGCAAAAAATGAACGAAATTGATTTTTTGACCGTGACCGCGATTTTACGATTTTTCTTTGATTTTTACTGATATTCACTCTTAAAATAATTTCCAGGATTTTTTTTAGTTAGTTAGTTGTAGTAGCTACTAGGTTTTTTGGGAACAAAGTTTGTGAGGCGCATATTCATACGTCAATCTGTGCGGTATAAATAATTTGTTTGTTATTTTGAATGCGTGAGTGTTGAATCACTTTTGTTTCATCAGCAAATACATGTACATGAATTTGACAGCAATATAATAAAGTCATTTCTCATACTGCACCTGGTGTAAATGCAAAGTTGCCTTCTACGTAGAAAATGCCAATGCTTTAAACATGGTTTTGCCTTCTTTGTTTGTTATATACAGTACATGATAAGAAGTGAACGTGAGGATGAGTAAATGATAAAAAAATGTACATACAGCTGTAATGTGATGTCTCACCACTGAAATAGCCACATGTGGTTACATGTGACCCCCACACCAATCACACTTGAGATCAAAGCATTCCTCTTTTAAGAAACAACAATGTGCCAACTTACATTGCACATCAACTGTGCAGGACTTGGTATCATTGTTCCCGGCGCCATTCCAAGCCAGGCACTCGTAACCGCCAGCTTCACTCAGTGAAATATTTGCAATGACAAGCCTCTTGGTGTATGATACAACTTCACCTCCTCTGATCCATACAGTATTGGGCACAGGGTTACCGGTAGCATTGCAAAAAAGTGTTGCGTTTCCTCCCTCAGTAACTGGAGTTGAACACTGTTGGATGATCACACTGGGTTTATCTGGAAGAGATTAATAAATTAACTCTGCAAAACAAGGACTTAATAAACAATAGGACTCTTTTCTCGCATTCCTTTAAATTACACACATGAGAGAACCAATTCTAAGTTTTCTTCAAAACGGCCTAGAGAATGATTGCAACGATTTCACTTTCAAAGATGTGCCCTTTGATATGGATCCCTGCAATGGATTTTACTGCTGTTCTATGTTTTATTTTCCATTATTGATGACTCTGAAATTAACAAGGTATAGAGCATATACAGTACTTTGCAAATACAACTAAATGTACACTTCCTACATTGCAAGTTACGTCAACAAAATTACATTATTCTAGTATGGACAGGAAGTTTGACTTACACTGCACATCAATTCTACAGGACTTGGTGTCATTTTTCCTAATGGTATTCCAAGCCAGGCACTCATAACTGCCGGATTCATTCCGTAAAATATTTGCAATGACGAGCCTGTTATTGTATGATACAACTTTGCCTGCTTTGATCCATGCAGTATTGGGCACAGGGTTACCAGAAGCATTGCAATAGAGTGTTGCATTTTCATCCTCAGTAACTGGGGTAGAACATTGTTGGATTGTCACAGTGGGTTCATCTGGAAATCAAGCAATAAAAAACAGGTCATAACAGTGACCACACAGTGCAACAGAGTCAGCAAAAGATAGACAAACCCTTGGAATAGTTCACTGGTGAATTGAGTTGTTGGTCTGTCTTGTTGGTGAACTTCAATAAGTCGTTTGTAAGGTCCAGTAAACTAGCTTTCCAAAGTGATTCCTTGATAGAAAGCTTTCCTGTAGGTAACGTAGTGAGTAGAGTTCCACTGCCAACAACTACATGCAACTTACAAACGACTTATTGACGACACCAACGAGACAGACAGACAATAGACAAAACCGACTTTCTTTATTAACAATAGACCAATGGATATTTGACGAACAAAAGATGGATAGAAAAACACCAATTGCGTTTTAGAGTCTTCACAGCCAACACCATGCCTTAACTGACCGACGAACAAAAACATCTTGAGCTCTCGAGCTATCAGGACGATGGCCAGAGACTTATAATCTACTTACAATTCACAATTCACTTGACTCTGATGATGGCTTCCACTCAGGTTGTGGAAACGTGAGTCAATTTCATCTCAAACAGTCCTTCTCAACACTCACCCAGACGATCATACCTCCACCGACTTATGATGTGACTCCTGGGTTAAAACTATTTACAGTCTTAACTGATATCTGTACTGTGGAGAACCTTTGTAGCCTAAGAGTATGAGGGCAATACATAACTTGTCGATAAGGCAATATTTACACGGAGGGTAGGTGCTACTTGTGAGCAATGCAGGCAATAACTAAGTGAATGTGGGCGAAATGCAAATAAAGGGCGATAACCATGGCAACCTCTAACTGGTCACGTCCCCCTGGTACGTGTCACACTGATCTCCCAGTGGATAATAAAAAAGTAAAGAGAACTTACCTGAACACCGGACCTTCATGGAACCCAGAGGGGGGTGAGAGAGGGCAAATGGGACGGCAAAAGTGGCAAGGCTTCTTGAAGCAAACCATGAAGGCAAATCTACACGGCAAAAACTCTAATGCACATGTGCTAAGCGATCACCCGTAGATCAACAGAAAACCTCCCACTTAAATACGATTATTGGTTATCTCATTTAACTTGTCGATAAGGCAATATTTACATGGACGGTAGGGGCCACTTGTGAGTAATGCAGGCAATCAGCAAGTGAATGTGGGAAAAAGGAAATAAAGGGATAACCATGGCAACATCCCACGGGTCACCTCCATAGAGAAAAGGACTCCAAGCCCAATAGTAAGTGCTTAGAGGAGAGAGGCCCCGTTAGGAGGTAGTCATGGGGAAGACCCTCCAAACATAGAACTCTAAGCACTGGAAGGGCACCACCCTCCAGGCAACGCAAGCTGGCCAGGAATTGCAAACAGGTGGCAAAACAGAAGACAACGGCCAACCAATCGAGGCACCCTGGTGTAAAAACAACAAGGTCAACAATGCTACCCAGCGACAGGAAAATGTGCTACCGGTGGCATGCAGGCAATTCGCGACACTAAAATTAACTTCACTCACCAATCTAATCCACCATTGATTTGGCTGCGCGAGTTATAACATCAGGTGGAGGTCGAATATATCGTTTGTAAGCATCGCTTTTCCATAACCCCAGAATATAGATGAGGTGACAAGGAAGAGCGGCCCTCGCTAAAGATGTGGCTTCCTCAATTCGGAAGCTGTGACTTGAATAACCACCTGGCAGACCAGAAGAAATGAGAATAGCTCTTAAGATGTCAGTGAGTAATGAGCGAGTCATAGGAAGGCCATTCTCGAAGAGGAACAGGGTTCCAGGACGGTTACCACGATGCACAAGATAGGAGACAACTGCTTGAACTGCACACAGAGAAGGAGAAGCACCCCCCTCAAAATGTTTTACCCCTTTCGAAAGGGGTCAGTTTTGAATGCTGTAATGTAGACCTGAAGGCAAGACGGATTGAGAGGAACGTCAACAGCAATAGCACAAACAGAGAGATGAAGGCTATGGTTGAAGGCTGCAAGACTGGGAACGATTAACTCTGCTGACTTAAGAAAACCAAAATGAGATAACAAACAAGCAGCCCAAAACACAAGGCAGAATGAATTACGCGAAGAATGTTTCTGGAATTGGAAGACGAGACTTGGAGGGTAATGCACCCTGTGAACGGCCAAGCCTTGAAACATGAAGGAAAGGCAGTGAGCTTCTGGATTACTGCGGAAAGCCGAGCTATTAGATGAGGAGAGATGAGGACCGGAAATCTCTCCCAATTAAAACGGGACAAGGCATCAGCTACACCATTATTTTTTCCTGGGACATGAATTGCAGCAAAATTAAAGCTAAGGCACGCTGCTACTTTGCGTAAGCTATGCAACAAGTGCGTAATATTTGCATCTGGAGAAGTCCGCGAATTGAGAATGTAAGCCACTACTTCGTTAACGACGGGAAACAAGATACGCCTACGAGACTAACCAGGACATACATGGGCAGCCAAAACAACAGGGAAAAGTCCCTTGTAATAAATTGACAAAGGAATTTAGTGTAGACCATCGGCCATTGAACCATTCCTTGTTTATAAATGTACCATAACCAATTGCACCAGATGCATCAGAACAGACAGACTCCGGGAGTGGATCGAAGGTGGAAAAAAAAGACCAAAAAATTCCATCCACCAAGGTAAGTCCTTGCTGAACTCCACATTAAGACGGATTGGATGAGAATCATTTCCAAAACAAGACAATAGATAAATCATTCGGCGGAGAAAAATGCCACCCGGCCATACCACCATGCATGCATGGTGCAACCGGCCAATCAATGATTGAAGTTCCTTTTTAGTAGCGGAGCTCGCGGAGCACCATGGGTAAGCAAATTTGGTAACCCGCTGATCCGAAAAATTTTGGTTCTGACGTCAGCGTACGTCCGTCCATCCGTACAGACTCTGGGGGTGGGTGAGGGGAGTCCCAAGACAACCCGAATGGGGGAAACGGAATGCCATCTTTTCTTGTAGTTGAAGTAAACAATATGGCGGCTGGTTCCTTGGAAGCTCGATTTTCAATACGATAATTGTAATACATTCTTGGAATGAAGACTTGTAACAGTTAATTATAAAAAGGAAAAGGATTGCTTCAATCTCGATGGCGCATATAGAAGATATTGAAGAGCTTGAAGGCAAGAAATCCTTGTTCGAGGACATACTTGTCTTTTTTCCAAAGCTAAGGAGATCTGGAAAGAACCCGGCGACTTTCGTTTAGATTTGCAAGTCCTTCTTTTAGTTCAGTGGTAAAGTAAATTACAGATTTGTTTGTGAATTTACATTGTAAAAATTGTTTAATTGAGCGATTTTACATGTTTAGTAAATTACGTTTATTTTCTTGAAATGTTTTAAAAACTTGTTTAAAATAGCTGTGAAATTACCTTGTAGTTCCCGTTTGCCGGCTTGCGAATAAATAAACTTAAGCGGGTTTTTTTAGCAGTTGTAGTTTTACAAGTACTCTTCTTGAACTTAATAAGCTAGCTTTTGAAAGAATGCTACAAGAAGGGCTGTCGGTGATGAAGTCTTCTCTTTGAAGAAAAATAAGCCAACTCACAGTTTCCTCAGCGATCCGCATGTTTTTCCTTGCTTTTTTTTTCCTCTTGGGGAATAACTGCACAACTAAAATTTACTGTATTTACGGGCCAATAAGCATGAAACAGAAATGTGGAGCTCGGCTTTTAGGCTTGGCTAAATCTATATATTACAGCATTTGCGGGTTGACCAGTGGGAGAGAACTTATCAGCTGGAAGGCACGCAATCTGAGCAGCTGTGTCTTATTTAATACTCAGGACCACCATACATGAGGCTAGACCCAAGCATTTCTAAGGATGTAAAGGAAAGCCCAACCTTGAAACCACTGAGACAGTTACTTGAAGGCTAGTTGCAAAGACTAGGAGCTGCCATAACGAAATCATCCAAGTAATGTAACAGGTTATCAATACCATAGATATTGACTAGAACACATCCAATTACATCTGCCAATGAGTTGAAAATAGCCGGCGCCGAGCGAAGTGCAAATGGTAAAGCAAGATCCATTTAGTACGAATTGCGCCATTCCAAGCCCAGTAGACGGCGGTCCAAAGGATGAATTGTGATGTTCCAGTACGCATACTCAATGTCAAATTTGGCTATGAGAGCACCAGGCCCACATTTTGAAGCCATCTTAATGATGTCATGTACTGGGGATGCCAGGAGTCGGCGTCAATTCCACCGCTGACACTGGTCTTGTGGTGAAGATAGATCCACGATGAGGCGCCATTTGCCCAGCTGCCCTTGCTTAGGAATAACCTAAAGCTGCTAAGGTGAAGATTTTGCACAGGAGGGGAGTCGAAAGGACCAACTACACGGCTGAGCCTGACCTCATTACCTAAACACGCATCAATCACCCCAGAATGTAGGTAAGCCGACAATTTGTTTCTCTTAGCTGATTTCAGAGTTACTGGTTAATCGCAACCAAGTCTAAAGCCTTGCCTGATGCCCTGAAGAAGAAAGTTGAACTTAGCCCTATCAGGATGGCGATCCAATTCAGGCGTAAATAACTTAGTGGGGAAATTTCCCCAGCGGCTGAAAATATCATCGATGAACGTAGGACAAAAGAAAAACAAATAATTTGATGTAGAAGTAAACTTTGAATTAAAACACATCTGAAGAATGAAAAGAAAACACAACGGAGAAGCGAGAAACTCCCCCCCCCCCAAAAAAAAACATAAACCTAGGCACAAATGGTATTGAACAAGCCCACCCCAGTGAAAAAGCAAGTTTAAATGTGCGTATAAAAGTCAAAACAACAAAGGCCAAAACAGTTAATGGCGCTTGTGCGCTTTGGCTCCTCAGGATCCGAAAAATGGGAAGAGAAGACTGCGAAGATGTACAAGAAGTTGCACAATGATCGCCAGAGCACCTGCTACACCCACGGCGAAACCGACATTTAGGATTGATTGTCATGCAGCGACATGCATTCCAAGAAAGGCGAATAACCTTACTGGTGGTGTTACCGGAGGCCTCTGCCTGGGAAGTGACAGTATTGAATGAAGCAGGCCGAATACGAACTTGAACACCAGCTGTATGCTAGTTAAATAACTGCACACTCATTATCGACCAATCGGTGAGCTTAACCGAGGTCGCGTACTCCCTGAAGGCACGGTTGTGATTCAACCACCGGGAGCCGCTAAACTGACGATACGTTCGTAGTATTAATACCTTGTAGCTTGTAGTATCTCTCCAGCGATGCGGAAAACACGAGCAAAGAACGAATTGAAAAATAGAAAAGGCCTCCATCCACGATGTTATGCCCGTAATCTGACGCTTCGGTTTTTTAGGCGTGTGCGACTACACCAAGCGGCCATCAAACCAAAGTTGTGGCTCCGGCTTAGCGATGAGGGTATTTTCAACTAACAGATCTTTCAGATCCACGAACTTCCCAGCGGGGATTTAAGAAAAAAACCTTGAACGGAACTGGCGAATAGCCGGGGCCGACACTGAATGGTTAATGAATAGGCAAGGCTGTCAACGATTGAATCGCGGGGTGACTAACAATAAGGCGCAAAGCGACGAAAGCAGAATTTTAAACAGTGGCGGGTAAGCTGAAAACTGCAACAACGGCAAACGGCAAACTAGCAGAAGAAAACACGAAAACAGTAGGTGGAACGACAAGAGTCGACGGCATACCCGTCAATGTGTGCAAAGCCACGGGAGAAGAGGTGGTCCAGAAGAGTGAATGGTAGAGACCCAACAGAAGCGACAGGCTGAGAAGCCTTGGTATTCGTTGATGACCAAGGTCGAAGCTGCCTTCAGACGTCCAAGTGTGCCGCGCGATTGACCAACCTCGGATAGGGCTGCTGGTTAGTTACACCCTTGAACAGCAATGGTGGGAAGGTGTTGCGACAACATTGCAGGCGTGCCAACTGCGGCAGTTAACAAATGTTTCACGATAGCAGAAATCGGTGTTTGAATAGCCTGGATTACTGAAGCTCGATTTTATTGTGATGTGGATACACTAGAAGAGGTAGCAGACACTTTAACTACTGTTGAAGAAACGTTGGTCATGAAAGAACCGGTGGACGTCGAAGCGGAGGAGGAAACAGCTGGCAACGAGCTCTCCAGGCTATTTCTGGTACGTCTTGGCGGTGTGGCTCACCACAAGAACGCAGCGGACCACAAAAAGCGGAAAGACAAAGCAAAATGGTCCTAACACACGGCGATCAAATTACCCGGCGAATAAGTAGTGCAAATAGAAAATAACTCGTCAAACAGGACGGGAAACCACGAGGGCACATCTACGTAGCTATGACTCTAATGCGCATGTGCAAAGCAATCACCCGCTGGCCAACAGAACATCTACCAGTTAACTATCATTATTGATAATCTTTTAAAATTTTTGGAACATTTGTATGAACTTTAAAAGATTTAACAAGATTGCCCAAAGGTCTTCCAGTAAATCACTAAAAGCCCATCAAACACTGTTGCGGGTATTAATTACATTGCACACTGTACATTCCCATAAAAGTGAAGTAATGATAATGTAGTTTCCCAGTAGGTTTGGGAAAAAAAACATTGGGTTCAAAACAAACTTTAAGTCAATTGTTTTTCAGAGAATTAAATTGATTTCAGCTTATTTCATATCCAAAAAAAAAAATGGAAAAAAAACTTGACTCTTACTACAGTTCACAAAGCCTTGGGTACCGTGTTGCAGACTAAGTGTAAAGCCAGCCACTTTTTGGGAGCAAGCAACACCATCTGGGCAGCACCTAACTCTGGTTGCTGTAACATGAAGCATCTAGCAATACTTACTAACCCCTCCCCCCAACCCCCAAATAGGGGCAGTGGTACAGTGTAAGAACTCCCAGCAATGGACTACATAATCTAGTCTAGATACTGTTGGGTCTCCACCATAAAGGGAGTTCTAGTCCATCACAGTGCTATTTCCCCAGAGTTTTTCTGGGATTCCAAATGGTTCTCTGGTATTTATGTCGCACACCTGGGCAAGCAATTGTACATGCTGGAAAAATGCCTTGTCTAAGGAAACGACATGGCGTAATGCAAAGACAAACCTCAAATCACTGATCTTTCAATCTGTTGATATACAGAGAACAATCGTCAGGCTTTTCTTAAGCCTCAGTGTTCTCCACAAAACGTCCTCACATAAAGTACCACACCGCTACATTAACGGCAGTTATGGTGTTTAATGAACATGTAAATTAATTGATGTACTTACAGTGCACCATCACAGTGATTGTTTCAGTAGGTCCATCACCAAAATCATTGAACGGAGTGCAGGTGTAGGTCACCTGAGGAATTCTTTCACTGACTGAGGTGGTGTGCACGGCCAAACCGCCACCAGCTGTGCTGTTGAACAAACGCTCCTGTTCTTTGTAGAATCGATACTTTGCGGGTGGGTTGGCCTGTGCACTGCAGTTGAGGTTAAAGCTTGTACCAACAGTAACAGTGAGTTCAGTCAAATTAGTTGACAGGTCTGTGTCTATTGGACTATAGTCTGCAATAAGAGAAAGTTCGGGTAAGTGTTTCCATGCATGCAGAATTTTTGTGCAATGAAACTTCATCGTTTTGGGAAGCGTGTTTAAGCACTGGACATGACAAAAAGTTACTTTTGTAGCAAGAGGTTACAATATGTAGAGTACATGTATATACATAATGGACAGTGATCTGCTACTTAATGCAGTACAGGTAGAGTGCTCCAAAGAAGATAACTTAGGGGGATGATGAATTGCTCAAGTTCAGTCTCATGACTACCTATTTGCCTGTTCTCTCATAGTTTTAACTCACATTTGAATGGCACGGTAGCTTCATGTACGTGTACGAAATATATCAACAGCGAGTGCGAGGGTTTCATCAGGGGTTCCAAACACCGAGAAACAGATGAAAGCACGAGGCCATAGGCCAACTGCTTTTATTGTTTAGAGGTTTTTGGAACCCCTGATGAAACCCGAAGCACGAGTTTTTGATATGGCTTCTCAAAGCATCTTTTGTTGTATTGTTGTAATATATTATTGCATTGTTTTGTTTACAGAATTAGTATGTAAATTATTCAAAGTTGGCCTGGTCGTGAATTTTTTTTGGAAGTCATTTTCGCACGTGCTAGATTCAAGTACAGCTAACTCCCGTTTTAGAGTTCCAAGAACAGTCGCAGAAGAGTCTGCTTTAGTCAGGGAAGCTAGACCAAGTAGCACGAAGTACAAAAATAAGTGGGCGGCGGAAATTTTTCGTGAATGGCAAAGGACGAGAACATTGAAATTTCTGGATTTAGAAATTTGAAAGCGTTTTCAAAGATTGCGATTTTCACCTCGTGTGTTCTGTCAAGGACAATCTGGAGGACACGGATGCTTTATCGTTCAACTACTGACTTGCTAAATTTATCTAGGAGGTGGCAAATAAGAAGGGCGGCCGCTATCCTCCACGAACGTTTTATGGTATCGTATGCGGTCTAAAGAGGCATTTAGAGGAAGTGAAGGGCGCATCCGCATTCAATCCTTTGGATTATAAGTACAAGAGGTAGGCATGTGCATATAGAGGTGACCAGTGTTTGTCTTTATTTTTAATCTGACTCTTTAAATTAAAAAAAAAACTGTTTTACTGTATTTAAAAGGTTCCAAATATTTCGCCGCGCACTGGACGCTGAGGTGAAAGACGGCACTCGCGCTGGTGTGGCGCTTCAGACGAAAAGAGAGGAGAAAGAAGCAGTATCTGACGAAGACGAACAGTTGTTTTGGAAGAATGGATTGTTAGGGCAAAGCACAGCAATATTGAGATTTTTGCTTTTGTTATTGTAATTTTGATACAAACACACGTGTGTTTTGATATCAAAACACGGCGTGTTTTCATCTGGTGTTTCATTGGGTATCAAGATTCATCCACCTGACCAAAATAGACATCATTTATTGGCTGGTCACTTCATGAATTATTAATGAGTTTGAGAAACAGTTATCAACATCTTACAATCTCACATACAAAAGTGTTAACTATATTATTTTGTAAAGAAACCCACATACTGTAAGGGGTGGCGAATGGTCTTACGAAAAATTACGGTGAAATAATGAATGTATGTATATCATATATTTGAACTATGTGATGAAGAATTAAATGTAAAAAAAACATCGCAGTTATAGACGCAGCTTTTGCAGTGGCGAAACAAAGCCTGAAAAAAGTCCAGGCTTGCCCGGGATTTGAACCCTTGACCTGTGCGATACCGGTGCAGCGCTCTTACCAATTAAGCTAACAAGCCAATTGGGGTTTCGCAAAATTTTAGCTGAATTGTAAACGTCTCGCAGTCTCGTGTTTTGAACGATTCTTTGCGTTACGGAGCCTCAGATTTTTGGCAAAACAGTGTCTTTTTGACTCGATTTTTCTCGACTTAGCTATCTCAGCCGCCTAGTGCATTGACTTTTTAGAAGGCTATAAAATGAATCTCAAAGTTCTGATGTGCTTAGTTAACATGTTCGGTTGCCTGAACTCATCTAAAAGTCTCGGGTTCAAATTTTGTATGTCCTAAACAGTTTTAGGTATGCATTTAGAACACTCGATCTGGACAAAGTGGACGAAGAGCCACCCTGTGGATGTGCCACTGCTAATTCCCATTTATTTATTTATTTATTTGTTTTTTACGTTTGTGTCGACGTGACGGAGTTACGTGACACGAGTAGTTATGGAGCCCATAGCGAAATTTTTGCGTAAACCATTCTTGGCAGGTACGTGCTATTTCCTTCCGTTAGCAGTATACAGTAGTGAGTGACTAATACAACAGGAAGATGTTTATGCTGGAAGTAAGTTGAGTTTAGAACAACAAGGAGCAAAACAATGTTTTGAGCGTAGGAGAGGGAAAAGGAAGAAAAAATGTCATGTTTGTCTTACTAAGCGCGTGAAGCATTTGAAGTGTTAGGTGCGGTAGATCGCGGTAGATAAGATTTTGAAAGGGTCTTAGAATATGAATTGCTGGTTCAAGATTACGTAAGGGCCGTACCGCCGTACCGCTTCCAACGTCAACGCGACCTGTATTGGTTTCGGTACGCTCTGTTTCCGCGAACTTTCGGACTCAGAACTGATGAACCTGCAGCCGGAACGGAAGAACAATGGACACCGTTGGCCGAAACATCCCGGGCGAAACATAAGAAAAGCAAGAAGTAATTTTCGGGACTTTTTTTATTTCTGTCATCTTTTTCCCATCAATAAATTTTACTGGAAGAATCTCTTCTTAGCTTCCGTTTCCCCGTTAAATTATCTAGTCCGACAATCACGGGCTCTTCCTTTGATTTCGCGAAACAGTCTGGTGCTGATTTTATTTTTCTGCAAGAGACTTTGGCAGCGAAACCCGACACGATCGCTTCTTGGAAGGCCAAATGCTGGGAAAAGCTTTTGGTGTCCTGTCCTTGGTAAACAGGGCCGAGTTGCGCTTCCTAGTTCTGGAAATTCTCCCTTTGAGGTCTCTAAATGGCAACGTGGTTCTTCTGGTAGAATTGTTAGTGTTTTTTCACTTTTAGTCGGCCTGAAGGTTTAATTTTTGCACCGACAAATCCTCGCGAGCGAAAGGGCTTTTTTCACTTCATGAACATTTCTTTCGAATTTTATTTTAAAAGCTTAATGGCGTGCGCTCCATCGCTAACAGTATGTGGTCCTTGGTCCGCGACTTTACCGAACTGATTTAATATTTGCTCATTAAATAAAATACGACAAAAAAAGAACATATCCGCTGATTTATTGATTAGTCCTCTTCCATATGACGAAGTTTCGGCTTTCCTGCCAATTTGTCTTTCTTGAAGTGTCCACTTTTGCGGCTCCGTAAATTACATCGTCATGTTTGCTTAGCTCGTGCATAGATAAAACGCAAAGGGAGGACGTGTTTTTTTGAAAAACAAATTTACAGATAAACTAATTTCTGCGGTTGTGAGCGAATTTGCTGCAGAGTTTAAAACTTTTGTTTTAAGGACTCTTGAAAAATGTCAACAATTTTCGCATATGGGTCCTTGGTCTGCGACCCATGACCCTGGAGAACGTACATTTCGCAAAGAGGATAAAGAAAACCTTAGAGAATGGAAACGGCCTTTGTTTTTGCTGAATATTTTCAAAATCTTCTTTATACATCTTTATGAACGGGGTCAACTTCTCTTGTATGCCTAGAATACGTATAAGCTTGTAGTCTCGTAAATATTTTCGACTGCGCTCACAACGACTTTCCAACAAGACTGCAGCTTAGATATTAATCAAGGATAAGAAAGAATAAAACAAATCATTGCGATTCAAAGGTACTTTTCGTGCTGTTTGCATGGTTCGCGGACCAAGGGCCCGCGAGCACGGTCACCTTTTTTCGAATTACAAGAAAAATATGTCAGTTTGGAACTTGTCACTTTAAAATTATCGCGAGAAACATAAAAGCTATGAAAGGGAAAACTTCAGCTCTAGATGTTTTGATTCAGATACGATATTCAAGATTATAATTTCTACTCGCGGACCAAGGAGCACATACTGTAATGGTTGACATCTGGCGCAAAAAACACGGTCGTCAGATTCAATGTACTTAGTTTAATGCCGATAAATCTATCGGTACCAGACTGGGCAAATTGTTCTTGCCCAGGAGTTAGTTTAAGTCAGATCATGACTTGGTTGATTTGGCCCCGGGATGGCTGGCGGCTAAATTTAGAATGCTCGAAGAACTGAAAATGTTTACGCTATGATTTCTGAACTAATTTGAAAACACGTTTTGTATCAAGAATCCTTTCCGTCCATTAATGATCGGTGGGATTTTCTTAAGGATTCCCTCCTTAAATATAGCGGCACAGACCTTTAATAACCAGAGGCAAACGACGCAGATGAAATCAGGTTAAGGGATTGCCAACTCGCTTAGCGAAAATATGCGGCCTTTGATCTGTTTGATTGAAGGAGATAACTCGGTTCATTTAACATGAAGAGGGGGGGGGGGGGGGAGCATGGAGATGCAGCATTATTTACCTGAAAAAGACAAGGCCCCCTTCATGTTTTCGTCAAATTTTCAAATCGCCCCTAAAATTTCAGGGGCCTATAGTAGGTAGGTTAATATTTGCCCTCATCACATGACGGCCAATTATATTTGACTCCCAGATATTCAAATTATTTGAGTACCTTGAATTGAATTAAGCACTTTTCTCCAACCGAGATCAACATCCAGTCTTATTTAAAAGAAGAGCTGAAGTTATCGGTGCTATTGACAAATCAATAGAGATAAAAATCCTGAAAACTTGAATAGAAATTGGCAGCTCTTCTGCCAGATCTGGAAACCATTGTTATAATCTCGGTATCAGAAAGCCGTTCTTCATCGTTGAAAGGTCTCCATCCTCAGGAATAATTCGGATAACTTCATCATCATCAGACCCAGTTTCTGACTTACTGTCATGTTCAGAATCACTGTCAGAGTCATCATTCCTTTTGACCGGAGTGGCTTATATTTATATATCAGCTGTGATTCTCTTCACTTTGTCATCGTTCCTACCAACAGTAGGCAACTTGTGTATTGTCAGTTATTTATCCAGTTCTTTTACTTTGAGTGAGTGTAGTGCAGTGTTGCAGACTGATCGAATCCATAGAGGCCATTTTCCAAAAAAAGGGCAAGTAAGAGGTTGACTTTTTAATGAAACATCATAAAACAATTGAAAAACTGAATAAAAACGTCAGTTCATTACACTGCTGCATCAGCAACACAAACAAAATTCTGAGCAGTCGTTTTACACGAGACACTGTTGCTGCTTAAGAAAGGAAAAGAGGGAAGAGGCGAAAGAAAAAACAAAAAAAAGAGAGATGATCAAGCAGCAGAAAAATTTGGGAATCGAGCAGGCTCACAAGTTGCTTGTGCAAACTCTTGGTAAAGAGATTGCAGATTAAGTCTTTGCGGGGAACCTTGAGCAGAAATTGTGTGCTAAGCAACTTGAGAATATTAAGCTCCTCCCAAGATTTCACGTTAAAGCATTGGAGTTTCTC
Organism: Siderastrea radians; assembly: GCA_964017195.1. Lineage (NCBI taxonomy): Eukaryota > Metazoa > Cnidaria > Anthozoa > Scleractinia > Rhizangiidae > Siderastrea > Siderastrea radians. Next base: position 11,310,705 of record OZ024895.1, on the reverse strand, counting down.
ATCAAAATGAATGCAATTTATGACTTAGACCAGACTGAGGCATATTGAGCTACGCTAATTATAAGGGCAAGGAAATTGGCCAATGCCAAAAATACCAATACATCAGACTCTTACGAAGATGATTCCATCAGTGAAGAAGACGGAGACGAAAGCAGGATGTTGTAGTATCTGACAATTATTAAAGCTCAAAAAAAGTTCCGGTTATGGATTGGAAACTTGCTTGTTATTATTTATAAGGGAAAATAAAAACCACACTGTTTATATCAAGGAAAAATTCTGCGCCCCCTGAGGCCTCATCATTTTTCCCCACATATCCTCAAAATTTCAGCCTCCCCCCCCCCCCCCCCCTTCAACTTCTTCATACCCCTCTTCATATTAAATGAACTTTCCCTAATTAAGCACAACCGATGAACTGGAGAATGGACTCAGACTTATCAGTTTGTCTCAGTTGAAATCTAGCTCTTTTTATACGAATAAATAGGGCGAATAACTCAATGGGCAGACGTTTTTTTCTCAAAGGAAATAGAATAAGCTCATTTTGATTTTTATAGCACTCTGTATTATCGACAACCAGTTAATCTTGAAGTGCAACAAGAACTTTTGAACAAAATCGAAATTACTCTAGGTGAGAATGAATGTTTACCTTGCGAAGGGAAATTATGGTTGGATGAAATCAGTGAAGCGATGACAGGTTGGACAACCGGGAAAACCGCAGGCTCTGATGGCTTACCGCAAAAATTGCACGCCAAATTGTGGGATCTTTTTGTAGACTCGAGAAAGGCTCTTTTAGTAAATCCATGTAGGACTGAAGTGTAACTCGAATAATTTACAAGAAAGTTGACCGCAAAAGCTTGAAGAATTGTTGCCCTATCTCGCTGCTGAATGCTGATTACAAAATTCGTTCTAAAGCTCCTGCAAATCGTTTGTCCAAAGTTTTGTTGTCCATAATACATGAAGATCAAACATGCTCAGACCCGGGGAGGACTGCTCTTGATTACGTAAACATAACCAATGAAACCGGAATTTTACTGAGCTTAGATCAAAAGCTTTTGATCGTCTTGACCACAGTATTCTGATGATTGTTTTTAAACGCTTTGGATTTGGTCAGGGTTTTTCAACGGTGAATTCTGAGGCCCTTTTCAAACGTCGTCTTATTGCCGTGCCGAATTCAATTGATGGAATTAATTCGATTGTAGCACAACTTGCTTTCAAACTTTGTGCTACTATCGAGCCAAACTCAATTCATAAATTACAAATACATTAGAATATATTCATTTGGATTTAATCCTGCAACCGCTGGTCAGTGTTTTGTTTTCGGCAACAACTTCATTTATTCGACTGAAAGACGTCTGAAATCAATTCGTGCTACAGTCGTGCTACAGTCAAGCCAGCTAAGCACAGCAGTAGCACGACATTTAAAACGGGCCTGACTTTATGTCACAAAGCTTCTACCGGAAGCTTTTTGTTACTTGTAGATACATGTAGTAAATTGTAATCGGGAGTATGGACTCTGTAAACTATGCCTGTTAACTTTTTTGAGTCAAAGGCGTGACATTTTTATCCTGAGAGTGCCACGATTTTTTGTAGAGGACCCGATCATATCCGAAGACGCAAAAGATTTCAGAAGGCGTACCGAAGAGTTCCGAAGTTCTCAAGAAAACGATACAACGCGTTCCAAACAAAAATGCGTTTTTCCAAACTTACGATTTTCTTACTATTTTCCGTTGAGAATGGGGATATTCCTCGACGCCTCTACCGTATTCATTGTAAATCGTATATTCTCAACAACAACCAAACTGGCTCAGTAAAGAATGCTTATAATTGAACAACACAATTTTCCATTCAGTATAAAGTGTGCCTTACAGTTCTGCTCTTACAAATGGGATGCAGAAATTCCGCATCTTGTTCAGTGGCTAGATAATACACTGCACTGAGTTGAGATGCAGAAATTCTGCATTTGATAAAATGAATAAAAATAAGTAAAAACGACACTTAATAAGTAGTGAATACCAATAGGATGCAGAAATTCTGCATCTTGCTCAGTGGCTAAACAAAATACTCAAATCCACTGCACTGAGCTGAGATGCAGAAATTCTGCATTTGGTAAAATGAATCACAATCAGAAACTATACTTATTAAGCACTGAATACCAATGGCTGCAGAAATTCTGCAAACTATACAAATTCACTGCACTGAGCTAAGATGCAGAAATTCTGCACCTGCTAAAATGAACAAAAATCAGCAAAAGCTATACAAATTCACTGCACTGAACTAAGACGCAGAAATACTGCGCTTGACAGAATGAATACAACTCAGCAAAAACTATACTTATTAAGCGGTGAATACCAACAGGATGCAGAAATTCTGCATTTTGTTCAGACAACTGACAACTTCTGTAATAATGCAAACATTAGTGCCAGAATACCAAAAACAGCGTTTCTAAGGTTCTGAAAATTCCCCGGACCCCCCTACTCCGTTATACACCCAACAGCTACTCTACCCCACGAACTGTTTCATTATAAAATACAGCCAGGGGAATGTCAGCTCTTTTTTGCCCTCTGCTAATCTGATTCTTAAACAACTGAACAACTGATAACAATGTCCAAAATAATGCTTCAAACCGATATGAATTGTCTGTTTATGTACTTCAGAATGCAGCAAATTGCATTAGGGCATCTCTAAATTTTCAACATTTTCCAGGGGAAGATACCTCTGGAACCCCTGCCAGAAAATTACCTTTAGTGCTTGTCTGAATAAAGACATTTACTCCTGCAGGACTTGAGTGTTAAAATTGACTGTTAAATTTATTTTCAGCTTGATAAGTTTTAGATTTACTTGATCCCTTTTTCTTTCCTTTTTTTTTGGGGGGGGGGGTCATCTCAAATATTTAGGACTACAAGGGGGGGCCAGGTAAAAACTTTCTAATGTATAGGGGGGTCATTATATTTTACAGGTACTACCCATCAAATCCCACCAGCCCTCCCTACCCCATAAAAAATGAACGGTCCCTTATAATAATTTTATTGTTGGATTTTATGAAGTAAAGGGTGTAAAATTTTTCCAGAAATTACTTCAAAATTAATAATCTATACATGTAAATTTTCATTGTTTTGACTTCTTTCTCTAGCTCGAATCATGTTTCTACGTGTATGAAAGGCAGCACTTTTGCATTTTTCTGCCCAAGTAACTTGTCTACCTACAGTGTAGGTGCCAAAATATTTTGCATCCATTTTTTCAAGCCACTAGGTTAAGTTGCAGAATTTCTGTTTCACTGATTTGTTGTGGATACATGTACAATAGTGAATTAAGCGGGAGATAAGATTGTGTAGAATTTTTTGGATCAAAATTTTGCAAGCCATGTACAGTTATGAGTATATTAGTTGAGATGCAGAATTTCTGCATCATTCATTTGTTGTCGGGACAGTACTAAATTACAGCTGTAAGCGGAAAAAAGGTTGTACAGATTTTCTGCATCCAAATTTTTGAAGCCACTGATTTGAGATGCAGAATTTCTGTATTATTCATTTGTTGCAGAAATCGTAGTGAATTAAGTGGGATAAAGGTCATGCAGAATTTCTGCATCCACAGTTTTCAAGCCACTGATACGGATTTGAGATGCAGAATTTCTGCATCATTCATTTGTTGTAGATAAGGTAGTAAATTAAGCGGAAAATAATGTCATGCAGAATTTCTGCATCCACATTTTTCAAGCCGCTGATTTGAGATGCAGAATTTCTGCATCATTCATTTGTTGTAGATAAGGTAGTGAATTAAGCGAAAAAAGGTTATGCAGAATTTCTGCATCCACAGTTTTCAAGCCACCGATACGGATTTGAGATGCAGAATTTCTGCATCATTCATTTGTTGTAGATGAGGTAGTGAATTAAGCGGAAAATAAGGTCATGCAGAATTTCTGCATCCACAGTTGGCAAGCCACCGATTTGAGATGCAGAATTTCTGCATCATTCATTTGTTGTTAATAAAGTAGTGAATTAAATGGAAAAAGGGTCTTGCAGAATTTCTGCATCCACAGTTTTCAAGCCACCGATTTGAGATGCAGAATTTCTGCATCATTCATTTGTTGTAGAATTAAGCGCAAAAAAAGGTCATGCAGAATTTCTGCATCCACAGTTTTCAAGCCACCGAATTGAGATGCAGAATTTCTGCATCATCCATTTGTTGTCGGTACAGTAACGAATAACGCGAAAAATAAGGTTGTGCAGAATTTCTGCATCCAACGTCTTCAAGCCACCCGGCGAAGATGCAGAATTTCTGCATCATTCATTTGCTTTAGAGTTACTCTTCTAGAGTTTATTTGCAGCTGTAAGGCCTTTGGATGAGAATACCTTTGCTATGCTGCAATTTTACAGGTCATTTTTTGTCTCCATCCATTTCGCTCAATTTTAGCTGTGGATTTTTACTGTAAAATTGTGTTCAGAATAAACGTGGTTAACTACAACAACAGTTAAAAAATGTCATTTCGTCGTGTTAGCAGGGTATTACTCGAACTAACGGTTTGTTTGCAGTCGAGTATCGTACATTTCTGGCGGAAATCGCGTTTTATTCCGTGCGAAATTGGGCTTTATGACGGAATTTTGAAGTTTGGAAAAACGCATTTTAGTTTGGAACGCGTTATACATGTAATACCCTATACGGACTTCTAGGATCGGGAGCTTTCGAGGAAAGTACGATCATTCACATGGACTTTTTTCCTCGCATTGGTTCGAGTTTATTTTACGTTATATATTTTCTGAAAATTTGTCAGTTAAAGCTGTAATAACTCAAATTTTCCGCCAGGCGTGAGAAGTGGGTCAGCAAGCGTGAGCTGGCGTGAGATCGAAGTTTTCGATAAGCAGGCGTGAGACTCACGCCTAAAGCGTGAGATTTGGCAGGCTTAGTAAACTGAAATTGGAAGTGATAGTAATAGTATAAAATGGGATAGTAGAAAGTGAATAACAATTTTAAAGAGAAATGGTCTGGTGTCTTAGAATGAGAACAACATTTGAAATCTCTGTCGTACAAGACCAGAAATGCTATAAGGTAAATTCGTAATCAGACACGAACGTTGAAAGGCACTTTTGATTTAAACTCTTAAAGCTCGGCCTCGCATTTTAAAAATTGAAATTGTCTCCAAGGGTCTCCGTTTCGCACAAGGAAACTACCGTCTCGCTGTCTGCAAAAGTCTCGAGTTTACCATTCGTCACCCTTCACACACACCACTTCAAATGGACGTTCAGTGAGCTGAACAGGACAAACTCAAAACTACTTCTCCAGTTCTAGCGTTGCAGATTCCGTAAAACTACTCGCTCAAACTGTCAATCAAAGTTCATATGTTAATGTCACGCAACACAAAGGCTCACTCACCACACATAGTAAAACATAAAGAATGTACATGGGACCATCTGTTGCATCTAATCGTTGATACTTCAACAAAAACTGACCAAATGTTGTATCATAATCAAACATGGCATTTTTTTTGTCAACAAACATTCAAAGTATAAATCACATTACGTGAACTTTCACCTCTGTTTCAATTGGCTAAATTTGTTTAAATGCTAAAAAATGTTTGCCACAGTTAAGCAAAGATTCTTTCAAGCTTCAGTAACAAACAACTCACTTGGATCACCAAAGTTTGTAGTAGTGTTTAACTTTATTGTAAAATAAACTGCTGTTAATGAACCTTGAGACAATCTCATAGACACATACTCATATCACAGGTTTGCGGCATCTATTTTTTGTTCACTCGTCTCCCTTAACACAATCCTCAATCATTACAGTGCACAGGGAATTGCTATAGTCTACAACAGATACATTACGTTCAAAGTTCAGGCAGGACAATCCACAAGAACCATTGTGTATAATGAATAGATTCTTATGTATTACAATAGATCCTTCTTCCCTTCTTCTTCCTTCTTCTTTGATGTAATTTTTACCCACTCAGCTTCTAGTCAGCTTCTCACATGCTTACCGCATTTTCTCCCTCCCTTATAATCTCGTACCGCAGGAAACCATTCATTCTTTCTTTGGCTTCGGTACCATTGCATCTAAGCTTTTCCCTCCCCCCTCCCAGGATGGCAACCTAGCTTTATACTAGCTTTATAGCTTAGCTTTGTAACTTACTCTTGTTACTAAGCTCTTTGAATGGAAAGCGCTTAGAAATGTTGCAGTAAAAACTTCATGTTTTTTGTTATTACTATTATTATTGGAACCTCTGTTTTCAGCTCATGTGCAAGCCTTTTAGTGTTACCAACACTGCTTTTTGCAGTATGGAGTATTTATGAAATAAAGTTTCGGTGGCAGGGAAGTGTAACCCTTTGCTGCACTTTACCCCACAGTAAGGCTTAGGCCGGTCCGGAAAAAAAGTATCCATTCCAGGGTGGCTACCCCGGTGAAACCTGATCTGCTCTCCACCCAGGAGGGCACTCCTCTCCTGGTCTCCTACATCCCTTGTTTTAGCGCTCCTCTGCCAGCCCAAACTTGCCCACAATCTGCTGGCTGAGCGTGACTGTTATTAGTTTTTATAGTCCTGATAATCCCCTATTCTAGCCTTTGACTGTCTTTAATCCCCGTGATCCACTTGCACATTCTCCCTACTTATTATTTTCCTTTGTAGTAGCTTAAGGCTCAAATTCTCCTGTGGGCCTGACCATGTTAATTCCAAACCATCACTGATTTTCCTTCGTAGAGGGTCTTAAGAGCAGTTGGCTTCGAAAAGCGTTCATTACTTATAAGTAACGGTCTTCAAACATTTGATGACAACACATGCCACGTTTGATACCTAGTTTTGTCTTGATGCATGCATACAGTAATCAATTGACGAAACTTTGAGGGTGAGTTGATTTACAACTACAGTGTACAATTATAACAACAAATTTCAAAGAACTAATTAATGAACTGTTTAAGAACTAATTATCGAACTTACTTTCAACGGTAATGGAGAGAGTATGACTGACTAGATTTCCAACGCCATTATAGGCCGTACATGTGTAGATTCCTTCATCTTCTTTTCCAGCGATGGTCAAAGAAAAGCTGCTTCCAGAATGGTTCTTAGAAGCTCCTATCCAGGTGATGTTTGGTGCTGGCCTCCCGTCAGCCGTGCAGTTCAGAGTCACGTTATCTCCTTCATTTACTGTTTGGTTATCAGACATGTGAGTGATGCTTGGTGGAACTTCAAAAAAAAAAGTTGTGTTAAAGATCTATCCATTTGAATCCGTTTATTTTTACCCATTTAATGGTAAATTGTTAGTGTAAGTCATGCTCACATTTATTAATATTAGTATGTAACAATATCAAAGCCATCTTGCGTGATACATAACATGTGAAAGAGAACTTACAGCTGCTGTTTTTTTCTCAATGTTTAACATCTTTTCAAACAAAACTAATTTGTTAACCCACCCACCCAGAAAGTGACAACTGGCTACACTTGACTTGTACGCTTTTTAATTTAATTAGTGAATTTTTCCATGGCTCAGTCTCCAGCATCTCGCAGTTCATGTCTACGACACAATGGTGCCCTTCTATCTAACAGCACGCTCTTGCCACCTCACCAATTTAACACACACGCACTAAATGGGTTTAAACGTTTGAGATGGATGACTGAATGACAATTTACAGCATACACATGTTCATTGTATTTTTTCTACAGATATATTAATAAGCAGGTATGTAGCAGGGAGTATTGGGTATTCAGGGCAGTTTGCCTCATCATGATATGCAGTACCACAGGAATGTACCGAGAAGTTGTCAGTCTTAGTTCTTGACTTGATTCTTGCTATTCATGTGATCAATGCTTGCAACAATCAATTAAAAATTGGGAATCGACCATTGAGTCCCTTGTGGCTTGACTGATTCCTGATTCCTAGTTTTTTTTATAGTGCAATGAACTCAACTGGGGCGGCCCATTACAATATTTCTCTGCATGCCAATCACAAGATAAGCTCAGAAAAAAAGGGTCAGAGCTTGTCGGATTTGGTCCAAACACAATAATGGTAAAATGTAACTAATAGTCTGAATGATTAATTAGAATAGAATAGAATAGAATAGAACAGAATAGAAGAGAATAGAATAGAATAGAATAGAATAGAATAGAATAGAATAAATGACTTATTTATACACGGTAGATTCCTCAGTATACAAGCAAAACTTATCTACAAATATAAGAATTAAAAATAATACAATAATTATAAAAGTCTTTTCTAAACTAACTAAACTAACTACATATTCAAATAGAAATAAATGAAAACAAAAAGTACGCTTTTCAGGAATGCCGTGTCGTAAATTCACTCAAAGCTTAATTCACCTAATGTTTTAGATACTCTAATATCAGTTGGAAGGCTATTCCACAGCGCAAAACCGCTATAAGAGAAACTTTTTCCAACATAATCGGTGCGAGGCTGAGGAAGAGCCAGCCTCATTTCACTATTCTTAATCTATAACTAGTTGTATCATTACGGAACAAAGATGAATTTAGTTGATAAATAATCTGGTGACTCTCCATGTAAAGTTTTGAACATCATAATGGCTTTGGTATAAAGCCTCTGATTCCTTAGGTTTTTCCAATTAAGTCTTCGGAACAGGTCTGTAGCATTAGAATCATAAGGGGCGGACAACAACATACGAGCCGCACGATTTTGCAGTTTCTGAAGTTTCTCGGCGAGACTAATACTGCAGCATCCCCATACTATGCTGCAATAGTCAAGCTGGGGCTTTACCAAACCATTGAAAATATTCAAAAGAGAGTGGAATGGCACGAAATTTCTAATACGTTTGATTACGTCTCAGGCTGAAGAAATTTTCTTACAAACAGTTTCAATGTGAGTATTCCAGTTTAAGTTTTCATCAACGTATACACCGAAAGATTTTGTTGAAGACACCTGCTCAATGGGAAAATTGTTTATAGTAAGAGACGGGTTGTCTGACAATTGAAATCCGCCTTTGCCTTGAAGTTATTGCTAAGAACTCGGTCTTAGTCAGGTTCAATGAAAGCTTATTAGAAAACAACCAGGTATTAACAGATTTTAATTCTTTGTTGAGACAATCATTAATATCGTTTATATCTTTACCTGCGCATGTAATGCTGGTATCGTCAGCATACATTCGAGGATGGGAAAAATTAAGGCACTGCGGTAAATCATTAATATAGAGTAAGAATAAAAGCGGTTCAAGAATTGTGTCTTGAGGCACACCGCATTTAAGAAACTTTGGCGTAGATTTAGAACAATCGATTTGGCAGGTTTGTGTTCGGCCTTCCAAATAGGAGCGAAACAAACGTAAGGCTAGTCCACGAATTCTGAACGAACGAACCTTAAATAAGAGAATCTCATGGTCGACTGTATCAAATCCTTTTTTTAAATCTAGGAAAACAACGGCATTGATTATTCCACGGTCAATATTAAGAGCCCAGCCATCTGTTGCCTCGAGTAGAGCCGTAACCGTCAAGTGAACTACACGGAAACCGGACTGGTGACACTGGTGTTTGGAAAGATTATTCTTCGTAAGATAGTCATACAGTTGATCATAGATTACCCGCTCAAAAACTTAGGGAAAGGAGGCCCAATGGGTATATAGACTAAGGTCACTCAGCCCATTGGGTCTAAATGTAGACGATTTCTTTATTAGAAAGAAAAGAAGGTGATTCCTTTCTTATACATTCTCGCGCGCTCAATTTTCTTGAGCGCGCGACGCGTGTCAATTACCGTTATAACCGTTAGCTTCTTACGCGAGATTGTAACGTTATTATACTGTGACTCTGTTGTTTTCCCTCAGTTGCCCTGAGGAAGGTTTTTGGATAAACCGAAATATTGGCAAAATTCATTTTCCAGTTGTGAGTTTATTGTGTTCAGAAAGCGATGATGTTTACCAAGTAAAAGACGATAAATTGCAATGAAGTTAAAGGTAACTTAACGAAGTTAACTAACGACGAGTATGTGGTTGTCAAGCGTTGGTGGTCATCGGTTCTTCAGTTGCTGTCAGGCTCAGTATGTGTACTTTTACTGCAATTGGCATGCCGTAAACTACATATATCATCGAGGTATTTTTGCAGCGTTATGTAATTTAGAAATTCCAACTGCTGCCAACTTCACAATTTCTACTCAAAAGAAGATTTCTACTCTCCATTACCGAACGACTAGAAGGTTAAACGGAAACTCAGGTGATTTAGTCGAAAATACTTTCATTTCACCTTCCGATGGGCTTCCTAGGTGAGTCTGCACTACTAGCACGATTTTCGTTGAAACTTATTAAATTATATTTTTCCATGGCCAACAATTTCATAGAGTCAGCGGCTCCATACGTGGGCTCACACAGTTTTCATATTCGTTTAAGTGAATTAGTGAAAAACCATAAAATCTATTATTAAGCGATACAATTTTGGTGTCTAACACACATTCAAATCATAAAGCAAGTTAAAAAGAAGAAAAACCCAAGTTTTCTTGTTATTTAAGCATTGTGCAATCAACAGCCATATTGTCACACCACTTTGTCACGCGAAGTCACACTGTCAGAGAAAGTTCAGCCCGAAACTTCTATTCAAGCTGTACAGCGGACCTTTATTTAAAATTTAAAATTTATTTTATTTGAAATTTAAAGTTGTCATATAAGCTGAATATAAATTGAACATTTTCAATATGGCAGCCGATGTTGACTTCGGTGAAAAGGTTATAAATCTTTCATTTCGTCGGTATTTCCAGACGTCACTGGCTTAGGAAATCATAACTTTTTTACCCGTTTTTCAGTCGTGGTGGGAACAGCGATGAATGGTTTGTGGGTCATATTTCTGCCTTCGAAACTTTCTTTGGTGTGTGGATAGCTGATTAAGGTTTCTGGGACTCGACCTTGGAACCGCTTTTCAGTGCAACCGACTATTTTGCCGTTTCCCTGCTAGCAGAAGACCCTTTTCCTTTGTATTCGCTGAGCTGGCGGACGGGAAGAAAAGGGACCTCTGCCATGGGTCGAAATGAACTGTGTTGAGCATACGCCACGGTTACTTAGCTACCGAAACACCACGTGATGCTTTTAGCACGTGATCAGCTGATGACTCCCTTCTTTCTCAACTAGCGCGCCAAAAAACCCCTGCACAGTTTTGTAGTCGCGAATGGCGAGTTCGCCAAAACCCTAAGAAAAGTAGACAGTTCGTCTAGAGATCGTTGTTGTCTAATCTACGGTATTAATTTCAAGTTATCTGGACAAGGAAGCTTTCTTAACATGACCACAACTCCAGGAATTAAAGAGAATTTAACCCATTGAAGGCTGCTTGTTTTATAATCGCTTCACTAAATTAGCAGTTGGTAATAAACAACCCATGTGCAGTACGAAAGGACAATTTATAGGTTCGAAAAAACAACACTCACTTGATCTAGAATAGTTAAAATTTATTACTTTTAAATAAAATACACAAGTTGTCAGTTAAGAATTAGCCAAAAATACAATCTCAGAGTCAAAATTTTGAAAATTTCCGCAAGAGATTTCTCATGTTGTCTCGCGCGTGAAATCAAACCACAACAGAGCATTTGTGTCTGTTTAGGTCAGATTACTACTTTTCGAAATTTTATGAATAAAGGTACACAGAAGAAGAGACAGTAAGCTTTTCTATATAATACATTTATTAAAACACGCCTTTACTTGTTTCTGAAGACCAAACGCGTTCAATTCTTTCTTCGAGGGAGCTACGCGCAAGCGATTTCGCTCGATGTGCAAGTTATTTTGAAGAGCATTTGGTGATGCGAACTGTGCACGTTTTTCAAAACTTTTACGAAAACTGTAAGGAATATGAAGAATCCCTCAATTAAAAAGCGATTTCGATACAAATTTACAATCAAATGTGTAATTTACTCTACCGTAGACTCGTAGAAGTACTGGAGCATTTCACAGAAAGTCCGCGGCTCGAAAAATCGTTGGAGGTGAAAGGTTGTCCTTCGCATTGACAGATGTTTTCTTCGCTCTAAATTCCAATCCTTATTTGTCGAGTGTTTCTTAGAGCTTATTCTTTCGATTGTTTATCTTTCCATCGTCCATGTTAACAAAACCGAGAGAAAGTAAACGTTGTAACTCTTCACGAGTTTAGTTCTCTTTCCAGGATGGCATGTTACTATGCAGGCTCACTAAATGACAGCGGAATAATTGTAAAGGAATGCGCGAGATACAGTGGGCTCAAGTCACGGTCAGCAAACAATACAGGGAGCATGCGTTTCGGAAACCGCCGTCCACGACCATGGACGGCAGTTGGATCAAAGGGAGTTTCGACCCATGGCAGAGGTCCCTTTTCGTCCCGTCCGTCAGCTCAGCGAATACAAAGGAAAAGAGGCCTCTGCTAGCAGGGAATTTTGCCGTGGGACCTCATCACTTATTGTTGAAGACAGTAGGGCGGATCGAATGAAGTATGGATGAAACTTTCAAAACCCGGGGGAACAGTGAAATCGTCGGCAAACTGTACGCAACATAGCTCGAAGACAACCTCATAGATGTCTATTTCAAATAAGATTTCTGGGCTTTTGAAATATTATAGTCTTACGGAGGGACAGAACAAAATCCAATAAGGTAAGCCTAATTTTCACTGTTTCTCTGTAATTTGAATACGATGTGTCATAAATTCTAAGTCCCAGAAATGACGCGATTCGCATGCGCGGCGGCTATGATGTATGAAATTGTTCGCCATGCTGCATCGATCCAAGAGCAGATTTTAGCAGGTGTTAAACAGTTTAAATTCATTGTTAGCGGAGCCGCTAGCGCGCGAAGCGCACCAGCGGAGCACCATTTCTAAGCAAATTTTGTAACTGGTCGATCCGAGAAATTTGGGTTGTGACGTCAGCATACGTCCATACGTCCGTCCATACAGACTCGGGGGAGGGGGCAGGGGAGTCCCAAGGCGGCCCGACCGGGGGCAGGAGAATGCCATCTTTTAAAAAAGAGGTTTCTTTAATTAAGCTTTAGCAAAACGATTGCTTGGACAGTTCTAAACTTAAGAAAAATAGCTAATATCTATACTGTAAAAGTGGAAGGCGACAAGTTCAAGTTACGAACAGAAAATTTGTCTTTGAGGACTTTCTCTTTCTTGAGTTCTGCTGCGAACTCGGTCGGCACATTGCTTGAGTTCGCAGCATTTGGCACCGGTCCCTACGCCAAACATATCAGAGCTAGCGCCTTCTGTTTTTCAGTTCTGTCCACAAACATGGTTTTTGCGACGGTTCGAACACATTTTCCCAGGAAAAACGCCCGTGCTTATCGCAACCCAGTAACTCGCGTAACTCGCTTAACATCTAATCGAGTCGAACTACATATCACTCGAATTCGCCTGTTTAGTCCACGGAGTTGCGATCAATAAACAGCTGTTTAATTATTAAAATGAAGATTTTTATGATGGCATCGCAGGTTGGTCAAGTGGTTACAGCAATTCCCTTACGCTCCGGCGGCAGCGGGACCATATCCCAAAGGGAAGAAATTTGTTTCATTCCTTTTTTTTGTTTTTGTTTTCGGGAATTACTTTAAAAATGAATAAGTTCCAGCAGTAGAAAAAGTGGAGCTCCGCTTTTAGGCTTGACTAAATCTATATATTAGAGTTCAACTAAATGACTTCTTTCTTCTTCTAGGGATCTTGAAAACATCTTGTATTCCTTACCGGAGCAGAAATATTGGTCAACTACAATCCCCTCCGTTGTTTACATTAATTGTCAAGCGTCGCTCCCCCATTAATATTCATCAACTCAACGCAACTTTCATCCTGTTTTTGATCAATATTGGATGTACGAGAGAGGACAGCAATGGTTAGGATCCTCGAAAAATGTATTTTTGCCAAGTTCTAGGGTTATGCAAGTGACCTTTGAAGCGAGCGATATTTCTGTTAACACGCAATTAATGCATGTCAGAGTTCTAACCTGTTTTCGCTTGCAATCCAAGGAGATACCCGCACGTTTGGGCTTACGAATTGATTAAATAAGGTAGGAACTTTGCTGCAAAATTTCGTAAGCTGCGTTGGAAACCCAGCTGGGGGAAAATTGTTTTTCGGTTTATAGCAAAGCAAAAATAATAAAAAAAAAATTGGGAAATAAATAAAGTGGTTTTGATACATGTGTACCAGGCCCTTTTCCCAAACAAAAAATAAAGGAAAACTATTTTTATTCGCGGAACAGAGTGGGCCGCTTTTAGCGCGAATACCACTTAAGAGGAGGTGTGACTAATTTTGCTCGCAGTAAACCTTGAAGTCGTAAAACTTATTGAGCTTGATAAGAAAAAATTATCTTTGTTTAATGGAAATATTCGCGTTTCCCTGACAAGGCTGGTCTTCGAATAGCGCTTGTATCTCTTAATCTTTGAAATTGCTTGCCCTAAAAATAAACGTCTTGTAAAAATCGAACATTCTTTGTTCAGAACACCAAAAATCACTGAAATCGGTTAACGCTTACTTGCCGAAAACTCGATTTAGAAAATGGAGCCTCCGTACTAACAAATAGCTGCGAGCCACTATAAGGTGTTTCGATACAGTTTTTTGGGACCATACCTAACTTTTAGATTCGGCTCTTAGACAGTCTTCTCCTTCTCAGGTCAACTTGAAATTTGCGATACTTGTTGGTTTTGGATTGGACTTAAGCGTGGTTTACACTTTGTAAAAATCAATGTTTCCATGACAATGATAAGCAAAAATCCTCGAGAACAGTAAAATTGAAATTTTGGGCGAACCAGATTTCACTTCGAAAGGCAAACACCAACATCTTAAACTGTGGTGTATGGTGGATTTGTTCTGCGATGAACCCGACGAAAAACACGCATAATTAGGGCCCATCTTCGTGCAGGGTCTTAAGTGTCAGCACTAGTTTAACCAAGAGGGTCAGTGTGTTGGTAGGTGGTTCCTTGATCGTTCGTTGGTCTAGGTAATATGTAAGAGCTTCTAGTCCACCATTGTTAGGGATGACCAGCACTATCACCAGATTGGCGGTGTCGCCATGGGCACGAAGATGGGCCCTAATTATGCGTGCTTGTTCGTCGGGTTCATCGAAGAACAAATCCAGAATTTTTTGTTATATTTTGTTTGCCATACACCACAGTTTAAGAATACAGACGTCCATACACTACAAGGAAACTGACACACACAACTATCTCCACTACATTTCATTCCACCCACGTCACTGCAAACATGCAATCTATACAACCAGTTTCTACGTCTCCGACGGATATGTTCTAATGATGTCGACTTTTCCGAAAAGGCTGAGGAGATGTTGGCCTTTTCCAAACAACGGAGCTATCCTGAACCGCAACTGCATAATGATCTTCAGAGGGTCGCAACCATCTCACGTGACGAGACATAATGGCCCCAACGCGTCTCAATGTTACCAATGTTAACAGATTACCTCCAGTACTTACTTACCATCCTTTCAACTCTGCAATGAGAAAGATCCTTTTAGAGTATTTCAACATCCTATCAACTGATCCTGAGACTCGTGGTATATTCCCTGAGCCGCCCCTCCTCCTTTATTGGCGCGAAAAGAATCTCCGGGATTTCCTAATACACTCCACTAGAAGTTCTCAGAGGCCCTTTGATGCTGACTCGTTTCCCTGCCGTCGTTCCCGCTGTCAGACATGCCAGTACATTACGTCTCAGACTGTTCTACATGGGCCCAAGAGCTCACACAACATCCACATTTGCTTCACGTGTCAGTCTGCATCACTTGCCGCCGTTGCACCAGCATATACATCAGTGAGACCGGAAGACGACTACGGAAACGCTTCAGTGAGCACCTGCGTATCATCTGCAACCGGTCTCCTGGCCTGGGCTTCCTGTAGCTGAGCACCTCAACTCCACAAACTACACCACAGATGACATCAGGATCTGCGGTGTTAAGCAATGCAGCGGCAGCAACACCACTCGAAAGCGGCGGGAGACGCAATTTATCCTTGAGCTCGGCACGCTCAAGCCGGGCGGACTCAATATTAATTTCAGTTTTATATAAGTACGTTCATTCCACGTGCACGCGCTTTGGTTGTTCTTTTCTTGAGCGCGCGCTTTACGTGCGCATTTCTTAGCTAGGTTTTTGTATGGCACAACGGGCATATTCCTGCACACTGAAGAAGGGCTATGCCCGAAACATTCGTGCTTTTACCTTAACGTGTTTTGCTCGCGTATTAACTGTTCTTTATTGTTATTGGTGTCACGCATCGACTGAGCTTTGTCTCTTCTTTCTGATTCATGTACGTGGCAATCGGGATGGGTTGTGGACGCAGTTTTCTCTGTAAATATCAATACAAAGTCTGATTGCTACCTTGAATCTTATATGATGACGTGTTCAGTTGAAATAATTTTATGTCCAATTACACGTAATTCATCTTTTTGGTTATCTAACCCAGGTAAATTTTAGAAGTCCTAGCAAATCTGAAAAATTTGAAGTCCAGGCTAATCAGATGTTATACACCTTTTTAGTAGGAAACATGGATTTTAAGCTATAAGCTCCTATAAGCTCCTAAACTTGACAGATGCCTGTATAAGGGTCACTGAGGCTTCTATTTTCACAAATTTCACATTGCAGAAAATTTGAATATATGTGTGGCCAAATTTCCTCCAGTTAAGGTATCAGCCACCTTTTGGGCCCGTTTTTGCGCGGATCGCGCTATTTGTTGTTGTTTTCAGAAAAAAACCCTTTAACTATACATCTTTTGGCAGATTAATAATTCCAGAAAACGACTTTTTTTTTTAAATATTTATTTTCCTTATTTCCATTTCTACTTCAAGAGACAATTATTTTTTTATATTTGCATATTTCCTGGAATGCTGACCAGATTGACAAAGATGCCTAAAATCACGGCAAACTCCACAGGAAATCATCGACGCAACCATTCCTCCTGTCGATAAAATGAATCCTGGTCGAAAATTCGCTACCCATTCTTTGTCAAAGGTTTTCTTTTCCATCCGTCTTTGTTAAGAATCAGTTTAAATTTTGATAAACATTTAAGGATAAAAATAAGCGAGAAAAGTTTAACACAAGTTTGTCCCTTGAAAATGATGCCATGGCGACATCGAAACGTTGTGTTAAACTTTTCCTGCTTATTTTTATCCTTAAATGGTTTTGGTTTAGAAGACTAAAACAGGCACCATCGTTTCGTCTTAGGTTGCATCCTTCGTAAAAGTATAGAACTAATAACCACTTCGGAAGAATCGCTTGAAATGGGAGAGCAACCAGCGCGCGCTTTCAACTTGTTTCGCGTGACCAAGTTAATCAGATGTCACAGTACTTGACTGCGATCAATTACGATAATTAACAAGGAATAATCTTTTACTCCTAATAGCTATCCACTGAGCCAGTATTTGCTTCTGATATTTTTTAAAGAAAGTTCTCGTAGAAATTTATCTGAGCATGTAAAAATCTAAGTATCAAAAAATGATACTTTTTTCGGTGGCTGATACCTTAATTAAGTCCATGTAAATAGAAGTGACAGAATTCTCTTTAAAAGAGGTGTTGAGACGGCTGCCTGCTGAGTTTTGAGCTTTAACAAGTATGCTTTATTTCGTAGTATGCCCTGCAGCAGTCATAGCAAATCTACAGCTGCATGCAAATGTTTTATGTCTCGTTTATTAGTAAATCAAATCTTTTATGTCTCGTTTTAATGCTAATTTTTGCCACATGTCAAAAATTAATCGCGCACATACTCTTTTGAAAGTACAACAAAAGGGAGCAACATTATTCTTATTCTTTATATGTTATTAAGCTCTTTACAGAAATGATGCACTGTTTGCGGTTGAAAAATAACTATTTTCGCAAATAAAATAAAATATTGATGTTGCTGTTATTGTAATGGGTACGGTGTCACACTCTTATCACGTAATGTTAAATGACTGCTTTCGCAATATGTGGAGATAAGGGGTTTTAATTATTACTACCCCCATTCTATCCTGTTTAATAGAGGCAAGAATATAGCTGTCGGTCAATCTGTTCTTTGCCTGGAGACGGACACACAATATTTACAATGTAATTTATCAACAAAAAGATCATGACAGATTGTCAGCCATCTAGATTGCCTCTTTGTAACAGAGCATGAAATATGTCTACTAATGAGATATAATTATTTAGAGGATTAGTCTCAGTGACAAGTATCAAGAACATTTCAGTATTGACTAGATGTAGATCTAGAGCAAGCAAGCAAATTCTTGTCCCTATAAAAGACCTGTAACTACTCAATACCATTGGAAAGAAGCAATTCCACAAATTAATGTCAAAACCTCACCAAAAACAGTACAATGTTGGTATTTAAATATTTCTGAAACTCTTGTTCAACCTTACGCCGCTGTTCACGAGGCAATCTTTTTTTGCAACTTGCAGCGCAACAGATGACGACAGCATTGCGAGAAAAGTTCCACAATGCTTGTTAGACTTTGCAACTTATCTTGAAATGTTGTGAAAAGAAGGAACCACTAGTTTACTTTTCCCGTAGCTCGCAACGGAATTTTTTGTTGCGAAACATGTTGCGAAGATGGGGTGATGCATGCGCAATTCCGTTCCCAGAGCTAAAATTGCATGGTAGCCTTTTTGAAGCTTTAGAGTTTGTACGATCTTTATAAATGGAATTGAAGCTAATAATCAAGGGGATTAGGTTCTAAAGAAATTGTGGTGCTGCGTCAGTGGGGGAAGTGAAACACAAAACTTTGGTTTTATCAACTGAGTTGATAAGGTAAATTGGCCACCGTAAAGATGTTAAAAACTGACGTTTCGAGCGTTCGCTCTGACGAAGGGTTAACGTTTCAATCTCTTTAAATAACTAAATATTAGTAACATTTAGAAGTCAGTTTTAAAGCTTACCAATGACAGTGACTTGAATCTTGCGTGTCCAAATTTTGGTGCCTCCTCCCAAAGTTTTCACCTTACAAGCAAATTCTCCCTCATCAGCAGTACTCACATTGAAGATAATCAAAGTTGCTTTTTCGGGATTTAGCCAGCTAACACTGAACCGATCCTTATAACCAGCTAACACTTCAGCTATGTCATACACTGGCGCAATGTTAACAACCTGAAAAGTGTTTAAATACACGGTCACGTCCTGAATAGGATTTAAATTTGCTGTCAGGCTGAAGTTCCAGCTCAGTGAAACATTTGTAGAGCCTTCAATAAGCTGAGTGTTGTATGTGTGAATGGAGTTTACATCCGCTGTAGTCTTGACCGGGGGAGGCTTATACCAAGTGATTGTGCCTGCACCATCTGAAATCCAACATCACAATAACACCTTCTAAGATACTGCTGCTTATTTGGCCTAACCGTAGTGTATAAAAATACCAGCTTAATCTTACTTTACGAATTAAAAACAACAAAGATAAAGGAAATCATTGAAACGGAAAAGACGAAACCGTTGGAGTACTAGCTTGCTGATATCACGGCAAAAGTCGAATCGAAGCTATTAAATATACCGCGCAAAATCACACCTGTTGTCCGAAGAATCACCATAAACCATACAAAGATGAAATGCTTGTGATAACAACCCATAACGTTCACAAATAACAACTAAACTGCCACATAATTGCCATCAATGCCGCTTGATTTTGATACGCGGAAATAAACTTATCCAGCCAACCTCTCCTGCTATGTCTCCAGTAAGAAACTGAAATAAAACGAGCACTGATTGGTGGATCGATATGAAGATTGAGACGGCTATTCTAATTGGCAGTCATTGTTTGTATTGACAAAAGCCTCATTTTAATTTTAATAATGATATGCGTGCGCAGGGCACGGGTAATTTGCGCCAGCGTAGACAGTAATCACGAAGGTTGTATTAACGTTTTTAACAGTCGTTTTTAGACACTTTTGAGCTTTACCAAGTCATCGTCCCGTCTTTCCGATGTAGACCATGCCAGACATTTACGGCACGAGATGCAGTAAATAAGATTGTTAGTTGAAGCACGTAAAATGCCCTGAGATCTCGATTTGTCCTTGTGTGGTTGTGACAGGAATTAAAGAAGGGACAGATCCGGCAATCACGTCTGTTGCAGGGGAAGGTCAGACGTTGGGAATCTGGCGGTAAGCTACTACGCACTTATAGGTCTTTCAGATTCCTCGCACGCCGTAAGGCTCTTAGCGGTGGCTTCTAAATATAGCCTCAGTGCTGCTGTCGCGGCGAAGAATAATGTAATTGCACAATAAAATATTACAGACGGCAACATTCCACGGGGAGGGGTCTGACGGCCGGACTTTTGTTTCCAATGTTGGAGATAAGTAGATCGCCGCTGTTTCTTTCTTCCCCGCGTAGCCTCCCTGTTCTTGTAAGGTCACGGGATTTCCCACGTATTACAAAGAATGACTCCATTGTTGTGGCTTCATTACGGAACACATGTACCTCACTGAAGATCGTTTGCAACCGAAGAACTGACTGTATGGTATAGAAGATTTGCACTTGGCTAGGTGCAACGAACCGAAATTAAACTAAAGAAACAGCTATAAGAATAACAGTTATACAATCCTCAAAACTAATGAAACTTAGACTTCCCCTTGAAGAGTGATAGATGTTGCATAAACCGCAGAGCCGGCTAGCTGCTCGCCAGCTCGATCGGCATACTTGAGTGGCCCTCACCTAGGAAATTGTCGTTTAAAGTGCCCGAGCATACAAAGAATATTAAAAGGAATCAGAGAAAATCTCCGAGCATGCTAAATTTGACTTTTTTCGGCTTTGTGGTCATATAATTCTGAAACTCTCTGTGAAAACACCTCCTTTGAGCCATAAACGCAAGGATGGCTAAAACAAGATCCACGTAAGAGATCACGAAATGAGCGGGATATATGCTGATCGCTGATTGGCCACAGAAAAATACAGTGCCGCCAAATTTGCACCCAATCAGAGGCAGGAACCCTGAATGGGTTCTGGTCCGGTACTAGTCCGTTGAAAGTAATAGCCCTGGTAGGCATTTCCGCCCATCTTGAAAACTTTCGCTTGCACTGATTTCACCCGTTTCATCTACCTCTCGCCTGGACTATCTGCCCCTTGGTATCCGAGACTTCATTCCTTTCAGCTTTTAAATGGTGTACTTTGATCTGCATAAAGTCTAAAACACAAATTGTTGCCTGCAATAATCGGCCCCGTCACAATTTTGAAAAGCATGTAATTTTGATCGACTAACAAACTCTTCGTACAGTCCCCTAAAACCTCCACATATAAGCGTAACGGATGGATTACGATAACGTAGCCTTGTCCCCAAGCAAACTAATGTGAAAACATACTGAGTATATCTAAATTCATTGCAACAACCAATTGCACAACATCACTTGAAATGCGTGTTTAAGTTGCGACAGAAGCGAACAATTTTATGCACACCCCAAACACAAACACGTGCAGCCAGAGTTTTCCCGAAAAATATCGTGGCCAAAAAGGAAAGGCAACTAGCTTTTGTTTTTTGTTGGCTGTACGTTCTTCAGTTTTCTAAACTTAGAGCAGGCAACGCATTCTTCTTCCACTAACAACATCGATTTCTGACCCCATCAACTTTCTTATGAAGGTCAGTTCAATCATGCAACAACAACATGCTTTATCTAAACACGATATAGCTTTAAAGCAAAAGATTTGGTTGTGGGGTCGTATTTCCAGCTACAAATGAAAACACAACTATGTGCAACATAAATTAAAACATAACTATGTAAAAATGTACAAATGCTGTTTTTTGGTTAAATAAATACGAGGTAGCTAATGCCTGAGTCTTAAAAGGCTTGTGCTACTAGAACGTTTGCCTTTGGAACACTAAAAGTATTGTGAGAATGTAAGTTAACTTTTTTTTATTTCAATCCCCCACAAATGGTTAAAATAAAATTGAAGCCATGCCACAAAACGAGATTCTGAAACATCTATAAACCTGAGTTGCTTTCAAACATTCTTAGGAGCGTCCCTGGCACTTTTATATATTGTAGCACTCACCAACAATGTAAGCAAGTAATAATGAGCTGCACTTCATGCACTAAACACAATGGCTCCCGTCCTGCAAGGGTAATATTTCAGAGATTAAATCGACTGCATCTTCTAACATCGTGCGGTCAATCCATTTAGGATCACGTAGTTTTCCAGTTACCTTACCAGAAAAAAGTGTCTACATTATTACCATTAATTCCTGTTAGCTTCAAACAGTAGTGGCAGGCTGTAAACATCTTTTACCGTTTTTATAACAATAGATTACGTAAATTCCAGCATCCTCTCTTGGTTGCTTGTTCCAAAAACAAGTACCTCTGCAGTCAGTGTAGTCTCGTGTTCAAATCCTCAGCCACGCTTGTAAATAGCCAAGTGGTACGTCTGCCACAAGTTGGGTCTTTTTAAATGTTTAATGGATCATTTGTCATGTTACTCTCATAGCTTTACAGTGTCCCCAATTAGCACTGCCGTGCTAAATACTCCGAAACTTAAAGACATGAAATAAAGTTATTATTATCATTATAACAACTTTCCAAGGTCATCAGCAGTTGCATTTAAGATAATCAAGTAAATTACGTCCATAGAAACAGCTAGATGGGAATCTGCTGACTCACCGAAAGACGCCTGTAGCTAAAATGATGGTAATTTGTTACGATGGACAGCCACACTCTTCAACAAAACAACGGATGCGACCCCTGACAAGGAGATTATAAGAGCAGGGCTGGACAAGATAATTCCAATATTTTCTGCGAATAATCAAATCCTAAGGTTGAGTAGGGCCGTCCAGGTGAAATTAGTCCGTTAAAGGGACTGTTGACGTTGATAATGACTGACGCCTTGACGACCTGTGCGGAAATATGTCATCATCAGCGTCAAAGTTAAGTGCGTATTGTAAGTATATGTAATCAAGTAGTGATTCTATTGTCGTCCGTAAAATAAGCCGTGATGTTATTGGCTGTGAAGACACCAAAGCCTAATTGGTGCGTTTCGATTTAGTCTTTTCTTTTTGTAAGATGTGTGGCTATTGGCATTGGTTCAGCGGCACTTGTTCTAAGTTATTAAACCAGCAATCTAGAGCAAGTTATGGGTAGTAGTCCATGCAGAAGGCAAAACATTCGCCAGATTTCCAGTAACTTTGGTGACTACAACCTTCGACAAGAATCTTTGGGACACGTCAATAGAAGCAGCCTATTTTTCATGAATTCAACTTTAACAAATCAGTTTCTTTATAACCAAGGTTGAAATGACCCCCACCCCCGCTTAAACAATGTTGTGCAAAGGGTAAACTGCTTTTGAATGGGAAAATCAACATTGTACAGGAGGGTGGGGTGTCTTCCAAGATATGCCATTGGCAATTACAGAAACGTAAGGGTGTCCCAAAATTATTGACGAAGGTTGTAGTTTAGAAATGGTCGGCTCAGAAACGCATATGTTCGTTGATATCACCGTTTCTAGTCATTCGTTTGTTTTCTGTCGGTCTTGTGTTTAAATTCCTGCAAGTCTTACCATTGTAAATGGTTTGGCAGTGGCAACATTTGATCTCGTGTGCTGCTCCCTGTCTGTCGCTCTATTTGTCTTTTTCGTTGGTGTTCGTTAGTAGCTGTCGTGAAGTGGTGATGGTTAGTAGCCGTCGTGAAGTGGTGATAAAAAACACTGAAGAATGTTGTACTGTTGTATTATCCCTGCAATGGTTTCAGAAGTGGCTTTGAGAAAAGGCGCATTTGCTTAATAAGTAACAAGTTTCGGGCCAGTGTTCGTTGCGTTAGGTAAAGTTAAACCTCCCTCTGCGACCACCTCCCGCTGGCGACCACTTTTTCAAAATACCAAAATGTTCACAGTTGACCACCTCTTGTAAGCGACCACTTTTTGGACTGACAGGTTGAATTTATCTATTTTTCATAACCACTTGACACATGATCCTGTCTTACCGGCCGTACGCTGGTCTCCGCTAAAGTCGAGCCCATTGAACTGTAAATTTGTGAATGCTGTGAGAGAAGTTACCCTTCATTTTGGGCCTATGTCATTCTGTGCATGGATTATTGAATGTAAACCTCTGAATGTAGCTAAATCAACTTTTGACTCCCCGTGGTCTGACCTCTTGGAAGCGACCACCTCCCGTAAGTGACCACTTAGGCTTGACATTTTAGGTGGTCGCCTACGGGAGCCTCATGTTTATTTAAAGCTGCTTGTGTTTATTCGCGGTGAAAAAAGTTGTCAGGACTAAGGTGCCAGTTGCGATTATCTTCCGCCGAATTCCAGGTCCATGCAAACTCATATTACGTTTTGTAACTGCCATCACATCAATTTGGTCGATTGCTTGACGATACCTTCTACCGCATCTCGTCCTCACGATAAGTGGACGTTGTTGAAATGTTGTAGTGTTAGAAAAAACTCAAGATAAGAATACACGACACGATTGAGAAAAAATGGATGGCTAAAACGTCATGTCTTTTCCACCTGAGGCTGCTGCTCCAGTCAAATTTATCCTAGTCTGTGAAAAAAATTTGGAGTTGAATGTCCAGAGCCGAAACGACATCCTTGGTTGACGTTGACTCCTAATAAGCGTTTATCATTTATCACCTTTAAAACAACCGGACAATGAGGTGTTGTTCAGTTAGAGTGAAAAAGAAGTTAGATTGGAATAGGTAGAAGTATAAAAGAACTTCAAACAATGGAAGTGAGTTTTCCTCCTTTCTGTCATTGATGGTCTTTTCGTATGCTGACATCTTTTTGGCCTTCTGCTTCCATTTGCCTTGGCAGCTTCACTGGCGCACTCTCTCATTAAATTTCACGGATGATTAGTAATGTACATCAACATTTTGAGTATGGTGGTTAATGGTATTTATAGTACAACTCTAAATTTTGGCGTGCTTCATTGGTAGAAATCGATCACGTGACGCGATAGTGTCTCTCCTCAGCGGGCACCTATCAACGAATAGTGCGCGTGTGTGGCAATTTTCGCTGGAAAAATTGCTAGCTTTTTAACAGCTTCCAGAGTAAATTATGCTTATCAAAATGGCACAGAGGTCTCCAAAAGCCAATAAAGAAGAAATTAAGCAGATTGTGGATGACGAAGTCCCAAAGAACTAAAGAATCCACTGCTTACGCAGTCAAAGTTTTTGAAGGTAATTCAATGTTGGAAATAACCACAACAAGCGTTTCTACAACGAATACATATCTGTGTTTTTTCTTTTCTAGCCTGGCGTAAAGAAGAAAATATTGAGAAAAACTTACAGGATTTCGACTCCGAAGAGCTGGCTCTGATTCCTTGCCAGTTTTATGTTGAGGCACGATCAGTAAACGGGGACCATTATTCGCGAAATTCTATGAAAGCAATCCGTGCCGGGGTAGACCGTTTTCTAACAAAGGTTCTCACCACAAGCAGTTTTCTCTGATAAGAGATAAAGTATTTGAGCCGGCTAATGACGTACTGGATTCACACTTGAAAAGTTTGGCGAAAACAGGCACAATTTCCTCCACGAAACACAAGCCATCCATTTCAAAAGAAGACATAGAAATTCTCTACCAAAAATGGCCAGCTGGGAAACAACGCCCCTGAAAGTCTAGTGTAGACGGCATGGTTCTACAATTATTGATTGAACATCCCTTTCAATTTGTCAGTTTTGTTGTTATATATTAATAACAATTAGAGCTATTGAGACCCATAAAAGGGTTGAGAACTGTGAATTGATAAAATATCCCTTTTCGAATGGAACTCGCAACTTTCGCTTTTACATCAATTTTTTACATTGATATCAATCCTTATTTGTTTTCTACTGAATTGCCTTCCAGGAGTCAGATTTCACACGAACATGAGTGATCTTACCGTGTTTACATAATTATGGGACAAGTTTTTGCACCGTGCCGAAAATCTTGATCTGGTACAGCAACCAGAATAAACTTGCACTGGTATGACTCGTAATGGTATGAAATCTTGTGCTGGTATCATGTAAACAAAGTTATACAGAGCCATAAGAGGGAATGAAACTCAAACCTGTATTATGTAAACACCCCTGAAGTTTCTGTTTACTCGAGTAAACGTGCCTGATGTAAAACGCTGTGTGAACGTTCTCTCAAATATTTGCCATAAAGTTTGGAGTGAGGTTTTTTTCCAAACCTCCGATGAAGCGCCATCGAATAAAACGCCGCCCTTTACTCTCTTCTCCCTCATGTTTTGCCTCATAGGATTGCATGTTTCACTACACTGGACGAAAAAATAGATTTGAGCAGCTTTACAACTGAAGTAAATATGATGCAAATTTTGGGTTCTAAATTTGACCGAAATATGCTCTGGAGGCAATGATAATGTAAAAGCAGATGTTTGCTTTTGCTGAATTTGCGCGCAAATACCACGTAAATATCACCTCTACTTCACATTTGCTTCATTTTTGATACCTCCGTAAATCAACATCTTTGCCATACATTTGCTTTAGATTTGCTCTCTATGCAAAAAAACTACATTTGCTATCAGCGTAAATCTAGGGAAACACGGTGCAAACCTATTTGTTTGCATCATTGTTTCATCACATTTACCGAAGCTACAAATAAAAACATTTGTTTGTGTTATACTCATGATTTGCTACAGGGGCAAATATGCCCCTTAACACTCAATTTATATTACTATCAAATCAACAAATTTAAGTGTATTATCTCAAATTTGCTATCGGTACAAATATGGCCATCTTCACCAAATTCGCATACATATCAAATTCAGAAATTTGCCTGCATTTTTCTCATATTTGCTATAGGGCAAAATATACGCTGGAACCCCGTTAACGCTCACATTTGCTATTGGTACAAATATGGCCATCTTCACCAATTTCGCACATATCACATTAGGAAATTTGCGTGCATTACTCTCATGATTACCATAGGAGCAAAATATACGGTGGAACCGCGTTAATACTGCCACATACATTACATAACGGGTTGCGAAGAACCTGACCGTGAACTAACAAGGAAACCGGATTAAACCAGTTTCTTCCCGACTTCTACGGGACACTGCAACCTCTAACCTCACACGCCGTCTCTAGGTCGCTTTGTTGGTAAATTGCAGCCAAACTGTGACCAAAAAGGAAGTCGTGAAGTTTCTATTCAGCGCGCTGCCCCACACAATCGGAACGCCTGCAACAGGCTAGCCAAATTCAAACATCGAATTTGAAATACGACAGTCGTTTTATTTCAGTTTGTCGCAATGGACGTCTTTCAACGTCTCTCCGTTTTGGGACTGAAATTTAAATTTAAAAACAGAATACTCCTAGAACGTCAAGAGAAGGAAATCCTGATGTTTTCAATTTGCAGTCCATGTCTATCCTAGCGATCCGCAGCCAAACACATTTAATTATAGTCTCAGAGAACTGGTAAAGTAGTTTCAAACGAAACGCAACCAGTATTTTTGGGTTTCCTTTGATTGGAATTTGTCTCAGTTTAGCTTTTCAAAGTTATCTTTAAAAATTGGTTACAGTGTCCCTTTAGGAAAGTGCAAACTTACAGTAATACTTACTTCGACGAAAGTATTTAGAGTGAAATCAATTTTTCTTGGCCAAAACTACAATGTTGGATCATTTGTATGTGTAACAATTCTCACAGCGCATACCGGAAACCTTGGAAAATCGCTTGCACGAGGCTCGCACACAACCCCGACCCCAGGATCTTCTCCCGGGGAAGGATTCACAAAGCTGTCCCAAGTAAAGATGAATCCTAAGTATTGTTTTGCAAAGCTGTCCTAAGTAAAGATGAATCCTAAGTATTGTTTTGCAAAGCTGTCCTAAGTAAAGATGAATCCTAAGTATTGATTTATTAAAGGAAGCAATATCGATCATTTTTCGCCCTCCTTCTGGATAATCATTACTTTTCGTTTGATCTCAGTTGTCTCCCTTATCATTCCATAAAAACTTGTAGAACATTGTGTTGATTTCTTTACTCGCTTCGTGGTTAGTTTGCAAAGATGAAAATATGTATACTAATTGAGATGTAACCAGGCTCTTTAGAACTGTTATTTTCCCCAATAGGGTAAGTCTACGAAAATTCCAGCACCCTAACATCGATCTAATTTTTTCTTGGTAATTTAAAGATATTATTATATTGGGGTCCGTTGAGAGCCAAACACCTAAAGCCTTAACTTTTTTCTTTGGCCATTTGAAATCTTTTTATGGGAGAAGTTTGAGGTCACAATCTTTTTAGAGCCTATCCATAGAGCTTCTGTCTTTTTAATGTTGAGTCTGAGGCCCGATACATTACCAAAAGTTTCTATTAAAACCAAAGATTCTAAACAGGATTCTTTGGAACCGTCAAGGATGAGTGTCGTGTCTTCTGCATATTGGCTTAACTTGAATTCATTGCCGTTTATTTCTATACCTTTGATCTTGTTTTTTTCGAATGGCTTCCGCAAGTACTTCTACGGATAGAATAAATAGATATGGCGACAAAGGGCCTAACTCCTCGGCTAAGTTTGAAGAAATTGCTCCCCCATCCGTTATTTAAGATACAGCTTTCAATACTGCAATAAAAGAGTTTAATCCAATTTAACAGCGAGGGCCCGAAACCGAAATGCTGCAGGGTTTTATTGATGAAAGACCACCCAAGTGTATCAAAAGCTTCCTCAAAATCAAGAAAAAGAAGAAGGCCCGGAATTTTTTTTCCTTCCGTAAATTTAATGACACTGTCCAACAGACGTTTATTCTCACTTATACATCTGCCTTTAATAAAGCCTGTTTGATCGTCCGAAATGAGCTTTGGAAGAAAAGTTTTAATTCGGCTTGCAATAGCTCTTGATGCAATCTTGTAGTCGCAATTTAGTAGAGTTAATGGTCGCCAATTTTTCATCAAAGTGAGCTCAGCATCTCTTTTTGGTATAAGTTTGACAATGCCACGTCTCTGTGATATTGAAAGTTTCCCGGTCTCGAAAGAGTAATTTAGCGCATTTAGTAGTGTTTCAGCTAAATCATTCCAGAAGACTTTGTAGAATTCGCAGGGGAGACCATCCGACCCTGGTGTTTTTTCAGAGGCCATGCTTTTTAAAGCTTCGAGACATTCCTTCCGTCTCAGAGGTCCTTCGCAAAGAGATTGTTCTTCTTGGCTTAATCGTTTCTGGCTTTCTAGGGGAGGGAAGAAAGCGCCTGTACTCTCATTGGTATCTACTTTAGAGCTATAAAGATTTTAACGGTTTTTAACGGTTTTAGATTGCAAGAAAACAAATGTTTGCCATCCGCTGAAAATAGGGTAAGTGAACGCCATTTGATCGTGTCACACAGTAAAATCTCCAACCGCCCTTTTAAACGCAGAGAAGGCCCTGGTGACGAGAAAAGCACACATGTTGGTGCATGACCGCACCACTGAGCATGGTGCGATGTGTTCATACCAAATATGAGTCAAAAATGCGCAGTGAAACGAGCAACAAAAATCTGGCCAACCCGTACACAAACAAAGAGATAGCAAAGTGCCGGGTAGGCCCATGCTCTGTTATCCGAATAAGAAACGGGGAGATAGG
Organism: Siderastrea radians; assembly: GCA_964017195.1. Taxonomy (NCBI): domain Eukaryota; kingdom Metazoa; phylum Cnidaria; class Anthozoa; order Scleractinia; family Rhizangiidae; genus Siderastrea; species Siderastrea radians. The sequence continues at coordinate 11,281,361 of OZ024895.1, read as the reverse complement.
CTGGTGAAGTACCCCTCAGCAAAAATAATCCCGTTAAAAATGTATCAACGTTTTCATACCCCTCCTTCCAACTTAATTTCAAGCGACTTAAATGGGGTGTAAAACTGGAGTCAGTTGCACCTATAACAGCCCATGTTCGATAATTTTGACCTGGCAAAAAGGCTTTTTTGCATCAATTCTCTTGCGGAAATTTAAAGACAAAAGAATCTTGGAACATTTGCAATTAGTGGCAAAAGAACGTGGGCTATTATGAAGGGCGAATAGTGAAGACAAGTCATGGGGTGGATAAAGATCCCCCCTGAAAGCATTTAATTTTATTTCAAGGATTTTGGATTAAATACAAAGATCATTTCTGATGTAAATGGACTTTCGTTTTGGAGCTTCTGACAAAAACAATGACTTCATCAACTCAACTCATAACACCACACTACATTTAGTCAAATGAAGTCATTTTCTTGCAGGCAATAGATAAAAGGCAATAGAAACAAACCCCACTGTATTTTTGGGTCCAGAGCTTCTCATTGAAATGAGCGGAAAGGGGCATGATTTAAAAACTGCATTTACTGTAGAAATAATATCATGATTCGATAGTCAACATGAATGGGAAAAGGTTTTAGTATTTTAAATCCATTATTTATTTATCCTACAGAGTAGGCTTCTGCTAACTTAACAGATGAAACATCTGTCCTGTCCCATTTCTGGTGCGCTGCCTAAAGATGAAACATCTGGGCAACTACAAGCTTCCACCTACTCTGCAATGTTAAACTTACAAATTGGAGTTACAAATTTCCAAGTTTACCTAATTGAATTTTGTATTCATTTTCTAAATGACAACCCTATAATTTTCTACAGTAGAGAGTTTAGAAAAGGGGTTATTTCAAAAAGGGGCCCCAGCAATGATTTAGTTTTGTGATCCGTTATCATGTAGTTGTTCAGCCCATAGAGTAGGTTTCTGCTAACTTGACAGATGAAACATCTGTCCTGTCCCGTTTCCGGTGTGCTGCCTAAAGATGAAACATCTGGGCAACTACAAGCTTCCACCTACTCTGCAATTTAAAACTTTGACTTACAAATTGGAATTCAGGCTTTACCTATTTGCTTTTGTGCACATACCACTCCTCTACGGTTTGAGAGTTTGAAAAAGGGGTCATTTCAAAAAAGGAGCCCTAGCAACAAAACCAGAAACAGTGATTTTGCTCCCCATTTGCACTTATAGTAAGAGTACATATTACTGGTTTTATAACTAGTTATTTTATAATCTCAAGTTACATACTCTACAAAGTGAAATACCAGATTCATACATTGGAGGTGATCACAACTTAAAACTAATCAAATTTGATTAGTCAAGTACTTGATTTAGTTTGGGAAATGGGTTGAACTGATTACTAGTCAGCACTCAAACACTTTTCTGGAATTAATATTGTGTCAATAAGAAATGCCTAATTGTTCTGATTGGTGCCAGACATATCCTTATTGGCTAATTTATTATCTAACAGCAGTTCATGCAGGTTAGGTGTGTTATCATAGTTGAAAGACAGAAAATCCCTACACCTAGTTTGGGAAAAGATGTTTCTGCTGTAGACTAAGTTGGATTTCATCAGCTCAGAAGCTTGGGCGCACCGTATGAAAGTTTAGTGATAGCCGGCAAAATCAACTAAAAGTCCCTGCTTTGAATTTTTTTAAACTTTTCCATGTTCATTTCGCTAGTTCGAGACTTAGTAGTACGGGCTGCGCATGTCCTTAATTCTACTTATCATTGCAGTCGACTAAAATATTGTTTCAAGAAAGCATCCTGTTTTGCCATAGCCTGCTCATTATCATTAGTTAGTTAGTTTGTTTGTTTATTTGTTTTTGTTTTGTTTTTTGTTCTGCTTTTTACCAACTGCTCTTGATCATGAGTTATCATCATTTATTTCTTGTGCAACAGCAAACACAAACTGGCAAAAGATGCGTCATCTTGGCAGCCCTGCTAATAAAAGATGTGTCATCTTAAGAGCAGGAATGGTTGCTAAAGACACAAAGAAACAAATATTCTTTAATTGAGTTTCAACTCTTGCATATTTTTTTTCTCAAACAATCATTACTGCTGAGAGAGTGGAGAAGACTCATTACAAAGAGAGATTGGCCTGTATTAATTAAGTTATGGACTGGCAAAATGAACATAGAAATAAAATTTCATATATCTTTCCAAATCACAATTAATATTAGTGGCAAAAAAACCCATCATCTCAGTGGCCAGTCCTTCTACAAAAGGAAGTGTCTCTATTTGTCTGACTTAATTGTTATAGACCAAAAAAGCAAAGCCAAAAAACATTAATTTCGTCTCATTCTTTCCTTAGAATCCTAGTTCAATCAGACCTCATAAAATTAATAAATTGATGTGGATTAGATGAAATTTTTAAAATAAATTCTGTATCCAACTTGCCATGCAATGCTGTTTTTCCCTCCAAAATTTTGCTTTCATGAAGCACTGATTAAAGCTGATACAAAATAGCCAGAAATGTGTTGTCCCTGTAGTAAACTGTCCAGCTCTTTCAAATATTTACCAGTGCCATGGATGGTAGTTGACAAAGGCAAGAAATCTGAAAACGACAAGGTTGAGAAGGTCATTTGTAACACTTGCACAATGTAAATGAAATTCACTTAATGAGAAGAGCTTGTTTTATTACAATCACAGATTGAAAGGGATAGGATCACTGGCCAAAGAGACACCTTGTGTGGGACATAAAACTATGTACATCAGGTAAAACCACCCAATAGATTGAGAAATATGTTTTGAGAACAAGATTAACAGGAACAAGATTCACCTTTAATCCATCAAACTCTTTTCAAGGATGTCATCATACTGAAATGGTGGGGTTAGAGAAACTGTGGTGCTGCCTCGGTGGGGACGTGAAACACAAAATTGAAAGTTAGTGGCCAATTTACCTTATCAACTCAGTTGATAAATCCAATTATTAGCATAAATGGTGTTTTGTCATGAATGACAAATATTCCTGTGAACGTCCTCAATATTAATTTTAACATGGATAATATGAGTATTGCTTACAAATCCTTCGTATCCAGTTGATAGAGCAGTAAAATGACCCCTCAGGTCAAAGAGATGTAGTCGTATAAAGACGGGAGTCATATCAATGGGTTTAAAGATATGAAACAGACAGGATTTTTTTTCAGGCCAAAAAAGTACTAGCCATAATAATGAGGTAGTTGTTTCTTGATAGAGTGGTTAAGATCCTTAGATGGGGTTCAACAGTATAGATAGTATGAATTTACAACAACAGTAATCTTTATTGAGGCAGTCTGATTAAGGTGGTAAAAATAATATTGACTAATGACATTGACTGTAACAATGAAGTCAGCTTTACCAACACCCACTTAATAAAACACTCTGTTGGGCCAACTGCTCATTGTTTGGACAATCTTCCAACCTTGCGCATTACCCTCTGACATACCAACTGCCGAAAGGGGTTGACTTACTAAATACATGTAACACTCTTGCCAGAAAGAGTTTCCCTTAAAGTTTTGTTTTAAGCCTTAGGCATTATATGCATGTATACTAGGTTTTGATATGCATGTACCAGCTGCTGGAATAATAATAATTACAATAATAATAATAATAATAGCAATAATAATAATAATAATAATAATAATGATTACGTACAGCAGCAACAACAACATATACCTCAAATAGCTAGGGAACCAATCAGAATACAGTTGAAATTCTTCTTGTGACCACTCTCATAAGGGATGGTTCACAATTTATGTAGAGGTAGGGCTATGGTGATTTTAGATTTTTTCCCTTGCATTTTTTGAAAGCCCTCCCCCCATTATTTGGTGTGTGTTTTTCCCTGGCCCTCCTCACTGCATAACCCACAACCGTAGGCAAAATATCATAAACCCCCCCCCCTCCTCCACCACCACCACCCAAAACACCCTGATGACTAAAACAAGGCATTTTTGGTCTCACAATTAACCACATAATGACAATTTTTTAATAAGCAACACTAGTAATTAGTTTATTGAGAATGGAAAACTTAAATTTATCAAACTGATGATAAGCATAAATAAAAGGATACAGCTTACATTCACCACAGTCTTCTAAACCAGCTAAAAATGGCCATTTAATTGGTTTGTTGAGGCATTATTCCATTCATATAATTTCACATGAAATCTACACACAGAATGCTCACGTCATACAAATAGAATTTAGCTTTCTAGAATAACTTAAGGACGTACAAATTAGGTTTAAAATATTATCTTGCAATGGAGTCAATTGCGGCCATTTCTAATGTGGTCTATACATGCTGTACAGCCAGTTATAAGGCAGTTAGTGGTTTGATAGCTTCACCACCAATTGGAATATAAACGTAAGAACATGGACTCTCCTCCGCAGAGGTGCCCGCTGGTATCCCATTAATAAAATTTTAAATAAAAATTAAAAATTAATAGCACGGGGGACAATGGGAAGAGTGAAAGGCACGGTCTCCCTCCTATTTCCCCATCCCCGCCTCTTAGAGATGCAAAGAGACCTCTGGAGAAGAGAGGAACGTGGAATTATAAATAAATGTTCTGAGAAAGCAAGCATCAGCGTGAGTTTATTATTCATTGACATCGACTGTTACTTTGTATTTATAAGCTCCAGCTATACTAGAACTTCATTTACAGATCCTTCTGCTAAATATTGGTAAACGGATGGTGGCGGTTTTTTATTTATGGAATTTTTTGAATGGTCCCCCCTTATACCTTCTTTCACATTGGGAGAAATTTTTGATAGCCCCCCCCCCCAAAACCTAAAAGGAAAAATCATACCCCCTGCTAAAAAACACTATAGCCCCCCTCTACATAAATTATGGACCCTCCCTAAGTGAACAGCTCTAGGAGTGAGATAGGTACTTTATTAAAATACTTTGCAGCTCATAGAGCTGAATTGCGTATTCTACATTCTATGATACAAATTTACAAAATTTAAAATTTAAAATTTATAATATCTAAAATCTACAACAAGCATAGTGAAACGACGTTTGAATTGTCACTTAAACTCTGTAATGAAAAGCTCTCATAAGCAATTGTTCCCGTAACCAACTGCGACCACTTTGTTGAATTTCTGACTGGTCTTATTCTTTGTTTCTTATAATTGCTTGAAGATGACCACTCAGTCAACACTTAAATAAAACTACTCACTTCTTGAGCTAATTCAGAGTAATACATAGCATAAGAGCTAATGGTTGTTGACTTGTACATGTACATGTACAGTGTACATACGCAATCCTCTTCTATAAAAAAAATATTTAATATTTACATACAAATCTACAGTACTATTGGTGACCATCAAAAGCTCTCATAAGCGACCACCCCCCATTGTTTTACCACGTGGTTCTTTTACAAGAGTCCCTTCTTGTTAGACTACAAGCAGTCTCTCTTTCCGCTCAGGGTAGTCGAGCGAAACAAGCGAGCAAGAGTGGACGAAAATAGCCTGCTGCATTGTTACGTGACAAGCTGAGTGTAGCAAGCTGCAAATCGCCTGCTGCATTGATACACCCGGCTCACTACACTCACGTATCAAGGTAGCAGGCAATTTTTTTGCATGTCACGTAACAATTCGTGCTTGCTTGCTTGTTCGTTTTGCACGACTATCCCTGAGTGGAAAGAGAGACTGCTCGTAGTCTACTTCTCGTAATTAAGCGACCAGCTCTGGTTGCAACCACTTTTCTGAATTCTCGAGGTGGTCGCTTATGAGAGCTTTGAATGTAATGAAACCTGTAATATTCACAGTAGATTATATCTATGAAAAGCAGTGACATGACTTCTTGTGCAATTTGAGATAAGATTGGCGATATTCCTAAAGAAAAATTGTGGTTTTCAAATTGTCTTACACCGTTTGCATTCAATTACTGTGGCTTCTTACACAAACATAAATGCAAACTTACAAGAAGACTTATTCTCCATGTTTGCTGGAGCCTATCGATTGTCCACAATCAATAACATTCCCTTATGTATGGTCAAATTGAAGCTTCAACATCCCCCCCGGGGCATACCCCAGGCATTTGACTGTGCATCACGCCTGGAGAGGGGGGAATTTGAACGTTGCCTTGGAAGGGGGGGGGGGGTGAATTTGGAATTTGAACAAATTTATCTCTTGTTCTAGCCTAATACGCCTGTGAGTTTTTTCGTTTTTTACAGGGTTTGATGGATTTCTAGGATAGAATTTCGCCTTTGTTAGTGAATAACTCTCTCAAAATGGTCTTTAAAAGAAGTTTGAAGGAGTCTTTACGGCATACATGTATCTCTCTCTGAAAACCGTGAACAGTGTTTGCTTGAAGACGAAATTTGTCTTTGAGGAGAGGTATTTCAGTACTAATTGGTGGGGCATTTGAACGGCTTTTTTGCCCCGAGGGGAGGAATTTGAACAAGCCAATCGTCAAAAGTTCAAATGCCCGGGGGGGGGGAGGGGGGAGGATGTTGAAGCTTCAATTTGGCTGGTACATTATATTAGGCCCTTTCGACCTAGAAAAGCCCAAGATGATATTAATAGGATCAACAGTCAAATACAAAATAAAGTAGTTTGTTAACTTACCAGTTTCAACAGCGATACATTGGTACATGACTGATGAATTCCCTTTTTTTTCTCGGATAAGACATGTGGACATTTGCTGAAGACCGGGGCTGATGATCCAAGTCGAAACGAGGGCTACCCGTATAGCTTCCATTTTGCTAAAACTGCTCTGTGGGAAAGGCTATTTTCGTACGCTGGGTGAACCCTGATACATCCGAAAGTAAGAACCAGCGCCGTCTTCGTTTTACGAGGAACAAGGAACGTACAAAACTATAAAATATACCTATAGCCATAGCCCTTGCCTTCACAACAGTGCAAATCCGCGCCAAAATTCATCAAGTCCCGCGCTATGTTCGCCCGTGATACTTTTGGACAGTTGTAGTTGTCATAGGAGTGTGAAATTTCCGGACACCCCCGGGGCCAGGCAAATCGAAGGAATCGGTGGCATGAATTTGTAAGTATTTTTCCTTCTTGAAAAAAGGATAGAGAAACTTTGTTCAATTCACTACTCTTTGATAGGGGTGACACATGAAATTTCTGAGCAAACTGAGTTTGTGCTTATCGTCCCTCTCCTCCCCAACCTTCTCTTTCCGAGTTAATTTATTCTGTGAAAGCTGTTGTTGAATTATACTATGCGCGCGCAGCCCGAATTGGTAGGCGGTTATTTCAAGTTGAAATGGAAGGACTTCGTTTTATTTCGTAAGAAATGGTAGAAAATAGCGAGGTTCACCTTGCGAAAGCAGTTCAGAGAGGTCAGAATCAATAGCCAGAAGCCGGCAGGTCTGCAAGAAAGTGTTTCACAATGTTCTGGCGACTCCATGGTTGACACTGGAACATGGAACAACCAATGTAGACTTTCAAGGTTAGTGTGAATTGTGTTCAATGATTTCGAATTCCCGTAACCTCAAACGATTTCTTTAAAAACCAGAGTAAGTCATTAATACTCAATAAAGTGTACAGCTCGCTATTTGCGTTTTAAACAAGCGATGATTTGGTGCAACTACAGGACGTGTGAATTACGGTATGAGCGTATGGCGTACGTGCATACATGTACAGTTTTTGTGCGAGCATTTGTATGAGACCCCTTCCATTGGCAGGCTAACAGAGAGTATTAAGACTTACTTTGAAAGAAAACTCGCGTTTTAGCGTTGTTAACCCTTTCATTTAGACCGAATATTACAAAGTACTCCTCAGTTACTGTTTGCCAGGCACAATAATTTATTATATGTTTTGAATTATCATGTTTACACATTATTTTAATTTCATAATGTGAGATCTTTATGCCTTAAGAACCGCCTTAAGAAATTAGTTCTTAGTTTTGAGGGGTTCTTTTAAAGCATTTTGTATGAACCGATTTTACTTAGCCTGCGAGCAGGCTCACTAAGTGTGTTATTCGCGCAAGTATTTTGGTGCTAGCGAGAGGAATGGGGCGAGGAAAAGTGAGCCTGCACAAAAGCCGTTGAAATTTGAATTCCACCCCTGTGAGGTGACAAGTCTCAACTGTCAAGGTATCAAATATCTAACCAATACAAGCGAAGCAAAATGTAAACAAACACAACAGCAGATTTTCACACTTGAGAGGATCGAGTTCTTTATGAATGTGCCAGAATAGCGCAAAAGAAAATTATAAACACAGTTGACAATTTTCGCCATGTTTAAATGTGTTCTACTCGAAACCAGTATGGAACTAGGAATCCTCGAGAAATCAAATCGGAAAGGCATCTGTGCTGATGACTCAGAATCGATGCGCAAGAACACATTAGAAGTTAAAAATACCGAACTCCAGGGACATGAAACTTGCAGTTACAAAGAGTATAGAGCTGCTACCGCAGAAGACTTCACCCTTACATGATGTGTTGCAAACATCTGTAAACAGGAACAAGCAATACCATCTTCCCACAATAACAAGTAACCAATCTCGGTGTAACAAAGACTGCAAGATAATGCCCATTGCATGGTCAAATAAAAATTAATGGTACAGATCCTGTCATTTCGGAGATCCCAAGAAGAGAAGCTTGAAAACTACCACGCACTAAAAGCAGGCTGCAATAACCGAAATAAACATGGCCAATATTCTAAAAAATGCCACAAAACCGCAATCGCTAGCCAGACACAACCAGCTGAGTCACATTAAGAGATTGAATTGATTGAAAAACCGATAGACTCTATTTTTCTACTCTCCTATTTTCCTTCTTGCTAAAACTAGGAGAAGAAAGAGACTGCACACAGTCTGAAGGCAACAAACAATAACACCACCTTTTACTTAGCTTTGTATATACTTAATGTTAGTTTCTATTATTTTTCACAACCCCACAAGCTGCAGAGCTTTAATTTTAATCGTGGTGGAAAAAAGGCTGTCTTTCTGTCTGTCTGTCTGTTATTCTTGGTACAGTTTGAATTGTCATTAGTGAAAAAAATGGTGCTTGATCCTGTCATATTGAATGAAAACAAATCAGGTTTCTTTCACAGGATCAAAAATTTATGTAAGCCACAAACTTTTGACTCCATCACGGAATCTTTATCAAGTTGAATTATCATGTTTATATGTACTAAATTTCATAATGTGAGATCTTTATGCTTAGTACAGTTTGCAAGTGATGGCATTTTCGGCAGATCTTCAAGCGCTGTACCATTGCAAGTGATCACATTTGCACCAGTTGATTAAATAATGTGTTTTGGCATTGTTTTGCATTATTGTGTTTACACATTTGCTTTCACAAGATGAGGTATAAAGTAATGGCTTTTGCTGCTGCATGCCATTGTTGCCATGTTTTTTTTTCCTTAAGACTGCCTAGTGGTTGCAAACTGAACTGCAAATTTGTCTTGATTCCAGTTGTTAACCCTTCTTTGTTTTATATGATAAATTTATAGTCAATGACTAGTGAGACAAAAGAAAGAAAAGATAGGAAAAATGGACAAGACAAATCTAATAGACATGTGACACCACTAAATACTGCTGTTCTCTGTTTCAGGAGAAAAGACTGAGGTGGCAATAGCAATATTGCCACTGCTATATGGTAAAGGCTGGAACATGCAAACACAAGGAATTTGTGGAGTTTATCTTTGTAAGTGCACCTTGTATGTGTAAACTGTATCTGGGGGGCTGGCTTATATGCCGGTGTTTATGGTGTATTGGTTATGCATCGGTCAATTCCAGCTGTGCCTCCCCCCCCCCCCCCAGCAAACCCCCCAGGCATTAGATTTTTTTTCTTGGATGGCAAATTCCCGGGAATGGGGGCACTTAAGCTGCCAAATGCCCCGTGGTGGGGACAAAGAAAGAGGGCAAATGCCCTGCCCCCAGGATGGTACGTCCCCAAGCAACACTGCAGCAGTTTTCATTCATTGCACAATAGTGCCCCTTTCAACATTTAAATGTGTGATTTTTTGTTTCTGTAGGTCTACCTCTCCATCTTCTAATTGGTTAATAATGCAGACAACACTACATGATAGTTGATTCTCATTTTATGGTTATTTATTTTGTTTTTAAACAGTTCACTAGTAAAAATATCTTGACATCATAAAATAGTCTGTGGTAAAGTTATCTGTTGTGAATATTTTAATAATATGCAAAGGTAAATGACGATCCCTATAAACATGTTTAGAATTTAATAAACGATCATGATAGTTTTAGAATCATTGCGACAAAATTCTAATTATAAAATCCTTGATTAAAAAAGCATACATATGTCAATTCAGGTTAATCGTTTCTGATAGCTCAAGTTGTGCCTCGATAAGCAATTAAGAAATAAATGCATAAAGTCGAGAAAACCTCCACAAGTTTGTCCAGTCCTCAACTTTGACGGACAAGCCAATCTACGTCGAGCCAGTCTGCGACAAACTGCTGGATCTTCCATGTTTGGATTTAGAGTCGGAAACCATGTGCCAATAGCCCAGGGGTAGTACCCTGCATAGTCAAATGCCCGACCCCTGAGCCATGCCAAATTTGCTAATGCCCCACCCCCGGGACTGACAACGTGCGCAAATGCCCCGCAGTTGCCCAGTGATGGGGGATGGGTGCAGCTGGAATTGACTGATGCATTATGCTCATGTAACAGTAAGTAATAATAATAATAATAATAATAATAATAATAATAATAATAATAATAATAATAATAAACTTGAAGGACAAGTATTAGCATTCCAGTCAAATTCAGAGATAAATCAAACTTATCATGGTTTGTAAATATTTTTTTTTTCTGGAAGGGGACAGTGGTTACTAATTTTTATAGTGGTCATTTAATGAAGATTGTTCCTTATTAAATATTTGGTCAGAGTTTCGACTGAATACAATGCAGACTACAGAAATGAGGATGCAAACAGTCCAATCGAATACACAGTTTCATGCAGCTTCTATTCTAGTCCCCAGATGTACTAGTTCTTTTTGTTGTTGTTGTTGTCGTCATTGTTTTTAATGTCATGATGTACACTGTAGTACTTCATGATTTTTTCACTAAACTCTTGTAGTGAAGATGCTGCATGAACATCAAATGTTTCATCTCCCTGAAAGTATCCACATTCACAAGTGACCATCTTTACATAAGCATCCAAGTTCATGAGATCTTTTCTGGAAGGGGACAGTTCTTACTACTTTTTATAGTGGTCATTTAATGAAGATTGTTCCTTATTAAATATTTGGTCAGAGTTTCGACTGAATACAATGCAGATTGCAGAAATGAGGATACAAACAGTCCAATCGAATACACAGTTTCATGCACCTTCTACAATGTATTCTAGTCCCCAGATGTACTAGTTTTTGTTGTTGTTGTTGTTGTTGTTGTTGTCATTGTTTTTAATGTCATGATGTACACTGAAGTACTTCATGTTTTTTTTTTGCTAAACTGTTGTAGTGAAGATGCTGCATGAACATAAAATGTTTCATCTCCCTGAAAGTATCCACATTCACAAGTGACCATCTTCACATAAGCATCCGAGGTCATGAGATCTTATTTAAGTCAGATAATTTGTTAATTATTTTACTTTATTCTTGTTATTGTTTTTATTCTTACATTCTTGATTGTTTCTTCAACAGGAAGAAACCAGTGCCAAACAAGTGGCAGAGAGGAAAACAACACCATATCCATTTCTAATCTTCCAGGGTGACCTGGATTTTTCGGCCAGTAAGGTGCACTTAGCCGCTGGGAAGATAATTTTGTGCACCTCAGAGAGATCCATTGTTGAGGGAACTCTAGCTATGTTGGCCACGATTTATGTTTTTGTTTCTGAATATCCACCAGGCCTTTGTGTTACTTTGACGATAGTGGCCGTTCAGATAAACTCGTTTCATGTTCCGACATTGTTAAAACGGTTGATTGCTTTTTTTTTTTGTAGTTACTGTTAAATTTATTGTAACTTGTGTGTACATGTCATGATTTAAAATAGTGACTTGACGAAAAATTTTATATTGTTGCAAGACATGATCGTGTATTCAGCCGTAACACTGCTAGCGATGAAATAAATACTTGAATGTCACTGAAATGTATAATAATGTGTCTATTTTTTTCTTTACGCCACATATGCTGAAATAGGGTAGTTTTGTGGATCAACATAATGTATACAATTGTTACAACATATTTACACAACACAGAAAAGGAATGACAAACGGGTATCTTTTTATCTATCTTTATATCTTCAGCAAACATGGGGTAGAATCGGACTTAACGATTCCTTTCTTCTATCAGACAAATGTACTGTTCATATATATATTGGTGCGAAGAAAATGGATTTTTTTGTGGGCAGTTACACGTTATTGCACAATGTTTACTGCACATAAAAAGTTTGAGAAAGATGGTTCTATGCGTCGTATTTGCGGCGATAAACAAAGGCAGAGTAAAAACCGTCATTACCGTCTATGCTTTGGTTGCAAATAAAGTGTGAAAGTGAATTATGCTTTAGCGCAAAAATGACCAAAGTCGAACAAATGTACTATTTACTTCATATTTGCAATCCAAGAAAATACAGTTTTGAGGGGCAAATACACGTTATTGCACAATGTTTACTACAGGTGAAAAGTTTGACAAAGATGATTCTGTGCACACATTTGCGAGGATAAGCAAAGGTAGAGCAAAAACTGTCATTGCCGTCTTTGCTTTGGTTGCAAATAAAGTGTGAAAGTGAATTATGCTTTAGCGCAAAAATGACCAAAGTCGAACAAATGTACTATTTACTTCATATTTGCAACCCAAGAAAATGCAGTGTTGAGGGGCAAATACACGTTATTGCACAATGTTTACTACAGGTGAAAAGTTTGACAAAGATGGTTCTGTGCACACATTTGCGAGAACAAGCAAAGGTGGAGCAAAAACCGTCATTACAGTCTTTGCTTTGGTTGCAATTAAAGTGCAAATATGAAATATGCTTTAGGAGTAAAACGATCAAAGTCGAGCAAATTTACTATTTACTTCGTATTTGAAACGAATTTGCTACTCGTGCAAATCCGTTTTTGTGAGGGCAAATATTCAGCTTTGCAGCATCTTTAGTACGCGTGGAAATGTGTGACAAATCTGTTTTTGAACATCACATTTGCCTAGTGCAGCAAATAAAAAGCAAATGCGGCCATTACCGTTTTTACTTCATGTGTAAATATGATGTAAATACAAAATTTTATTTGAAGCAAATGTGACCAAAGTAACGCAAATCCGGTCTTTACTTCATATTTGCTGCTGTTTTGTCACCCATGTAAATCCATTTTTTCGTCCAGTGCTACCAATTGCAGTTTAATGAAAATGCCATTAAAAGCTTGTTAAAAACCCATGAACCCATTTTTCATGGTCATGAAAATGGAGATTCCCCATTTCATGGCCTTTGTCAAGCCCATGAAAATTCCATTAACTATTATATGACTTAATTCACGACCCATGAAAAATCTTTCATGCCCATGAAAATTCCATGAAATATTACGTGATTTAATTGATGACCCATGAAAACATCTTTTATGGCCATGAAAATCTTGGACCACACCAAAGCTGATTTCATGGGGCATGAAATTTTCATTGCGCCCATGAATTATCCATGAATCACAGGTCATGAAAATTAGGGTAAGGTACATTAACCTACAAAACATGAAACAACAATTTTAATTTCACAAGGATCCACACAGAAAGTAAGCACACAACATTACTAGTTTATACAGCAGAAACAAATCAAAGGGAAATTTTGACCTACACATTTTTTGTTTTTCTGTTTTCCTTGCTTTTCAAGTCCATTTAATAACAAATCATTAGTCAAGCACAACATTGCACCAGCTCTGATTCTTGTGATAACATATACTATTTCAGTATGAAGTCCATCACTATTTGAAGTTCATTTCTCGTTAAAATGTTACTGTGGAGTTTTTAAATGCCTTTGTAAAATTGCTTCAATTGGTGAAGTTCCCAGTGTTTATTCGTCATAATTTTGTCATAATTACAATAAAAGGGTAACACTATCCCGCGAGTAGCGATGGCTAGTCTGGGTGGGTAGTGTTTTACATTAATGAAACAAAAGAAGTCAAGTAACATACAAAATATAAACACGTGGGAATATGTGTATATTCCATTTGTGTATAACCATATATGTGTATAACAATTTGTCTTTTAATCCAAACTTTAAGCCAGGCTCAACCACACTGGAATTTCAGTCAGTTATCTCTGTGCTCAAGGAGAGAAGGCGCAGTATTGTAGTGGTTACCGTGTTGGACTTCAGAACTGTGTTGTTTTGTTGTTTCCTCAGTGGAAGCCTTTTCTTGCATCCATGTGTAAATTACTCATACACAAGGTCACTCCACCTTAAAAGTTAAGGACCTAAAAAATGATTCAACAGTTCTGAATTTTTCATAGGCTTAAAATTCCTTCATTAAAAGTGTTCTTTAACATTACCTTGACGCGCATCGAACACAATTAACTGTTGTTAACTGTTAATATATATGTTATAAAAGACTGCTTTCAGATTGAGCTAAAGAGAAGCTTTAAAAGATAAAGAGTCTATTAATTTAGAGTCATTTCGTTTTCTGCTAGAAATATGTGAAAATGGAGGACTACGTTTTGTATACTAAAAATCCTGTACTCAAAGAAAGCAGTTTACCTTGATTATCTGAAGGTTGTAATCCGTGACAACACGTGTATGGGTCACTTGTGTGAAGTAACTTCGACCAGCTCGCTTCATAATACATTTTTCAGAATGACAAGCCGGACTTCGAACTTTTGCAAGGAGCAAACTGTTTTAAGTCACCAGAAAAATCAGCAAATGATTTTTACCATTGTCTGGCATCATGCTAGCTTTTAAAATCGGAAAGAAAAGCGGAGCTTGTTTGCAGCACAAGATTTCCTAGAGCCGCCATGTTGGACACGCATCTGAGGAGCCTGGGAACAAATGAGCTATTTTGGTCAGCAGCCGGACTACTGCGGAGAGAGTGACCGTTGATTCGGTTTTGGGCGCCATGTCAGAATGTTCAGCTAGCTGGCTGTGTATCCCTCATCTTTTCAGCCAAATTGATGCATCAGAGAAACAGAATTGGATCAACTACACTTAATATGCTTCTTTAGAAGGAGGTAAGTTAAAGGCAAATGACGTTTTTTAAAGAATGGCTTCAAAATTGATGATTTTTCAAGTGAGGATCGACCATGTGCTTGAAGAGTCAATAGTTGAATCAGGCTCTTACATGTAGATTTAGAGACTTTTTAGGGGAGTTGTGTGCAGCTCTTTGGTCTGTGTAAAGTAACTTAATTCAGGAATAACAGGATTTGAGTTCGGGTTATAACTTTCGAATGGGTGTACTAAATTATAAAATGAATTGGGTTTACAGGCTCAAAAAGAATTGCTCATGTCTATTTTCAATGCCCTCACATGAACAGCTTTCAATGACCACTCAGTGTTTTGTTGTAGGTATATTGACTGCATTCAGCTTCATGTTCTTGTGAGAGACTGAGACTTGAACAGCTTCAGAGGAATAACAAGTCAATAATGAAGGCTTTTAATAAGCTAAGTTGCTTAAAATTTACTACTAAGTACAGAATTCACAGCTAATTTTGTAGAGTAAGACTTTTAAATGATCGACTCTTATAAAGCAATCGTTGTTGAAAACATCAAATGATTTGCAGGGACAAAATCTTTTTTGATCAGCAAAATGATTATTGCTTCATTCAATTCATTCAATATAAGCTTACAAAATGTAAACATCGTAATGTACCCAATGCTGCAAGTTTTGCAGGTTTGCCTTTTTGGACAAGGAAAAATAACCTTGTTTGGAAAATAAGTTAAGACTCTATTTTTTGAATTATATTTTAATTGTTGGACATTCTTTCTTTTTAAGGAATCCATTTAATACAATATTATTGTTAGGTCATATTATGAGAAAGGTTCTAGCTGTTATGTTATAGTAAATATGTAACTGAATGAAAACCTTTCAGTGTTTGACACGCAACACTGAATTATAAACCAGAATATTAAATGATTTTCTGCATTGCTTATCTTCAACTGGTTGGGGATGGCAAGTAACTAGGAATGAAATGTCACTGTTTAGAAATCAAAATATACACGTAATCATTAAACAAATCGCTGTAGATCTAATGATATTACAACTTAAATCCAACATTACATGATTTTGAGTAAGAATTGTATGACAAGACTGAAATAGAGAATCAGACGTTTTTTATAATATATTTTCTAATGCAGAGCATACATCTTCACAATATAAAATTTGTAAGAAAATATGACACCAAGGTGGGTTCAATAAAAACATTTATTATTATTATCATGAGGAGCAGATTGATGTTTCAGTTGTTTGTACAATGATATACATGTAAACAGCACATTCCATCTTCTGTGCCTGGGCAGATGGGCAATGACAGTTCACAGGATTTTGGTGAGTTTATTATCTTGTTTAATGGACTCGTAAAAGAATTTTCATGGCACAGAGCAGTTATCATTTACACCATTGAAATAAAAGGGAACCAAATCTCATGGAATTTTCATGGTACACAGTGGTCATTGTTTAACCCATGAAAATAACAGGGACTCACATTTCATGGACCATGAAAATGCTGTGAAAGGCCATGAAATAACAAAGAAAATTTTCATGGACCATTAAAAATTCCCCGTTCACAGGGTTTTCATGGGCCATGAAATTGTTAGACCATTAAAACTCCGTGAATTCCTGTGCCATGAAATTCCAGTGGTTAGTTTCATAGCTTGTATCCAAGACCATGAAAATCCCATTAAAGTACAATTAATGGCCCATTAAAATTTAATGGCATTTTCATGCGTTTTTAATGACTTGATACAAACTTTTGACTTTTCATGGGCCCTGAAGGGTGACGTTTCAAGAGGATTTTCATGGCCTTTTTAATGGTTTTTTCATGGGATAAAACCCATGGAAATACCCTTAATTTTTGCCATGAAAAACCTGTGAAATACTACTGAAAACCTTGTGAAATTGCCATTAAAAAATTCACAAGATTTTAATGGGTTTTGATTTCATAGTGTTTGCAAACATAGGTTGTAGGATTTTTTTGACAGCGATAGAATGGATCTTTCCGTATGTTTTAGCTGAGTGAAAGTGGCCAAAATGTTTAAGAAGCGAATTCCCCGAATTCAGGAGAAGCAGCAGCATGCCTCCGAAAATCATAACTGGCCTAAAAGTACATGTCATGCATCTTCCGAAAACAGAAGAAATTAATTTTCTATGTTAGGAAAGATCGATAAATATTAGAGTGATTTAGCTCGAGCGGGCTGATGCTACATGTTAATTTGCAAGTTTAAACAAATTATTAAATACTGTTATTATAATTAATATTATTATTGTTATTCTTATTGTTAGTATTGTTATTGACATTATTATTATTGTTATAATTATTATTATTATTATTATTATTATTATTATTATTATTATTACAAGTGAGACCGGAAAACAATATTATAAATATTAGTTAATCATTAGTAATACACCTCTCATCAAATTAGAACCTGTGTTTCATAAATTTTAAATAAGCCTCTGTTGTAGGTAATATAAACTTAAATATCTAAGCAATTTAAATACTTTATTCAATAAGTGATTTGAAACCAGGATACTATAGTGCAATACGTTTTCTACAGTGTAAGACGCTCTCATATTTGTCTCCTTATATGGTAAAATGACGCTATAGTTGAATGATGATGATGATGATGATGATGATGATGATGATGATGATGATGATGATGATGATGTACCTTATTTACTTGTATTAATTCCCTGGGACGTTTAATTAATAGTAGAAAGTAGTGAACCCTAAAACATCCCAGGACATTGCTTTCTTTCTTGACTGCCCAATAGTGGTAGTTACTCAGAAGGAGTAGCTTACCGGAGTTAATATGAAATATAATTTAAATTACTGTAAAAGCTCTAATAGTCCTGCTCTCTAATACGCCTTCTTACCTACTAGTTGCTAATTACAAATAAATTATTTGCTTACAATTATGTCATGACATTGGGGCTTGAAAATTATTTTACGTTTCGACTGATGCCGGGTATTATTTTACTGCCAGAGGAAGATGCGAAGAAGTGCAGCATTATGCATGTAATTACTTACATGTCATTCAGGTGAATCAATTCATTCATCCATTTTAAGTACCAATCAGTCAATCAATCAACCACTCAACCAACTGGCTGATAAATCAGTCAATCAGCCAATTAAAAATCAATCAATCAATCAATCAATCAATCAGTCAATCAATAAATCAATAAATCAATCAATGTGTGACTTCAGTGTTGCCAGTGCGAATAACAAATGGTCCAGTAATGACTAGTGACTTTATTTGATGCACAGATTATGACTCACTCTCTTACTACCCCAGACCGTGATGGCAGTAGATCTCGAGACTTTAGTTCTTTTTGGTTTGATAATTTGTCACCAATAAGCATTGTTGCTGATTGCCATAATCTGGTACCAAAGAAAAACAAAAGGAATAGCCACTTCCTAAATCATTTCAGAATAGTCTGAAACCTAACAGGCAATGAACTGACAAAAAGGGATCAGACTGTGGTGAATCAGTCAATCGATATAGTTTTCCCCATAAAGAGAATTCAATCAAATAGCTCTGACTCTTCATTCCTGGGATAGTAGTGGGGGGGGGGGATACTCCCCCAAAAAAGATATGGGGGAGGGTGTGCTCATCAGATATTTTGAAGTAAATCCCTAAAAGGTGTACTCCAGGATTCATTCCATTTTCATACATCATCCACTAAGTAGTATTGAGGGGTCAGTCAAACTAATGAATGACATCAAAATGTTAAGCAGAAAAAGACAAAAAAATATATAACCTTATTTCAAAACTGCTCTTCAAATTTTTTATTTGAATTGATAAAGTGTGTCTGGGAATATAGCTAAAAGTACAAATTTCTTAACCAAACCCTTGACATCAGGTTGATAGAATAAAAACCTGTAAGAAAAACAAAGTAGATTTTAATTATCGCAATTACCAATAGTAGCACAGTCGGTGTGCATGCGCCAGAGAAAAATGAGAGACTGCTCGTAGTCTATGAGAATGGTACCAACTTGGGCCGGTACGACTTCAGATCGACTCCAAATGCTTACCTCTGTTTACATGAAACGTACGAAACATGAAGCTAGTATAAAATAATTATCATCTTAGGCTGTGTTTACACGAGTGATTTCATCCCGAGATGACTTTCATATCGGTGTCTGGTCATTTACCCGTAAGTTTTTAAAATGGTTTGGAGCTGAAATGGTGTTTACCCCGGGACGATTTCATTCCCGTGCTGAAGAGCGGGATGAAATCGTCCCAGGGTGAACACATTTCAGCTCCAAATTATGTAAACATTTACAGGTAAATGACCAGACAACGCGATGAAAGTCACCCTGGGAGGAGATAAAAGCCATCCCGGGATAAAGTCACTCATGTAAACAGGGCCTTAGGCTGGTTTAACTCATCACTGCTGCTGCATCAATGAGAATGACTCAGAACGGTTTCAAATCAGACTGGGGAGCCACTCAAGCTTGAACAGGGTTCCAATTGGTCTGAGATATTTGTTTTGGGTATGCACGTTTAATAAGTGGCGTTGGAGCATTCCAAGGTGTTGGATAATAGATAAAGTGGATTTTTAAGGATGGGATGGTTGCGGACCATACTAACACAAACAGAGTTTAGATTGGTCTCAGGTAAACACTTCATGCCAGTCTGACTTTCAGACCGGTCTCATGTAAAGAAAATCGTACCAGTCTGAGTTTGGACCGGTCTCATGAAATCAGGGTGTTACTGTCCCTGGGTCTCTGAGGATGTTGTTAAACATTCTTGAGAGCTGCTCGACTTTAGGCTAAGGGGCTGTTTACATAATACCAGCATGATTTTCATTCTGGTACAAGTTCCTCCCGATTTCCTCTTGTTTCTCTGTATTTGTTAAATGATTACAACACAAAATCTCATAACTGTACAAGTCATACCTGTGTGAGCTTGCCCCAGTAGTGGTACTGGGTCACAATAATCACTATGGTACGGAAACCCATACATGGTATAACTGTTTGATTAATTCTGCATTACGTTTTAACCCTTTAAACATCAAGAATAAATCTTACATCACCGTGAAAAATGGATTTTGTAACTTAAGTGGGTATAAGGTTTTCATCACCTACCCCAATGGAAGTCTTGATGGAACACTCATGTAAATGTTGTGATTTAATTTTATCCTTGGTTCAACTTTTATTTGCCTTTGTGAGTATTAGGATTGCCAAATTTTCTTTTTCCGAAAAGGCTGTTTTAGCCACCAAGTCTTCTATGTGTTTACACGACAATATAAAATAGATCATGCTCAAATTCCACACTACAGAAATTTGTGCTTGTTCTCATACACTTAAAGGCAGATGGTTTAAATATCTGGTATATTTGAATGATTTTAAACCTGTTTAACTGTGCTTAATTATGTTTGACTGGGTTCAGAAATTGGAATCAAACACTGCTGTATGCATATTATTGGTTTAATTGTGTTCAACTACTGAACCCAAATTAAACCGATCATTGCATTTGACCCAGTTCATTTTACTGAACAGTAAGATAATACGTAAGCTGGGATAATTATGTGATTGATATCTTCCATGTGCATACCTTCACTGTAAGAAAAGCTGCATCACTGATCACTGCTGACATATACCTGCCTAGTATAGATAAAAAAGGATCAGTGAAAACAACAACTTCAGGGCTAAAAATTGACAGTCTCCTGGTTGCCAGTAGCAATTTAAAACTGACTAGGGCCACTAAAAGTTGAGGTTTGTTTTTAATGACATGTGACTCCAGTCTTACTTAGAGTTCTACAGTATGTGGTACTTTTTCCACATGATTATTAGTGAAATCCCTGGATAAAAGACTTACTTCTCACCCGGGTTGGGAGGGGTCTATTCAAGTAAATATGGTTTTAAATTTTTTGATTTAGACTAGAGGATTTTGAAAGCCACTTTATCTAAATGGCCTGGTCCACTATGCCAAGCGAGCAAGCGAAAAGACCCTGGGGACGAAGTTGGAATTCAAGGATACTGGCCCGAGTTGCAATTCAATGATTCAAGCACTGAAGTTAATTTTTTACCCTGCAAATTATGGAATAAATTAATCAGTAAAAGTAGAGAATGAGATGTACAAAAAATTACATCCACCTGCTTTGAACTCGATTATCTTAAGTATATTTTCCCAAAAGTGATCAACACATAACTTTTAATAAAAGTTTTACATGTACCTAATTCGAAATTTAAATTTGTTGTTTGTCATCAAATCATGCCAACTATAGCTTTGAACCTTACTTGATCTAAGAAACATTCGTGAGTCATTAGATGTATATAAATAATTTGCAAGCAGTGAAGAAAAGCCCAGCTAATAAACAAATGGAGATGGAGATAAAATAAAGAATGTTATGTGTTATGTTATGTTGTTATGAGATGTGTACAACACGTAAGCTTAAATATGCTACACAAAAGAATTTAAGCTTATCTGCCAGTATCAACATTAGAATAACCTGACCTTCCTGCTTTAAGCAATAGCTGTTTGAAACATTAATTTTAACAGCAACGCTGTAATTAAAGTTACTGAAAACATAAAGGGTGCGATGCTACACTTTTACTGGGCCAACAAATAACATACATGCACGATTCACAGACGAGTGTACAAAAACTACATCACTTCATATAACGTTTATTTAAAGACTTTTAGTTACCAACCTACGTGTCTATCTTTCGGCTTTTTGCTACCGGAACGAAAATGGCAAATTATTTAAGCACTGGACTAACGATAAATATGAAACATTAAACTACAATGATCGATCGGTAAAGCCCTGCTAATATATTAAGCTGTTTACCGAAGGCAATAAAAAGCTATAATTACACGTACCTGGCATGAGCAATGTAGCGAGGTGCTGTCCTCTTTCGGAGAAACCATTAACAATTCTTTAGCAGAAATGGACCACAAAAAGCTAGCAAAACACCTTTTCACCCCATTTTTCAGCTTTTGTCGCTAGCTATGCCGCCGCGCCTAAAAAGTGCACCAGTCTTCCTGAGCAATCCGTGACATTGGTGCCCAGTACTCCGCGTGCCTGCAAATTCACATCCCTAAGCTATATGAAAACGAATTTAAAAAAAAAACTGTGAACATAGTTAGAAAGAGTATAGTTTGAAACCAAATATGCTGATTCGTTTTTACATTTATATTAAAACCTCACAAAACGGGGGATTATCAAAAGTTTAAGGTTCATTTTTCATCGTGCTTTTTTCAAAACGAAAAATAATAATGGACGTTTTAGAATAACTTGCAATTTTTTCTGCAATATTGCTGTGAGAAATTACGAATTTATTGAGCTTAAAGCAGTTTTATAGTGATTTGAATTTTCTGTGCGCTCTGGTCACGTGACCAATGACGTCACAACAGTGAACATATCATGGTCGTTACTTTCATGCGAAGTTCTATTAACCAGCCAAGCTTTGTTTCTGTCCGCCTTAAACTACCATAGCTACTGACTTCTTACCAATCCCCTGGGAAATGCTCCTGTACAGAGCCACCTTAACTTTCAAATGCCAGATGTCAACTGGCAATTTCCATATTGCCCATTCCAATGACTATCAGGGCACGTTATCTGCTTTTGAATTGTTGGAGGCCTGTTCTTGCAGTGAGCTAAAACATATGTTTTGCCATAGTTACGTGAATAATGACGTCATCACTCTAACGTTAATATGAGGGATAACTTTCACGAAGTTGTGAATAACACATGGTACAGCATTCTCTTCGACCACAAATTAACTAAGTTATTTTGCATTGAAATTTTTCTGGTGCAAAGCATTCTGGGAAGGTTCTTATAATTATAATATTGTTTTTAATTATTCGGCATGAATGATGTGCAATATTTCTGATACTAATACAAATACTAATACTAATACTAATACTAATACTACTAATAATAAATGTTTGAGATCATAGTCATTACAAAGTTACGTAAATACCATTTCCCCCTATTCAGTTCCACCAAGTATCACTCACATCTCTAATAACCAAACAGTAATGAAGGAGATAACGTGACTCTGAACTGCACGGCTGATGGGAGGCCAGCACAAAACATCACCTGGATAGGAGCTTCTAAGAACCATTCTGGAAGCAGCTTTTCTTTGACCATCGCTGGCAAAGAAGATGAAGGAATCTACACATGTACGGCCAATAATGGCTTTGGAAATTCAGTCAGTCATACCATCTCCATTACCGTTGAAAGTAAGTTCATTTTGTTCATTATAGGTTTTTTTTGGTTGAAGGTGTAAATAAAATTGCCCTCACAGTAACAGTCCTCTGTTTGACAGTGAAGACGTGATCACATTGCTTTGCATGCAAGAATCAAGAAACTGTATCTTGTGACTTAACAAATTGACGTCAGTTTTTTATGCGTCTGTCCTCTTATTGATGATAAATTTCGTCATCACATTGTCAAAGTGTTGTAGATTCACGAGCCGCAGGCGAGATGCGAGATTAAACCGCAGAAAAACAGGCAAACAGGTAGTCAAGAAACCAAACCTGGGCAGTGTATGTTTCCTTGCAAAAGAAAAAAAAAGATAATTTGAGTTCTTTCTAAGTTGGTAAGTAAAGTGGAAATATTTTTTTATGAACAAATAAAAAAAAGGAGGTATTTAAACCTACAGTTGAATTCCGACCCGAGCTGTCAGCAACTAACAGCAAAACCACAAAGTTAGCCTGTTGTCGCGTTTTTATCAGATTAACCTTTAATTGAAAGTGTCGTATCAGGGTCTTTTATTAACGTGAAGTTTTTCAGCACAAATGAAACAATAAAGAACGACAGTTTCAAACTAAGGTCTGTAAAGCTTGGTTTACCTTAAAAGAAAGAAGTAAGGAGTGCGCTCGAATAAAGCAGTAACGAAAAACAAATTTAAACCGCATGGAAAAGTGAACTCTTAAAGAACATAATTACTTACAGAGCAGATGAGATCAACTGTTGGAAAGACTTAAATTTGGTGAATTATGGCACAGGATTACGGCCGATTAAGAAATCACAGAATTTTTTAGGGATTTAGCATACAACCCACATGTTGATGAGCTGTGGTCTGTCTACTGTCTTTCTCGCGTCTGATTCGTAGATACCGAATTGGTCATGCCAAAACCAAATTGAAGCTACACATGATGAAAATATTTTTGCCTTCTCAACATTCAGAATTTAAGTTTGTTCGCCTTGAACCAAATTGCCAATATGTCGAAATCTGCGTTCAAAATATATATATGAAAAAAATTATAATCTAGATCTTTAAGAGCGATAAATAAATACATCTTATTCGATGGTTTAACATATAATACGCGCGAATATTTTGTGAGTTGCGTAGTATTCGGGGGCGAGGAAAAATGCGAGCAATGAGCAAAATGTCTGCGCGTATTATATGTTAAGCCATCGAATAAAGGATTTATTATTCCACTTCGGCCAGAAAACCTGTGAAACCTGGATTTTGCAGTGCAATACACAATTTTACTGTGTAATACCTTGTCATATTTTGCGCGTTGTCTTGACCTTATATCGTAAAATGGCGCAAGAGTGGAATAATAAATACATCTTATTCGATGGCTTAACATATAATACGCGTGGATATTTTGCGAGTTGTGTAGTATTTTTCCGAGCCCCGAAGGGGCGAGAATAAAATACGAGTCATGGGCAAAATGTCTGTACGTAGAATATATTAAGCCATCGAATAAGAGATTTATTATTCCACTTGAAATTTGTTTTTCCCAGACCTTCGGCCAGAAAACCTTTGAAACCTGGATTTTACATTGCAATACATAATTTTACTGTGTAATACCGTGACATATTTTCTCCGTTCTCTTGACCTTACATGGTAAAATGACGCAGCAGTGGAATAATAAATTCGAGATACGACAAAAATAGAGCCTCACGGTGTCTTGCAAAATATTCTGCAGATGGGTGCATGTAAATGGGTGTCCATCATACTCCAGGATTTTTTATGCTAGAAAAGTAGCTTTTTACCCTGTCTAATACCAACCCACACATCCCATAATGAGCAAGTTAATCATTCTGGGGCAGCATTTACGAAGCTATACTCAGTTAAGATGGATCCTAAGTATCATTTTTTAACAACAATGCATAGGACACATCTCAACTTAGAGGGCTTCGTGAATCTGGCCCCAGAATACTACATTGCATGATTAGCCGTATTAAATGCTTTTAAAATATCAAGGAAAACCGACCTACTATGGGCAAGGACATTTTAATATCGAAATCATTTTAAAGCTGCGAAGTGACGAAGGTTTTTCCTGAGGTGCATGGTTTTGCCACAAAGCAAGTCACGTCTAGCTGTAGAGTCCAAGAAAATGTTTTATACAAACCTTTCGAATAATATTAAAAAGAAGGAGTTTGACGTTCTAAAATTGTGCATTGAAATATCAACCTGGAGTTCCTCTTATTGCAGACCTTAGTCCAATAGACACGGACCTGTCAGCTAATTTGACTGCACTCACTGTTGTTGTGCGTAGAAGCTTTAACCTTAACTGCAGTGCACAGGCCAACCCACCTGCAAAGTATCGATTCTACAGAGAGCAGCAGAGTTTCTTTGACAGCACAGCTGGTGGTGATTTGGCTGTGCACACAACCTCAGGCAGTGAAAGAATTTCTCAAGTGACCTACAGCTACACTCCGTTCAATGATTTATATGGTGATGGACCCACAGATACAATCACTGTGATGGTGCATTGTAAGTAGCAACTTAATCGTTGTTTACATGCAAATAAAACACCACAGCTGCTGCTCCTTGGCTGTTGCTGATGATACGGTTTTTATTAAGCGAAAAAGCAAGAAGTAAGATCATGCGAAGACAGTACTCAAGGTTTAAATTTAGTACTAACGAAGACTGGTTAGTTTTTCTGCAAGTAATTTTTCGATATTTAGGACGCGGTTATGTATTCGAACTTTGCAATTTATTGTAAAAATTCTAAGCGTCAAAAGTCCGTTATCCAGGACTAAAGTTGACAATGTGTACAAAATATCTTTCCAAAATTGATGGATTTTTATTGATTTTTCATTGCTTTCTTGGATTTGGTAGATGTAAAGAGGCTAATATGGAAATGTTTATTCCCTAGTTAGGGTCCATTAAGTAAGCCGCCGTATCATTCCAGTGTTAGATTTGAAAATCTGTATGTTTTAAGGGTTTAAGTGGAGTAGCTAGGCCAACTGTCACCCATCACGGTTCTTTCATTCATGTTCTACCTGTTTTGTCAAACCCAACCAACTAGGTTTTGGTACATAGCCTAGGATCGATCTTTTCCAATGTTTATGTTCTATATCTAAGACTATTCCACGAACTCTTGCTAAGCGGATTGGGAACAAGTTTTCTTTATCTCTGATTCCTTAGGACTAACTTGCCTAAGGTATAACGTTCATAACTTACTTTTTTTGACCGCAGTGGTGCTCTTGTGAGACTCATCACATTCAAATATATTTTCTTATCCAATTTTGAATTTTCTGGATCAAACTGCTGAGTCTTCTTTAATCTTTCTAATGGATATGCTTTTGGCGCTGATGCTTCTGCTACAAACCGGATTTCGTAGTCATTAACTCCCACTTCGTTAACAAGACGTGGAAACGAGTCAGCAATATTATGTTTGCCTGGTACATACCGTAAGTAAAATTTATATGATTAATAGCCGAATAACCTATCGCTCTACTCCTGCTGAGTTGCGCGAAATGATCAAGTAGTTAACCTCCTGTGGCTTGCAGTCAGTGGAAAGTATAATTTCCACACTAAAAAATACATTTGGAATCTCTCACGAACCCACACAAGCCTCAGTAATTCCCGACATCAGTCGAATTACGGCTTGCGTAAAGAATGTCACGCTCATTTTATGTCCTTGTCTAACGTGATTTAGTGCTACCCTGAGACCATCCAGGCTTGCATCTGTAATTAGCTTTGTTTCTACCGCATTGCTGTGCAAATAAGCCAAGGCCTTTGAACGTATCAAGGCAACCCTTCAAGGTGTCAAAACCATTTTACCCTGCACGAAGCGTTCACCCTGCTGCTTCAACAAGTGACTTTGGTGGACCTTTCCCTTTGCTCGACAACAAGCATCCAAGGAAAGTAAGTGCGGCATCCTGAATACGCCTTCCTCCTTGTGTGGGGTGAGTCCCTTCTAATAAATACGCTCCGTGGTCTTCCGAAGCCAGCCCTCTTACTCTTCTACTGTACGACTTTCAATAATAATTATCACCATGGATGTTGTAGGCACCCTATCATCCTGCCAGTGCTTGCTGGTGATATAATTTGGTGCCGAGGTGATGTCGAACATCAGGCGCTTGTCCGTACGCAGCGCTTTGTGAGAACTTTGTCATATTTTTAGACTGTTCTTTTAACTGACGTCATAACACGTCACACCGCCCACAGTGGCTATGGCTTTCTTGCCATGGCATCATAGGTCTCCGATCTACGTGGTGCCTGATGTCTCCTGAAGACTTGAAGTCAACTATGGTGGGATAGGGGCCTTCAACCGGTCTTGTTTCTGTTCCTGCAAGGTAATGTCACGCAGAGTTGCTTCACGTGCCTCGTCGAGTCGCTTGTCTGGAATGCCACTAAAGACATTGACATTTATGATTCAAGCACGGCCATCCAGGTTACCTTTTAGTTTACTAGAGTCTACGTGAGATCGACGCAGCTTGTCAGCAAGATATAAGTTGGACCTGGGACAAATAGGAAGTCCATAGGAAGTCCATCTGGCTAATGCCTAAGCCTTCATCCGTTTGATGTTGAAACTGATTAAGGCTTAAGCATTAGCCGGAACGTCTTTTAGCAAGTATTTGAAGTCAAGTCAGAGTCAAACCTTTTCATTTTACTATTTCTTGTAAATACGGTACAAAAAATACGCATTTAATGCTCTCAATATCACAGTTTTTAAACACTTGTTGATGTTCATAAAAAATCAGTACCAGACAGAAAAGTCGAAATAATTGAAAAGTCTTGATATTCGACATTCGACTGTAGAAATTTTCTTCTTGATGCTTGGCTGTAAACGTGAGGTTTCGTCTTGACCATATAAAGGTAGATTCTTTTTCTTGATTAATGTACATTGACTTAATGTATTATTGTCAACGTATTAAGTATACAAACGTAATTGTAATAACGATTGCAAATCTCTCACCCCGTAAGTGCCACACTGGCACATCTTTGTAGTTTATGAGTAACGCTTGTCCTAGCAACAATGTGTTGTGACAGGTGGGTGCTTTTATACGCAATGCAGCTAATATTGAGTTGTATGTTATGCTGGTAGTTGTATGGTTACAATTTGTACATTTTTCCTGGTTGTTTTTCATTAATTAAATGTTTTAGCTCTTAAATGTTTTACACTGAGAGATCCTGCAGAGATTGACTCTGCTCCATCATCTCAACGTGTGGAGGAGGGCAACGGAGTCACCCTGTTTTGTAACGCCACTGGTAATCCACAGCCCAGCATGGCTTGGACCAAACAAGGAAGCAACACTATACTCTCTTCATCTGAGACTCTAAATCTGACAAACCTGACAAGAGGAGATAATGGAGCAGTGTACAAATGTAAAGTGCAAAATAGTCTTGGATCAGACGAAGCTAGCGCCACGATAACTGTGTTGTGTGAGTATTCTGTATAAGGTTAATATTGGTAAGGTAGAATTAGAGAATTACACTAAGGGACTGGTGAATCCTTTAATGATTGTTACAACGTTTTTGAGTAATGCATTGCACATTTGGGATGTGCTGGAATGTTTTATTTCGTTTAATCATTATGTTGTCTAGAAATTGCAGAATTGAGAGAAAATAAGTTAAAGCTAAAATTAGTTCTTTCTTTCATGTACAATTGATTTTGGTTTCAAAAGTTAACGTCATCAAATGTGTTCTAGTCAGCTCAGATGAAATCACAAGAAGAACAGGAAGTGTGTTTTAATTCTCTCAGCTTTACCACCCATGATTATATCACCATCTTGTTGCTTTCCTACCCCGTATTTTGAGGAGATTTCCTTTTGTTTCTGTAGTTTGTTTTCACATTGTGGACCAAAACTTTTTATTGCTTATTTGGGCCAGGAGTTACTAATCATTCATCTTTCAGTCGTTGTGCTTGTGGGAGATTTTGGTCTTTGTTTTGCAGAGTGTGACCTCATTTTGTTTATTTTATTTTTCTCTTCCAGATGAACCAACTGTGACCATCCAACAGTGTTCTACTCCTGTTACAATAATGCAACCCTTTATTGCAACGCTACTGGTAACCCTGTGCCCAGCACTGCATGGATCAAAGCAGGCAAAGTTGTATCATACAATAAGAGGCTCATCCTTGCAAATATTTCACGGGGTGAAGGTGGCAGTTATGAGTGCCTGGCTTGGAATGGCATTGGGAACAATGACACCAAGGCTTGTACAGCAGATTTTCAATGAAAGTTACATTATTGTTTTGGAGAATTATGTGTTTGGGTTGGGTTTCAATAGTAAGACATTCACTGAATGACACTATTTTTTAATGTAATGAGGGTATATCCATCATTGTGTTCACCTATACCCGCTTATATTTAATAAATGAAGAAGGCAAAGACATGCTGTTTCGCGTTTATTATTGCCAAATACATGTACGGGTGGGAATTTTTTAAAACTGCACTAGGTGTAAGCAAACGCAGTATGAAAATAAATCGAGTTCATTACAGAGCTCAGAAGTACAAGCATTTGCCGATAACGCACAAGCACTAGAGTAGTTACTAAGAGAATTAGGTCGGGTTGGTTGGGTTGGTTGGGTTTTTTTGTGTTCTAATGGGAAAAAACCGTTTTCGGTTGGTTTGGTTGAGCACCTTTTCAACCAGCTCTGAGCTTGGTTGAAACGGTTGAAAACGATGGGTAGCGTCCGCTGACATGTTAGCAAGCAATTTGCGCGTAATCACGTGTAAACTGTCAGCCACAAACGTATTTCTTCTCTTTCGCATTTTTTTTTCAACTTGCTGTTTGATAAATTCTCAAAATAGCCTGTAATACTGGTGGCAGGTGTCCTCTCCGTTTCCAGTAACGATTTATCAATGTATCAGTATCAGTTCTGATTCATCATCCGATTCACAACGTGGTGGAACACATTCTTCTAACAGTTCTTAAAAGACAACCGATGCTGCGAGTTGTGCTTGCGGTATCTTGCCAACCTCGGAGGAAAAAGTTGAGGAAGTCTGGAAATGACTATGCCCAGTCACAACCGCGTTTCAACCAAGAACGGTTGAAAAATTGTTCTATTGGAAACCTCAACCGTTTCAACCAAAATCGGTTTCGGTTGAAACGGTTGATCCCAGAACACGACCTTATTCTCTTTCGGATCTCTTAAAATGAGCCTATGGAGCTAAAAAAAATTGATACGACCAAACCGGAATTTAGAAGAAGCTTTAAACCATAACTATATTGTACCAATACCTATTTTTGTCACGTGGAAGAGTTCGCTGCATGTGGAAGTTGTTTCCGATAGAAACTGCGTATTTGTAATTCGCGAATTTCTACGAGTTTGCAGAGCTTTTCACGTTAGGTTTTGTCCTTTATTACAGGCAGAACTTGTAATAATTTGCTGGACTGAAGTTGCACTGAAAAATGTTTTTTCTCGTGAGTCCGCAAAAGGCAATTTGTTGAGTTTTTCATTCCTTTTCACATCTTTCGATTCAACATTTGCGAACGCGCTGCACAATTCAACCTAAATTTACAGAATAGTGTTTTGTGCGTGTTGTCGTGATGTAAAGCTTGGCCATGTGGTGAGAGGAAACCAGCCAAAACCTACCAATTTCTGTAGCGCAGAAACGATAGATGTCATAAAAGACACCTGCTTTACGAAACAGGTTCTGAGAAGCTGTCCGAAACACATTTCTACCTTTAGTTTTACATGACACTGGAGCCTTTCGAGTCATTGTTTACTTGGGATTTTTTGAAAAACAGTCGTGTTAATTTGACAGGTGTTCAAATAAAACTTGTACTAAAAGGGATGATGGTTTTTCGCTGCTTTTGGTCAGGAACAAAGACGCCTGAAGAAATCGTGTACTTTCTATCTTTGTAAATAACTTCTTAGCCATTGTTAATTCGTGTATGTCCTTGCAAACAGCGCGTTCATTAATCAATTTCTTTCCTTCACTTCAAGGTAAATTTTTATTTCTTCTACAATAGCCTTTCTTTGTAAATTGTTTCACCCAGAAAACCATTCATTTTCGTAAGATGCACGCGCAGCACCACCCCTCCCCCCTTGAGCGGCTCCATAAGTTCTGCAAGTAACTGTTTTGTATCTGATGAAGGCTCTTGTTTACAAGTACCTTATTGGTTCTTAATTTCGCGGGCCTTTAATTTCGCGTTTTTCGCTATTGTAAAAAATCGCGAAATTTAAACAGGCGAGATTTGATACCCATATAAAAAATTCAAATCACAGAAAAAATGACTAACATGTAATAGCAGCAACACTACAGTATATGTATCGACAAATACACAAATTATTAACTGGCTTTACTGGTAAGTTCCATTTTGCATTTTCTGTTGTGAAATAGCGTCAATTTGCAAAGATTTCACATATGGAGTAGAGAATCTAGCTATCATCTTCATCTGAATCACTAGATTCGTATAAATCCCTTAGAAACAACAAATTGCCATTAATTGGTTCCTTGTACTTCTCATTCACAACTTTCTTGTAACGTTCCAACACTAGAACGTTTTTCGAGGTGGAGACGTTTTCGATGCAAACAGTGACGGGGATTTCAAGGCCACCCTGTACGAGTGGGGATCGTTGATGCTTGGAATCAATTACCGTCACTTTAACGTGCTCGCCTCGTGAAATGAGAAGACGCGTGCATCTTGAAATCTCTCTTGGTAAATGACCCACGATTGAATCGGCTAACTGTCCTGGAAGTCGCTTGGTTGCTGCTATCGCATAACGATCATGATTGTTGTTTCTTTCGTGGATATAATGCAAGGTTTCTCTAATTACTGGTTTCCAGATATACTGGTAGACATGGAATCCTCGCAAACCACGCGGTAAGGAGGTTGTTTGGAATCATTCATCTTACTCCTGTCGTTAGTGTAGAAAATACCGGAATATTTTGGTAATTTTGTACAAAATTGACTGTGGCTTTTTACGAGACAGTGAAGATCCATTCGAAGATTCGGCAATGATCAGATGATGTTTAGAAACATCGCCGCGAACTACGTACTGAGACAGTGCGTATCCACATTGTAATACACTTAAAAGTTAATTTTCAAAGATGGGTTTTACTTGTACCAGTTGATCTAGGAATTTTAAAACGTTCAGAGTTTCGAAAAACAAAATAAAGAACGCTTGAATCGTGAAATTTAATGTCCTTTTTTCATATTTGCCCACTGAAATCGCGAAAATAAAACCCCGCGAAATACTGTGTCGCCAAAATCGCGATATTAAGTACGCGCGAAATTAAGTACCAATAAGGTATATTTATTTATTAGTGGAGCACCATTGCTAAGCAAATTTGGTAACCTATCGTTCCGAGAAATTCTAGTTGTGACGTCAACGTAAGCCAGTCCGTACAGCTCTGCGGTAGGAGGAGGGGAGTCCCAAGACAACCCGACGGGGGGTAGAGAATGCCATCTTTTCTAGGCGGCAAATCCCGCGGTGCTTTTGGGCAACTGGCGTTTTTCTTGGCGGGAACTCGCATGACCATCATCGCTTTAGAAAAAGAGGTTTCTTTAAAAAGCTTAAGTTTATTTAGCAGAACGATTGCTCGACAGTACTGAAGTTATAAACTTGAGAAAAAAACATCTAATATCTATATTAAAATGGAAAGAAAAAGTTCAAAAGAATTCTTGTAGAAAGCGAAAAGTTCAAGTCACGAAAGCTGGCTTCAGAGGACTTCATCGTTTTGTTTTCCTCACGTGATTTTGAGTATTACGGTCAAAGAAATTACGTTTTGAAATGAAAATTTAATTCATGCGATTAGAAATGTGTCATTTACTTTTGACCATAAACAATTATTAGAAAACACGCTCAGATTAGTGACAGATGTAGTCTTAAATACTTTTCCATGCTCAGCCGATTTCACTCGGGTGGACGGACCCACAATGCTGGAAGTGTAACGCGGATTGCATTTGAGTATAAACTTTCTCTGTCCATTATTTTGTGCTTGTTTATTCATAACAGTAGGTCAAAATACAGTAGCAAGGCAACTGCACAAGCATCACCTCAGTAAGATTACGGCAAATAATTGCTTTCAATTTTTTACCGCCGGTTCCATCTCTTTGTGCAATTGTCGGTTTTCTTGTTCTAAAAGTCTTCAATATCATCAAATTCTTGATGGTCTCTAGTTAGAGAACGACATATAAAATTTATTTATGAAGCTACAAGCGAAGCAGTTGTCGGTTTAAACCTATTTTATCAGAAAAGCTTCCAAAAACAGTTCTGTGCATTTCTGAAAGTGCCCGAATTTCAAACATTTCACAGCCGCAAAACCACTATGCTATAGAGTTAAGCATGTTTGCTGTTTGTTTGTTTTCAATGTCGATGGTCTCAAGTTAGAGAACGAAATATAAGGGTTACGTAAGTAATTATAAGCGAGGCAGTTTTGGGTTTAAAGCTATTTAACCCGGTAAGTACTGTGTGTTCCTCAAAGTGGTCGAATTTCTTCGCGGCCGCTAAAACCTACGCGACATTTCTTCGAAAACTTTATTACAGCGCTTCAAAGCTCCCCAAATCCTTTCTTTCGGGTAATCCCAAGTAAAATGCCGGTGAAATGCCAGTATAAATTTTTGACCAGACTAATAATGGCAGTTCATGTCATTTGTAACATCCGAACGCGATGAAGACAATCCATTTACTTCAGAATAAGTATATTTTGTTGTTGTAAATGAGCACCGTTTCAAGTTCATTCAAGCGAACAGTCAATAATCCAAGGAGATTTGACAAGCCTTGACAGTTAATGACAGGATATGGAAACATTGCAAAAACCAAGCAAGACGGCTCGTAAGTAAAATATGTGTTCAATTTGATGCCCGAAAAAAAAATAATCAAGCTGTGCTCAGCCTCTAGAATGATCTTTCGAGCTTGGTTTTACAGAACAGATCCCCAGAATTTTGGAGGACAATTCGGACCACTTTGAGGCTTTTGAGAAACACTTTTCGAAAGCAAACGAGCCAAGAAAAGCCCCGGCATATATTTCAGACCGAAAATTTTCAGGACTATGTTTGAGAAACGAACAGCAGTTTATTCCTTGGCGGCTAACGCTTTTACGCTTGGCTAAGTCTATATATTATCTCCCTTTTAGATCCTCCTGAGTTGGCGGCCAATCCGTTATCTCAAGAAGTTGTTGAGAGCAATGAAGTCACCCTGTTTTGTAATGGCACTGGTAATCCACCACCCAACATTTCTTGGACCAAACAAGGAAGCAGCACTGTACTCTCTTCATCTGAGACTCTTCCTCTGACAAACCTGATGAGAGGAGATAATGGAGCAGTGTACCAATGTAAAGTGCAAAATAAAGTTGGTTCAGCAGAAGCCAATGCTACGATTGCTGTCTTATGTGCGTACACTGATTGAACTCATGTATATAATACAGTAGCGGTAATAAAGTGGTGAATATTTCTGTGATGGGCGGGTCGCGATTCAATGTACACCCAATTCGTGCCGTATTAAATGCTGCTACAAAATCGAATTCCCTCTTTTTTTTATCCACCTTCCTTGTTCATAAAAAGATAGCATGTGAGCAGTAATCACTAGAAATCCCTCAATATTCTAATTCTGGTTGCCTCTTAATTCTGCTGTCGGTGTTGTTCTACAAAGTATACGTTAAGTAACGTTGTATGACAATTCTTCCAGATGCACCAACTGTGACGATCCAACAGTGCTCTACTTCAGTAGCTGAGGGTGATAATGCAACACTTGATTGCAGTGCTACTGGTAACCCTGTTCCAAGTACGGCATGGCTCAGAACAAATACAAGAGCGATTTTATCGTACAGCAAGATTCTGGACATTCCAACTATTCAGCGAAGTCAATCTGGCAATAATGAGTGCCTGGCTTGGAATGGTATTGGAAACAACAACACGAAATCCTGTTCAATAGATGTACATTGTAAGTAGCATTTTTTTGCTCACAGAAAGAGAATAGAGGTTTCAAGTTGATGAATGTTTGAAGAAAATCGTCTGTACCATAAGTAATAAAGAGAATACGAGTAATATAAGGACAATGGCACTTTATTCTGGCTGAATTTGTTTGGTTAAACTCAACGGTTTCACTCCCGATAATCACTAACGACCTCAAATGAATCGCTAGCTTGACGTAGTGGAAGACACTGCAAAATTACATGTATTTACCAAAAAAAACTAATTTACAAGCTTTTGTTGTGCCCTTTATCTAAAAGCAATTTTTATTGAGAATAATAGAAAAGGTCTTGCTTGATTGGTATTGTGGCACTTTGAAGGGTAAAGAGTTTGAATTAAATCAGATATAACGGTTAAAATTTGCGTTTTAATTTAGCTGGACGGCAGTCATTAATGTTTATTCATATGGTATGCTCAGTTCGTCCAGAGTTACCAAACCTCAACATGACATTTGGAAGATAATGAATGGAGAAAGCACAACCATTGAATGTCTAGCCGACGCAAGTCCTCGTGCACAGTATGTGTGGAAGAAAGCAATTGGAGGAGTTGTTGTCCATCACAGATTTCTCCAGCTTAATAATGTCGATGATAGTGGTGGTGGATATTATACTTGTACAGCAGAAAATAGCCTGGGTTCTGTCAACTTCACTATTTTGGTTCAAGTTACACGTAAGTTTCATTTACATTCCAATTTTCACGTTGAAATTCCTAGCAATAGTTACTGACTGATTGGGAGATTGATTTTCTCCGTCAAATTAGTAGTTTAACCTTACTCGTGCCACACTTCATATGCACCATAAAGCCAATGATTGCCTTTACGTGATACAGCCACCCTCAACCTATTCGCTCAAGCATTCATTGAAGCTTATCACCAAAACTTCTGTGTGCATTTAGTTTACGAGCAGAAGGAAAGTGGTGTGTTACCTGTTTGTTAACAAAGCATGAAAGTATAGAAATATAAGCGTTTGTTTTGGGACGGATTATTTTTCAAAGATTTGCTACAGTCAGATAATCGGTTACCTATATCAGAAATTCAAAACATTAGGAGGTCACCGACTTCGTACCCACTTCCTTTTCGAAATAAAGCACATGGAAAATTACCCCAATTTTGACAAATCGGTCCTTGTAACTCGACATGGCCTCAGTGGTTGTTAGTTGAAAAGTATTTGGACGTACATTCAAAAATCACACCCCCACCATGGTACAAAGGGGGGGGGGGCGTTATGTTACAATATTTCGAATAGAATTCACTTTAGTGAAAAAGCCTGTGACATGTGTGCTCTGCAAGTTGGGGTACACATTATGGGTTGAGGCGTTGCTAGGGGCTTGTGACGTTATCCAAGGTGGCGACAAATTTGGGCGCCATCTTGGATTTTACCGAAAATAAGAAATTGTCAAAATACGTTAAAAACTGAAAAATTTTGATGCTGGACATGTAGAAGATGACATAATTTAACATTTTGCTGCTTTTTATTGACATTTTTTGCATTTTTCACCTAAAAAGGGTAAGTAACACGCATTTTTCTTCAAAATTGGCTTGACCACCTGCTACTTATGACGTCATATCTCGTAACCATAGTAACCGATTCTCACCAAACATGTGTCAAAATGTGTTAAAGGGATATTGGCACAACTGCTGAAAACGGCAGATCTATAGATAATAATTATTCTTCCTATAATTCATTTCTATAATTCGTTCATAGTAATTCGCAAATCATTTCACGCCCGAGGGTTAAAATGATTCGCTGTATACCCACTCTGTTAAGTTAATAATTTGAGCCTCTGTCATCCTTTCAGTTAACCTCAACCATTTAGATGGCTTTTTGGCAGCACCGTGGAGCTAAAATAACAGCGGAATTTGATAAAGCATGGGAAGAAAAGTTGGAGAAAATTAAACTTCCACAGTACAGAATTTCTTCAATTTTTCATAAAACGTAGATAATCAATAAAGAAAGTGATCTACCAAAAGATAAACTGGGGTCACCGAACATTTAAGAGAGTTATACCCCGTGCATAGATATAAATGTCTATCCAGTGAGATAGCAAAATCTGTAAATAATTGTTTTATGCTGAGCGGGTATTGTTGCTAGATGTTTGTGCACGTAGGAGAAGGTCAGCATTATTTTTACTGGATAAGTGTAATTTTTTCGTTTATGTTGTTAGGAGCTGAAATTTCGCTGGAAGTGATTGTAGTGAATGCTGAATATCAATCAGATTATGACAACCTCAACAGCACAGCAGCAAAAGCATTTATGGATTCGTTTGAGTTGGAGGTTTGCTTTCTTATTTTGGTGTAGTTATTTTGTAATTTCCTATATTTGGTCATTTTTCGTCCGCGCGCTACGTTTTAAGTGAGCTAGTTTCCAAAGAAACTGTGGTGCTGCGTCGCTGGGGAAGTAAAACAACTTTGGATTTTCAACTGACTTGATAGGTTAAATTGGCCACCGTAGAGAAATTGCGAGCTGACGTTTCGAGCATTAGCCCGTCGTCTAAACAATCAAGGGATATGGAGAACAGTGGAGCTACGCTATTGGTGGGAGCATGGCAACTCAAAAAAAAAAGCAATAAATTAGTTGAATGAAAAGCGTTCGTTGATACTGTGGGGATATACTGTGCCAATTTGAAAAGTTAAACTTTTGGTGTAGAAGTTTATCTCGGAACACTCAAGTCCTACGAAGTCGAAAGAAATCCGGCAAGATCGGCTTACCTAACTGGAGAGCTGAACTCAAAACACTTCTTGCGGACAACCCGGCAGTTCAATGACAAGTAAAGCTATTGAAAGGCTAGTTATTTCAAAGGTCTATTTCATTTGAATTTTGAGATTGTGAAGAAGAGTAGAATATTTTTTTAGGGAGGACGTTGTTGTCTCAAGAATAGTGGTGTCGATGGATGCATAAACCAAAGGAACAGACGTATATCTGCATGAATATGATCATACTCAGCTACCCGTGCACAATCAAACCAGCCATCTCCGACCAGATGCAACACCATTCAATCTAAGTA
This sequence comes from Siderastrea radians, assembly GCA_964017195.1. NCBI lineage: Eukaryota > Metazoa > Cnidaria > Anthozoa > Scleractinia > Rhizangiidae > Siderastrea > Siderastrea radians. The sequence goes on along the minus strand of OZ024895.1, from coordinate 11,243,228 downwards.
AGCAGCAGCATACATCGATGAACCTTCCGCTGAGAACGACCACGGTCCTGTCTGGTGACGACACAACCAAGAGTTGACACACACGCAACCAGTTATTTTATGTCGATCAGGTATCTTTAGTGGTTTTACGGGCGTTCATCGGTAATGGGAAGAAATCGTTGAAGGTTAACACCTTGCTAGACACCTTTTCCACTGATTCCTAAGTAAAAGAATCAATGAAGAATTTTTTCAATGTGGTCAAGCGTAAACTCAGAATAAGTATTACAAACAGTAGCAAGCAGCAAGTCAGGCTTGTCAGCAAATCTTGAAGCAAATATGCTGAACCATACTACAATTGACACTCCTGAGCCGTTCAGTAGTCAGGGCTGAAGAAGGAAATTGGCCCATTTAGCCCAAGTCCACTTTAGAGAGCCACTTTATCAAGCCATTTTACCTGACCAGCTCACGTTTTGTTGTTTCCGACGCAGCACTACTGACAGCTTCTTTAGAAACCAACCAACAAGTTTTCACAGACGGTTACCCTGTCAAAAAATAAATTTCCGGGAAATAAATTTGTTAGTATTGCGTATTCCTTGTTCGCTTAAGACTTGGTTATCTCGCCTTTATATCGTGTCTGTGTGCTGATGGATACGATAAGTTGCCTGGCAATATAGTAAATGTAAAAATAACGTAAAGCACTACCTTAAAAGGCTGAGTGAAGAAAATTAAGGCAACCGTTCCCCTTAAAAAGAGGTTTGTGGTGTCATTATTCAAGAAATTACATTTGGTATCAGTTATTTATCACGTCTTTTGGATCACGTCATTTTATCACGTCTTTTGTGATCCATTTTATTTTTCAGGTTAACAAAATCTATAAGAACACATCAAGCTATAACAAAGCAGAAGTCACTGGACTCAGGTGAGTAACACGCTGACTTTTGCTTTCGTTTTTGGAATATTAACGGTGACATTTTTATTAACAGGGATGGCAGTGTAATTGTCTCCTTCATCCTGTTCTTTATAACACCCGTCACGACAAATGAAGCGCTTGCTGAACTAATCGTTGCTGTAAACAACGACACCATCGGTCGCTACACCGTGAGAGCTTTGAAAATCATCCAGCAAGTGGAACCTACTTCCACACCTACAGTTGAAACTACCCCACCCGTCACGCCAAAACATAAGACAACTCCGAGCCCGTCAGGTAGACTAAATAGCTTGATTGTGGATTGTATAACATGAACGCATTGACAAACGCAAAAATTGTAGCATCATTTTAACCCGTAGACTTGTAATTTATTTTTGCGGCAATTCTGTCAATTCAGTAAAATAATGAGGTATGGAGATTTATCGGATTTTAACGAAACTTGGCCAAAATGTTTGACAGACATCACGATTGTACAAAATTGTGTGAGGGGTTTAAGTGCGTGACATGTATTGAAAAATGTGATATCACCAGACTTCAAAATAGACTTTTTTTTCTTGAACCAATGGCATTATATAAATAATAATAAAAGAATTAGCCTCATACGCTTATTTGGCTCATCATGCCCTTAGTGATGTAGGTGCAGTAATGGAAACATCTAAACTAGTTTAAATTGCTCTTGTTTACTGATTTTGTTTCTTCTCAGTTGAATGCAAATGCTCCTGCGCAATGTTCGGAGGTGTAACTGGAGTTCTTGTTTTTATCATAATTCTTCTCATTATTTACATAGTTTCGCTTGTCAGGAGAGGTAAGCCATTTTTTTCTCTTATTCGAAAGGCAATTTTGATCCACTTCTCTTGTCACTAAATTCACTATACTAAATTTTTACTATTATCTTATTTTCTAGGAACTAGAAAAGATAAAAGGTAAACTTATCCTCTACTGAGGATGTAATACATTACATAAGCTTTTTTGCACGACAGTCTCTCCGGTTTTCACGTGTGCATTTGTGTTTTAGATGACATACAGCTGTACATGTTTTAGGTTTGTAGCAATTACGGAGTCCTCCCTTTAAATCAGTCTAGGTGTACAATTGCGTGTTCCCATAATCCACTGTAAAGACCTTAATTAACTTGCAATAGAAAACTGTTTTTACGTTCTGAAAAACGACAAGTATTGGCTTACTTCATTGTACTGATTCTTAGGCCCCATGAAGTGCCCGTTGAAGAAAAAGGAGTCTATGACGTAAGTCTAAACACTTATTTAGAAAAGGCAGACGCGCGGAAAATAGGTCTGGATCGAGTACGTGATGGAACTAAAATGGTGTGGAAGTAATAGAGCTCACAATTTTCTTTCTTTATTATATTATAGTACGATCACAGTAGTAGGCAGGACACAAGTCACAATGAACTTTAAACCGAAGGTTTTAAGCTTACAGAATCACTTGGTTGAATAGCTCTAAAGAGGTTAGCAGAATTGACTAGAATTGGCTAGCTTCAACAGAGAATAGCAGAATTGTGTTCAAAGTATTTAGACAGACGATTTCTTAGCTCCAACTGCACGTTTCCAAAGTGGGGGAGAGATGTAGCCGTTCTACGCCTTTTCTTTGACTTAAAGGGAATCATCACTCTCCCCTTTTTGATGTAGTCGACCCAGATCGTTTCCGCGCTTTGGCTTTTCCAACGAAACTATTAGAAAGCAAAACACGACAAAAGTCAAATCCACATAAAATGTAGCTTTCCAATATAATTATCAACCCTAAAAAATTTCTGCAGCCAGTAAAGTACGAATTCCCGCAGCAATCATAATAAAGATAGAAAAGGCCTGTATAGTGCTCATTGCCATTTACATTTTTAACTGGAGAGGGGATCGAAAATAAGATTTGGTAGGAACTGTATGTACGTTTCCTTTTCAGAATGAAATAGCAATGGACGAAGTTACACCAACTGGTGTTCATCCAAGTGGTTCCACTCAGCAACTAAGTCTACAAAGCAGCGCCGCGTACATGGACCTGAAAGAAGCAAGACCAACCAACCCACAACAGCCAAGTCTATCTCAACGAGCTGATTACGCACCTCTTAATCCAAGGACGCGTTCTTGGAAAGTAGCAAGAAACCATGTGACCATAGAAAAGATAATTGGTAAAGGTGCTTTTGGTCAGGTTGCCAAGGGAACAGCAGTAGACCTTCCGGGAAGGCCTGGGAAGACAACAGTTGCCATCAAAATGCTCAAAAGTAAGACATTTTCTTTTCTTTCTTTCGAACCATTGTTTCGGAATGGATTGCAAATCCCAACGTTCAAGGATTTACTAACTCCGTTGTACATATGTTGGTTTTATCTCTACGATACAATACCATAAAACCTCCTCTCATTATCAACATGCTCAGCAATGCCACACATGTTCCGCATCGCTATATATATTCCGAATGAAATTTGCCAATTTATTATAATATTTCTCTCATTTGAAAATTTCAGTTAGAAACACCGTTTAACTGTAGACTAAAATTACATTCCTTGTTTTCTCGATCATTAGTGCACAAAATTTATCGACATGCAAACCTATAAGAGAGATAAGGAAAAATACTATGCAGAAAGCATATCTAGAGTTATGATGGTTTTAATTGGATTTCAGCTAACGCTCCCGAATCAGACAAGAAGGACTTGTTATCAGAACTTGAAGTAATGAAGACGCTTAAGAGCGCTTGTCTGTAAAAATCAAACATAACGCGGCAAGGGTGGAAAATTCGATTTCTTTCATATTTCAATGTTAGATAGGTTAGGGTATAACTAAAATCACTAGATACTTTTTTGGGCAAAATATCCTTTTATTTCAAAGAAAAATGCAAATAACGATCTTCCGTTAAAATCGCCATTTGAAGCAGTAAATTATGACATCAATTTGAGGCGTTCGCGTGCAAAAACAAATCCCTCTGTCGTCTTTTAAACACTCAATTTTACTTTTGCAATCTCTCAAGAGCTTCAAAACTGATTTTGGTAGAAACTGCGTTGTTCTTTGTGTTTGAAATAATTTAATTTTGAAAGTATACATTTCTCATCAGGAAAAGTACTTCGTGAATTAAATTATTTTTCACCATGTGCTAAACCTTCAAATCGATTCAGCTTCTGGCTGTTGAATTAAGAAAAGATGTTCTCAGGATTGCTGCAAAAATTTCTTTGGGCAAATGATTGAGAGCGGCGCGAGAGCTTTTCAAAGTTCGTTAAAATGCAGGTTGTTTGACCCTTCTTAGCAACATTCCATTCGCGAGTCACGCACATATTTTAATGTGTTTCGACCCATACGTCATACGCCATACGTCAAACAGAAAAACAGTTCGAAATGTTCTTACCTCATTTGCTGTAGAGGACAGGTCCAGAGGCCATTTCCGAGTGATTCTCTTGCCGTTCGACGTATTTTGGTCCTGTTGATGCCATCCAATGAACACCGCCAACTGGGTCAGTGTATTGTAAACGGTCGAACAGTTCAACAACAACCTTTCTGCTAAAACGTTCGACATCTTTCTACACTGTGACATCTTACTCAACGGTTCAGTTGATTTAATACGAGTGTTGCTCAGTTTTCAGTGCACAAAAGCGTTATCAGATTTGACTGCTAAATTGGGACCAAACGTGAATGGCGCCGCGTGCGTATTTGGTTTGTCACGCAATGCGTATCAAAGGCATTTTAGGGGGTAGGGGAAGGGCAAAACCTTTGTGGTGAAGTAAAATAACACACAGTGTTAATTGCAGGATTATTCGTAGTTTTAATGGCGTTGTGTGTCTTTCTTACTTATTACCAGTGTTGTTACAACCATTAAAAATTGTATTTGCTACCCTAGCCTAGTAGTCTGAAACGCAATTCCAACCGTTGTACAAGCTTACAGACATAGTTACAGGTGAGTGGTGCAACAGAAGTGGCGCTATTATTAACTAGACCCAACTTTAATACGGGGAAAACCTATAACTACAAGGGGCTCCCTGTTGTTAATTGACGAGCGGGTATTCTACCTATGATCATTGGTGTCACTCCGCTGGTTCTCAGCTGGCACAGGACCGGTACAAGGCACAGTTATATCACGAGTGAAAGTCAGCTCGCTGTTAAAGTGCACCTAACCCCAAAATATTTTTTACGCTAATATAAATCTTTGCACCTATTTTAAAAACATTTCGCCATTATTTGCAGTTTTTGACTTTTTTACGGGCTTCAAAACTCACGACAAACTAAGCACCATTTGTTGCACGACCGAGTTAGAAGGGGCATGGGTATATTCTTGATTTGACGTCACAAACTGCTTTGCATGCATGTTTACTAAGACTTAAGGAGATGCAAATCAGTTTGTGATGTCAAATCCAGAATAGACCCATGCCCTCACTAGCTCTGTCGTGTACCAGATGATGGCTAGATTTCGGAACTTTTACAGCCTATAAAAAGTCAAGACTGAGGGGGATTTCATAAAAAAAAGGCGTAATGCTTTTTGAACAGGTGCAAAGAGTTATTTTAGGGAAAAAAATATTTTGGGTTAGGTGCACTTTAAAGGGTTGGATGGAGTTTTGGACAGGAAGGGTTCTCTCTTCATAACAAATGGGTGCAATCGAAGTGTTTAACTGTGCTCTCTTGTCAGCTGTTTGATTTAGTCTACATTAGTGTGTCCTGACTAATGAGTGGGGCTTTTAACAGCACGCCAGTGCTGTTTGAAGACTGTGAAATATGGCATGTAACCATGGTAACAAAAAATGAGGTTCTGTTCCTGAATTTCTGTTTACGAATCTTACTGAGACAGGTTCCCAGTGAGCGAGATCTCTCACAGCAGCCAGTATACTTATCATAATGGATATGAGGATATCATAACAGAAATACGTCAAGCATCTTGCCCTTAAACGTCTGTTACCTCTTTCACGTTCTACATACACCTCAATGACGGCGAAGAGAAGAATGAGGCTTCCATCGATAACCTGGCTAATATTCGGAAAGTCCACAAGCGAATATAAAACTCACCTGATCCAACTTTTACAAGCGAACCAGTCCCGCGTAAGATAATTTCAGATCCCTTTTTCCCCAGTCCTCTTTTACTTTTTGGTCACTCCCCTTTTCCTTACCGTGACCCGGCCCCTTGTGCTGCAGCTTCTGCTAGACACTATTCCAAGTTTTGCACGATGGCTGGGACATATCGTCATTGTATTCAAGCGTTCGCTGTAAAAACTGACTTGTAACTTGTGGTATCCAGTAGTGTAGCACCTCTTTTGGTGGTATCAGGGCCGCACCAAGGTTGAATAAATGCTGCGAGCAAATTGGCCTAGTCAAAGCCTCCCTCCCCCCCCCCCCCTTCAACATACACACTCGTGCACATAGATACTAACTCTGTTCACAATGGCACAGTTTGTGTCGATTTCGTCAAAAACGACACCTTTTTGGGGACATCCTTCGTTGACAATTTGCCAAAAAGCTGCTTCCTGTTTGCTTTTTCACCGACAAAGTTGTTGGCAACATCCACCAGATTTTATAGCACAGTTTTAAAAAAGTACCCTTAAGGTTACAAGGTTTGTTAAAATTGAAACGTTTCGACAGCCAAGCTACGAATTTCGGACCTGTTTTACCTAACTCTCGTAAACGTTGACGTAACTTTTATCACTCGATTGGTGAGATAAAATAGTTTTGTTCCTTAGACTTGTTTTAAAACAACACGATGAGCTTAAAGCTTGCAGCAAATACACAGTAGTCGCTTAGCTATTAAAGGCATTAAGGTCCTTCACAGTAAGGCTGTACTGCCAGGGTCAAGGTGATATGGGTGAAGAAAGACATTGGTAAGGTTGGTTGCCCGGTGGCTAGTGACTCAACAGATGTCAAACCCTGTTAAAGGTTGTAAAATAATAAAAGAAACTTTTAGCATCAGCATTTAAGACTATTCGTTGCACATTAATTCGTTTTAATTATATACTTTTTGGCTCATTTATTGTAATGTTTTTTCAACTTCCAGAACTTCTGGGGACTCGAGCCCCACCCCCACCCCCCCTCTTCTATTCTTGGTGCATGAAAGTAAGGGAACAATTGTTTTCAAGCTTTTGATTCGTCTGCTGTTGTAACCACAAACTCCGACAACAAGAAAATGGAACCAACAACAACCGTCTTCTGTGTAACGAAGCAATTTGTGAAAAAAAAAAGGCGGAGGTCCCCCCTCTAAGCCAAAACAATAAGCACAAACTAGTTAGTCACATCGCAATTTTCCTGATAAAAACGATTTTAATGTTCTGGACTCGACGTGTTGAAGAGGTTTTTAACTTAAGCTAGTACACATACCCTTTTTAGCTAATTTTCGTGTTCGAACATTGTTATTTGCATGCCGACAACTCACGCCGAGGGGTGACTACTTTTTCTGCATTCTGGCACGGGAGGTTGAGGTGCCTAAATGTAGCACTAATTTTGTTTCGTATTTTTGGTCCATTACTAGTTCCTCCCATTTCTCGAACCCTGAGCCGTTTAAAAAGAATCAAAGCAGATTTTGCCCTTCCCCTACCCTCTAGTAAAATGTCCATTCCGATGATTTGCATTGCGTGACGCGGCTCTAGATAGAACTCTGGCCACGTTAGCGGCGACATGTGGTGATAAAAACCTTTTTGTGTATTGCCAACTAAGCAACACTGACCAGCAACTGAACCGTTGAGTAAGATGTCACAGTGTAGAAAGATGTCGAACGTTTTAGAAGAAAGGTTGTTGTTGAGCTGTTTGACCGTTTACAATACACTGACCCAGTTGGCGGTGTTCATTGGATGGCATCAACAGGACCAAAATACGTCGAACGGCGAGAGAATCACTCGGAAATGGCCTCTGGACCTGTCCTCTACAGCAAATGAGGTAAGAGCATTTCGAACTGTTTTTCTGTTTGACGGTTTCGATCTCATGTGGGTCGAAACACATTAAAATATGTGCGTGACTCGCGAATGGAATGTTGCCAAGAAGGGTCAAACAACCTGCATTTAACGAACTTTGAAAAGCTCTCGCGCCGCTCTCAATCATTTGCCCAAAGAAATTTTTGCAGCAATCCTGAGAACATCTTTTCTTAATTCAACAGCCAGAAGCTGAATCGATTTGAAGGTTTAGCACATGGTGAAAAATAATTTAATTCACGAAGTACTTTTCCTGATGAGAAATGTATACTTTCAAAATTAAATTATTTCAAACACAAAGAACAACGCAGTTTCTACCAAAATCAGTTTTGAAGCTCTTGAGAGATTGCAAAAGTAAAATTGAGTGTTTAAAAGACGACAGAGGGATTTGTTTTTGCACGCGAACGCCTCAAATTGATGTCATAATTTACTGCTTCAAATGGCGATTTTAACGGAAGTTCGTCATTTGCATTTTTCTTTGAAATAAAAGGATATTTTGCCCAAAAAAGTATCTAGTGATTTTAGTTATACCCTAAACTATCTAACATTAAAATATGAAAGGAATCGAATTTTCCACTCTTGCCGCGGAATTTTGATTTTGTCTGATTTTTACAGACAGGCACTCTTAACCCCCATCCACACGTCATCAAACTACTAGGATGTGCCACGGAATCGGGCAAAGTACCGACATAAATTACTATGTGAGCATTTTGTGTGCTATTTGATTTTAGCGGCATGACAACCTCTCACACTTTGGACTGAGATTATTTTTTTTTGGAATTCACCAGCAGTGAGTCGCTAGAAAATCAGAAACCTGTTTTAGTATAACCTCAAAAGCCAATTGGCTGGAAAACAACTTCTGAAGACCTTTTATATCTATCATAGCCACTGTTAGTGTTGATCGAGTATGTGCCTTATGGGGATCTCCTGGGTTACCTGAGGAAGAGCCGTGGATTAAATGACACATATTACAAAGACCCGGATATCAAACCGCAAACCAGTCTGACGTCACAACAGCTTATGAAGTTCGCTTGGCAAATCGCTGATGGGATGAGTTACCTCTCATCAAGATCTGTTTTTAACTGTTATCCACCTTGTTACATTTTTCAAAAAGCATCACAGATAGGTTCACTGAAAACTTCTCCTACAACTTTACATCACTGGATGCGAATTCACACTAATTTTTGACGAGGCATGCAGTATCGCTGATTCTTGATTACACCGGTTTTCAAACGCTGTATGCATCCATCTGATCAGTTTAACTGTGATAACTGCATTTTGTCAGGTTAAGTCAGGGTTTACGATGGTAACGTTTCGGTTGTTAACAACGGCACCAAACCATACACCACAGCTACTAAAAACTACGGCATTAACAAAAATAACAACGACAGCATCAACAACAAAAACAAACACAAAACAAGAAGCAAAACGTCAACATTAACAATAAGTACAACAACAACGACAACAAAATAAAATATGGGAACTTTACTGATTTATTCATATCTTGTCTCAAACAATATGAGTTGCATACTTGATTACCGCAGTTATCATATACTAGATTCGGATTGGCTCAAAAGAAGTGATTTTGCGCAACGTAACTTCCGAAAGGCGTAATACGTTAGATAGCCCATAAGACTCTAAATAACGGTTGCTATTTTTCATCAGGTAATCCACCTTTTAATCCTTCTTTCAGATAATCCACCGAGATCTTGCTGCTCGTAATGTGTTGGTTGGAGAAAGGGAAACGTGCAAAGTGACGGATTTTGGAATGGCCAGAGATGTGCAACAGGAAAACATTTATGAAAAAAAGACAAGGGTAAAAACCCAACAAAAGTCATTCAAAAATAGAAATTTTTCTTGCCGTTCAAATCTTAACTTAGTCTCCTTCGCAGCCGCTCGGGCCGAAGTCACGCAACGTTCCCCGTCCCACGCGGCTGCTTCAAACCGACATACATTCCTTTCCCATTGTTTGCGATATTTTTACTTGGACCAATCAGCATCTTGCTATTGTATACGTACACCAATCACAGCATAGCTTGACGTCTTAATGTTCTCTTTCGCGGAAAAAACCCTTAGCGGCTTGCGACGTGTTATGGAAGGAACTACAAAGAAAATCGCGGAAAGCACTAAGTGTTATATTTGTTCATTCATTTCTCTAAGTAAAAACAAGGTTTTTATCTTTGAAAATACGTCCGCTGATTAAGCTGGGATCATTCGATTGTCGCTGGAAATCGACGTAAATAAATACTCTGAGGACAGCAAATTGTTTGTTTGTCGAGAGTGTTTTCAGCAGTTGACGAAGTACGAAAGGGTAGCGAAGAAACTTCAAGAAATCAAACAAGAACTTCTCAGTACCTGTAGAAATAGGGAGCAGCTGAGAGAAAAGAGACTCGCAAGGGAAGAACGAGACGAAGAACATTGGAGATGTGCCAGTTAGTGCCTTCGTGTTCTCTGAAACTTCACATGTTTAATAACTTCGATCCTGCCGGTTGTATTTCTTATTGTTATCTAGACTTTCTCCAAAGTCCTTCCAAAAAAATCCTCTAAGCTCGACTTGTGTGCTAGTCTAATTATTATCTTATTACGTGGACTTCGTCGATGGCCAAAGCATGTAATTTATTTGAATAAACAGAATTTCCAAGCATCGCTCTCCGACGTTCGATTTTGATCCATACTTCTGGGGAGCCAAAGACCAGAGAAACCTTTCCCTTTTCAATCGATGTCGCCTTCTTTTCAGTACAAGAGCTAATGCTCGCCGCCGTTTATATTTCTTTTCTTCTCAAATACGCCACTTGATCGTCCACTAGACTAATTAATTGCAATGGAGACACAACAACACAGATGTGGCTTTGTTGTTTTTCTATATGATCGATGACTAAAGGCAAAGCTTGAAATATCAGAGATTTTCCTAAGCTGGTCGGCAAATTACAGCCATGCTCCGTCACGCGTGAACAGGATTTTTGAAAATTTGAACGGAGTTTTCAAGTTAACGCGTCGGTTTTGTAATTCTTCCCGAGAGTCGGAATTCCCGTGAGAATTTTACCACATTTACGGAAACAAAGAGCTACAAAATACCATTTCATTTGAAATGTTACATATCTGAACAATATTAGGTTTCTTACTAGTATGCGTGTAGCGAAGTTATTTTTCCGTTAACTCTTGGCTTTCAAAGTGTTTTCCAGAGGGATCTTCAACGTTTCATTCAAATCTCAGACGTTAGAAAGAAACATTGTGGATTACTGTTCACGCGTGACGGAGCACGGTGTAATGAAAATACCTTTCTCCCTTCAATTAACTTCGTTATCGCTAACTTCTGATGCGAATTTAAAGCCGGTGTACTGAATTTTTTTGGCTACAAGATTGAACGCCAGTCTTCACGATTCGCTATTTGCTACTTAAAGAACTCGGTCACTTAGCGAATAAAAGGAGCCAGGTGATTGGTGGACATTTCTGGCGCGAACCTACGCAAGAAAATGAAAGCCGCACTGTGATTGGTTTATTCCGAGAAAGGAATGTATGTTGGTTTGAAGCAGCCGCGTGGGACGGGGAGCGTTGCGTGACTCCGGCCCGAGCGGCTGCGAAGGAGACTAATCTTAACTGAGACAAATCCTAAAGTACTGCTCTCATTGTTAGAAGCTTTCATTAACACAAACAGCTTTCATTTGAAATAGCTCTCTTTAAAACCAAATTGCGAAGTATTACCTTACCATCTCGAATACTTTTTTCTTTGATCTTGAGCCGTATAAGTAGTTCTTAACAGTTCCATGGAAACTTTTATCTATCACGCAGGGTCGTTTGCCAGTTAAATGGACTGCATATGAAGCGCTGATGTATGGAACGTACACGACCAAAAGTGACGTGTAAGTGTATTAATTGATGGATTGTGTATCAGAATTTAATGTGCCTAAACTTTCTGCATTGTCAACCAAATCCTGAAAATTAGTTGCCAAATTGGTAACAAGAATTCTTCATCACACCCTACCCAAAGACCATGTGAATTTTTCAGTTATAAAATGGGGTTGGAAGGCCTGCACGACTCCTACACTGTACTTCACATCTTTGTCCACTGCACTTTATATACATGTACATTTGTGTATCTCAGTCTTTCGACCAATGCTGCTTCTTGCATTTTTGTAGTGGGTTTAGTTTGGAGGATTTTCAAATGGTGACTGAATTGAGCATTACAACTTAAAATAATGTCGCATTTCCAAGACTTTGATCTTGAGGTCACATCAATCTTTCTCAGATCACTATATGATGGAGTTCAGTTAAATATGACCTCGGATTGTCTGTTAAGCGACATATAAGTACGTTGAATTTACCTCATTTAAGAACTCGATAGGTTTTTCAGCCTCTCATATTTGAATTTGTCACAGACAATTATTAAAGAATCTAAATTACTATAACCTGCAACATGATGAGTTTCTTTCCTGATGTTTGTAATGCCCAGTCCGGCTTAATATTGTGTTTAATTCTGTCACAGGATGTTGTGTTTCGCATCACGGAGTGTGATCCAAAGACCCCTTTCGTCAAGAAATTGAAGTTTTAACATTTTTAAAGCTATGCAACGTGTAATAGATGGCTGAACTCTGCTTCAATCAAACATGTGTCTTTAATTTGGGGTTTTATATGCCCACATGATAAATTATTGCTCAGTACATGTATCTAGGCACACACTGGACATTCACAAATGCTTGGAACAAACCCATGAATCTGGTAACCACTTTAAAATTGTTGATTGCAATGAAAATCTCCCATAAATTATGCAAACCCCTTAAAAAGGAAACTTTTAGAAATGCACAAAATTCCACTTTGAGCCACTGGAGCATTGTCAAATGCAAATGGGAAAGACCTGAAGTTGCTATTATTCTAGGTCTCATTCTAATTTTCTGAAATCATATTGTTACATATCAGTATCTTTGATTTAAAAAAATCAATAATATATTTAAATCACAAAAAACGTTTAAGAACTCACTCCTTCTAAATTGGCAAATGTATGTTCATTTCAAGTTCAATCTCCTTTGACTGGTCATTGAAGAACAATTTACAGATGGAGGCTTTTAATGCATTCAATTTAATGTGCTCACATATCTGAGAGAAACTGAATTGTTGCTTAGCGTGTAGGCAACATGAAATTACCTTCAACTAAACTTATTATGAAAAGCGTTAGTCAATCTACTAACACATGGTTTTGAATTCGTTATTACTTTTAACCAGTGAGAATTAACACTGTCCACCCTGGGGGCAATTTTACTGAACAATGGCCCTTTTGATTTCTGTTCCTTGAAGAATTGCACGCTTTACACACTGGATTAAGGCTTGTTACACTCATTTGGCAGAATGTCGCAAAGAAGGGAACTAATTTGTTTAAGCCCTCGATAGAGAATAAAATGTAAGCTTAAGTTACTCACCTTGAAATCGGTTAGTCCGTTTACAACCATCTTGAATCGAACAATTATCCACCATCTTTACTATCAACTTCCACTGAAGCAATTTGGGTTGAGCCTCACTTATCGTAAGCGAAAGTAGTCCAAAAGAATAGTGTAATAAACCATTTTCGCGTATGATAAACTTGCAACTCTTGGCACATTGATCAACGTAATTTGAAAATGGCCGCCTCACCGGTTAGACAGCCATGCGACCGGGCCGCTTTCAAGAGGTCATGTGACTTACAACCGCACGCTTGAAAATTGCAGGCGCGCGTAACCAGTGACCAGTGATTCTTTCCTGGAGTGTTCGGATTGTTTGTATTTGGTGGCTATCGCCGTGTCGTTTATGTACGCCAGAAAGGAAAACATGGATAGTTTTTTTATTCCAGTGGTTGAAGAGTTGTAGTATTCGATGCAGAGCTACCTTCTCTTACATAAAGGTACAGTATTAATCTTTAATTTCTTGAACAGATTCTAAACTATGTCTTATGCAGTTGGACGCCATTGGGCCATTCCATTTCATGTATGCACCCCCACTAAAAAAGGGAGATGTTTTTGAGAGATCAAAGGAACCGACATGGCTACTCCTTCATAAATGACTTTTGAAACCCCCTCCCTTCCCTTTAGGATTTCCCTGTACCTCAATGGGAGTGGGGGGGGGGGGGGGAGTTGCAGACATTACATGGAATGGCCCATTTTTTGTCGACAGAAAAGCCGAGTATGGCGCCCACACATAAACATTCTGTGAAAAAAAGGGTGCTTCATTTGAAACTTATTTAAATTTTAATAATGAGTTAGACTTTTAGAGGAACATAGAATATAATTCGGAGATATCGACTTTTCTTAATTGCCATTGAATAGGTTGAATAAAAGAATTATTTGTATGCTCGAGTTTATACAGCTTTATATCATCAAGGAGCACTCTCGTTCTGCAACCAGTTCAGAAACGATCTTTACAACAGCTCGCTTTGTATACAGTGCAGCAGCACAAACATTAATATTAATCAAACTGTTACTCAGTCAAAAGATTGGGTACAGCTGACCCTGTGGTCGACAAGCAAAAAATTAAGAATATCTGACCCCATTTGCATGTCATTGAATAAGAATGGTCTCTTTTGTTCATATTCAAAACATTGATGCAGTTGTAAATAATTGGCTGGGGATTCTTAAATCCCTTCCTCGACATTACCTACTGTTGTATTCATTTTTTTCACTAACATGAAATCCACAAGAAAGTGAAGTTATTAGAGTGAAATAATCACAAGTCCTGTTGTCAATTACGTGATACGCTCTTAAAAGTCGTTGTTGTGTAATTGTCTCCTAATAATAATATGTACTTATTGACTGAGTGGGAGGGCTGGATGGGAAAGTATTTGGCTCTAGCGCATGGAATACGGGCAGAGTAGTTCCATGCGCCATGACCGAGATCCAAATATTTTGCCATCCGGCCTGACCTAACTTACAGCATAGTCAAGAAGTATTTTATCATACCACCATTTTAAGGCTGAATTTGATTGGAAAGTTACGGAAAGGTCTTGATAAATACTAAATGAATGAAGACTTGCGTGCACACTATAGTAATCAGGTGACAATGTGTGCGGAGCTGGACAGCTCTTCTGGACCAGCTCACACCAACCTACATGTATCTGCCCCTACACACATCATCTCTTGAGTATGTTTTCAATAAAATTGCTGAGTGAGGTCGTACGGTGGTATGATAATAGTATTTATTTGAAGGCATCATTTCATCCCTTGCGAAATAACTCTGAGAATTCCTAGGAATTCCTAAGAATATCCTAAGAATTCCTAGGAAAAAATTCTTAGGAATTCCTGAGAATTCCTAGGAATTCCTAAGAATTTGAGGTGTGAATTTTCACGGTAAATTTGGACTTGGAATTCCCAAGAATTCTTAGGAATTCCAAGTTTAAATGGTGCTGGCTTGAAATTCCTAGGAATTCCAACTAAAAGAAAATCAAAGATAGAATTCCCAGTTACTTTCAGAAATTCCTAGGAATTCCAAGGAATGTTAAAGAATAACTGGGAATTTTTGGGAATAAGAGGGAAAAAATAGGAATATGGTCAGGAATTTGTGGAAATAAATGGGAATTTCTTAAATAAGTGGGGGAAACATTAGAAACTTGCCCCGAAATGGTAACCAAAAAACAGCTGTTGGACACGATACAATATCCCTCAATTTAAAGGTCAGTTGCTGATATTTAAAGTAGACAAATCGAGGGTCTGGTTTTTTAACCAGGCTTGGACCGGGGTAAAAACCTGGTTTTCCCATGCTCTTGGTACAAGGGCACATTCAGTTTACCTCAGAATGTCTGTTTTCAACATATCTTCAACAGGAGTTAAATGATAAAATTAGTTCAATATCATTTTGTACCTTATATTTTTGTTTATGAGGCAAAATTGGAAATACAATTCAACAATCATCAAGTACCGCCTTCACTGATTTTACATAGAGGTCTTACCTGTTTTGGCTGCCTTCAGTTCACTTGCTGTTAACAGTCTTCTGAGTTCGGTCCTCTGATGGCCTTATACATGTGGTCCTAGGAAAAAAATCGAAATTTTATATAAATTCTAGACATGTCATGCACTCAACATTATTAATAGGTTGCAGCGTTAATTTTCAATAAAATATAGAGGTACATATGCACATGTACAGGTTGTGGTTCAAATTTTTCTTTGGTTTAAAAATTTTCAAACCAGTATAATTTTTATTTCCCTTTGTCTCAGATTCATTACCAAAATCTAAGGCAAAGGAAAATAAAAATTAATCTGGTTTGAAAAGTTTCAAACTAAAGAAAAATTTAAACCACAACATACATTTACAATTACAGTTCAAGTAGTAAACCAAATAAAGTAAACAGTCAAGTTGTGTGTTCCAAAGATGTGGAGGCCTGAGTGGCACAATAAGAATGATATCTGCACAGGCGTCCCAAACTCACGATTCGAGAAATCGATCGAATAAATGATTTATGTAAGCGTATGAATGATTAAAACCTCAAAACCCCCCAAAAACGATGAAATCGCCCAAAAGGACAACAGAAATCAAGAAAGGTGAGTACATTTTCTTTATTTTATTGAAAAGAAGGTAAAATTTTATTTCGTCGAGCGCTTTTATTCCATGTTATTTTAAACTCCATACAAAGTCTCATAGAGCGCTCAAATTTCCAACGGCCTAAATTGTAACACAACACCGCGCACCTCAAGTAGTCACGTCCCACTCGATACACTTACATAAATCACTCATACACTTACATAAATCATTTATTCGATCGATTTCTCGAATCGTGAGTTTGGGGTGCCTGTGATATCTGAAGCTAAGCTCTCACTTGAGTGACATTCACATTACTTTAGCATTACAGAGATAGACCATTTCAAATCCTTAAAAACACTAACCAGAGAAGAATTTTCTGATACACCATAAAAGAACACTGTAGTTAGTGAATACATGGTGATGGCTTTCACATGTTCATGTATGGGGTTCTCAAAATTCTCAGACTAATAATTATGTTCTAATTGAATGAGTGGGAAGGTAAGACAAGAAAATGTTTGGCTTAAGGCTTAATGTTTGGCGTATCGACCAAATGCAGGAGGTCTGTGTGCCATGCCTGAGAGCCAAATACATGGTATTTTACCATCCACCTGGACCTATGAGTGTAGATGTAGGTGTTGAAATGGAATGAGACCCCAAGAAAAGCTAAATCTGAGGTGTTCCCTTTTAGCAATCAGGAGCTCTAACCACTTTTACTGTACAGAATGTAGCTTACACATGAGTCTAGAAGGAGCTATATTGTAGGTCATTGCTAGTTACAAGGTCACCATACAGTCAGGATGCCCTCAACACTGCCCTTTCTAGCCAAATGCAGGACATGATGTAGTATGAACCTAGTAAGATTATCTACCTCACTACCAGTTTCCTTGCAGCTTAATTTATTTAGTAAAATGTATCATGTAGTTCAGCTGGAGTGCAGAAGGTCAGGGGTTTGATTTAAGTCAAGGGACTATTTACTATAAATGTTCTGCTTGCTATACGCAACATGTTGAGCACATTTTTAAAATTTTTAATATGTTTCATCCTGGTTACTCTGCCATCTTAAAAAATATAATCGTTTTTGGTTAATGCATGACCAATCTCTGTAGTTATTTACAATATTTAGCACATGGTGTTTGTTTCAGTGACTGTTCAATATTGTAGTCACAATGTACATGTACAGTCATGTAGTCCACTATAATCTACACGAAGTATTCATGTCTTAATAATTCAAGCAGTTATCACCAAGGAGATATTGCCTTGATATGACATGAATCCATGGCAGAGTTCAACAACTCCAAACTCTGTGTACGTAATTCTGTCATAATCCCTGAAGAACAGCCTGCGACCCAAAGCCTAATTACGTGTTACACGTACTACCGGTATGTTTAAAGAAAACAGATCTAAGCAATACAAATTGAAGTGTTACAATGAGGATTCTAATGTGTATGTTTGAGTAACTTACCTGATCAAGTGTGATGCATTTCTTTGCCATGTACAACGTGCATCAACAAACTGTTTTGCTGTAGAACTGGGAGTACATACAATGTGTACATACGTAGACCCTGAAGAAAAATATTCTGATTAATAAAACTTTGGCTCATAAATAATAAATTAATTTACCATGCACTAATATTAAGCTAAGGTGAATGCAAACCATACTCTAATTCTATCTACACCACAGTACATGTAGTACAGTACTTTGCAGATCCTAGGAGATTGTTGAAGGAGCAATGTAGATTTACAATGTATATGCATGCAGAGGTTCAGTTTTAACTGAAATTTAACTTCTAGTATGTAACTAACAATGTCAGCCATCTAGCCCAGTTGATTGTGTTACAGACTTTTCAATAATTTTGCAATCAAAACAAGAATTAAGGTCATTCCCCCGAAATACAATTTAACATATTTTGGTCAATCTTTCACAAGTTGTTATCTATCATGCAGTGTTCTGAATATAAAATAAAAAGAATAGGTCCCCATGTCCGTTCACGAGATATCATCGTCTCAAGTTACCCCATAATTCCATGCAATTTTGCCTGACAAACACATGTGTACTTGATCAGTTTATGCTACTTTCCATAGGAACAGGAAGCACATAATTAAAGCAAATCTTGAAACAATCTATACTACTAGATGTGAAATACCGATAACAAGGAACAATTTACTAGATGTTTTATGGCAGATGCTCAAAACATCAGACGAAATTGACTTCAAACCTTCCTCACGTGCGTGTTCTCGAGGTCATGATTTCATCTCCATGAGAAATGTGTTTCTAGCAATAACCTTTTTTTTGAACATGTGTTTTTTTTCTAACTCTTTGAACAAAAAGAGGATGAACGGTAGGTCAAAAATAAGTGGAAAAAAGATAGGTCACCATGCTTGTTTAAGAGTAAATGACCTTTCTTTTCCCTGGTGAGCTTAGCCTCATGGGAAATCCATTACTCCCTGGACATGTGCACGCTGTGAGCGCGCGCTAATGACGCCACAAATCATGCGTATTAAGGATGCGCAATGCAATACAGGGCAATGACCTTAAAAAAATTAGTGTGATACAAAAGATGTTCAGTAAGTTTAATTAATATTTGGTTCATGCCAGTCGTGCAAAGAACTTACTAGAATCTAGCCTGCGAGCAGGCTCACGTAGTGTGCTATTCGTGCAAGTATCTTGGCGGCGGAAGTCGGCAAGCAAAGCGAGCCGGCGAGAAGAATGGTGCGAGGAAAAGTGAGCCTGCAGAAAAGCCACTGAATTTTGAATTCTCCGCGTTCATCCATGAACACAGCATTCTGATTGGTTTGAAATGACACATGATAACAGACTTTATTATTGTGACAAATAACAAGCAAAGTGGTGTTATTGGTTGTCACCTTTCTTGGTTTCTTAGACTGCGAGAAGTCTCTTTCTTCTTCTAATTTTAGCGAGAAGGAAAATAGGACAACTGTTCACAGTCTGTCAGTTTTTCAATCGATTCAATTTCTTAATGTGACTCAGCTGGTTGCATCTGGTTAGCGACTGCAGGTTTGTGTAATTTTTTGGAATATCAGCCACACTGGTTTTAGTGCATGGTGGTTTTCAAGCCTATCTTCTTGGGATCTCTGTAATGACAGGAATAGTAACATCTTTTTTTGACCATGCAATGGGCATTATCTTGCAGTCATTGTTACACTGAGTTCAGTTATTTGTCATTGTGGGAAGATGGTATCGCTTGTTCCTGGTTACAGAAAGTTTGCAACGCATAATGTAAGGGTGATTGGTCTTCTGAGGTAGCAGCTCGATACTCTTTGTTATTATTCAACAAATTGTCACTATGCCCATATATGGTAAGGAAGCCCTCAATATCTGTCATCCGTACATGACAGATATGCTGCGATATACGTAAATAACCATATTTGGAAGTGCACTGCAGATTTTCTTTCATTGCTTGTTTGGCGGCCATTTTGAAAAGCGAGGCAGTTTTAGCAGTGTTCTCCGGAAATTTTAACTCCCTGGAAGAAACTTTCCACGATTAAATGCTCTCAAAAGGTCAACAAGTATTTGCTTCAGCTCACAAAGATATCCAGAGGTTGACTTGGAATTTTCATAGTCAGAACTCAACAAAGAAAATGCTATTGCGAACGAAGCACCACACCTGCTCACGGAAAGTTGTAAAGACTAAAGTTGAAAAGATTTTAATTCACAGAAGAGGACTTATTCTCGGTAAGGGAGCAATATTTTTTTACTTTGTCTTGTCATTTCCAAACATGAGTTTGTATATAAGTCTTTTTAAGTGAACGGTAGTAAACTTCCATTTCTTGAAGTTCTGTTTACTTTTATTAAGCTTATGCGTTGCTTAAGCTTTTAGCGTTTTCATCATAGAGCCGTAGTTTTTGTCGTTCTGAAAATGGTAGTCGATGGGAATTTGTTGAATAATAAAACAGTTATCCTGCTCAATCTTGCGGAATATCCCCTGATTTAGCCAACTCGGCCTACGGCCTCGTCGGCTAAGTATCAGGTGATATTCCGCGCGATTTCGCAGGATAATTGTTAATTATTGTAAATTTCATATCCCTGGAGTTTGATATTTTTAACTTCTACAGTGTATACTGATTTCGAATAGAACACATTTTTAAAATGTAGACTTTCAAAAAAGTCCTTTGTCCCATTTTATATGGTGCAGGACTTCGTCGCTCCACCGTTTCGCAGCCTAAAAAGCTTGCTCCACTCACTTTATGGTTTTTGTGCTCTGAAACTCATGAGGTCGACTTGTGGCAAGTCTAATTTAAACGCGGCAAAAATTGTCAACTGTGTTTATAATTTTCTTTTACACTATTCTGGTACATTCATAAAGAACTCGATCCTCTCGAGTGTGAAAATCTGCTGTGGTGTTTGATTAAATTTTGCTTCGCTTGCTGATTGTTTAGATAATTGATACCTTGACAATTAAGACTTGTCACCTCACAGGGGTGGACTTCAAAATTCAATGGCTTTCATGCAGGCTCACTTTTCCTCGCCCCATTATTCTCGCCGGCTTGCTTCGCTCACCGACTTCCACCGCCAAGATACTCACGCGAATAGCACACTAAGTGTGCCTGCTCGCAGACTAACCAGAGTCAGTTCAACACACTTTACACAGGGCACGAAATTGTGCCTAATACAGTTGCCAATGTGCCTAAACTTTCTGCATTGTCAACCAAATCCTGAAAATTAGGTAACAAGAATTCTTTCATGACACCCTACCCAAAGACCATGTGAATTTTTCAGTTATAAAATGGGGTTGGAAGGCCTGCACGACTCCTACTTCACACCTTTGTACACTGCACTTTATATACATGTGTGTATCTCAGTCTTTCGACCAATGCTGCTTCTTGCATTTTTGTAGTGGATTTAGTTTGGAGGATTTTCAAATGGTGACTGAATTGAGCATTACAACTTAAATGTCGCATTTCCAAGACTTTGATCTTGAGGTCACATCGATCTTTCTCAGATCACTATACAATGGAGTTCAGTTAAATATGACCTCGGTTGTCTGTTAAGCGACATGTAAAGTACGTTGAATTTACCTCATTTAAGAACTCGATAGGTTTTTCAGCCTCTCCTATTTGAATTTGTCACAGACAATTATTAAAGAATCCAAATTACTATAATCTGCAACATGATGAGTTTCTTTCCTGATGTTTGTAATGCCCAGTCCGGCTTAATATTGTGTTTAATTCTGTCGCAGGATGTTGTGTTTCGCATCACGGAGTGTGATCCAAAGACCCCTTTCGTCAAGAAATTGAAATTTTAACATTTTTAAAGCTATGCAATGTGTAATAGATGGCTGAGCTCTGCTTCATTCAAACATGTGTCTTTAACCCTCTTGACAATGCGAGTTTCACGTCTTGGGGTTTTATATGCCCACATGATAAAATTATTGCTCAGTACATGTATCTAGGCACACACTGGACATTCACAAATGCTGGGAACAAACCCATGAATCTGGTAAGCACTTTAAAATTGTTGATTGCAATGAAAATCTTTCATATGCAAACCCCTTAAAAAGGAAACTTTTTGAAATGTACAAAATTCCACCTTAAGCCACTGGAGCATTGTGAAATGCAAATGAAAAAGACCTGAAGTTGCTATTATTCTAGGTCTCATTCTAATTTTATGAAATCATGTTGTTACATATCAGTATCTTTGATTTAAAAAATCAATAATATATTTAAATCACACAAAACGTTTAAGAACTCACTCCTTCTGAATTGGCAAATGTATGTTCATTTCAAGTTCAATCGCCTTTGACTGGTCATTGAAGAACAATTTACAGATATAGGCTTTTAATGCATTCAATTTCATGTGCTCACACATCTGAGAGAAACTGAATTGTTGCTTAGCGTGTAGGCAACATGAAATTACCTTCAACTAAACTTATTATGAAAAGCGTTAGTCACTCTGGCTCTGCTAACACATGGTTTTGAATTCGTTATTACTTTTAACCAGTGAGAATTAACACTGTCCACCCTGGGGGCAATTTTACTGAACAACGGCCCTTTTGATTTCTGTTCCTTGAAGAATTGCACGCTTTATACACTGTATTAAGGCTTGTTACACTCATTTGGCAGAATGTCGCAAAGAAGGGAACTAATTTGTTTAAGCCCTCGATAGAAAATAAAATGTAAGTTACTCACCTTGAAATCGGTTAGTCTGTTTACAACCATCTTGAATCGAACAATTATCCACCATCTTTACTATCAACTTCCACTAAAGCAATTTGGGTTGAGCCTCACTTATCGTAAGCGAAAGTAGTCCAAAAGAATAGTGTAATAAACCATTTTCGCGTATGATAAACTTACAACCTTGGCACAGTTCACCTCAACGTAATTTGAAAATGGCCGCCTCGCCGGTTAGACAGCCATGCGACCGGGCCGCTTTAAAGAGGTCATGTGATTTACAACCGCACGCTTGAAAATTGCAGGCGCGCGTAACCAGTGACCAGTGATTCTTTCCTGGAGTGTCGGAGTGTTCGTATTTGGTGGCCATCGCCGTGTCGTTTATGTACGCCAGAAAGGAAAACATGGATAGTTTTTTTATTCCAGTGGTTGAAGAGTTGTAGTATTCGATGCAGAGCTACCTTCTGTTACATAAAGGTACAGTATTAATCTTTAATTTCTTGAACAGATTCTAAACTATGTCTTATGCAGTTGGACGCCATTGGGCCATTCCATTTAATGTATGCACCCCCACTAAAAAGGGAGATGTTTTTTAGAGATCAAAGCAACCGACATAGTTACTCCTTCATAAATGACTTTTGAAACCCCATCTCTTCCCTTTAGGATTTCCCTGTACCTCAATGGGAGTGGGGGGGGGGGGGGAGTTGCAGACATTACATGGAATGGCCCATTTTGTGTCGACAGAAAAGCCGAGTATGGCGCCCACACATAAACATCCTGTGAAAAAAAGGGAGCTTCATTTGAAACATATTCAAATTTTAATAATGAGTTAGACTTTAAGAGGAATATAGAGTATAATTCGGAGATATCGATTTTTCTTGCATTGAATAGGTTGAATAAAAGAATTATTTGTATGCTCAAGTTTATACAGCTTTAAATCATCAAGGAGCACTCTCGTTCTGCAACCAGTTCAGAAACGATCTTTACAACAGCTCGCTTTGTATACAGTGCAGCAGCACAAACATTAATATTAATCAAACTGTTACTCAGTCAAAAGATTGGGTACAGCTGACCCTGTGGTCGACAAGCAAAAAACTAAGAATATCTGACCTCATTTGCATGTCATTGAATAAGAATGGTCTCTTTTGTTCATATTCAAAACATTGATGCACTTGTAAATAAGTGGCTGGGGGTTCTTAAATCCCTTCCTCGACATTACCTACTGTTGTATTCATTTTCTTTACTAACATGAAATCCCACAAGAAAGTGAAGTCATTAGAGTGAAATAATCACAAGTCCTGTCGTCAACTGCGTGATACGCTCTTAAAAGTTGTTGTTGTGTAATTGTCTCCTAATAATAATATGTACTTATTGACTGAGTGGGAGGGCTGGATGGGAAAGTATTTGGCTCTAGCGCATGGAGGACGGGCAGAGTAGTTCCATGCGCCATGACCGAGATCCAAATATTTTGCTGTCCGGCCTGACCTAACTTACAGCGTAGTCAAGAAGTATTTTATCATACCACCATTTTAGGGCTGAATTTGATCGGAAAGTTACGGAAAGGTCTTGATAAATACTAAATGAATGAAGACTTGCGTGCGCACTATAGTAATCAGGTGATAATGTGTGCGGAGCTGGACAGCTCTTCTGGATCAGCTCACACCAACCTACATGTATCTGCCCCTACACACATCATCTCCTGAGTATATTTTCAATAAAATTGCATGAGTGAGGTCGTACGGTGGTATGATAATAGTATTTATTTGAAGGCATCATTTCATGACTTCTCTTTTCCTTTTATTTTGTTCTTTATTTACAGAGGTAAATTTCAACTGGCAAAGTAAGAGGACATTGTGGAAAAAAGTGTTCTTTCTCAAAGGGAACTCTGCAAATCCATGCCTAGTACACTGCCTAACTTCAATGGAGTGTGATTGAAGCTGTGTCATGAACAATTTTTTTAAGATACTTTATAGTTACTTGTGTCATGGACAATTTTTAAGGGTATGCTTTTTTTGTAAACAGAAAAAATTAGTAGTAGCATAATAAGATGCTTTTGCTGCTTTGGTACATGTATGTATTCATCCTTTATTCAGTTGGTGTCCTCAATTCAACAAGCGAACTAACACATAATTTACACAAGGAATTTATTTATTTATTACTTTTTGAGTCATGTATGTGCCTTTCAATTTTGTTTGCCTGACCTGTCCTCAAAGGTTCAGGAATATTGCAATGTTTAGAAAACAAGTTAAGACTTGTTTGACTGTGTGATACATTAAATGTCCTTTTTCATAACTTCCTGGAAGTTCCAAAAACATTTAACTGAAAAATCCTCAACTTGAAGTCTGTCAAGTATTTAAGTCAGGGACTTTAATTTGCTATTCCAAGTAAATTGCCAATATTTCTCATATTTAATTCAGTCATTCCTATTTATTCTCATAAATTCCCAACCATTTTTATTAGCCCAAGCCATTTAATTTAGCCATTCCCATATATTCTCAGACATTCCCAAGCTCTTTCATTATCAGTTTTGGTATTATTGGGAATTCCTAGGAATTTCTAATAATTCCAAGTACAGTTTTAACACATTGCCATATATTCCCAGAAATTCCAAGCTTTTATGTTTTTCCTAATTTGCATGTCTTGGAATTGTTTGGAATTCCTAGGAATTCTTAAGAATTCCTAGGAATTCCATCTTTTCTGGGAATTCAGTTCGCAAGGGATGACTTCTCGTTTACTTTTATTTTATTCTTTATTTTCAGAGGTAAATTTCAACTGGCAAAGGAAGAGGACATTGTGGAAAAAAGTGTTCTTTCTCAAAGGGAACTCTGCAAATCCATGCCTAGTACACTGGCTAACTTCAATGGAGTGTGGTTGAAGCTGTGTCATGAACAATATTTTTTTTAAGATACTTTATAGTTACTTGTGTCATGGACAATTTTTAAGGATATACTTTTTTTGTAAACAGAAAATAGTAGCATAATAAGATGCTTTTGCTGCTTTGGTACATGTATGTATTCATCCTTTATTCAGTTGGTGTCCTCAATTCAACAAGCAAACTAAGACATAATTTACACAAGGAATTTATTTATTTATTAATTTTTGAGTCATGTATGTACCTTTCAATTTTGTTTGCCTGACCTGTCCTCAAAGGTTCAGGAATACCTCAATGTTTAGAAAACAAGTTAAGACTTGTTTGACTGTGTGATACATTAAATGTCCTTTTTATAACTTCCTGGAAGTTCCAAAGACATTTTACTGAAATATCCTCAACTTGAAGTCTGTCAAGTATTTAAGTCAGGGACTTAAGGTTGCTATTCCAAGTAAATTGCCAATATTTCTCATATTTAATTTAGTCATTTCTATTTATTCTCATAAATTCTCAACCATTTTTATTAGCCCAAGCCATTTAATTTAGCCATTCCCATATATTCTCAGACATTCCCAAGCCCTTTCATTATCAGTTTTGGTATTATTGGGAATTCCTAGGAATTTCTAATAATTCCAAGTACAGGTTTAACACATTGCCATATATTCCCAGAAATTCCAAGCTTTTATGTTTTTCCTAATTTGCATGTCTTGGAATCGTTTGGAATTCCTAGGAATTCTTAAGAATTCCTAGGAATTCCATCTTTTCTGGGAATCCAGTTCGCAAGGGGAGCGCGTTTTCTAATAATTTTTTAAAGTCAAAAGTAAATAACACATTTCTAATGGCATAAGTCAAATTTACATTTCAAAACGTAATTTCTTTCATCGTAATACCTTAGACCTTTTAAAAACTTCACTTACTCGGTTGTGTTTCAGAACAGGGCAAACTCGGTCCGCCGTGAAGAAAACAAAGCGATGAAGTCCTTTGAATGCAGCTTTCGTAACTTGAACTTTTCGCCTTCTACCAGTATTCTTTTGAACTTTTTCTTTCCACTTACATATCACAGCACGAAATAGCAAATTTACACTAGCGTTAAGTGACGGTAAAGACGACATAAAGTTATGATTTACGGAACTTTACGTTTCTTTCCATCAGCGTAAAGTGCAACTTAACGGCTCTTTTACGATTCGGCGTTAAGCTACGTAAACGTGCAGTTTTACGCCAGGTTTACGCTGGAGATGTTAACGACATAAAGGCGTACTTTACTGGCAAGCGTAAAGGCGTTTATTAGCTTGTAAAGACGTAGTTTAAAGGCAGCGTAAAGCTACTTCTTGCCGCGCAAAAGGAGCCTATTAACGCAGCGTAAAGACGCTTATTTCTCCGTAAACGATCCCTTTAAATGGCGGCGTAAACGCGTATATTGCCTTGTAAAGGAATTGTTTAAAAGCGGCGTAAAGGTAATGAAACGTTCTTTTTCTCGCCCCCGAAACGCCTTCCAAAAGTGTATGGCCGTAAGCTATATTGTAGCCTGCGCATTGACGTCTCCAGTTCCTTTGCTTCACGCGCAGGCTAGCTATATTGAAGCCAGCTAAAGCAAAATTAGTCTACTAAACCATGTTTTCCCCATCTTCAGTTTATATAAAGAATATCCAGTATAACCAGTTGACTAAATGAAATTCCTCCCGTGACAAACATTCCGCTGATTCTTTCGTTTCTGACTTAATGAAAAATACATGATACAGAAATCAAGTACAATTTCACTGTTTATTTAATACAAGAGGGAAGCACGAAAGTATCCTTTTTCACAATTCTCCAAATAAAATTCCAGCTTACATGTCGAGTATTTTTAATTTCAATTTGCTAAGATTGCACTTTCTATCAGTCTACCTACCATAATGATTTTAACTTAACATCTTAACCACATGTAATGTAACTTTTTCTCCTGCACTACCAGTTGCCTTTCAGGTAGGCTACACATAAAAATGAAGAGTTCTCCAACGATGAACTTAAATAAAATAAGTAAATGACTTTTGACATGTTAAGACTATCTAGTTACTTAAAAACAATTTGTTCATCTCAGCAAAAACTCCACAAATACTTTTCAAATTCGTCGAAGCATGACCACAGCAAGGAGATTTTCTGACGTTTTCAAACAAAACACTCCACATTGTTTAAACAACAATGTCTCCCATTTAAAAACACATGAAAGAGGTACACTGAACATATCCTAACCTAGGTTTAAGTCCAGGACTATTTACAACTAATCTTTGTAAACTTTGGAAAGAACTGCTGTTCGGTAAAACCTGAGGCCTGCTCTATTCTCTACATTTAATGAATCTATTGGCCTCGAACTACAACTACAACTACAAAGCGTTCAAGAAAGGAAAGGGTGCAAAGGAATGTGGAGCTAAGTTGGCAAAAAAAGTTCTGCTGTCAGATGGAAAAGCATGTTTTTATCCATTTAAAGTGTATTGTTTTAACAGTGTGATAAATCAGTTAGAGGCCATGCTCAAAAGGCCTAACTTTGCACAGAAATGTGAACACTGGCGTGAAAGGAATGTTACAGATGGCCTTTACAGTGATGTTTATGACGGACAAGTTTGGAAGGACTTCATGACATACAGTGGTAAAGACTTCCTGAAATTACCCAGAAGTTTAGGGTTTGCTTTAAATGTAGACTGGTTCCAGCCTTATACGAGAAGGAGTGATGTGTCACTGGGAGTCATTTACTTAGTGCTACTGAACTTGCCCAGGGAAGAACGTTTTAAATGGGAGAATGTCATTCTAGTTGGTGTCATTCCAGATATGGAGACCATGCCTAAAAGCATCAACCCATTTTTAAAGCCACTGGTTGATGAGATGAAGGTACTTTGGAAAGGGATACGTTTGCATTCAAGTTTCAGCAGTATTCCCTTGCTTTATCGCGGTGCAATCTTGTTGGCCGCATCCGATATTCCAGCTGTTAGGAAGCTTTGTGAATTTAAAGGTCACTCCGCTGAGAGAGGATGTTCTAAATGTTTTAAATGTTT
The DNA here is from genome assembly GCA_964017195.1 of Siderastrea radians. NCBI lineage: Eukaryota > Metazoa > Cnidaria > Anthozoa > Scleractinia > Rhizangiidae > Siderastrea > Siderastrea radians. The sequence continues at coordinate 11,214,946 of OZ024895.1, read as the reverse complement.
CCCTGGTACAGTAAAAACAGGAAGAGACTTCTCTGGATTTGACAGAGACCATCAGCCTAGACGGTGTAATGGGTTACACCGCAGGTATGCTGAAATGGTAAGAAAAGCAGTGAACAAGACACATGAGAAACTTGCAACTCGCTATGGTTGCTATTTCAGCGTGCTTCTCGAACTTGAATATTTTGATGCCGTTCAGTTCACTGTAACTGACCCTATGCACAACCTTTATCTTGGAACTGCGAAAAGAATGTTTGAAATTTGGTTAGAGAGAGACCTCATCACAAAAGGATTTCCAAACTAGATGTAGGAACTGGTGTGGGAAGATAACCTAAAAAGATTGCCTCTAATCATGGACGGTACAAAGCTTCCCAATGGAAAAACTGGACCATCATTTATTCAACTTATGCGCTTCATGAGTTGCTTCCAGAAGAACACCTAAACTGCTGGCATAGCTTTGTTATGGCATGTCGCCTTCTCACAGTACCAGTTCTCTCGGACTCAGATCTTAAAAAAGCTGACATGCTGTTGCTCAAGTTCTGTCGGCAGTTTGAAGTGCTCTACGGAAAGGACAGCGTCCGCATAAATATGCATCTCCATTGTCACTTAAAGGAGTGTGTCGAAGATTATGGTCCAGTGTACAGCTTCTGGTGTTTTGCCTTCGGACGATATAACGGAATCCTTATTAGTACCACCACTTATTAACAACCGGTCAATTGAAATCCAACTAATGAGAAAGTTTCTGTCAGAACAATTTGTGGCCAATGTTGCATTGCCAGAGGAATTCAGTGAAACCTTTACTTCTTTCTTGAAGAAGTACCAAACATCACTGATGTCTGAAAGTGTACCAGTTGGCTTAGCTGCGTTGTTTAAGATGTCAACTCATAACCAACTGGGAATTTTTGACTGGTCTGACATCTCTTACCTTTCCCTACCAAGTGCCTATAAACTTATGAATTTGGACTCAGATGATCGCCAACTCCTAACAGAAACATACAAAGCTATGTATCCCGATAAACATATCAGGGCTGACATGGTTAGTGAAGTGTTCAGCAAGTACAGTTCTGTCACATTAGCTGGAGAGAAGATTGGATCTAGACTGGAATGTAGGTCTCTACGGTCAGCAGGGGTTATGGCTTCATAGGCAGACCAGAATGGCCAAGTTAATCAGACAGCAGCAATTAGACCTGGGTTTGTGAAATTTATCTTTACGAACACTGTCAGATTTGAAAACAATCAGTACAAGAAGCATGTATTTGCATGTACTGAATGGTACAAGGAGGACTCACAAAGGGAACTTTATCGTCGCCCTGTAGAGATTTCGAAACTTAAGAGTTTCAACCAACCTGGACCTGCAGTTTTTATTCCTGTACAGAGGGTGTACTGCAAGTTTGCTGCTGCTCATATAACAATGAACAGAACTGAGAAGGTGATTGTTTGCCCAATTCAGCGCACCTTCTGCTAATATTGTTATTCAACCTTTATGCCAATTCAGCTGCACTTTTGAGGAAAGAACTGAGCAAACTGTCTCTTGAGGCTATTAGCTTTCCTGTTTTATCATGTAGTAATACATGTACGACAGAGTTTTTGTGAGAATTTTAACTTTTCCAACCGTGAGTAAAAAGTCTGTTGTGTGGCATTTTCTCAATAGTCTCCTACCTTGCAAGACATTTTGCTCAGCTCTTTGCTCAAGTCTGTGGCAGGCCTTATTAACTTACATCTTATTTAGTTTTGGTTGTTTGCTAAAGAAATTTCAAATTCAGTTAAGTAACTTGTCTCAGTTTCAAAATGTTTATTCTATTTCTATTCTGAAATATTTTCTTTTTACTCCAGAGCCCTACAGTGGCCAAGTTTAAGCAAAGTTGGTATGGCCTGTGCACACTGGCTTTCTCTCAGAGGCTACATCTACTATTGACTGTGTTATCGGCGGGCAGTCTAGATTGTAGATAATTAGACTGCTAGCAGGCCCTGTCTGGATAGTCGAGAGAGCAAGCAAAAGCCGTGAGCGCGAGCCCCCCTCCACTTGTTCGCTCCAGTTTTTGGCTTTTTCTCTCGACTGCGCCCTCTCAACTATCCGGAAAGGGTCTGCTAGCAGTCTAGTAAATAACATGCATTTGATTTTGCTTATAAGCTAAAGCCAGTAAGCCTGGTTAGAGTGAAATAAAATAACATTTTTATGTAGCAAGCTCTAAGACGGTTGGTGAATCAAAAAGTGAGCCCCTAAAGCAAGCAACTGATTTAAAGAATCATTTCTGACAGAGCAACTTGAATAGCCAGTTGTGAAAACAAAGCCATGGCCTGTCCATTATACACATAAGAAAAACAAGATTTTAATCTAGTTAGTTCATGACGTATCAAAAGTTTCTTTCATAGGCAGAAATTTCGTCTGAGAGGAAAAAAAATGTTGGAAAATAAGAAATAACAAAAGCTGAAATGGAGCTATGTGTACTGACATATAACGGATACTCTACTCAGTATTGTTATGTTTAATATTTATCTTTCTAAAATTACAATAATTGCCGCTAGTTTGTACTAATCTGGCAATGGGACGGTCGGCGGTCGCTAAGTGATACCAAGGGTGCAGATTTCAAAAATCAGTGTACATGTAAGCAACAGGTGCTTTTTACATGAAACTCCTGAACAGAATATGTAAAGTTAGTGCAACATTTCAGAAAGTGGCTTCCCAAACCTTATCTCGGGCACTTACACTGACTGACCCAGATCCAGAGATGTAACTTTTCTGCATGTTTTGAAATAAAACTGATTCGCGTTGGAGTTACTGTATTTTCCATAAATCATAGTCGTAAATCGCTCTCATCAACCATGAATCTTTTCCCTTCAGTTTAGAGACTTCTTTAGACATTTTGGATCTTTTCTGGGGAGAAAACTGTTTTGTTGGCCCAGGGTGTGATAATCAACAGTCTATGATCTTCAGTTTTTGTTCTTATATTTACTTTACACCTGGTCCTTACAAAGATGAAGCCCATAACAGCCAGTTGTAGAATGCAACTCAAATCCTCTGTTTTGAAACCTGCTTGTAAAATTAGTGGCAGTCTTTGCGTACGGATAGACGTGCAAGAAGCAGAAATTAACGATTGCATCGTAACACCACGTAACTCTGTCGGATCTTTAAGCCACTCTACGCAAAAGATAAAAATCATCTTTATGGTGGCTTTACGCTGCTTTTGAAGGAACTCGTAAAGTTCAAAGTTTACTTCATTTTTACGACCTCTTTACGGAGCTTTACTAGCCTTAAGCTTTAAGCAACTTAACGCCCTCTCCGTAAATCCGCGTAAACGCAAATTTACGGCTAGCTCTAAAGTCGTGTAAATTTTCTATTTCGTGCTGTGTATATTAGACGTTTTTTTGTCAAGTATAAAACTTCAGTACTCTCGAGCAATCGTTAAATGCTAAAGAAGCTTAAGCTTTTAAAGAAACCTCTTTTTCAAAAGGTCATGCGATTTCCCGCCAAGAAAAATGCCGGTTGCCCTAAAGCACCGTGCGATTTCCCGCCAAGAAAAGATGGCATTCTCTGCCCCCGTCGGGTTGTCTTAGGACTCCCCTCCCCCTCCCACAGAGTGAGCGGACGGACAGACGTACGGATGTACGGATGTACGGATGTACGGACGTACGGACGGACGGTCATGTGACTATTACGTCACAACCAAGATTTCTCGGATTGATAGGTTACCATATTTCCTTAGCAATGGAGCTCCGCTGGCGGGGCTTTGCCCGCAGGCTCCGCTACAAGTAAATGGTATTACTGTTACTTTCATTATTCTATAAAAATTGGTAATAAATAAATGAATTTTATACCTACTTCAATTCTGTTTAAAAATTCTTCATTCTCAATTTCTGACAGATGGAGTTATGGCGTTGTCCTGTATGAAATCTTCACAATAGGTAAGATTAATCTAAATATTAGGTCGACGTTCATGTGTTCACAAATATGGAAGAAATGCAAATAGCTGAAAGATCGCTTTATGAAAGCAGGGTAAGAAACCATGTCGGTATGTAATGTTATATCTCGTAAACGTGAAAAGGAACCGAAACAAACCAAGGCGGCTTTTTTATAAATAGACATTCACTATATTCTATTACGAATGCGCAAATGATTAGCTTAGCTTAATCGTCATTGTCTATCCCCTGATAACCAACGATTACACGCTGAGGCTTGGGACAACTTATTTTTCTTTTAATTTGTAAATACCACGAGCTGAGTCTCGCTCTTTTCATTTCAAAGTATTGGCAGCCTACAAAATCAATCAGACTACTCCTACTTTTCTATAAGCAAAAAGCAAGCCGACGGAGCCTTTTTGACTAACATTCACTCAGGGGAAAAAAATCGGTTTCGTAATCTAATTATCATGATTGATTAATACATCCAGAATGATAGAGTATTCTTGCGACCGAACAGGTGCGGCCTACTCAGCTATATCAATTTAGTTCCAAGGCTTTTGTCTTTTTCAGGTGGCTCACCATATCCACGAGTGGAAGGCAGGAAAATTGCAAACTTACTTCAGGAAGGGTACAGGATGCCTAAACCACAACACGTGGATGATAAATTGTAAGTCGTGCAACGGAAAACTGTCTACTTTAATCAAGTTAGAAAATACCATTTGTCTTCGGGAACTTGGGTCAGACTAAGGTGATTATGGTTGGTTGCATGACCTGGGTATTGTCAGCATTTTGCCCTGTTATAAAATATAAGCGTCTTTAACTCGTGGTGGGCTCCCTTGCTCTTCAGCAGAGAAGGGATACTGGGACAAGGATACTTACAGGGATTTCAGTTGGCTCTTTCTTGTGATTTAGTGACTCTTCATTGTGGGAAATTTGTGGTTCCCAGAGGGTAGCGTAATTCTTTATCTTAAGACTTACAGTGCAAATTCAGCCTGACTTACAAACATTGGGCGGATTACATGAGTCGTGGCAGACCCAGTTAACCAGGCTGGCTCGGGTTTAAGAAAGCTTCAAACATTAGCAAACCCTTCTACCTCACGACTTAGCTTAGAGAAAATCAGTAATAAGTGTATTTTGACGTCCACTTCATAGGAAAAATACAGGGATGTAAAATTAAAATACGTGAAACAAAAAATGTCGGTACGACGGTCATGATTTGTTAGCTAAATTCTCCGTAGGTATCAAATCATGATGAACTGCTGGCAAAATCAAGCAGAAGCAAGACCGTCATTTGCCGCCTTAACGAAACAACTAAGAGATGTGGAAAACCAACACACGGTAAGAATAACAACAACAACAACAACAACAACAAGGGCAGCAAACATTTATTTAATTAAAAAAATCTTTTGAACTCTGAAATGATGCCCCGAAACGAGGTGATCATTATTACAACAAACATAACATTTGATATACTTTGCAAGTTAAATTCAACAGCTGAACTTTTGGAGCGTTGGCGAGCGACTTGTCTGCTAGTGGCGGGTTATTCTTTGAATAGTGGAGGATATTTATGGAGCTGCGAAGTGAAGAGGTTCATATCCACCGCTGTTCACTAACTCTGGGATAAGAAATTATTGTAGTATATTCCACACTGTCTAGTGAGTGGCCGGTCCCCTAAGTTTTTTGTATTTTGGTGAATAGGAAGAACAGTCAGTTGCGCGAGGTGACAACGGTTTTGCCTGAAGTTGAATAGCAATACTATCCCGAATGTGAGCGGCCAAAAAATAATAATAATAAATAAATAAATAAATAAATAAATAAACCTTTTTACTTGTACGGTTTATGCCAAGAGCGGATACCTTATTGATAGGGAACCAATCAAAGTGCACCAGAGGCTGCGCACAATTGAGTATAATGAATCCTTATAACTCCAGCGTGAGACCATGTCAAACACACGCACCTCAAGCACACACACAAAAAGAAAAAAACACACATAACAATCTTAGGGGGTAATACATTATACATTATGGCGGGAAATCAATTCGTCAATTTATTGCTTGTGAAAACATGAGTCTTGTTTTGAAAATTGCTTTCCGTTGTTCTCTTTTTTCAGAGGCTGATCAACATGCACATTTATGACAACCAGTTGTACGCAAACGTTGAGGATCTGAATGTCTAAGCTGTCTTTCGAATGAAAGTAAACTTATTAATTCTGGTGTAGATTTATTGGTTTTCTGTAGCATATAGCATATTCTACATCTACATCTACATCTACATTTATTAAGTTGGTGTTATTGGTGTTATTGGTGTTATTGATGGTAGTTTCAAAGGACATGTATACTTTCACTATTTTTCTTAAGTCACGGAGCATTGTAAATTAGCGTTAATTAAACTTTCTCAAATTGACGAAATCAACTTGGTAAATAGTAGTTCATGAGGGCAACCTTGAAATTCCCAACATAACGTCATAAGCGATCTTTTATAAAATGTTAGTTTTTTGACATACCAAAAATACAAAAGTATAGCAAAGTTCTGCCAATGTTTGCTCATCGTTCTTGTGAAATTTCGCCGAATATATTTATTTCACAACATTTAGTGGAATGTGTCGCGGACATTCCACAATTTCTAGCACGTGAATTGTTTACGCTTTTGTCTTACATAGCTTTTCAAGGAATATAGCTAAGCTTCTATAAAAAAAGGAGTTTTAAAAATTTTCGTATACATACCAAGTTAACTTCCTTTAGCAGGTCCTTGCAATGTGGACCTTAAATTGTAACAGGAATAATAAACATAGTAGGTACCATTTCTAAGAGAAGCAGTATTTTTATACTTTACTGCTGACGACTCTTTTAGCAGCTGGTTCTTATCAAAATGGTTCAACATTAAGATAGAATTACATAAAATACAATAGTTTGTTTCTTTACTCCGGTTATTTCTGCTTTAAGTTCTAAACTTCAGTGATTAAAGTAGCTCTTTTCTCTTTATACCAAGACAATGTTGTATTAAAAAATTACTCGTTATTTCTCGCACCCCTACCCCACTCGACTTGGTGCGAAATGTGACGTCACCGACACATTCGGTGACGCCATGACATTTCGCGCCGAGTTTAATGAGCGGGAAGTGAACGCCTGGACAAAGGTCGATGAAAGTCTGATGCAAACAAAACTCAAACAGTTCTTCCCTGCTTAAACTGCGATCAGGTGTTTTTATTCTGCCATACACAATTGCGTTCGTCACCGATACCCTACAATTTCTCAGACACCTTCTAGGCAGTCCGTCAAAATAAAAATTATAGTCTCTCTGATTTAGTATCATCCTTTTCCATTCCATTTGGGGCCTGTCGTCCATTAACACCTGCCTCTAAAAGTGCGTTATTTCAGAGTAATCAGTCTTGAGGTATGGTGTTGGTTTTTTCATTGGCGGCAGTGGATGTGGAGAGGTGGTCATTGTAGGCATCTCTGGTCTGCTGAAATTATCCAGGTCAGCATAAAGCACCTCACCTGGTTTGCGTTTCTTTGAGAAAAATACGTAAAGAAGAGATTATTTTCATCTCTTCAGTTACTAAATTTGCAGTTTTGTTCTTTGAGAAAAAGACGTAAAGAAGAGATTATTTTCATCTCTTCAGTTACTAAATTTTCAGTTTTGTTGTTGTTGGAAAAATACTAAAATTGCAGCCAAAAAATGGTTTTGTTCTTGTTGTTGTGCCCATAATTACCACGACTTTCTCATCTCAAGAGGTTAGGGATTGAATGTTACATTCTCGTCGTGGACGGTGGTTGGAAATTTGGAACTTGCATGTGTGGATGAAATTCTAGCTTGTTACTTTTCAGTTGTCTATGAGATTGCTGTAGTAACAAAAAGCATAAACAGTTTCAGTCTGTGGCTGAGGTAACGAAATTCACATGAAATCTAGTTTACATTGTCATTGTTGCACTGCCTTTATAAGCGCGTACAAGGGTGTTCCACTTGTACCTTTTTGCTGTCCTGATACCCTTCAACAACCGTATAATGAGGAGTGTTTTGGCATCCAACTCCTTTGTGATCTTGGACATCTTCTCCGGAAGTAAAATATTTGTGCGTTAAGGGGGCGTTTTATTGACACGATGCAGTAACGGTGACGCTGGCCGTGGAGCAATGCTATTCTCCAAATATTGTACTACTCCCATTGCATGTAAAACTATTATTCGTAAGGCTACTCCCAGAAGTCAGTTAGGAAATGTGAAATAAATTCTGCTCCCTAAACAAAAAACATGAAGCGATTGACAACCATTGGCTAGTGTAACGTATTAGTTATTGAATAAGTGTCTCCATAATGGAAACAAAGTTATAAAATGAAATCTTGAAAAAAAAAATTGTCCAGTTCCTACACTAAAGGTTCCATTTCTGGAAGTGAAGTGACTTGAATTGGGTGAGATCGTAATAAAAATTTGAAAAGGGTCAGAAACTTAAAAGTAAACATAAGGTTAAGTTTGCTATCTTGAGCAAAAGTACCACAAAGAAACACATTCTAATGGCACTATTTTTCGGTCCACTCTACGCGGTATATGTACAATAAAAAGAATGAATAGAATTACTTTCTTTCCTTTTTTACCAACTTCACGTTGAAATGAGCAGGGTTACCATAAAAAAAATGATAACAAAGTAAGAAGTAGGCAAGCAAATAAAAAAAAATACCTTGTGGTTTTAAGGTGACTTTGGTTGCAAATTAAGTTTCTGTTTTCCTAATTGTCTCTGGTTAATCACCATAATCTTGAACAAGGGAAAAAATTTAATCTAGTGTAAAAAATTGAACCACAACATCTACGCCCTGCCTCTTACTGCTAAATGCAACGCCAAAAGAGTCAATTGTGGCAATAAATTAAAGAAAGTCTTGGCAACAGCTAATTTCAGTAATAGAGTCGGCAAAGTCAATTATATTTTGTCACGGACATATAACTACAAATAAAAAATTCCGACATTTGTCATGATCATGGACTCAGAAATCATCATCATCATCGTCGTCGTTGTCGTCGTCGTCATCATCATCATCATCATTATCACAGGCCTTCATGCCCAATGATGCATAGTACGAAAAGATATCAAAATTTGCCAGAAAAAGCCATTAAATTACTCACTTGTTGTGTCCCTTCGCATCCACCAAACGGCAATGGCAACGACTACAACCAGAGCTCCTCCCACTAAAGTGCCCATAAAGATCCATGGAGAATCATCTAGAATACGTTAAGACAAATTGCTTAAAGTTTTTTTTTCAGTAGTTCCCTGATTAACTCTATCATAATTTAAAAGAATTTTTTCCCAAACTGCCTTTTCAAGGGTTGCAAATTAAAACTACACAAGCTTTATCTGTCCACGTGTTTGGTTTTCAGCCCTTCACTTAAAAAATGGCCCCTTAAAGCCAGTGTAATGAGCCATTAAAGGGCCGATTTAGGCCGTGTAATTTTGTAGAGCGCACCGGTCGCGTCAGGCAAAGATCAGAAACAACTCGTCATTCTAACATTTTGTCTGTGGACACGACTGTCGTCGGGTTTTAAAACATGTTTCAAAATCCTACTACATTTTTCGGGTTGTGTGCAACTGGCGTGTAGATGTTATACTTCTGATTTAGACGACACGATTCATGTTGGAGACATGACGTGAACAAGTCGCATACAGTAGATGTAAACAAACATCGTACCGTCTAAAATCGGTCCTATAACGAAATATTGAGGTGTCATCGTTAAAACAGCACCTTTCGCAGATATGATTTCTAACAAAGCCCATCATTCCAGCGAAAGTTTAAGTGTGCAAAAGTCCTCAAGCTGTGTCTCTGGACAAGACAGATACTTTTAATTTGAAAACAGTGGATAATTATAATTCTAAGCCAACAGTAGCATTAATAGGGACCTTTAGCAAACAGGACGAGAACGTGGACGTCGACGTCTATGGCAGTTTGGGCCTTGGCACGAGACCGCCGTTCTCGGCGGGAAAAAATAAACTTCAGCGGGTTGCAGATGTGGACGTTATAAACGAATACCGAGTCACACGTAAGAGCAATAACAAACTCTTTCGAAAATGGTTTCTTTTCGGACGCAGAATTCGTGCTTCTTTACGAGACCTTCACTTCGAAAAATCCAGATTTTCCCTACGACAGCTACGAACGATTCAACTTGGATTCTATGATTGCCGCTGAGTGTAAAGCAGAGTTCCGTGTGGAAAAGCAAGATCTTCCGCGCCTTGTTCAAGCCCTCCAGCTCCCACCAGTTTTCAAATGCGAGCAGAGAAGTATTTGCGACGACATGGAAGGCTTATACATGCTGCTCAAATGTGTTGCGTACCCCTACCGACTCAGTGATATGATACCGCGATTTGGCCAACCAGTCTCTGTGCTGAGTCTGATTATAAATCACGTAATGGATTATATCTATGAAGTCCATGGGCATCGGATCACCCAGTGGAATCAAGATATCTTAAATCCTGGGGTTTTACAGCATTATGCAGATGCCATCTACAGGAAAGGAGCAGCCCTTGACAACTGCTTCGGATTTATCGATGCGACCGTGCCACCAATTTCGAGACCAGGTGAACGACAAAAAGTTGTTTACAATGGGCATAAACTGGTTCATGCCCTAAAATTTCAATCACTGGCCCTACCCAATGAACTCATTGGAAACCTGTATGGACCAGCAGGTAGGTTCTTGCTAGAAATGCACTTTATAGTGTATTCTTGATCAACTGGTATTGAAGCAGTTCCAAATTTCTTGCCTAAAATTGCTTTATTATTATTTTTTGTTTCAGAGGGACGTAAACACGACGCAGGGATGCTGGCGGATTCCGGCCTACTTCATGACCTGCAACGGTTCGCCTTCTCCCCAACAGGTCAACCAATGTGTATATATGGAGATCTAGCCTGCCCTTTACGCGTCCACTTACAAACCCCATTTCATCACCTCCCCCTTGCTCCACCCATGCAGGATTACAATGAATCGATGAGTGCTGTCCGGATTGCTGTTGAATGGCTTTTTGGTGATACCACCAATTCTTTTAAATTTCTTGACTACAAGAACTTAAAGATCGGCCTTAGCAGTGTGGGTAAAATGTATGTTGTTTCTGCATTACTTCGCAATGCCATAACCTGCCTTTATGACAAGGAAACCAACGATTACTTTGGCATTGAGCCCCCTACTCTGGAACAATAGTTTCAGAAAAATGGAACTCTGTAACTATGATAAGTGACATGCTACCACCTACAAAACAGCTCAATGGTCTACCATTCACCAAGTGCATGGACTCAGTTGACAAAATCAATTTGTATTTTGTGGTTTGCAATTTTCTTCACTAAGCCACTGGAATAAAAAAAAAAACTAAAACGAGAGTAATATGATTAGACTACCTACAGACCTCAGCACTTTTTAAGCATAGGAGTGCAACAAAACCTTCTTTGACAGTCCAAGTGTTACAATAGAGCGGTGCATATGCAAATAAAAACAAGTGGGGGTCTAGGGTAGTGGCCTGGGTGAGCCAGTCCCTCCCTTTTATCAGAGTAAATTAGGCTGGCCTGCCTTGTTCTTTGCCTAAACGAAATTTGATATTTCCCACCCAAAACAGCGTAAGTGAAAATGAATAGGTTGTAACAATCCACAATACTTTACTTATTATTCAAAAAATACAGATGCATATATATTTACCTATATCAAGAAAAAACGATAAAGTTAAACCACAACATTTACATGAGCTTTCCATGAAGACTTCCATTTGTGTGGGCAATGAGAGCTTTTATACCTGGACTTAAGGGGGGAGAATCTTGATGACCATGTTGTTGCTATGGGAAGTCACAACAATATTCAGCTTGTCTCTTTACCTGAACAGAAAAAATACTAAAACTCAAACAGCATACAGTTTTTGCTATTGTAAACATTGCGAACATATATAGATTATCAGGATGCAACAGTTTCTAGAAATTCGCTTTATTATAACAGGCCATCTGATAGTGTCCGGAAAAAAATCAAAAATTATGCGGGAATTTTCAGGCATACATGTATCATGCAGAAAAATATGTTGATTACGCGGAAAACACGCTGGATTTGCGGAAATTTAAACAATTTATAACATTGATAATTGTGACTTTCCACTGTTTTTCTGTTATGTAAACTGCTTAGTAAGGTTCCTTCTTCTCCATCGTCTCTTTAAATTTATCCTTACTATAAGCTTAAACAGCAAGGTCATTCTGTGAGACGACGAATGAGCAAAAGAAGACAACGTGTTCAAGTTTCATGGTGCAAATAGTGGTCAAACGCAGTTTCTTATCAATTACTGTTATTCGCTGAAATGTCAATGCTCTTTTGTCCAATAGAAATCAGTGTGAGAACAAAAGTAGTTCCCGAGCTCATCACCAAAAGACGTGTGGAACGCCTGGAGGTTAAAAATTGCTCGCGAAGGAAGTGGGGTGTTTTCGATGTTTAGGAGGAAAACTGCTTGAAAATTATCAGTCTCTTCGGCTTTTACATGAATGTTTGTGAGGATGAAAGGCAGATGCTTTGTCACCAGTTTTAGGCAAATCTTCCTGTTTTATGCGGAAAATGCTCTGAAAATGCGGAAGATACGGACGTTAAAGAATTATGCGGATCCGCACCACCGCATATCTTCCTGACAGATGCCCTGTTATAAAAGTTATGATTGCACAAGCACGTATCTTTATTTATTTTTATGCTGTTGTTCTTCAGAGAACGGTTAGAAGATACATTTTGGTGCACTTGTGACCTTAATCTGGATTGTCTGTGTTTATTTAAATTCACTGCTTGCGGTGAAATATGCAGGTATTTCTTGCATCACAGAATACGAGGACTTTTCTCTTGTTGCTTAAATCCCCTCTTCGGGTATATGGTTTCAAAGCAGCCATGTTGAGCCTGACAGAAGACAAACTGAAAGTAGTTAAAGAAAGAAAAGCAAAACAAAAGGTCAAGCTTGACCTAAACCAACTTTAAGATTGTTTTGTAGGCTCGTAAGCTTAAACTTTCAACATTTCTTTTTTTTTCTTTTGCTTTATTTTCCAGTTCCGCCTCATATTGATCACATCTCTGGAAACCAAACAGTAAATGAAACAGATAGTGTGACTCTGTTCTGTAATGTAAGTGGTAATCCGACACCAACCATCACCTGGACAAGATTTTCTGATAACAGTTCTGTCAGCATGCCTTTGACCATCAGAAAACAGGATCAAGGAGGTTACAGGTGTACTGCTGATAATGGTGTTGGAAGTCCTGCGACTAAAGAGACCTTCATTACTGTACAATGTGAGTGTTACGAGGTTTATGTTTGATTTGAGCGAGTCAAAAATAAGAGAGAAATGCGGGTACATAAAAACAGATATTGTTTCCGTTACAAAACTCATTATTAGAGGACCTGCAGCTAAGAAACAACCAGTCGTTTCTGGCTCAATAAACAATTCAGCTGATTATTATACCACATGTAAAGGTGACCAAGCTATATTGAAAAATATACAGTGAAACGTACTTTACAAATGTAATTTACAAGTGTAGCTATTGCTTCAGAGATTAAAAGCTATAGGTGAGGGTCTCCCAGGGGTATTGGCGAACAACGGAGCATGGCCAATATGAACTGGGGAACAGGGGAACAAAGACAAAATATCTTATGGAACAAGCGAATACAAAACAGTTTTGGGGATCACGGGAACAAATGTTTAAAATGGAAGTGATAGGCCAGCCACCTCCCACGTTCGGGTTTTAGCCTTTCTCATAACTATGCTCTCACGAGTATATCTTTAAAGAACTGGCCTTTCTTATATACTATTAAGTAATGGTTGTTTCAAATGCCATTTTTCATGATAATCTGTTTCAAATTGGGCACTGATGGTTAGTATTGTCTTACAAAAGGCAAGTCTTACAGCGGAGCTCGTGGAGCACCATGGGTAAGCAAATTTGGGAACCCCGTTGATCCGGAAAAATTTCCGTTCTGACGTCAGCGTACGTCCATCCGTCCGTCCGTCCGTCCGTCCGTCCGCACAGACTCTGGGGGAAGGTGACGGGAGTCCCAAGATAGCCTGACGGGGGGAGGAGGAATACCATCTTTTCTTAATAGCTGAAGTAAACAATGAATATGGCGGCTGGTTCCTCGTACGCTCGATTTTCAATACGATAATTGTAATACATTCTTGGAATTAAGGCTTGTAGCATCATGAAAGGAAGGAAGGAAGGAAAAGGATTGTTTCAATCTCGATGGCGCATAAAGAAGGTATTGGAGAGCTTGAAGGCAAGAAATCCTTGTTCGAAGACATACTTGTTTTTTTCAAAGCTAAGGAGATCTGGAAAGAACCCGGCGACTTTCGTTTAGATTTTCAAGTCCTTCTTTCAGTTCAGTGGTAAAGTAAATTACAGATTTGATTGTGGATTTACATTGTAAAGATTGTTTAATTGAGCGACTTTACATGTTTAGTAAAATACGGTAATTTTCTTGAAATGTTTTGAAAACTTGTTTAAAACAGCTCGTAGTTCCCGTTTGCCGGCTTGCGAGTAACTTCACTCGAGGGGAAAATTGAAACGGAATGCAGTTTGCTTTCCTAGGCAAACAAGTGCTTCGTATGTGAATGACATTTCATGTTTTTGAAGGTTTCTTGTCCTGTTTTCTGTGCTTATTCATTAAAGGAATTTTCATTAGTGAGCAATCTGATATTTAGGCTTCTGAACTTTAGTGCGTAATTTTCAATATTTTTCTTAGAGCAATTCTACTGTATTTTATTCGCAAAGTGGAAATCGTGACTATTCTAGACTGAGTCTGTGTTGTTTTTTTCAATGCAGGTTGTTTTTCTTCGGCGATGCATATTGGGTTGTTTTGACTAATTCGTAATTTAGTATTTAACACCTGAAGAGTCGCTCTGTCGTCATTTTTGTCTATACTCTTAGTGTAAAGTTCCTTATGTTTTTTGTTCAGTTGCACATGGAATATTTTATCTTCTTTATATTGTTATATTTTTTCGTTTCTCCATTTGAAGTGAATGACATTTCTATCCCAATTTAGCGACTAAACTTAGAATCGCCGTTTCAGTGAGTGAGTTCAGTGTGGCATGTTTTCGTGTTCGTTTTGTTTATATTAAACCGCTAAGCCATTTCAGTGTGTCTTTAGTTACAGATCGAAATGAAGTCTTTATTTAAGTAACTATAAGCAAAGCATTTCTCGGTTTAAGTCTATTTTGTCTAAAATGAGACTCTAAAAGCTTCCTAAAATTAGTTTGAAGGGTGTGTTCTTGAAAGCGCCCGATTAATACTTCGCGGTTGAAAAACTTGTGCCATTTTCTCTTGATAATTATACGTGTGCTTGAAAGATTCCGAAAACATTTTTTGGAGAATTTTTGTCAGTAAACAGTTTGATGCCGGAAAAATATTATTTATTTTAGCAAGATAGATTTCGAGAAATGTTTCATGGTTAACAGAACTAAACAGCGAGAGGGATGCATTGGAATCAGTGAGAAATATGTATTTGCATGGAAAAGTCTGTCGAGTTGCTACCGGGAGGAACTTAAGTGGGTTTTTTTTAGCAATTGTAGTTTTACAGGTACTCTACTTGAACTTAATAAGCTAGCTTTCGAAAGAATGCTGCAAGAAGAGTTGTCGGTGAAAGTCGTGCTGAAGTCTTCTCTTTGAGGAAAAATAAGCCAACTCACAGTTTCCTCAGCGGTCCGCATGTTTTCCCTTGCTGTTTTTCACCTCTTAGGGAATAACTGCACAACTAAAATTTACTGTATTTTACGGGCCAATTAGCATGAAAGAGAGATGTGGAGCTCCGCTTTTAGGCTTGGCTTAATCTGTATATTATGTTCTCTGCGTTTTTGTTGGACGGCTAGCTTTCTGTCTTCAAAATTTACTTCTGAAAGTGCATTTTGTTTAAAACTGTCTGGGTAACCTCTCTATTGGAGGTGTTTTTCGAAGCTTTTGATCAACTCCTCAAACAATGTCCTAGAAGAGTTCGCTCTCACCTGTTTTGACACCGGGTGGGTGGCATGAGCAAAAATATGCAGGACCGTAGCTAGGTTTTTTGTAAAGGGGGGCACTCTCGCTAGTGCCAAAGGCATGAGCCTTTTAGGGGGGGTCTGGCGGTATACTCCCCCAGAAAATTTTCAAAATTGGAGGCTCCGAAACGCTATTTTCAGCATTTGTCGTGAGATATGTCTCCGAAAAATCGACCTCGAATAAGTGGGAAAAGGCAGGTGTTTTCAGTGCTTACAACATTATTTCCGATTTCCCGGCCATGAAAATGGCAAACAACTGCAAGTCACTACAATCAAAATAACTGAGTCAAAAGAAAACAAATCCTTTGAATAATGAAAATCCTCAATCCACAGACTTGATTTGTCTGGGTCAACTGGTCCAGGGGGGGGGGCAGCTGCCCCCCTTGCCCCCCCGCTAGCTACGGCCCTGATGTGTATACTGACATGTTTTAGTGGGTTTGAAATACATGTGTAGGTCCGTGTACAACAAGTACTGATTCTCTTTTTTAATCTCTCGCCTCTGTATACGTTAGTATCCAAGAACGTCGTTTCTGTTTCAGATGTTCCAGCCGTAAATTTGATTGTAGGATGGTGTTTATTTGCTTTGTTATTTCCTATCTGCTAACGTTCCAGAGTGAAAAAAAACGTCACCTCTGAAACGTTTCCAAACGAGCGGTTTTGTCAAGCGTTGGCTAAGGATATCTGTTTAAACTTTCGCCTTGAAAATGTTGGCAAAGGCAACCGCCATTTTAGTGCCCATAGCGGTGCCGTGTGCCTGTACATATATTTTTTCCATTAAATTGAAAGGAATTTTCCTGTAGGATAAGCCTTAGCACTCGTTGATGTAGTAGTGGCATTGGGATGGGAATTTCCTTTTGATAAAAAGAGACGTTAACTCTGGATACGGTTTGGATCCCCTCTTCATGTACATGTGGTATATTTGACTATAGGCTAGTAACGTCCATTGAAACAAGTAACACCTTTTCTGTTACCTTAGTTCTTTCAATGAAGTTAATGAAGGTGGTTGTATCTTCTGTTCGACTTCTGTTGTTGTGCAATAGGCTGAAGTAGTTTGTCAACAAAAGCTGATAGTTTCTTTGTTGGACCTTCACACCCTGATATAATAGGTCTGCTAGTTTGACTGGTTTGTATATTTTTGTAAGGGTATAGAATATTACCTATAAATATTGGAATTCGAGACGGATCTGGTGTGTGAAAAGCCATTTTCTAGTCATTTCATCTATGTGGTTTTTGCGGTAGAGTTCGTTAATGAGTTGCGCAACCTTGCGCGGTTTGTCTCCACTACCATTGGCTGCAGTGGTCTTTGTTGTTTAGTTGGATTTGACCTTCATTTATCTTATCTTGTTTATCTTTGTCGGCTTTTTTTGAGATTTATTTCATTGTAAATGGTTTGAACCCAGAATTCATATCGTACGTGGGAAAAGTATGGTCGTCCGAGTGAGTGTAGTCCTGAGAAGTATTGTTTGTTGTGACATTGACGAGGTCATTGACTGACATTTCCCGTTGTTTTGGCGGTAGGTTATTCTTTGGCTTTGTGAGTTTTACCTCTGCAAGTTGTGTCTTAACCTCCTATTAATAGCTTCATGGGCTACTGATGGCTGGACTGGTGGTTTTCACGTTGATTGAACGTGAAAGGGGTGAGGTTCTTCATCTTGCCCGTGAAAAAGGTAATGTAGTCTCCTTCTCCTCGCGAAATTTTCAGTCACACAAGAGTTATTGTCTTATTTGCGTTTCTTTCGTTATTGGGCAAGAGACAAATTTTAACCCTTTTGCTAATACATTGATTTGATCATTGGTGAGTTCTTGGTTTGAGAGGTTTTAATGTTTTTGCGAACAGTAATAAAGCAGGGAACAAGTTCGGAGTAACAGCGGGAACAAGGAAACACAAGCAAATTTGTGAAGGGAACAAGGGAACAAGCACCCCTGGGAGACCCTCATAGCTTACACTTGTAAATGTTTTATTAAATTGACCCTTGGTGTCCGCTTAATAAAGGGTGTCCGTTTAATACAGGTTTCGCTGTATTTTGTTTTGGTTTGTATTCACTTCTTGTAAGAAATATCGAGTCTTGAAGTTTGGTTGTCTGCTTGACGCCCAAATTGAGTCATAAAATTGCATTTCAAAACGACGCTCAAAATTTACATTGTATTCTTGCCACGTAAACCGATTGAAAACACATAAAATAACAAAGGTTATTATTTATACATTTTAGCAGGGCAATGTTCAAACTGTGTATGTATTAAAAGAGGACGCAGAAAATGTTTAAATTTATTATTATATCTCTCAGTGAGTACGCGTGCTACGATTGGTCAATTTTGCTGGCCGTATTTTAACGTACAGCCACGTCTTGACTGCACGCTTAAGAAAAAGCACGCGGAGGCTGGGTAGAGGGAAAATAAAGTGCGCTGTGAACTCTTCCCATCGTTCCTCGTGCTGCCGTTCACTGTGCCCCAGTTTTCTCTTTCCCTGTTGTTTACTAACAGGAGCCTCTGCGGAAGAGAAATTTAGGGCCGCAAATTTGAAAGGCGTTGAATCTCTTTTCGGCGGTAGTCTTATACATGCGTACACTGACAAAATAGCAAGTTAATACCTTAGACGGGATATAAGAAACGTAAAAGCTGGACTAAAACTTTTTAGTTTACTGAAACTCTCTGGAAGCTTCACTTAAAGAAAAACAATTGATTAGCAGCAACTGCGAATTAGCTGAAAGCATTTTTTAAAGGCTTGTTATTTCGTCTTGGGAACCTGTTTAGTGAACCCGGTAAGTTAAAAGATGCTAAAAGGAGCTAAAATGAGTCAAATAAACTTGCAAAGACCGTAAAAAACTAGCCTTAAAGTGGCTGTACCGAGCAAAAGGGTTTCTAGTAATTTCCTCGGCTTCAGTAATCGTTCTCTTAGTTAGAAAATTCAGCTTCATAACAACTCGCAAAATTGTTTATCTTTATTTGACCGGTTTACATAAACTTTGATCAAATAAACTTTTAAGACACCGCTTTTTAGTTATTTGCTCTCACAGAAACAAAACAGTATTGTTAAGCTAAAGTACCTTGATTCCTCCGCGAAATTCTTGTTCTTGCTGTAGAGATCAATGGAAAATAAGTTTTTCAAAAGTCGGCCAAGGTTCGCTTGGGCGTTTATACCCGACTAAAACTCATAATTTCCAACGCAACTCCTTGATGTTCAGCGTCCAGCATATAAACTTACTTTCCTCCAACAACGACCGAAGCACAATTGAAAGCCAAAGGTAGATGGAAGTAAGTTTCCAGTATGTTCTTGTTGTTGACTGAATGCCGCCACATCTTTCACGTTGACAAAACACGACTTCAGTGCTCTACAATTAAAATCGTGACGAGATTACCTCTCAGTGAGGTTTGCCTCTCAGTGACGAGGAAGAGGGCCTAGATGGGGTTTACTGTTAGGTGTTATGAGCCATATATTTTTTACTGTTAAGTGTTATACAGCCCGAATTCTTTGCTGTCAAATGTTATATATGGAATTACAGTTATTTAAGTGTTACAACACATTCTAGATACTAGATGAAACAAGAAAAATGGACACCTGAAACTACAGAGGTGATTTTACTGATAAAATTGCCATTAACATGCGAAAAAAGGTCATTTTCTCGATCTTTGTGTAAATTTTTATTCATTTATTTACTTTAACTGTTACGGCGAATTTTTTACTGTTAGCTGTTAAATGGCGTAAAATTCTAGTGTTAGCTGTTATGCCGACACCGCCATCCAGGCCCTCGAAGAAGTCTTTTCATATCTTAAATCTTACTTTGTTGATATGTTCCAGGCGAAAAAACAAAACAATCAATGTAGTTTTCATTTAACGATCCCAGTTCATGCTGAAGGCGACTACACGAGCAACGATTTTCAAAAGCGTTTTATTCCTGTGACGCAAGTCAGTCAAATGAACGATCCTGTTCAACTTTTGACTTGAAATGTATTCGTATTTCCGTACTGTACGTTACGGATCCTCGTTTTTTTGTGCTCGATTTATGGTCCCCGTGCTTCGGGCCATAAATCGAGCGGTAAAAGCCCAGCTGTCGCAATTGAAAACGCATTGGCAAGTTGACGTGTGTAGGGCCAGACCAGCCTCGTTCCCAGTCGTCCTCGTAATCAAACGCCACCACGTCACCCGACAAGCTCGGGAGAAAAATTCGCCTAGGACACCTGCCAAATGGCGGCGGTCGAACCATCACTGTCACATGAGGCTAGGTGTCCTCAGATTACGGATTGCTAGCAAAAGAAGAAAATTTTCAGTGGTAGAGTTAAATGTGGGCTCAATGATTAAACCTATGCCAAAGGTAATGTGTTATTATGCTCATTCATCGCCGAAGATCCAGGGAAATGAACAAAGCAAACCGATCACTTGTGTGCTTCGCTTACGAAATACCTTCGCATGGAGGAGAAAAATGCTCAAGAGGATACAGAGGATAGAAAGAGGGAGAACGAGGAAAGCAAAAAAGGAGACCTTAGAGATTCAGAAGCTGTTTGCATGGTTAAAATCATCGAATCTCGGTTAACGATTATTAACGCCATTGTTGTTGGCAATGGTCTTGTGAGAACTTTCTCCAAAGAGTGAATGAATTTATCTTATGAATCACTGCAATTTATCCTTGTGCACTTTGTTGTGACATTTACAAGTTCTCGGTACTGAATTAAGAAGAGGGATTAGAAACGTTTGTTGTTTTAGAATTGGCAAACGTTTTAAGTTTTGCTGTCATAGTGTTTTAGTTTTGTGTCATTAAAGATGTATTTATTTTTCATCGTGGTGTAATCGTCCCTGAAGCTTGGATACCTACGATCAGAAAGCACAACAGCCGACCAACCACAAAGCGGACCTGTGAGGGAACAACATCTAATAGTCGGAATAATAATGAGGATCGAAATGCACCAATAGCAGCGAACCATCATGCTACAAATAGCGACACGTAAACAATGGACCTCATCGCCTGATGAAGACTAGCAGTATTGTAGTCGAAACGTCGCGATCAACAACTCAAAGCGATTCCATCGTGAGACAAACGTTCATCTTACCTGTTTTAGTTTTCTAATAAAATACATAAAAGGGGGTAGCCTCAAGAGTTGTAATATCAACTCAGAGTCTAGGTAATACTGTTATCAGTATCGCTGCATTCGTTTGCGTCCGTGAATTACTTGTGCACTCATTCTTAACAAAGAAAACTTGCTATCCCAAGAATTTGTGCATATTTTCTTTCTTTCTTTCTTTCTTTCTTTCTTTCTTTCTTTCTCTTTCTCTCTCTTTTTTTCAGGCTGCATTCAATAACAATGAACGACGTTTGAGCACAATATGGACAACTAGAGCTGATGCCCATCTTCTTCCCAAGTTCCAAACCAAAGAATAGTGCAAATTACAGAATAGAAAAGACCATATTGAATAATAAGATAAAATTAATGAGACTTGTTTGGCTAATGATATTGTAGCAGGGTTAAGGTTTTGGAAGAGGACTACTTTAACAACAGTTACAACTTCAGTGTATCAGTTGTTGTGTTATAGATGGGTTATCTTTGTGCCAGTGCACAAAGAATAAATTGAAGTCGTTGTAGTACATGTGCAGTATAACAGATATTGACCATGGAGATGAAAAATAAAAAAAAAGCAATGAGTTTTCGAGTATATATTTCTCTTATTTCTTGGGGGAGGAGGGGTGATCATCAGCTTATAATTAATTTAAATAATAGGAACCTTTTTGATTTACTGGGGCCTTTTGTGCCATATGAAATCCCAAGGCCTAAGAAAGTTGTAATTCAACATGGAAAACTCTGTGAGGAAAGCCTCATGCAGATTGGTTCAACCAATAATAAAAACAAAACACTGTCTAACAAAGTTCCCTTGTCAGTCCAACAAGGGCTTTCAGTGACGAGTTTTTCTTTGTTTGGTTTTAGAACACTACACTGTTGAATTTATCTTCCTTTCTTGTATGAATTCTTTGCCTTCTTCTCTATTGTTTTTAAAATATGTCGCTCTTATTTGTGGTCTTTCCACTTTCACTGTACATTTTCATTTTGAGGAACTGATGTGATATTTTTTATAACTTTAAGTAACAAGCATAACAGTTTTAGGTAGCTGAACCTTTACTGGATATTTTTTATTAAAAACTGGACTAGGTATATCGGATTTCTAGCATTTTGATTGGCTGAACGGAGCTAGGCTATCAGCTCATATACCTGCTGTGACCAAATATAATCAATGAACACTCAACAACAGGTGAGCTAAAGTTTTTTCCCCGTGAGCAACCCGGCGAGCAAAATGCACGAGAAAAATCACTTTGGAGCGAATTCAAGTTAAATAAAAATTCCAACCGTGTCACTGAGACACAAATCAAAATTCTTCTGGAGTGTCTGACTTCTTAGGACGATAAGAAACTGTGCACAAATAAAAATTTAAGCATTTAGCGTTGTGTTTACGATTATTTAATACGACGATCATGAAAATTTAAAAAAACGGTAGGTTTTGTCAGGAAGGCTTTCCACCCCGAAATATTAAGACAAGACATAACATAAAACACAGTAAAATGGGAGAGAAGCATTTTAAATAGTTTTAATAATCACACATTCATGGCGAGTCAGTACGAAAATCGAGAAACAATCTAAACAACTACTGAACAAACTACCAAGAAGGAAGGATGGGTGACATTTTTTCGGCTATAACACGCAAAATTGACACTGGTTTACCTGCTATTACCGTATTTACTCGATTAAACGCCGCCCTCGAATAAACGCCGCCCTCGATTAAACGCCGCAGATGGAAGCAAAATTACCCATAAACGCCGCCCTCGAATAAACGCCGCACCCAATCAGAAGAATGCGGCGTTTGTTCGAGGATTATAAGAAAAAAAAATAACAAGAACGGTAAAACTCGGTAATCTACACATGAACGTTGTACATATCACAAGCCAGACAATTATGATTCTATCTCAGCAAAAAAGCGCGACATTGGAACTTTAATAAACATGTTTCTGTTTTACATAGTATTTACGAATGATTTGTCGTAATTATTATCAGTGATTTAAGAAATATGATTTTGAAATAAACGCCGCCCTCGAATAAACGCCGCCCTTGAATAAACGCCGCATCGGAAACGCTAAAAATTTAATCAACGCCGCGGCGTTTAATCGAGTAAATACGGTATTGTAGCTCTGTGTTCCAAGAGTTCCAAATGTTTAGATACAAATCAGATGCCGTGTAAAATGAGTTGAATCGCTTTCCCAGTTGTTTGAGTGTTGTTTTTACCATTCCGTCCGCAACCTCTAAACTGAGAACAACTGCGTTTTGTGCTTTGCGTTTAACAAACTAAGGTGGTGCATTAGTGACGTTCCTCACAACAGTAATCTTGTTTCTGAGCTGCACAGAAATTGCCTGTTCAAGTTCAAATTGTCTTCAGTTCGATCAAACAGGCACCTTTCGACGACGCATGATGGCGCCGTTGGCGAACGGATTACAAACTTGTTCGTTTCAACTCTCGCAGCTAATATGGTAAAATCGTACAGCTTCAATCCGCTTTGAACGATGATTACAACGATGTTCCAAGAAAAATCAAACACGTAACGCATTTCAGAGCCAATAATTAGAAGATTTTTTCCCCAAAACTTGTGCCACTTCGTTCACATCGGAGCAGTTTCATTGCTTCATTCAGTTTTGGAAAGAAATGCTGCAACACTTCGCAAAGTTTTGGCCCCTTTTTCGCTCGGTCATGTGACCGATTCTTGTTCCCTTTTTATCTCTTTTCTCATTTTTTTTCTTTCATTCTTGATTTTATTACAATTACAGTGGTTGAGTTTTTAATTAAACAATTATTCTACTCGGGTTTGCTGGATATCGAATGATTATAACCAACTCGGCGCTGCGCGCCTCGTTGGTTATCTATTTAACAATTATCCTGCGAAATCGCGCGGAATATCACCTGATACTTAGCCGACGAGGCCGTAGGCCGAGTTGGCTAAATCAGGGGATATTCCGCAAGATTGAGCAGGATAATTGTTTTATTATTCAACAAATTCCCATCGCCTACCATTTTCAGAACGAAAAAAACTACGGCTCTATGATAAAAACGCTAAAAGCTAGCAACACATAAGCTTAATAAAAATCAAAACAGAAATTCAAGAAATCGAAGTTTACTCAGTGCCGTTCACTTAAAAAGACTTATTTACAAACTCATGTTTGGAAATGACAAGACAAAGGAAAAAAATATTGCTACCTTACCGAGAATAAGTCCTCTTTCTGTGAATTAGAATCTTTTCAACTTTAGTCTCCACAACTTTCCGTGAGCAAGTGTGCTGCTTCGTTCGCAATAGCATTTTCTTGGTTGAGTTCTCACTATGAAAATTCCAAGTCAACCTCTGGATATCTTTGTGAGCTGAAGCAAATACTTGTTGACTTTTTGAGAGCATTTAATCGTGGAAAGTTTCTTCCAGAGAGCTAAAATTTACGGAATCCAAATATGGTCATTTACGTATATCGCAGGATATCTGTCATGTAGGATGACAGATATTGAGGGCTTCCTTACCATATATGGGCATAGTGACAATTTGTTGAATAATAACACTCGATATCGAGCGCGCCCTCGTAGAATAATTGTTAATTAGGTGCAGTAAAATAGATAATTACACCTCTCATTTAAGGGTCGAGTAGAAGTCCTGAGAAACTAAGGTTTTCAGATTTGTCTGGAAAGATGAGTATAACTCAATTGCAATTCCAGAGAGGCAGAGACACGTCAATAAGCATAGTTTCCTAACAACCAAACCGCTGATTAATTAACTCTAAGAGTGCATTTGTTTGTCCGTTTCAATTCCTGGATATTAAACAACCGAATGGCAATGTGACCTTTATTGGTGATTATAAACTCTTGATAATTGATGACACAATACTTACGGCATATTTCGTATTCTTAATACCGGCAAAAAATGATTTGGGAAATTTTTGTTCTTTTTTTCACATAATAGCAAGAGTAAATTATAAGATAAGTATAGTATAAAAAAAAACGGTTCGATCTTCCTCGTCTCCGAGGGATGAGTTTAACGGGAAGAAAGTTATCGATCGATCATCCGTCTGCGGCAAAGCGCTAAATTTTGGAAACTTAATTACCTTCTAGAAAAGCTTTCCATACAGAAACGTGAAGCCATTGACACCTTGAAATTCACAAGCTTAGTCTGTCATAAAATTTCAAACATTTCCGATCTTTCGATCGAATTAAGGCAAAGAGGACCACAACCAAAAGAAACAGTCCCATAGAAAACAACCGCCAAATTTTGTGTCTTACATGGGATCCCGTCTAAAGTCTACTCAAAAACTCCGGAAATGAAGTCTGCAGATCATGCATTCGAAATATTGGATGATCCTTTACTACAAAGCGAGTTTTCCTTCATCAAAATCGGGGATAAAACTCCCCGATCAGGGAACTACTGCATTCACTGTTATAATTATATTGGGCATGAGCGAATCGTCTGACTGTGTCGTTGACAACATTGTAAATACCAGGTTATATTAGAAAGGAGAATTAGAAGAGCATACAATTACAACTCAAGACAAATTGACAGAAAAGGAAAGTCACTCAGAAAGCTAAAGAGATTCAAATCCTTCGAAATGCGGTTGCGTGACTGAGTTTGTATTTCCAATTGAAGTTGGCATCTACATAAATTATTGTTTTGGTCAAAAAAAAAAGTAGTGACAACAAAACTACCGTGCGAGACGTGCTTGCAATATTTAATATTATTATTGCTCAAACAACAGAAAGGCAGTTGGCGCAGAAAGTTTCACTGCTCTTAATGCGCAGGTCCAAATGAAGTGTCTCCGACTTTCCTTGTTCTGACGAATACATGTGAACTCTCAGCGAAGGTACACGTAGCTGTGCCAAGGTTATGTCTTTGGTAATCGAGGATTGAAAAAGCCCATACGATTTGATACGTTATATGTTCGGACAATTTTCGGGCTTCTCGCCAAGCAATCGGCCAACGAACGTGGGCAACGCATTCCTCGTCGAATCGGCGGGCGAGATGACACAGAATTGTGGCGAAAATAAGTGAATTTTTTACTTTTTTGACCTGCTATCTGTTTTCTACTTGTGAGTTCCTTTTTCTTTTCTACGTTAGTGCAAGGCATTTGACTTATAAGCTACTGAAAGTAAACAAAGTGTGTGTAATTTTGGCAGATATGCATGTATTTAGATGAAGCAAATACAGGCGAATCTTGTCTCATAAAGCAGCCTCAAAACCAACTAGATCTGAATAACGCTAAATGTACTCCGGTTTCAAAACATACATAGAATTTGGAGAATTTTGACACCAAATTTGTCAGGATTTGCGAAGATTTCTCGGCAAATTGGCACTAAGTGTTTCTTCGTGGCGAAAGTATTCTGTCATTAACTATTCAGTTTGAGGTCGACTGTTGCAAGAAACGAGCAGGAACCTTCGTGCGTGTTTTGTGGTTGAATCGGAGTAAATGTTAACGTTCATTCCGGCAAAGGGAAGAGAGTTTGATACGGTATGTTCTCCTTAATCGTGTGGTCAGTTTTCAACTGACGGGAAATTTTTCTTTACTGTATGGACTCTTGGACTTGACTTAAGAGGAAGTGCGAAGTTTTGTATCACCTGACAATTAACCATTTGCTTAGCCCAATTAAGAAGCATGTTTTCAAATAAAAGATGTTGAAGACATGGGAAAAGATAGAAGTTTCGTCAATCTATTTTCTTTCAACTTTTATTCGTAGCAATATAAACACATCACGTACATTTTTTGCCCGAGCTAAAAGGCACTGTGGCTCTTGTTTTTTCTGCATCCTCTTTTAATACACTAAAATGTATAAATAATACCCTTATTTTATTTTGATATGAGTTTTCCATCAGTTTACGTTTGAAGGAAAAAAAGTGAGCGTCTTTGAGAAATGCCCCATTTTGTAGCTCGATTTCGTAACTCGATATTTCTTATGGTTTTTTTGGACAGTCGCCTTGATTGTATAAGATGACGCCACCCAACATTTGAACGGATGAAAATTACTTCGCTCTCCGAGCTCGGATTGTTGTGGTTGGTTAGAATTAATTCAGTGTAATTCAAGAAATAAAAATAGTTGGTCTATGACACACGATAGCCTCCATGGCTAAATTACTTGTCCATAGCTGCATGTACATCTCTGCCATTGATCTGCCGGGAACCAGTCTCTGAGTTTTCAGATCGTGCTTTTAATTTGTTACTAACTAATCTGTTTCTGCAAACCACGTCAATGAATCTTCCTGGAACGAGGTATCAGACAAGTCATCAACAACCTTCCCTTCCCACCTTCAGCATTATTCTCCTTTAAGACTATGAGAAGTGTCTCAGTCTTAGATTTTTGGCACCATGCATCCATTGTAGACTGCAGGCAAGAAAAGAATCAGACGAAAGTCGGAATGTTTGAGTCAGAATTTTGACTATATTGCCAAACAACTCGTGCCAATTTAGCAGGCACGGCAATGTGCTCATAAATTCCCCCTTTTCCTCCTCTTTTGGTGCCTGCTTCTGGTTCATTTCCACAGGGTACGTCCATTCCTGTTCCTCCTGTTCCTTGTGATTCTGTTGTATTTCCCAGCCATGCATGTACACTAGTTAGTACTGTATGACGTGTCATGAACCAGCTATTTGTATGCCTTAAACCTGGAAATGTGTGTCAAATTGCTAGTTTAGTTGCTTTATACATTTTATTTTAGCTTACAGTTATCAAAAATGATATATTTGTATTATCCAGGAAACACATTCTATCTATTAACTATTAAACAGGTTACTGTAATGCTAAAGCTCCCCACCTGAAAGTTCTTGGGATATCAAAAGTCTGTCAATCCATGGATCACCATCCAATGACATTAGTCCTGTTTCCAAAAAGATACATCTAGCTACTACATCTATGTCATTTAACTTGAAAACAAGGCCATTTGTAAACAACGTGGTTTCCCAGAAGTGCATCATATTCCTAGTAATTTAGTAATTTCTACCAGTTTTCTAGGAACTGAGCAATTAGCGAAAAAGTCTTTTTCCATGGAAGATTGTATTCCACATGTCCACTAGACAAGTGGACAGATATTTTTTGGTCATCCAGATGCAAAATTTACTCTGTTGTGAGGTAAAATTAAGTTTACCTATGCAATCAGAGAAGTACAAGGGTAAATCTGGCGGTACCTAGAGGCTAATATCTTGTCTCTAATTTACGATTGACGAATTATATTTCATTATTGAATAATTTGCGTGACAGTATCCTGTCATCTAAGAATGATGTCACGTGAGTATCTGTTATTAATATCATAATAATTACTATTTCTTTTTGTTCTTGTTCTTATGTACCTTTTCCAATACTGTAAATAATTATAATCATCCAAATAAAGGTTATTGTTGTTGTTGTTGAGTGGATGAGTGAATTTGTTTGCACTTCTAACACACTGTTAACTTAAAAATATCCAGCTGTCAGTTTCCTGGATATGTAAACACCTACAGTAGTTATGATACATTCTTTGCATTTTTCTATTGACAGATCCACCAAACATCACTCACATATCTCCCAACCAAACAGTAAATGCCACGGATACAGTGTCTCTAATCTGCTCAGCCGATGGGTATCCTGCGCCAAGCATCACCTGGACAAATGTTACTGGTAATAATGATGTGAATGTACCTTTGCCTATTGCTGGTATACATGATGAAGGATACTACAGATGTAGTGCCGATAATGGCATTGGTAATCCAGCCAGCAGGGATGTCTTCATCATTGTTCAAAGTAAGTCAAGACTGTTTTTTAGTGCGATTAAAGCTTTACGCAATCAATCATGGCAAAATTCGTGACAAAATTATGCTTGCACTGAATTTCTTTAATATAATATATACATAATAGACCTTTCTACTGATACAACAGGCATATTGACTTTGCCACATGGGCATACCATAATACTAGATTGATAATCTCTTATTGTGATAATGCTGCATTATATTATCACTGCAAAAGAAAAAAAATAAATTGCAATGGGTACTATGGGATGCCCAGGTGACAAAATCAATATGGCTGCTGTATCGGTCAAAAGGTCTATTATTACCAATTATTATATGGCGAGCAATTCTCCAGTCTAAATCGAGTGTTCTGATTGGTTAGTTTTCGGTCGGGATTTTACAGAACGGACCATTACTATGGAAACGGTCCTGTTTGGATGTTATTTTTTTCGCGCTCCCGCAAAATTCAAACTCCGAAAACGCAAGGAGATAAAAAACGGAAAGGTTTGGAGCTGGTACGAAACCGGAATGAACGAGGTAAGCACGCCTGTTTAGAAAAAGCGCTCTTCAATTAACTTTACCGACTTTTTGATATAAGTAAAACACTCGCCAGTAGTCAATCAAAAAGCATGACCAACGTTCTTCAGTGACTGTGTACATGTGTGTTTATTGTTTTCTGCTACGGCTATTAGACTGTAAGCTGTAAAGAGCCGCATAAATCGGCCAACACTTAAACAATAATTATTAAAATTCAACATTAACAAAAGAGAACGTTTCTCACAAGAAAACCTCTCGGCGAAAAAAACTGAAAACTGAAAAACAACTAGCAAACGGCTTTCATCAGCAACTGTAAGCTTAAATCGAAAGGAAACGATCATGTTCTTGTCTAGTTTAATAATGGCCATCGCTTCAGTCAGCACTTTCCACAAGAACAAATTAAAGCTACACGTACATGTATTAAACTAACAGTGTACCTTGATTCCTGAGCGAGATTTTTGCTCTTGTAGTGGACATCCTTGAAAATAATTTTAGCTTGTTCACAAGTCCGCTCTTGCTGTAGCTCGCTCTAAAAGCAACTTTGTTAGGTGCGACGAAAAAATTTGCTCTCTGCATCCACAAAGTTCTCCATAAAGCCACTGAAGCAAACAACTTGCAGTATTTGATGGAGAGATAATTTCCAGTGTCTTCTTTTTTTAAGTGTTCCTTCGTTCACATTACGGACTAACACGCTGCCACAATTTCCAGTTTGGAGGCACGTTTCTGAGATTTTATGGCGGCCTTTTCATTATTCTTCTTGTTCCCGAATTGTCTCCGCCCATAACGAAGACGTATTTTCAAATAAAACTATCTCGTATTGTAGAGGACGACAAAAAACTGACACATATAATAGAAGCAGAGCAGTTTTCATTCAAGAGCCACGCGAGTATTTGCCAATCGACAGCAACAATCATCAAACTGATTCGAAAGCCAGTTAAAATCGCTGGCTTCTTTCCTTGACATCGCGCTGGAAATTGACTTGAATGAACTACCGGAAGTGTTGTTTCGTACGAAAAATGAAACCATATAATAAACTACTTACTAACTTCACTTGCTCGGGACCGTACTGAGGAATATTGGCCCTTGGTCGTTTTTGTACGGACCTCGCTGCGCTCGATCCGTACTGCCACGACCTCGGGCCAATATTCCCCAGTACGGCCCTCGCGTTCAGTTAGTAAGAAGTTATTATTAGCGGAGCCTGCGCGCTAGCGCGCCAGCGGAGCATCATAGCTAAGTAAATCTGGTAATCTAGACACAGCGGCAAAATGAGTGCGCGTGCGCTAGCTCGTTCCCACCATTTTCGCGGGCGGGCGCAAGCAGAGAGACTGGATTCAAGAAAAACCATTCGGGAGAAAATGGTGGCAATTCAAAAATTCCTGTCATATGTTTTCATTTCGCGGAGATAAGGCCGTCGCGAAACAGATAAGGTTTTCACCACGAAGACACTTCCTAGAGAGACTCTTCTTCCACATATCTTTTTTAGCAAACTAATTGTCTTCGCCACCATAGTAAATTTTTCGCTCGAAGTCAGTGGCTCGTAAGTGAAACATGAATTGTGTCAGATAACCTTATACTTTTGCCGTAACAGTGCTAGCTTTCGCCTTTTCTAAAGGTAAATTACTTAGCTGTTGTTTGAGGGCTAAAACTCGGGATAAGTCCGTTTGCAAGAAAAAGATGATTGACTGAAAGCTGGTAGTCAAAATTAAATCCACAGAAAAACTAGCTTGAAATTCAGGCTATAAAGCGAAAACAACATGCGGACCGCTGAGGAAACAACACTTTTGCTTGCTTTATTCATCACGAAGTATAAAATTGATTCTGACTTATACGTCTTTCTAAGGTGCTTAATTGGCATGATAGCTGCAGGAATAAAATTCTGAAACCTTTAGGCAATTATTGGGAAGTCTTATTTTTTCCTAGGTTCAGTTTCCATGCTAAACAAGGTGTCCTTAGTCACAACTCAAACTTGCAATCAATCGCCTTTTTACAGACAAAGAGCAAAGAGAGGAAAGTTTGTTATTTTAAGAAGCTTTTTTATGAAGCAATAAAAGCGAGAACTACTCTAGAATCACCGAACAGAAAAGGTTTATATAATTGGCGAAGTTGAAATAATTAAATAAATGTGCAAAATATAATCTTCGACCACGGCGTTCTGGCATCACACCGCAGCACTGGAAGAGTTTATTCTACAAATCTATAAATTTAAATTTAAATGATTTTGGAAATAAATTCGTTGCAAAAAGAAAGAAACTTTAATCGCTCATGATTCTAAGAGCTAAAGCATGCTGAATGTTTATTTCATACAAGCCGAAAATAAGGCGATTAAAAAAATTGTGATCCATGCAGCTGTTTATAACTGATGCGTGACAATCTTTCTTTCTTGGCAAGCGCTCGTAACACAATCTACCTTGTATAGGTGCTAAAGTAACCTCAACTTGAATTTGCCAGATCATCCCAAAACGGCGAAAGGTCTTGATGGAACTGGCTGTTTTCGCAGCGCTCGTGATCCTAAACAAGTTTTAGAAAGACGAGCAACTGTTGTTGTTTTTCCGAATTAGATTTCAGTGCGGTCCATTGGAAGTTGAGCAGCCCGAGTGAACTTTTCTGATACATTAAAGGAATAATCTATGGAGACACAATAGCGTTTTAGTCGCGGTCTTCTCTCTCTTCGTGCATTTTTACCAACGCGCTGCATCCAACACAAGCCACACAATAAGCTTAATCAAACACTCGCGGCTCCGAACTAATCATGAACTAAACTTTTGTTGCAAGCACCAAACCCTTAATGCAAAGTACAACAACTTTCAAACCCTTTCAACAAAACCAAACTCACCTCGCTGACTCTTGCTTTCTGGTTACGAACTACACAAAACTGGAGCTTTCTCTGTTATAATAGCTTTCTGATCATAACCGGAAACAAGAAAATGACCGGAAGCCCGCCAAGAAGCCGAGCATGCGCACTCATTTTGCCGCTGTGTCGGTAATCTATCCATCCGAGAAATTTTGGTTGTGACGTCAGCGTACGCCCGTACAGACTCTGGGGGAGGGGGAGAGGAGTCGCAAGACAACCCGACGGAGGCAGTGGAGAATGCTTTTTTTTCTTGGCGGGAAATCGCGCGGTGCTTTTGGGCAACCGTCGTTTTTCTTGGCGGGAAATTGCATGACCATCGTCGCTTTTGAAAAAGAGGTTTCTTTGAAAAGTTTAGCAAAACGATTGTTGGACAGTACTGAAGTTTTTAACCTGAGAAAAACATTTAATATCTGTAAGTGGAAAGAAAAGGTTCAAGAGAATACTGGTGGAAGGCGAAAAGTTCAAGTTACGAAAGATGCTTTTAAAGGACTTCATCTTTTAGTTTGTTTTCTTCACAACGTAGAGCTTGCCCTGTTCTGAAACACAACCAAGTAAGTGAAGTTTTTAAAGGGCTTAAGGTACATTATTTTGAGTATTACGGTCAAAGAAATTACGTTTTAAAATGGAAATTTAATTTATGTCATAAGAAATGTGTCATTTACTTTTGGCTTTAAAAAATTATTAGAAAACGCGCTCAGATTTGTGACAGATGTAGTCTTGAAGATTTTGCTATGCTCAGCCGATTTTACTCCCGTAGACGGACCCACGATGCTGGAAGTATAACGCAAATTGCATTTAAGTATAAACTTACGGGTTTTCGAATAAACTTTTTCAAAAATGATTTCTCTGTCCATTATTTTGTGTTTGCCTATTCATAACAGTAGGTCAAAGCACAGTCGCAAGGGAACAGCACAAGCATCACTTCATGATCAGTGAGATTACGGCAAATAATTGCTTTAAATTTTGTCTGCGAGGGTCCATCTCTTTGAGCAATTTTCGATTTTCTTGTCCTAGAAGTTTTTAATAGTAATCAGTTGTCGGTTTATAGCTATTTTATCCGAAAAGCTTCCGAAAACAGTTTTGTGCGTTCCTCAAGGCGGCTAACTTTATATAGGCTTACTTCGCATCCGCAAAACTTATTCCATAATTTAAAGCGTGTTTGGGTTTTTGTTTTCAATCTTGATGGTCTCTAGTTAGTCAACGAAATATAAGCGAAGCAGTTGTCGGTTTAAACCTATTTTATCGGAAAAGCTTCCAAAATCAGTTGTGTGCATTTCTAAAAGCGCCCGGGTTTTAAACAATACGCAATCCGCAAAACTTACGCCATATAGTTAAGCAGGTTTGGTGAGTGTTTGCCTTCAATCTCGATGGTGTCAAGTTAGAGAACGAAATATAAAAGTTACTTAAGTAACTGTAAGCGAAATCGTTTTGGGTTTAAAGCTATTTTATCCGGTAAGTAATGTGTGTTCCTCAAACTGCTAGAATTTCTTTGCGGCCGCTAAAACCTACGCGACATTATTTCTTCGATAATTAAAATTTACAGGTGCTTCGAAGCTCCCCAAATCCTTTATTTCGGCTTTATCCTGGTAAAATGCCGGTGAAATGCCAGTATAATTTTTTGACTAGACTAATAGTGGCAGTTCATGTTATTTGTTAACATCCGAACGTGATGAAGATAACCCATTTAAGTTTTATTTTGTTGTTGTAAATGAGCGCCGTTTCAAGTTCATTCAAGTGAACAACCAATAATCCAAGGCCGGAGATTTTACAAGCCTAGACAGTTAAATGACAGAATATGAAAGCAAAAACCAAGCAAGAGGGCTCGTGAGTAAAATATGTGTTCAGTTTGATGCTCGAAAAAAAATAATCAAGCTGTACTCAGCCTCTAGAATGACCTTTCGAGCTTGGTTTTACAGAACAGATCCCCAAAGTATTGGAGGACAATTCGGAAAACTTTCGGGCTTTTTGAGAAGCACTTTTCGAAAGCGAACGAGCTAAAAAAAGCCCCGAAATATATTTCGGACCGAAAAGTTTCAGGACTATTTTTGAGAAACGAACACCAGTTTATTCGTTGACGGCTCCGCTTTTAGGCTTGGCTAAATCTATATATTATTTAACTTGATTGTCTGTATTTATTTGATTACTATATTTATTGTAGCTTGTAAGTGTGAAAGTGTAGGTAACTAGGAAAATAACAAGCAGTTCTTATTGAATATTGAGACGGGCTCTTACTTCCCTTTTGAACAGCATTTCGTACAACAAGCAATCAAGCTTGTTTTAACACTTTTAAGGGCATAAACTGTTTGGTAAGATCTTTTGAAAGTGTTTGGAAAAATGCTCGTTCTGCCATTTCAAATGATAACATGAAAATTATTTTTCCTCGGAGGCTTAGTTAGAGCCTGGTTTGTACAAAAGCCTCACACAATTTCAGTGAATGGGGTAAAAGTCAATGCGAAGAAACGAGTGAATAAGGTGAACCATCGGCATCTTGGATGGGAACAACTGGAATATAAAAAGCCAATGTTTCAATTATTTTTAATATTATGTTCTAGTAGTTTTCCCAGAAACTTTACCTATATGCATTATCAATACGTTTACTAAATACTAAGCCTAGAGTACCCCATTTTGAAGGAGGGGTGGGGCGAAGGTGAAATGTATGCCAGATTAGCGTAGTCCCCCATTGGAACCTCTAATGGATGGTACATTGTCCGTCCCCCTCAGTGGATCTGGTACGCATTCCATCTTATTATCCCCCCCCCCCCCAACCTTTATCAAGGTGTGAATTCTTAGTAATACTGTCACACATGCCATTTCTTTTTCATACCAAAACTGTTCAACAGGTTTGCCTGAGTTTGGATGAGGAGTTCAATGTTTATAATTTCAAAACTATTTTTCAGTTCCAGCCCTGCACAGCAGCAATTATCAATACCTTGGTATTCATGGCTGTGGAAGTTGATGCGAAATTGCTGGAAAATTTTTGGATCTTATGATGTTTGTAGAGCTAGTAAATACTCATTAATGGGTCACACGATTGGCGTTATTTTTGCAGACTATCCTCCCATAAATACAAATCTAACTACATCCGGTTTGACCAACAACACTGTTGTCATAAACACAAGCTTCAACCTCACCTGCAGTGCACAGGCCAAACCACCTGCCAAGTATCGATTCCTCAGAGAGAAGCAGAGTTTGTTTAGCACTGCTGTTGGTAGTAGTGTTTCAGTGTACACAACCTCCGTCACTGAGAGAACAAGGCAGGTGACTTACAGCTGCACTCCATTTAATGATTATGGTGATGGACCTACACAAACAATCACTGTGACAGTATTCTGTAAGTATCCATTTTTTATGCTGAGGTGTATCTATAGTTATATTTCCTTACATTTACCACTTTAACACCTATGAATGTTTTTTACTTCTTCCTGTTTGTTCCTCTTCTCTCGATAACACTTGATATTTTTTATATGCACTTAGGATATTCCGTGATCTATTTTTTCGGTTTTTTTTTTATAGTTTTCCTTCTTTTGTTGATACTGCATTGTATGAAATATTGATAGTGGTAAACTATAGTTGCAGTTAAATGTAATATATTCATTAATATTTAGTTAAAGACTATGTAAAAGTGGTTATGATCAAGACCAGTCTGACTTAATGCACTTTTCAATAATACTTGAACTCTGAACTGCAAAACCTGAAGCAGCCTTCACATGTCAAACTAATATTGGCTAACTCGTGTGGGCAAACTCAAATTGGTGTCTGTGAACAACACAACAACATGTTGGCAAACTGTTGGCAACAACCCGAGGGCCACAGGTTTGTTAGTCCCAGACTGTTTGGTGCCACCCTCGTTAAACAAAGTTGATTGATTGATTGATTGATTGATTGATTGACGGAACAAATAGAACTCGTCTCCATTCTCTCCAACAGTTTGCCAGCATGTTGGTGTGTCGTTCACACGCACCAATGTGAGTTTGCCCACACGAGTTGGCCAAAATTAGTTTGACGTGTGAAGGCCGCTTAACTGATGAGTGACGAATCGGTTTTCTACTGCCGTCAATCACAGCTACATGGACAACCAAGAAATCCTAAGAATTGAAACCGACAAAGTGGATTATCCAGCATTGATCATGTACCGTGTTTTCTCGATTAAACACCAGGGGTGTTTGCTTAAAACTCAGCCTCGTAGACCCGGCGTTTATATTCGGGGCCCGCGTTTATTGATTGAATGCGTTTTTCAGTATTGGAAGTTTATCGAACCAAGAACCAAATTTCAACAAAAACGTTTAAAAAATGTGAAACAATGTCATCAACTTTGTCTCATCTAAGTGAATCTGGTAAGTTATTTATCAAAAAAAAAACACCACTGACACAAACAGTGATTGTACTCTTTTTCAACGTTACGTTTCTCCCTGCATGAAACACGGAGGAAGTGTACGGGTAACGGCTCGACAGCAAACGTACTGTGCAAGCAGTTTTAAACAAGATGGTGGCGAGGTTCCTTCTCCATCAGTTCTGAGAAAGGCAAGTTATGGAACGATTCAATTGCAAGGAACTGCTGGAGAAAAGCTGGAGAGACCCTCGCAGAAAAGTTACCATGATTTAAAAGAGATTGACACGATAGCTGATGTGTCGTTTGTTTCATCTGGTTTAGCGAGAAGCACTTTTGTAAAAGGAATTTTGTTTTGAATATTAGTGTATAAATTCAAATGTAATGGTAGAAAGAGAACTAGTATGCAGTCACGACGCATAATCCTGATTTCATATACCCATCTCGAATAAACGACGGGACCCGAATAAACGCCGGGGGCATTCATTTTAAACTTGACCCTGTAGACCCGGCGTTTATTTGAACCCGGTGTTTACTCGGGGTACGGCGTTTAATCGAGAATATACGGTATGTGGCTTGCGTAGCAGGTGTCGTCAAAATATAGGCTTGCTTGACGCCTGGTGCTAGCCTATGAATGCTATCCTACTCCGACTAGCAATCGTAGAGTCTTCTTAGCGCCTTTTCACCCCGACAGTTTGACGCTGTTTGGCTCAACTTCTAAAAAATACTTCGATGATTGCTGGCAATCACGTGAAAACGTAAACGATGGTTGAGCATTGAACTTCAGAGTTTGCCTGGTACGTACGGTATCAACGAACCCTTTTCATTCAACTAATGCACTCTTGTTTTTCACGTTTCCATGTTCCCACCAATAGCGTAGCTCCACCACTCTCAATATAAACCAAGTGCAACCCTCAATTCCTTGATAGGGCTAAGGCTCGAAACGTCAGCTTTTAATATCTTTACGCTCGCCAATTTACCTTATCAACTCAGTTGATAAATCCAAAATTCTGTGTTGATTATTTGGCTTCAAATGAACAACGAATTTGGATCACCGGCGTTATTTCACTGATACATTTTATCGGAAGTTGCAAAGGAAAACGTTGTTTTTTATAAATCCCAATAAGCGGCTGATCTCTAGTAATTAAAAGGATCAGAGGAAGAGAGCGTAAGTGATGTTTTTACCCAACAAGCTAAAGAAACATTCGCTAGGCTTTCTAAGGGTGTGCTTGCAGTTTGGATTATGTGTACTTTTTATTTATTTATTTTTTGCCTGAATTTTTATCATGGCATTTTGGCCTTGTTTTGGATCTGGCTGTTTGCTTAAAAATTTAGTCTTAAGGCAAAAAAGTAAATGGGGATGGATCTTCTAACAGACAAGGTACGTAATGCGTACAAGAACGTGGCAGAATTGAAGCTTGTTTTTTCCAGAACAATTGGTTTTACCTGTCTTGCACCAAGCCATTTGGATGTTAATAGTTTGGTTTGTTATACATACAACTGGGCAGCCTGCATTAGCTTCTAACCTTAATATACACGAACGAAAGTAACTTTTAACATAATGTAAATGTTGTTGATATACATCTGCCACTTGTGTGTTCAATCACGTTATGCTTTCTTTTGTGCAGATAAACCACAAAATGTTACTTTAAGTACATCAAGCATCAGTGTCTGCAAAGGAAGCGTGGTGACGTTTACCTGCACAGCTGATGTCAACCCAGCAGTGCACACTTACAGGCTGTATGAAAATGGTGCCATGATTGAGAATTTGGGTGGATCAAGAATAACGACAAAGGCATCAAACACGAGTGGTCAGTTTGACTACAGATGCGAGGCTAGCAATTCAGTAGGGACTTGTACAAGCAATAATACTGTTGTAATTGTTAAAGGTGAGTTTGCATAGCTAATGCTTCTGCAATGCTTTAACATTTCTATAGCTACTGACCTTCATAGTTTTTTGCACGTTAAAAGAGGCACTCGTCTTAGGTTTCCAAACGAATGTTGTGATTGTCATCGATCAGTCACCAAGAGCCTGGTAAAAAGTCTGGTAAGCCTGGTCAAGTCTGGTTCAACCAGACTTACCAGGCTTTTGTGAAGAAAACAAGTCTGGTAAAAAAACTGGTAAGGCTGGTTTTACCAGGCTTTTAGGGTGAGCCTGGTTGTATTGTACCACAGAAGCCTGGTAAGGCCGGTTTAGGGACGAAAATTATAACCTGAAAAGTCAGGTTAGCCTGGTTTAACCAGGCTTCTATGGCGAGTCTGGTTCGAAAAAAATTACCTGAAAAGGCTGGTTAGCCTGGTTTAACCAGGCTTTCTTGGTACGTCTGGTTCAAAAACAAAACCTCAAAAACCTTGTTTGTCCGGTTTTACCAGGGTTTTCCAGAAAGTCTGGTTCGAACATATCATATGCACCTGAAAAGCCCGGTTAGTGTGGTTGGAAAACATCACAGTACTTGAAAAGCCTTAAGCCCAATGTTCTAAGAATTCAGAAACCTAGAAGCCCAGGGAAACCTGTGGGCTTTCCAGGCTTTTGGTTAACAGTGTTTGACAAACGTTCCAAGCAATTCTTATGTGCCTCAATGATAATTTTTATTGTAAACTGTAGTGCAATTTCTAATACATATTCTATGGAAATTCAAATGGCCAGGGTACAGTGGTAAGCCTGGTTTAACAATCAGGGTACCCTGGTTTTTTAACCAGGCTTGGACCAGGGTAAAACCCTGGTTTTACCAGGCTCTTGGTGCAAGGGCAGGTATATAAAGAGAATCATGAGTAACCCATCAAACCTGTTTCATCTTGTTTTCTCTTAGTTTTCCTTAGTGTTTCACCGGCACCACCTAATTTTTACCCTTGATGGAGAGGACTGCCACCAAGATTCAAGCTATCTTTATTGTTAAACATGAAAAGTTTGCATCTGATTTCGTTTTTTCACATTGTTTATTACCAAAGCAGTTAAGATGCATTTATTAACTTAAGAAAGTTCGCCATTCCAAATTAAAAAAAACATTTTCTTGGCTTTATTTTCCAGTTCTGGTACAAATGTCTGTTAACCTGGTATATGGCAGTGAGTCTCCCGAGGAAGGTGGTAATGTGTCTTTGTACTGTAACGCAACTGGGTTTCCTGAGCCTACCGTTACTTGGGCAAAAGATGGTGCTGTCCTTGATGAGAGAACTCCATGGTTAAACTTCACTAACATCAATAGACGTGAAAGTGGAAATTACACTTGCCATGCAAACAACACTTGTGGGAAACATTCGTCTTCAGGGAGAAGAATTAACATTTTGTGTAAGAACAATTTTTTTCTAAACATTAGCCAAAAGCTAGTATCATGAATGTTAATCTTCACTTACATTGTACTGACACGATCAGTACTAATCTTAATTATCGCTGTTGGAGTCTGTTTCTTTTCATCAACAGCTAGTCACATATAAACAACGTGTACACGTACGTGTCGTATCTTAACGAATACTTTTTGGGTTTCTTGTGTGTAGCTGTGTTATGTTACCACATTTACGAGTAATGTTGAGTGACTACTGTTTGACTTTCTTATATGTCTCGTTTTTGGAAGACAAATGAATGACTGCGTTTGGAACATACTATTTCGTTTATGTCTTGAAGACAAAAGTTTTTAATATCTCAATAAGCAGCCAATCATTAGTGCATAAGTGATGATTTTGGCCAATAATTAATAAATAAAAAATTTCATCTGAATTTCAAAATAGGCAAAACTTTTTCCTGGCCTTAGGGACTTATACTGGCAGTTTGCTTTAGTAAAATCCTTGGAAATTTTGTCTTAGTACAAAAAACATTTACAAATGTCTTCTGGATTGATGAGAATGGGAAGCTTTGGTCGGTTGCCATGTGGAAATTAGAAAGGAAAGTACAATTTGTATAACTGCATAGCAAGAAACACATGTGGCAATGACAGCAAAATAGCTTTTGTTGATGTGGAGTGTCAGTCACTGGTCACCCCGTTGAGGTTAAGAATGATACCGTTCACTGTTAGGCTATCGTTTCTTTCCCTTGGCTTTACAGGTAAATATTGAGATGAAAAGTAAAATACGCCAACATTGTGAAATAAGGATTATGAGCCAGTAACTGTTCTCAAAC
Source organism: Siderastrea radians (assembly GCA_964017195.1). NCBI lineage: Eukaryota > Metazoa > Cnidaria > Anthozoa > Scleractinia > Rhizangiidae > Siderastrea > Siderastrea radians. Next base: position 11,174,478 of record OZ024895.1, on the reverse strand, counting down.
TGATTAATAAGATTGCAACTACTTCTTACTCCAAGTTAAACTATAGTTGTGTGTAAACGAATTTGTTAACAGTTCTTTTTTTTACCTTTGACATTTACTTCTGTCCATTTTAAACACGTAACTGTCAGCAAATTAAATGTACCCTCTACCTACCTCGTGTATTTGTCTGTCTTAATTTCCTTTATTTGTGGTTTGGTATATTGTCAAAGAGTCCTTTTAATAACCATACGCTTTGTTTTTTTTTGTTTTCTTTTGTCTGTTTGTTTATTTGTTTGTTGGTGTGTGTTTTTTTAAATAGATATTAGCTGTGCTATTTTGGTGATCTCCTCTATTTCTTAAGTTTAAACTTGTTTTTAACACAATGCATGAACAGAAAAGTGTTGTCACTTTAATGTAACTGTTCGTCACGTGTGCTGGAACATTGCTGGAACTTAATAGCTCACTGGAAAGCAAGCATCATCATTTTTCGTGTGTAGAAAATGACAATATTAATTGCGTGTTTGTTTGTTTGTTTTTTAGTCTGCAATCTACTGTGAAGTGAAAAAAATAAACCGAGCAAAAATAAACTTTAACAGCAAAAACAAAGCAAACAAACAAACAAACAAACAAACAAGCAATGAAAAGCAAACAAAACAAAACGGACTACGTTTTGATATGTCTATGAAATTGCTGTCATGTAAAATTATTTAATGCATAATGTCTCATTGTATGTAAATTCCACTGGATATAGATATACATGATGAAGCTATTTTGAAGAACCAGTAGAAGTGCATTTTGTGCGTTGTCAATCTAGAAAAAGGGAAATATTCAATGGTGAACTTTTTAATAAAATTGTTTTTCCAAGAAACATTGGCATTGCCATATTACATGAGACGGATTGTGTATCTAAAGACCCTTCATTCAAACGTCTTGTAAAAGGCGCAACTAATCACTTTCTGGTTGCATTCTTTCTTTTTAGATTCCCCATCAGCAACAGGTGTGGGTAGGAATATTAGTTCGCCCATGGGAAGTCGTGCATTTTTTCATTGCCCAGTTGATGGAAATCCTGAGCCTAACATTACATGGTACAACGGAAGTGATGCTAGTGGTACTGTAATATACCGCGGAAAGGTGTTGGATTTTCCCCAGACAAAGGAAAGTGACACTGGATTTTATACCTGTTCTGCAAGCAACTCTTTGGGAAGACCAGTCAACGTCACACACTACCTCTTAGTTGGTAAGTCTAATAAAAGTGGGTCCAGACAGCTTATTGCTGCTTCATACCTGTGTATATTCCCCTCATTGCGTGTGGCATTTGGGTCTGAATAACCTTCCTGTTGCTAAGCGACAGCAGGTGAATAAAAGGTCTTCAAGTTCTTATCAAGTGTCGCAGGAAGGTGAATCATTTATGGAACTTTCCTCTGTGGAAGAAAAGAGTACAAGCAACGATGACCTTGCCAAAGAATTTGCTAGCACGTTTGAGTCTGTCTTAAAAACCAACGTGTAATTTCTTTCGTCCCCGTGGAACCTGGATTTGTCTGCTTTGTTTGTTAAGTATAACGTTACAAAGAAGAAATGAAATTTTGTCTCCTTTAGGTAACCAATAAATCCATTGTATAGGGAACCGATATTCAGTCTGGTGTAGATTATACTACTGACACTTGATCCCTTGGCATTATTGATATAACCAGAGGGAGTCACAACACTTGAAGTTGAGAACAGTTTTAATTTGTCGCTTTGAGTGTTTATCATTAAGTTAAAGAGCACCTGCTGCAAAAGTTTTATTTGTTTAGAAAACTGACACTCGTGCATGCTTAGTACGGCTTTAGTAGACGTATTTGTAAAACCAAACAAGTTCAAGGTGCGAAGTTAATTGAAGGAAAATGAGTCTTTCTGTGTTTGCTCAAATTGTAGTGGACTGACGTTTCGAGTTCTTTTGAACTTTGTCATGCGTTCCCTTTTGGTCTTTATAATTGTAATTGCCAAGATAAAAAAGCAATGCTTGTGTTAATTCTCTGTTACCTGCAGATGAAAAGATTAATGTTAAACTGGACAAAAGAATTAAAATTTGAAATGTACTTTAGCTGACGTAAAGCTTAGTTAGCTACCTAAATATTTCATTTGCTTTTCTTTTTATTAACCCAAGAACCACCTTCCACAACATCACAAACGACCCCAAAAGGTAAGCGTTTTGTTTCTGCGGTTAAAGTTGCTGTCGGTGTTATAGGTACGTTTTGGTAAGCTGTTCGCACGATTGAAGTGCTGAAAATTAAAATTGCAAACATAAGTTCCCTATCCAAACAGTTATATGAAGGCTTTAAACAGTTAATTACTATTGGCATTCACTACCTTGTTTCTTCAGTAGTTTTTGATGGGCACTCATGCCCCCCACCCCCCTCCTTCCTCCGTGGGAACGTGGCACATAAACGTGACCTGAGTGGGGGTAGTGACTGGCCACCAGACGTATTAAGTTTAAATTTGTGTTAAAAAAACATAAGCAGTTCAAGTGAGTCATTTTTTTATTGAGGTTTAAATGAAATAAGAGAACCTGCGGTCACTTTCAAGCTGGAGCTATACAGTTGTGGGCATCTAGATTCACCGATCTTAGTTGTAGTGGGTATTATACAGAAATTTTGCGTGATCTGCCAAAAAAGAATACATATCACAAAAATGAAAACCTGCTGCATAAATTTCATACCAAGCTGTAGGTGCTGGAATTAACCTTTGAATTCTCCTCCAGCCCTTGGATTTTCTGTAGTTCAGTTGCAATGCAGTAAAAAATGGGACACGTTTTATAAAACTGCGTTACGAGCACACCTGCGTGACTACTTGTCGAACGTTGCTCTCAAGCTAAACGTCCGGGAGCTTTCGGGGTCTCTCAATCAAGACTTATGCATTTTATTCCAGACTAAGTTTGTTTTTACCGCTGAAATATCTTGATCCCACAAAATTGGGGGGGGGGGGGTGTTTCTTTGTCAACTGAACATTTGTTTTTATTTTATGAAAGGTTATGACTCAAGTAAAAAATTCCCTTAGGAGGTTTTAATTTCACGACAATAACCAAACTTCTGAACAAGTTTGCCTTCTTTGACTTTATGCAGGAATGTACTCATGAAACGATTTTATTTATTGGTTCATCCTACTATTAAAATTAGAACCACAAATATAGCCAAGTAACAATTAAGAGATTTTTGAGCCATTGTAGTGAAGTGGATTTTAAGAAAAACATGTTCTATGGTGGTTACTAATAAAGAGACCCTGGAGCAGTTCTGGCGATCCATCAGACCGAGCTAGATATAGGGCTGCAGGCAGTTAAGAGCTAAGTCACGGTATTATGGCGAGAAAATTTATTTGAATGTTAGCAACTGTAAGAAAATGTGGAAGGCATTAAACGACCTTACTTCTTAAAACGCTAAGCAGACGCCAATCAGCACTGATCGTGATGCCGTTGGCAGATCTTTTGCCAAACCAATTGGTACATTGGACCTCATTTTCATTATTCTTGGATTATTCTTAAATGAAATCAATCTTTGCGAGGTTTCTTGCTTGCTATTAAGGTTGGTATATATGCATCCAATGAAAGTAGCGTGATCAAGTGTTATGAACTGATATAGTTTATGTTAATAAATTTCTACTGTTGCTGTAGGTACCACAGAGGTCGTCCTACGGATAACATTAACCATCCTAAACAAAGATTGTGATAACTTTTTAGAAGAGGAGTTTCGTATAGAGGTATGAAATATTATTACTTGCCACTCTTCAATCGACTGATAGCACAACTAGCTGGGGATTGCTAGTTCAAGGGGATGTTAAGGAGCTCTGAAAGCTGTGTTACATCCTCGGAGACCCAGGGGCAGATGGTCGCGGCTAGAGGCAGATAAAAGCTTAAAGTGACTCAAAAAGTTGATTTGAGTACGCACGAGTGCATGAGAACTGGGTGCAATATTTAGCAAAGTTAGACTCTGTATAAGACATCACGAAAGGAACGGGGAAATAAGCTGATCACTGATTGGGCACAAAAAATACAATGCCTTAAAATTTGTGGTCAATCAGAAGCAAGAACGCAAATGGGTACTTGAACTAGTCCGTTAAAGGTATCCCTCCAGGGGCTCACCCGCTCGTCTTGTAAACTTTCGCTCGCAGCAGGCTTCAGCTCGCAACGATTTCGCCCGTTTTTTCTGCCTCTCGCCCCGACTATCTGCCCCTGGGTCTCCGAGGATAGCTGTGTTAGGTCCAATTCAGACGCCGTACTTCTCATGTGTCGTACTAAGTAGCACGTCGTTATTCGGCAGTTGTACGGTGTCCAAAACAGTTTTTTTCGACAGATTTCAATTAGGTAAGCCAAAATCTCAGGGCACGGCAAAGCTTGCAGCTTAATAGCGCAGCCTGCAGGCAAAGCCCGCCAGCCGAGCTCCATTGCTAAGGAAATTTGGTACAGTCGAGGGAACAATTGCCATTTGATGGCGAAATCTTTTCTCCGAGAAAAGACTGAGCCCACGATTTTCGGCATTTGGCCAGTGGGTAACTCACAATCCTCGAGGCCTCGATCACCTCGCGTGAAATACCAAAAAGGGCTCCATTTTTAAAACTATTTAACCTGAAGACCAGTTTATGCTGTTGCTTCGAAAGGCGGCTAGCTCTCAACGTGGAAGAAAAAGCAGACCGTTTAGGACAACTACGTACTCGCTTTTAAATTTGGATGACATCTATTTCAAGAATTGTTTGTGACGGGTCGCATAGCACAGGTAAGGGCCAGTAATGAAGTCCATAAGTCGGCTGAACGAGTGGTCTCTGAAATATCTTGAGCATGGAATGGATGGGGAAACAAAACTGCCTCTCAGCAAACACTGATCAACGACAACGATTTCGCCGTCCTGCTTTTACTAAATCCGTGCGTAATCCGATGTTTGGACCCGACTAATTGACACACTTATGCATTCAGATTCGTATTCTTATTCTTTTTAATTTTTCACTTTATCACCATTTCAGTCTTGATAATGATGTCAGCGATATCAAAACGTTGCCTGATCTTGCTTTAAGTTTTGTATTTATGGCAAAATGCTTGAGCAAATAAGCAGTAGTTTGTCTTGAAACCAAGAATAATGAGCGCTGGAACCGTATAATAATACTTCAGTTTCAGGTCGGAATCTGTGGGTTTCTTGTGGTTCTTCAATGTTAATTCCTTCTGGGCTTGAATAATAAAGAATTGCAGATGTGTTTGTCTTGGAAGGCGTTTCTTTGTTGGTCATAAACGAAGTCAGTAATACTAACAAACTGTTGAGAGTTATTGCGAGAAGAATCAAAACAACATGGGGACGGCTGAGGAAACAACAAGTTCAGCTCTTGTTTTTTGTTTTGCGCGTTATTTCAGCGGTTTTTTCTAGTACAAAATTAACCTGGATTAGAGTAGTGGTCATTGGGAATAACACAGAGTTAATAAGGCTTTTAAAACTTTGAAAATGGAGAATTACTTTGTTTTCTGGCCGGTAAGTGCAAGAAAACTTTCATGCAATCAGCTGTTTTCCGCTCCGTTAAGTCAAAATTTTCGTGAAGAATACTTGCTTCATCACAGTAATCAGTGAGGTGTAAATACAGTTCGAAGCACTTTTAATATAAGCTTAATTATTTCTTTTCTCGCGCTTTCGTGGAAACCTGTCTTGAATCATGTCAAAACCACGAGTGAACCGCGTTTAACCCGAGCTTAACTGCCTTACCTAAGATCAGGTAACCTTCTTTTCTATCGGATCTTTTAACGTGCTTTGAATAACGCTATATTTCAGCCTTGGAAAGTCGTAAAAACTAAATGGTTTTTTAATTCAGTGTTGCTCCCCGGCGAGGTTAATGAAGAACAATCTAAATATGTAACCAATTAAGCTTCAACAAACTATCTTTAACCATTATTCAACAGTAACACATAAATTTTAGAATTTCCAACAGCCAAACGTTTCGCCGATACTGCCAAAGCATGTCTGGAAGCAAGGTTATGGCCTGCAGATTCCTCCATGCTAGGGACGCCATGTTTAAAACTTGAAAACACTCCTTTCATTTTTGCGCACGAGTTCGTAGTTCTTTCTGATTGGACAATATAAATCGGAGCTTCTTCGGACCCCTTCGGGTATAGATACGAAAATTGACCAAAAGAGGTACTAACCCCCGACTGGGTAATGTATCGATCCGAAAAATTTTGGTTGTGACGTCAGCGTACGTCCGTACAGACTCTGGGGGAGGGTGAGGGAAGTCCCAAGGTAACCCGACCGGGAGTGGAGAATACCATCTTTTCTTGGCGGGAAATCGCGCGGTGCTTTTGGGCAACCGCGTTTTTCTTGGCGGGAAATCGCATGACCATCGTCGCTTTTGAAAAAGAGGTTTCTTTAAAAAGCTTAACTTAAGTTTATTTAGCAAAACGATTGCCCGACGGTACTGCAGTTTTAAACTTGAGAAAAAACATTTAGTGTCTGTAAATGGAAAGAAAAAGTTCAAAAGAATACTGGTAGAAGGTGAAAACTTCAAGTTACGAAAGCTGCCTTCAAAGGACCTCATCGCTTTGTTTTCTTCACGGCGGAGAGCTTGCCTTGTTCTGAAACACAACCGAGTAAGTAAAGTTTTAAGTGGGTTTAAGGTGCATGATTTTGAGTATTTATTACGGTCAAAGAAATTACATTTTGAAATGGAAATTTAATTTGTCATTAGAAATGTGTCATTTACTTTTGACTTCAAAAAATTATTAGAAAACGAGCTCAGATTTGTGACAGATATAGTCTTAGAATATTTTGCCATGGTGGAAGTGTAACGTGAATTGCATTTAAGTATAATCTTTCGGGTTTTCGAATAAAATTTTTCCAAAAATGATTTCTCTGTCCATTATTTTGTGTTTGTTTATTCATAACAGTAGGTCAAAGCACAGTCGCAAGGCAACTGCACAAGCATCACTTACGGCAAATAATTGCTTTCAATTTTAACTGTCGGGTCGGTTTGTGCAATTGTCGATTTTCTTGTCCTAGAGCTTTTCAATAGTAATAATCTTTTAAGCGAAGCGGTTGTCGGCTTAAGACTATTTTATCCGAAAAGCTTCCGAAAAAAAAAGTTTTTTGCGTTCCTCAAAGCGCCTAACTTTAGATAGGCTTACTTCGTATCCGCAAAACTTATGCCATAATTTAAAGCGTGTTTGGTGTTTGCTTGTTTTCAATCTTGATGATATAAATCTTTGACCAGACTTATAGGGGCAGTTCATGTTATTTGTTAACTGAACATCCGAACGTGATGAAGGTAACCCATGCATTTACTTCAGAATAAGTTTCATTTTGTTGTTGTACCTGAGCGCCGTTTCAAGTTCATTCAAGCCAACAGCCAATAATCCAAGGAGATTTGACAAGCCTTGACAGTTAATGACAGGATATGGAAACATTTCAAAAACCAAGCAAGACGGCTCCTGAGTAAAATATGTGTTCAGTTTGATGCCCGAAAAAAAAATTAACCTGTGCTCAGCCTCTAGAATGACCTTTCGAGCTTGGTTTTACAGAACAGATCACTTTCGGGCTTTTTGGGAAACACTTTTCGAAAGCGAACAAGCCAAAGAAAGCCCCGAAATATATTTCAGAGCGAAAAGTTTCAGGACTATTTTTGAGAAACGAGCACCAGTTTATTCCTTGGAGGCTCCGCTTTTAGGCATGGCTAAAGTCTATATATTACGACCTAGGAGCGAAAATGTATTTGGTACGGCACATGAGAGGTACGGCGTCTGAACTGGGCCTAACTGACTATTTAAATGAGCGCTCTACTCTCTGTTGCCTTAAAGGATCTCCTTTATCCCCGTTTTGCTTTCCGAGCACATCTTTCCTAGAGGCGTATTGCACGATGTCTCCAAAAACAACTCTGTAGCTTATCTGTCTTTAGTGGTCTAGTTTTAATGTAACGTAAATCATTTCATGTTAAGCTCTCAATACAGTTACTCTTTGCATATGGTTTGATTGAGCGAGTATTTAGATCCTTAATTTATTGTTTCTTTTAGGTTGAGAAAATTCTTCAACATCTAGGCCTTAAAGGTGTCGAAATCAAAATTCGGTATGATTTTTCTCACTTCTGTTATATTCTATGCGTTTGTTATCTGCAAAAGGTAGTCTTTGTTGTTGTTAACAAAAGAGGAATTAGTGGTGGAAGGGGAGGTAAGTCATAATTAGAGGGAGTTTAATGGTAGTTGATTAAGCAGTGTACTCAGCAGTCAGATACATTAATTTCAAAAGAGAAGTGAGAAGAAGTTTTGAAAGAAGACCTTTTTTCAAAAATGGGTGACGATGTATCTGCTTGTAACAAATATGGTACCTTTAGTGACTTCCAGTAAATAATTTACGAGAGTGTTCTGTGTACAGGAGGCATTTCACGCATACGTGGCCACCTGCGAACTAAGCATCCTGAATGTACAGTATATATCACGATCAAACCGCTTGTTAACAGAGACAGAGTTGTTTCGCAATTGTTCCTTAAACAGAGCTAAGGCTGGTTGCACACAAGCATTTTTTCATCAGCTTTTTAGGCAATTTCACTTGTTCTTGTGTAAAGCGTAAATATGTTATCCTTGACAATTTTTTTGCTCGTGTAAGCGATTGGCAAGCTTCCCTCACAAGTTTTCCTTGGCTACCGTTACACAGTATTTTGCTCACGGGCAGGTTTCCTTCGACAACTTTCTTGCAAATTTTCAGTACTTGCTCGCTTGAAAAAGGTGAAAATGTTTTCCGTGTTTTGATAATTGACAATATTTGGCAACTTTTTTGCTCAGAGACTTGTCAAAGAAAAAAATGTTAAATGCCGTCATGCACACAAAAAACAGAAAAATTTTCAGTAGCAAACTCGTCGATGCAAACTTGCTAGTGTGCAACCAGCTTAAGAAGAGACATTTGCCACCGTGTAATGCTTAGCACTTCTCCGAAACGTAAATCTACATTAAATTCAAGGACAAACACATGGTTTGTCAAGCCAATTAAAACCTTCCTGACATCTATATTTTTGAACTGGTGCAATTTCTAGCGGTCTTTTTTTGTTGTTTTTAGGTGTGGCAGTGTTATCGTTGATCTTGCGCTGCGGTTCAATCAAATCGTGAGTGAAAGTGATGTGATATCTGTTCTGAAGACTGCTGCACAAGAAGGAAAATTTGGCAGCTTTATTGTTGATCCCGAATCCATAAAGCAGACTTCACCATCATCCACCGCAACTCCAGCACCTACCACCACAGGAGGCACGCAGGGTATATTTACTTGCTAAACAAGTTTTAATTGCTTTAGAAAAGCACTGACTCTTTATTACAGTCATTGACAGTAGTCTCTTTTGTTCTTTATCTATTTATTATTTCCTGTTCATTTGTCTTTACAGAATGCACATGCATCAGATATTTTGCGATATTCGGATCTATCATTGGAGTTCTTGTGGCTATCATCATTCTTCTCATTATATACATCATTTGGCTGCACAAAAAAGGTGGGTCAATAAATATTTTTAAGTCCTCTTTTAAGTCGTCTCATATCTTTATTCTAACTTTAATGATTGATGGATTTTATCTTCTTTACTAGGAACTGCAAGAAAGAAAAGGTACAGTACGTTAATTTTCCATCCATGGGATGATTTTACTTCTTCAGCATCGTCAAATCTCATGTTTTTATATGTGCTTTTCCGCTCAACGGAAGACGTGTTGGTGTTGTAGCAATTCAGTTACTGTGATGCTCCAACTCATTACTCAAACAGTGACGACTTCATTGCTTTTAATGCTAATGCCGACCTGTTCAGTGAAATTTTGTTTTGTCCTCAGCCCTTATGAAGTTCCTCATGACGACATCGGAGCCTATGACGTAAGTCCATTTCCTTTTTGTTCAATTTGTTATCTTTCTGCATGTCAGTGCTGGCTGGTTTCTGCAAAATAACTTGGATTGTTATTACGATAAAAGTTAAGATAAGAGAGACAGAGATTTAGATAAGAAATAGTAGCATCGTAATGGGATATAATTGCTCATCTGTGTAAGGCTAGTTCGCATCCCTTCAAACTGTGTGTAACGGTTTACTTTTGTTCGCTGAACGCTTGTGAGGCCAGTCCTATCCACGCTTTTGGTGACCAGATAACCGAAGTCCTTTAAACAGGGGCTGTTGTTAAAGATAAGAACTTTGAGTCAGTTTGTTAAGCAATTAGAACAAAAAACACATTGATGCAACGTCAAGCGAAACGTTAGTCAAAATAGTTTGAATTTCCAACAGCATAGAATTGATATTATGACAACTTTTGTTTTCGCAATTGGAGACGTTGTAACTGTTTCTTAGAATAATAAACGGTAACCATGAGTTTAAATCATAGGATGGCAAGTTTACACCACGAGTGTTTCGTTTCTTGGCATGCATCTCTCTTTTTCAGAATGACATACCAATGGAAGACGTTACGTCAACTCCTGTTCGTCCTAGTAATTCTACCCAGCAATTAACTCTGGCTAGCGGCGCCACATACATGGACCTACAAGGAGCAACTCGATCTGAAAACGATCGCCGATATCAATCAAGGCCAAACAATCCACAGCCGCAAAGTTCATCTCAAGGAGCTGATTACGCGCCACTTAATCCAAAGACACGTTCTTGGGAGGTAGCAAGAGATCACGTGACTATAGAAAAGGTCATTGGTAAAGGTGCTTTTGGTCAGGTTGCCAAGGGAACAGCGGCAGACCTTCTGGGAAGGCCTGGGAAGACTACAGTTGCTATTAAAATGCTCAAATGTAAGCCGTTTTTTCTTTTGAAACTGTTTTCTCGGGATATAATGGAAACACGAAAAGTGAAATGAATTGTTATATTTGTAAGGGAGTTGATTTCATTCATAATTTACAATAAACCTCCTCTGTCTATTTTGCAAGCCTTTCCTTTCCAAAATGAGTTAAAAAGAAATGAGTTTCCGTTCCAAAACTCATATTTAAGTTCTTTGCTGAATGACAAAAAACTTACTTTTCCTGAATAGTTTAACAACGTATTTTTAAATTTTGGTTTGGATCACCATTAAACTCATAGAAGATGCAAAGCTTGTAGAGTATTCATCAGTAGTGAAAAAAATTGTGTGTACTGATAAACGTACAAAAATAAATTTGCAGGGTAATCCAGAAAGCATAATTAATAACTAGCGATGTTTTGATGTAGCTGTTTAATATCTTTCAGCTAACGCTCCCGAATCAGACAAGAAAGACTTGTTATCAGAACTAGAAGTGATGAAGACACTTAAACCTCATCCACACGTCATTAAACTACTGGGATGTGCCATTAAATCAGGTATTAAAATAATGGAACTTAATCTAGGGGCATCTGGTGGTAGTGTCTGGTTTAGTATTAATCTGTTAAATTTGCCCAGTAAACTTGAATGAAGGAATTGTTTTTCCCTGTAACAACAATTAGTCGCTGGTATGAAAAAAAGTTTAATTTTTTTTAATCAATTAACTTGAAACGTTCAGCTACTTCTTAACTTCTAACGAAATTTTGTCTTTCAGAGCCATTATTGGTGTTGATCGAGTATGTGCCTTATGGGGATCTCCTCGGTTACCTGAGGAAGAGCCGTGGATTAAATGACACTTACTATAAAGACCCGGATATCAAACCGCAAACCAGTCTGACGTCACAGCAGCTGATGAAGTTTGCTTGGCAAATTGCTGATGGGATGAGTTACCTCTCATCAAGATCTGTGAGTGTATTCATTACGTCTTTATCTGTTATCCATCGTGTTACAGTTGCAAAAAGCAGCACAAAGACTGGTTTGTTCAAACTTTCTCTGGCAACTTTTACATCACTGGGTGCGAAATTACAATATCTTCTGAGGTGATCAGTTTAACCAGATTTCAGTCAGGTTGGTGTGGAAACGTTTTCGCTGTTAATAGCACTATAACATACACCACAACCACTTGCAACTACATCATAATATAATAACGGTATCTATAAAGTATTTTTCATCAAGAAGTACTAACTGCGAACGCTGAATTGTTTCAGATAATCCACCGAGATCTTGCTGCTCGTAATGTGTTGGTTGGAGAAAGAGAAACGTGCAAAGTGACGGATTTTGGAATGGCCAGAGATGTGCAACAGGAAAACATTTATGAAAAAAAGACAAGGGTAAAGAAACCAACAAACGTCATGCAAAAAAGGGACTTTTTCTTGCTGTTGAAATCTTAACCCACGCATCTTTTGAAAAGTATCACTACCATTATTAGAAGAAGCTTTCATTAAAACATAAACAGCTTTTATTAAAATATAGATCTCATTAAAAGCAATTTTCCCAACTTATGTTTTTCTGGATAAATGGCAATTATTATTATCTTCATGTTTGTAGTAGTGAGTTCAATAAGTGCCTGATATACAGTGAGTTTGCCATTTTCGTACCCAGTGCTTTCAGCATCAGCAAGACAGAAATCTCAACACGGAAGTATGATCTTGAGTCGTACAAGAGTTCATATCTTTTTATGCAATCTTTTGTCAACCAGGGTCGCCTGCCAGTTAAGTGGACCGCATATGAAGCGCTGATGTATGGAACGTACACGACCAAAAGTGACGTGTAAGTCTATTAATTGATGGGCTGGGTATCGGACTGCTGGCATATTTCTGTAATTGTGCTCTTTGACTAACAGGACATCATTAAATGGGATTACTGATACAGTATTCAATGAAAGAAATTAAGTTTGAAAATCTGTTTTGTGCAAACTTCATTTATTTTTATAAAATTGTTCATTCTCAATTTTACAGATGGAGTTATGGAGTTGTTGTTTACGAAATTTTCACCATAGGTAAGGTTGATGTGAGTACTAGGTCGACGGTCATCATGTTGACAAACAGAGGAGAAATGCAAAATAATTGAAAGATCGCTAAATGGAATCAATGTGTAATGCCTACTTCGTGAACCTGAAAAGGAAGTGATAGAAAGCAAAAACAAACCAGGGTGGCTTTTGTTATTAATAGACATTCACTGTGTTCTATTGCGTATGCGAAAATATAATTGGCTAAATCGTCATTTTCTATTCTCTAATACCCAACGATTGCACGCTGAGGCTTGGGACAATATATTTTTATTTTTTTTGTAAATACCACCAGCTGAGTCTCACTCTTTCCGCTTAACTAGAAGTATTCACAGCCTACTAAAAAAATCAGACTACTCTTAGTTTTCTATAAGCAAAAATCAAGTTGACTGCGCCTTTTTGGCTAATGTTCACTCAGGGAAAAAAAACGGTCTCGCAATCTAATTATTGTTTAATACATACAGAGTGATAGGGTCTTCTTGCGACCGAACAGGTTCAGGGTTTCCCTGCGGTCTAGTGACCTATATCAATTTAGTTACAAACGGCTTTTGTCTGTTTCAGGTGGCTCACCATATCCACGAGTGGAAGGCAGGAAAATTGCAAACTTGCTTCAGGAAGGGTACAGAATGCCTAAACCACAACACGTGGATGATAAATTGTAAGTCAACTGGAACTTTTCTGTTTTAATGTAAGTTAGAAAAAAACCATTTGTTTTTGAGAATTTTGGTTAGACTGAGGTGATTGTTGGTTACGGTGACTGGGTATTTTCAACATTTTGTTACCGTTGATAAGTATCCTTAACTCGAGGGGTGGGTTTTTTCTTGGTCTTTCGGTGAAGCCATAATGCGACTTTGATACGCACTGGGAATTTAAATAACTCTCTCTACTGTCTTGGTTCTCTTTTTCATTGTGTCCCAGAAGATAGCATATCTTTATCTCAAGACTTACAGCCCACACCCAGCCTGAATTAAAAACACTATTGGGAAGATTACACAAGCCGGGCTAACTTTTTCTGCGGAGGTCCCGGCAAAGCTCACCATTCGATCGATATTTCTCTTTCTATGAAACTTATTATAGCATAGCAAACCACAAAGCCTAATAGTAGTAAGGTGGGCTCACATAGCAAAATTTCCCACGTTAATTTGCATACACACCCCCTGTTCTAATGTGTGATTGGTTATGGGGTTGCGCATAGTAATGGGAAACCACTGACCGTTTTTGGAACCGGAAGTGACCGGAAATCACATGACCAGAACCGGAAGTGACGTCACCGGAAGTCACGTGGTTTAAACCGGAAGTCACGTGGTTTGAACGGGAAAACCGCTGAGCAGTTGGAAAAATCGATCGCTGGCTCAGGACCGCTGAGAAACGCGGGCTCAAAGTCCAAAGTCCAATTGGAGCATCGGGGGTGGTCCCTGGACTCCAAAAAATCAAAAAAAAATAAAAAAATAAAAAAAGACGCCATGTTAGGAAAAAATAATTTAATGCCAGATTTCCTTGGGTTTTTACAAACGAAATCCTTTGGATGAGTGTTCCTGTGAATGAATGTTCCTTCACAGATATCCATAGGGGTACGTCTTGAATATGCGGGGATCAATCAGTCGTTTGTTGTAGACTAACTGATAGAACTTGCTGCTCGGTTCAGTGTACAGTTGATAGGTTTTAGGATCCCGGACAATCTGGTGTGTTTTGATGACCTGTGTTTGGCGTGGTTCAGGTGGGGCTTCTGGATTTCATCCAAGACATTCTGTTTCATGATGCCATAATTCAATTGGGTTTTGCCTTCACTGTTGAGGCGAAAACCTCGGACTTTACACTCCACGTGCCCCTTCCTGGTGGTGTAACCATAATTCTTGGGGCCACCCGACACGAATTCCATAATGTAATCGCCATCATCTAATTCACTCGTAAAATCGCCGAGGTAAGGACCCAAGTCTGGGTTGGTTTGACCTTGGTCCTGCAAGAAAATAACAGAGTCCGTGTCGTAGTAAAGTACTCGTTCTCCCAAGGGTTCCAAGGCCTCGTAGAGTTTGATCCGGGCATGACAGGTCGTGAAACAGGCGATGAAGATGTTGAGGTTGGGTGAGACGGGGATGTCTTCCTCTTGGTGCTGATAATGGACCTCCACCATTTGGTCGTTGATAATGGACACGTGACGTACATCCAAGCTATCGGTGTCCAAAAACTGATGAAAGGCTTGGGGGTCATCAAATTCTTGGACTTGGGTCTTGTTGAGTCGTTGTCCAAATTTACCCCACATGGAATTGAGCATCATCTTGGCTAATGTACGCAACCCTGGATTCTTTTCGATCTTGTCATAGTCCAGTTGGATACCCTCATGCTCATAGTACTTTTTTGTTCTTCTGTTTTTACTTTGGCGGGCCACCCACTGGCTTCTTGCTTGATTTTCAACCAAGTGTTGACATAGTCTCGGAACAACCCCTCACAGGTTTCTTCAAAATGCCAGACTTCGTAAATGTACTGGACTTGGTACCCGAGCTCGACGGCTTTCTCTAATTCGGGGCTGCACCATGTCCCCGTCAGGGCGCGTTCCTCGTCGGTGTGAGGGCAATGATATGATCTGTCTAGAAGGGGTTTGTCCATTTCTTCTTCCACACAACGGGCACAGAGAGGAAAGAGCAGTTTGTCGTCATGGCGGTAAGGCAGGACGGGATGGTACAGTTGACGTGGAGGGAGGATTTGGCACTGAATCAACCCAAAGTACTGGTGGATGTCCGTGTGACCCGGATGTGTAATGAAGGTAGGATGTCCTTTAGGGTAGACAGAGGTTTTGTTGACCCAAGGGTACAAGGAGGTCACATCGATGTAATGGATCTTTTGGTGGGGGGTCACTTGATGGTACAGTTTCACCGCATTGGTACGTCCTCCACAGAAAGCGTCGCGTGGATTCAGGGGTTTTGTGCTTTGAAGGTTAGCTACAAACGTACGGATGTCAAGGGAGGAGTTTTTGAGACTGGCCCAATCGCATCCCCACATTTCCACCACGGTGTATCCTTGTTCTCTTAAATGTTCGGTCCTTTGTTGCGTGGCCTCGTAGACATCTTGCATGGTGCGATCACAGAGGCGTCGATGTGTTTCGTAACGGTTGGGGAAACAGCGAGTACATCCATGCCAGAAACAACCGTGATATTCGTAGATAGTGTGGGTCGTCACATCGAAACCGTCCACATGGAGCTTGGTGCCAGGGATGTGATACTCGCCGGCATTTTTCGCATGTTGAAGATGGGGGGCTTGGTGTTGTTGGCACCAGGTTAACCATTCGATGGCTTCGTAGGACTGATTGACGTTATTCTTCTTCCAAGAAAGGGTGGGTTCACTGGCAATACTGTTAGGGATCATCCGATTCATACGTAAATCCATGTTGCAGGCAGAAGCAATGGTGATGTGGTCAAAGGGGTTGAACCCCGCTTGAGCTTCAAACAACCGTTTGAAAGTCAGACATCCTTGTTTCGAGAGACGTACATCGGATTTGCAGTATTCCAACAATTCTTTTTGGAAGTCAAAGACCACCTCCTTCTCGCGTTGTTCTTGATGCCACTTTTCCAAGGATTGTTTGCCTTCAGGAGACATGGTTTCGGGCATGTAGTAATCGAGGGCCGGGATGATGCCCACGTACGCTTGGTGGTCGCGGATATTGAACTTGTGGGGGAAGTAGCCTTTTTTCAATTCCGTTAATCCAAAGGTTTTGGGAAAGGCGGATAGAGGCATCTGGAAGAAACTGAGTGAATCGATGAATCGGATCCTGTCGTGTTGGACTTCCAAGAGTTTACACCCGTTGCGGAGCTGTTGGACGATCCGGTTGTCACTATGGTATTGCTGGACGACAAAGTACCCATCGTATCCTTGGAAATTATGAGCGAGGACATTGACTTGTCGGGTATCGTTGAGTGTCAAGGTATCCAGCCATTCGAGAAAATTTCGGGTACAATGGGGGCCTGGGAAACACATGGGTTGATCGTCGTCTTCGGTTTCGGCCACGAGGAGATTAGCAATGTGTTGTTGGTCGGGTTGCATGGCTTCAATATCAAAAAACACGTGCAAGGGGGGCAAGTCGTCGTCCTCCTCCTCCTCTGGGGTGGTTTCAGGCTCCACGGCTGGTCCTCGTTTGGCGCGAGGCCCTCCCTGCTGTTTCCTCTTTCTTTTCTTCTTCTTGTCTTGAGGCTTGGGGGCTCTTTGAATAAAACAAAGATGAGTTTCACCGTGCACGTACTCATGGCAAGACGGGCAGTCCACGTAGTAGCATTGGTGTCTGGCAATCTGTTGTAATCCAACGTTCTGTTTAAGACAGGTAGGACAGCGACGGCGATGAAGGCACACGGAGGACGGTGGGTTCGTTTTGCCAGTGTGGTCCTTGCCGAGATGCATGTCGAAACAAGTGTCTCCAAAAAAGTCCCGATGACAACTGGGGCAACGTTGGGTGGCTTTCTGACCTCGAGGGTACGCTGCCTGGAAATCAGGGCACTCTTTTTGGCGACAGGACCCGCATTGTTTTTTCTTGTTGCAGCGATGCTTTCCCTCGTTATTGTAGGGTTTCCAGCAGTAGGCACAAACGTAACTGGATCCGAAAAACCCGGGTAAACGGGTAATCACGTCGTAATGGCCTTTGTAGTGCAACAGGATCAGTTGTTTGTCTTTGGGGTCTCCATAGGTGGTGATGTGGAACGATCGATGCGCATCCACCAGGATGATCTGGTAACCGGTCAGGGACGGGGCTTTACTGAAGGCCGTTAACGCTTCGTAACTGCAAGGACCTGGAGGGACGCGAGCTTCGTCATGGAGCCGCAACGCGAGTTCCCTTTGCAGTTTAGTTCCTTGGCGAATGCTGTGGTAGTTTGGGTGTTGGTCCACTTTGGCCTTGGCTGTGACGAGGGCTCTGGCACAACAGAGTTTATCGTCATTTTGAATCCGGATGATGGATTTGGAATGTTTGGTTAACAATTCCATGGTGGGGTGGCCTGGTTTGCCACGACGCGGTCTCCCGGTTCCCTGAGGGGCATTTTGGACTTGAGTAATGGATAATTGAAAGGAGTCATCCATTTCAAATTGTTCATTGCTGTTAAGGGCTTGCGCTAAACGGTGGAATAGGGCCTCGACACGCTCCCTGTCTTGACGCCATTCAGCAGCACGTAATCCCCAGCCCTGGAAATTATTATGTAGACGGTTTGAACCGATGGTGAAGTAGAGGCGATCTTGATCGTTGAGCTCAGGCGTGGTGTCTAACACTTGATTCACGGCTCGACGTAAACCATCTTGTAGGGCTTGCGTGATGTTTTGACCTGGAATCAAGTTCCCCGTTTGGCGTAAACGGGTGTTGAAATGACGTCCATGAACCCCCATACGACTACTCTTACGGTCGACATAATTGCGGATCTCAAACTCGAAGGCGCCGTCTGCCCTGGTATCCAAACTTCCCCCACTTTGTTCAAGGAGGTGGGTTTGAAAGGCACGTTGCCGTTCGAAACGATCCAAGGCCTCTTGACAGAGGTCGTCACTGTCCGCCATCTCTTCGCTGTCTCCCATCTCTTCAGGACATAACAGGTTTGTCTCTTCTGGCTCTGAGTCCGAGGTGTTGAGGCCGCTTGGCCCCGCCGCCTCCTCGTCTGGTTGCGAGGACATGATCAGATGAACTCGTTGGAGGTCAGTGCTCGTGTTTTATAGAGAAAAAAGGTCCCGGGGGAGAAGAGGGTGGACCAATGACCAAACAGGACACAGGGTGGCCCTGGGAGGGGAAGGGGTCATGAGGATGATACCTCGTGAGGGGTGGGAAGGGGTGGGGGGACCCCCTCCCCCCTCTCTCTAGATGGACCACCATGCATCGCGGGGAATGATCCCAGAGACTATAAAACAGATCGACCCTCGAGGTGAGTCATCCCAAGATGGACTCTAGTCATGAGAACCTGTTGAACGAGTTTGAGAAGTTTCAAGTCGACACGATCTTAGATGAAGTGAAGGAGTGGAGGATCGACGACGAAGACATTCGGGAGTTTGGGGAGGAACTGTTGGAGGAAAGAAGGAGAAGGAGGCAAGCAGCCCGAGCAGCCCAGGCAGTGCGAGCAGCACGAGCCACCCGCTTGCATCAACTGTGTTACCCCCAACTGACCTGCGACTGGTTCATCGAGGGCCTCGACTATTGCTGGACCAACTGGCACCACAAATTTAAGCGGCCACTGACACCACCACCATCGCCCCATGTCAACCGAAGGCCTCCGCCGCAGTCACCGTCGCAGACCCCCCGTGAAGTACCGACAAAACAGTGATGACGACGTTGACGCCGACTTTAACGACAAGGACTATGACGACGACGACGACGACGAGGAAACGACAGAGTTGCTGAGGAAACGACGACGGAGGCGGAACGCTGTCAAAAAAGCCCGTTACCTGGCCAAGTATCCTGAGAAAGCTCGAGCGAAAAAAGCACGCTACCGAAAGAAGTATCCTGAGAGAGTGCTTGCTGCCCGAAAACGATACAAAGAAAAATATCCTGATCGAGTGCGGGAATCCAAAAGGTGTTATCGGGCTACCCATCGAGAGCAACGGAATGCCAAAAAAAGAGAATGGTGCCGAAACAACCGAGGACGTTACGCAGAATACCATCGGCAGTATAGAGAGAAACATAAGGAACGTTTGAGAGTCCAAGCGCGAGAGTATAGTCAAAACAATCCTGCTCGAACAGTTGCGTGTAGAAAGAGGTACAGGAGAACGGAAAAAGCGCGGGCGACTCGTCGGCAATATTATGCTAAGAACCGAGAGAAGCTGCAGGCGCAAAGAAGAAAGTACTACTGGGATAACCGAGAGAAGCAGCTGGCGCAATCAAGAAGGTACTACTACCAAAGGAAGCACGCGTCTCCTCTCAAAACGTATTTTAATCACTTTTGTAACTCATTACCTTCTGTGGAGACTACGAAAACACTGCGGGTGGTATTGACTGATTATAGAAAGCCAAAACTCAAAACACTGCGGGTGGTATTGACTGATTATAGAAAGCCAAAACTCAAAACACTGCGGGTGGTATTGACTGATTATAGAACGCAACCTTCTCTCGAAACGTATTTTAATCACTTTTGTAACTCATTACCTTCTGGGGAGGCTACGAAAACACGGCGGGGGGTATTGCCTGATGATAGAAAGGAGTCTAAGACCGTGACGGATCCACCTGATTGGAACCAATGGCTTGATAATCTATTGGAGGACCTTGACATACGATCTGATGATAACCTTTCCTCTTTGTTGGAGGACATATCACCTGACTTGATGTCTGATGTCGAGGATTTCGATTTGGAAGCCTTGGTGCCCCCTGAAGACCTCGTTCATGTGGAGGACATATCGCCTGACTTGATGTCT
Source organism: Siderastrea radians (assembly GCA_964017195.1). NCBI lineage: Eukaryota > Metazoa > Cnidaria > Anthozoa > Scleractinia > Rhizangiidae > Siderastrea > Siderastrea radians. The sequence goes on along the minus strand of OZ024895.1, from coordinate 11,154,346 downwards.
GATGTCGAGGATTTCGATTTGGAAGCCTTAGTGCCCCCTGAAGACCTCGTTCATGTGGAGGACATGCCGTCCGACGAGGGCATTGATTTAATGTATGATTTAGTGACTTAGACTCTGAACATTCGTCTCAGTATTTGGCAGAACATTCGTCTCAGTATTTGGCAGAACAATGTGGTAGAACCTTTTTTTTTTTGAAGACACAACTCATGAACCAATGAGACATTGATTGACATTTTCATTTTTTATTTTTTACTCAACATGGTTTGGTGTACCATTAAATTTACAATTTTAAACGTTTCTTGGTTTGCATGATTTTCTTGACCACCCGTTCCGTCTTGGTTTTCTTGCCGGGTAAGCGATCAATGGCTTGGATCATTTTGGTATCGGCTTTCCATTTCTCTTGCAAATCCTTGGCACCGCTGTAATCAATGTCGTGTTGTTTAGCAATCTGGTCCAAGCGATTGATCCCGGGATCCCCACGTTTCAGACGTTTGGTCAAATGGGTGCCAGGGCCCATGTACTGATAACCAGGCCAATGAAACTCTTTGCCGGTTTTAGCGATCCATTTTTGAACATCCAAGGCCCCTCCTCGTTGGGTGCGTTTGAGTCCCCTTCTCCTCCTCCTCTTGGTGGGCATCTTTTTTAGTCAGTGTCGTAATCCAATCGACGTCGTAACTTTTTGCCTTGGTACCAATCTTCCCAACCGGGTAAAGGTTTCAATCGTTCCACTTCTCGGGCAGGTCCTTTGCCTTTGCCTTTTGCCTTTGCCTTTGCCCAAGGACTCTCGGCTATCTTTTTTTCCAAGGTCTTGCGTTGTTCTCGAATGGCTTCTAAACGCGACCGGGAATCCCCTCGACGGGTGGATGGGGCCTCTTTCTTGAGAATGGGAATCTTACTGGTGGTGGCTGCTCCTTTGCCTTTCTTGGTTGCAGGGGTAATGGGTGGTTTGGGAGTCGACGGGCTGCCTTTTATCATGCGCTTCAACCATTGTTCCACAGGTCCCGTCACCAAATCCCCGGCCTCTTCCTCACCTTCTTCACCTGGCGGGCCACCCGGTGCACCAACCCCCACCCCGCCAGGAAATTGACGAATGCGTTTGGTTAACTTGGTCAATTCTTGACTCAACGGTTTGGTTTGAGCATTGACCAGGGCTGGGGGCAATTGGGAGTTGGCTAACAACACATGTTTTTTGGCGGCGAGCGTCGCGGCTTTGTTCAACAAGGCATTTTCGGTGAGTTCTCCTTTATAATATTGAATGAGTTGTTCCAAGTCCTGGTGGGGAATCATGTACACCTCATCCATGGTCGGGGCAAAGGTCTTCCAATGCACGACAGCTGTCACAACAGGTGATATTTATGCTTCCAATAAGAGTCTTTCCATGTCTTGTAACATCCACGTTAACGAACACATTGACATAACACGTGATGGAGTCCTTGAAACAATCCGCGTCCTTTTTGTTGGACTAACCCCTGACGACGTTTTTTCACGGAATGTCGACGACGTCCCAAATCACGTAGCACCTTTTTATAGGGTTGAAGTTTGGCCAGCATGGGTGGTGTGACAGGAATCTTGTTTTTTAAGACGTTCAAGACCAGTTCACTCACAGCATTGATTTGATCGGCATTGGCATGTTGTAACAACTCTTGACGTTTGGAACCATTGGCTTTTTGTAACATGGACCGTAAAAACGGTAATTGACGTCGAAGACGTTGCATCCTTTATCGGTGACGACGACGATACCGTTGGTTGGCTTTTTGGATCGTGCGTTTTATACGTTTATCCGTTTCCAAGGCCACGGCTTTCCCTAATCCTGCCATGGCGGGGACCAATAGATTTAAAAAACCTCCTCGCTGACGACGTCGTCGTCGTGGTCTTCTCCTCAAGGATACCATGGACGGTTCATCAACACACGTTGAAGGGCTTTGTTTTGTTTGATGGCATCCCGCGTCTCTTTATAGCCTTGACGGGTATTGCGTTTCAAATCTTGCCACCAACCACTACCTTGTTGTCGTTACCTTTTTCTGCGTCGTCGTCGTCGTCGTCGTTGGACAGCCATGGTTCTAAGAGTGTGGGACTGGGAGGGAGTGGCTTTTTATCTATCCAATAGTCTTTAGGTCTCAAGGGACGAGGACATCCGTCCACATAGCATAGGGCTTCCACGGGTTGGTACACAAAATGACGATGGTAATCTTGCACACATCGTTTGGGTAACGGAGGGGTGAAATCCACAATGGTATCATCCAAGGTTTGCATCTTGATTAAAAATCGTTCCAGATCCTCCAAGGGAACACCACGGACATAGGTTTTCAATCCAGTCAAGGCTTTGGCATAGGTGGTAAACGCAAATCGACTCATGGTCACTTTAAATCGGTATTGTTTAAAATCATTCCATCCTTTGACCACTGTGCCCACCGCCGCCAAACACGCCACCAACGTACTGTTTTCCAAAAGGGGTCCAGCAATCATGCCTGCAGCCATCAGGAGTAACGCCATGCCATTGAACAAGGCATTGATACACTTGTAATGATTCAACATTTTTCGATAACACCACCATTGTTGATGGTAAAAAGCATACAAGGAATCCATGCGTTGTAATAATTCCGGGGGGAATGGAATACCATGATGTTTGGATCCATTCAATAACGACACGACGGTTTTCATCATCCTCACGGCGAAACGCGGGACGAAGAGGTTTGTACGCTGGGTGCTCCTCCCTGTTTATAACTGGTCACAATGCTATTGGTCATGGTAACATTAGCAATTTCACGTCCTTGGGCTAATTGTTCTTGATCTTGTAACATCATCCGTAAACGTCGTTGTAAATCCGCTTGACCCAAGGTGCGAGGTTGTCTGCCAGGACTCCAAGATCCTCGAGAGGTGGAGGCAGGTGAAGTGGGGGTTCGTCGTCCACGTCGTCCACCACGACGGCCACCACCACCACCACCACCCCCACCACCTCCACCTCCACCACCACCAGCACCACCACCACCGCCACCACCAGCACCACCAGCACCAGCACCACCACGTCCCCCACCACGTCCCCCACCACGTCCCCCACCTCTAGTCCTGGGACCACGACGTCCTCCATTACCATCACCCCCAGCACCCGCGGCTGTTCGAACACCCGCTGCCAAGGGTACGCTAGGAGGACTCGCAGGGGTTTGAGCACCCGAAGACTCCGGGGTGGTCGGTATACTACGGTAGGATTGACTTCCTGGACTTCCTACCCCAACGGGGGTAGAGGTGTGTACAGGGGGTGCACCATCTACATCGGGCCAGCCCGCGATGACGTCGCCAGGGGGGATGGATTCCATAAACCGATAGAGGGCATCGGCTGCCGTTTCCTCCATGGCCACGTCGAGAAGACCTTGGTCTCCCGACAAATACAGATCTTGCCAGGCCCTTGGGGACATTTGATTGCTGCTGGCCGCCCCGACCCCCGCAGGGGCCGCGGTATCGTACGATTGCGGAGGTTGACGGTCATCATCGGCCATGCTCGCTCTTTTTCCTGTTCAAAAAGGGTGCCTTTATAGACGTTTTTGATAGGTGCGAGTCCATCCCTCGTCTTTTAACAGGTGACTCAGCACACGTTGTTGATCGGAGGAGGCCGGATGTAAATCCAACACCAAATAGCCATACGGTCGTGTAGTGGCTTGATGAAACGTCTCCAACGTGTCTTTCCAAGTGGTTGGAAACGATTGAAGCATGACATTGCGTACCCCTAATTGATCTCGAGAGTTCTTGAACGCTACAATGTAATGGGCATTGCGGGAAATACTTTTAGCATATCGACCCACGGGAAACATGTCTTGGCACAAGTACAATACCGTCACCCCTTGATGATGTGAATGTTTGGTGAATAAATCCAACACGCGTTTATCGTTACTGCCTTCATCCATTAAATCATCCAAGACGAGGACCCCCTGTCCTTGAGGAAACCATTGGACCAACGCCTCATGATCGGGAATCCCTTCGTGAAACACGACCCCTTGATCTTGCATGCCTTGAAATCGATCTTGCCAGGCCCCATAACAATAATGCCGTTGGGTCGGGGGACTTTCAAACAACTCTGGGTTGTCTACCAAGAGTTTTTCCGTAAACACGGTTTTGCCACATCCCGAAGGACCCACGACCAAAATACTGGAGGGGGTATGAAAACGAAACGGTTTCCCCGTTTGCATGATGAGGACTAATACCCTTAAAAAAAAGGCACCTTTTTATTGGAGTCGGTGGGACTCGAACCCACGCACGACCCCTCCTATTTGTTCGGGGGATCCAAAGGCTCTACCGACTGAGCTACGACTCCGACACCGTTTTCCAACATATTTTTTATTTAACCATTACATTGATGATACGGATGACAACAAAGTTGATACCATCTCGATTCTTGACCTACAATCAATTGTTGAAGGCGTTGACCAGCTTGATGGTCATTGCTGACATAATATTGATCAGAAAACTCATTTAAAAACGCTTGGAAGGTCCGTCCACGGGCTTTGGCTTTCAAGTACAACAAGGCGTAATCACCACAACTCTTGCTTGAAATGGCTTGGAGGGACTTGCCATTGGTCACCACATACTTCCAATGTTGGACAATCCAATCTCGTAACGGGGTGGCTTGCACGTACGTGTCCAAGGGCAAAGCATAACTGTCCAGGACTTCACACACCTTTCTATCCGTCCACATCGCTAACCAATGTTGTCCCGGTTGATCGTGCGGGTCGGTGTTCACAATGTACCCTTGGGGTTGGGTCTTGACAGGACTCTTGGGTAAACGATCACAGGCCACCGTTCCGTAAAAGACAGGTTTCAATTGCGGGTCGTCTCGGGCTAAATAATCCAACTGCACATTATTCAAGGCCACATGTTCCATTTCTTCAGTGCTGGTAAATGTTATACAACACGGCTCCGTTCTTGTCAATCTCCAGCAAGTTCTCAAATTCTCCATACACGAGCACGGTTATATTGAGACCAGGTGCGGCTCCAAATTCCAAGACCAGTTGTAAATCTCCCGTTTGCTTGGGGTTGAGGTTTTGACTGTCAGCACATCCATTGGCGACATTGTCAAACATGTACAAGGTACAATTTTTCTGATGGCCCCAATCCAGCAGTTCTACCATATTGCCTTTCTTTTTACACCAAGCGCCACTGGCTTGCAGAAAGCGGAAGTAGCCTAGATTATCTCGGCTGCCATTGTTGTGCACTAACTGGAGGGTTTCATAAGGGTATTCTTCTCCTTTGACAATCTGTTTAATGGACGTCAGACCAAATTTCTGGAAGCAGAAAGGATCTCGGGTCACATCTCCATTGAAGGCGCGGCTGTCCAGTAACCCCACAATCAATCGGTCGGGTATTCTGCTTTGAAACAGGTTCGGGATATCAAAGCGGACCAGGTTGTTTTGCATGCTGAAGGTCCGGATTTCACTGCGGACGGTTGGGTAAGCAGCCACTTCTCCTTCATTGTGTCTTTTTTCAGATAAACTCTGGTAGATGGCGTCATTCAAACGCAGTTGACATAGATGAAACCGTAGTTTCACATCGCCTTCCATCAATCGGCCTGCCAGAGCCACTCCATTCAAAAACAGGTTCGGGCTGTTGAAATGAAATTTCATCTTGATTTCTATGCCAGGCACCAACAATTTGCCGGTATGAAAGACTTCCAAGTGCGGGGTAAACACTAGACTGTGGGTGACGCCTCCAAGATACTTGGCCACTTCGGCCACAGAGGTATCGAAGGCCCCTTTCTGGTTGTCACTGAGAGCTTGCCAGTGAGCATGGTCCCCTGCTTTGTCTGTGTTGGTAGCAGTCCATTGGGGTGGGAAATCCACTTGATTGAACCATCCTTGGGGTCCCAACACGGTCTTGCCATCTTCTCGGTCATAATTCAGCAAGGTTTCCAGGTAAGCTTTGTAATGATAGGTGTCGGATTGAGGACTGATCAACGTGCCATTCAAATGCAAGTCAATTTGTTTGATGATGGAATGGGCCAAATTATTGACGGGCCACAATTTTTCATCGGCCACCAAGTTGGCATTGGTACTCTTTTGCAATCTCAATTCCATGGTAAGGTAACTGCGTCCCAAATCCACAAAATCGTCCAACCCCGGAATGATGAATTCCATGGGATTGATACCCGTGGTGGTGGGTTGAATGGTGACCATGCGATAGGCATTGATGCTAATGTCGGTCGGTGGCACCTTGAAAATCCGTAACGCCGGGTTGACGGTCCCTTCGGAACGCACGTGAGCCGGGGCAGTTTGCGTACTCACGTCAGGCATGTTTAACGTCGTCGAGTACTGGTACCCCCTCGTCGTCGTGAGGGGTTTTTATAGCGTCGTCGTGCTAAGCGTTGTCTCAAATCAAACCCGGGGACTCTCATCACCTCGGGACTCAACCATCCACCACGTTGTCGTCGCATGAGTTTCCAAAACGGATACAGTCCTCCCCATTGAGACAACCCTCGATCACTACGAATCCGTCGAGGTCGTGAAGGGACGGGTTCCATGTTCACACTCCAAAAATATCACGCGCACGTTTGGTTTGTTTGGGAAACAAAGCACTGGCCACACGCACAGCTTCTTTCACGTTCTTATGGCTCAACGCTTTCTTGGCTTGTTTAGTGATTTCCTTTTTAATGACGTCTTCGGCTTTGCGTTTGATACCTCGTGTCAAACCCGTTTCCAATCCTCTCTTAATATTACTAGGCAGTTTTAAAGGATTTCGCGTGCTTTTAAGGCCTTGGAACCCCCCACGCATCAGATCCGTCACCAACCCTTTTCCACTTTGACCCTGTTGATCATACCACTCGTCTGTCCGAAATCGTGTCAAACTTCCCCCACGCATCGTACTGTACTCTTCACGCGTTACCAAGGATCACGTTTGGTTTGTGTCACAGGACTCGTCTCTTTTTATACCGTCATCATCGTCGTTTTTTCCGAAAAGCGGCTTCCAACCCTTTTTTGGCCCCGTAACTCGCTGCATCACCCGCGGCACCCAACGCCACGGCTTTCCCTCCAGCGATCAAGGCTGGAATGAGGGCGGCGAGTGGGAATAAACCCCCTCGCTGCCTTCTTCTTCGTCTCCTTCGACGCACTCTTGTCTTCGGCATGTTTGTTTGTTTTCACAACCCTTGTTTTCTTTTTATACTCACATGAGGTTGCACGTAAACGATTCCCCCGCATAGCGTTTTCGTTTCCCACTTTTGATCTCTGCCATGCGTTTCAAATGCGCTTTTTTGGCATTCTTTTTAGCCAACTTTTCTATCCCTTTGGTGATGGACCATGCGGCTTTAGGAATCCCGGCAATCACTGCGTTGATCCCTTCCCCCGCTTGTGGACGCTGTTTTCGTCGTCGTCGTCGTCGTTTCGGAGGCATGATTGACTTGGGTTCCCTTCTCGTCTCTCTTTTTTATGTCTTTTTGAAGTGTAACGTGACAATAGTATGGCCTTCACCAAACTTAACCAAATCTCCTCCGGTACCAATCGTTTCAGCTACTTGAATATGAATGATTTCCACCACCTCGTTACGAAGAGGCATGTATTGAATGTGCAACGGTTCAAAGTACAGGGTGCCACGTCCTTGTCGCTTGTACTGGATTTCACGCAACAAATCGGTCACGCGATTGCCCACCACACTGCTGCCTGCCACGTCCGAGTACACGTGCAACGATCGTGTGGGGTCACCCACCACGGCACGAAACGCTACATTCAAATTGGTGAAACGCCAATTCACACTGAAACTCAACCAAATCCACGTGGTCCCACCACCATCCGTGGTCACTTGATAATACTGCGGGTCGTTCTTGCTATTTCTTAATTCAATGTCGCTATTGTTGGGAACCTTTTCATCACGGAATTCCATGTTCAAGTTGGGTCCCAACAAATAGTTTCCTGCGTCGTTTTTTTTAAACCATCCCATTTTTTCGGCCATGAGATGATGAATGCTAAAGTGAGGGACGAACATCGTCGCGTTGTCTTTGTATGGAAGCACGTACTTGTACCGCATGATATTGCGATTGTTCATCACCAAATCCTCGCCGTCCCACTCAAAGGTCGTACACGTCTTTTTTCCCCGCTCCGTATTCGGTGCGCCATGGTAGTCCATGTAAGCATAGTTCATACGTTGTCTCACCCAATGCAAAAAGGCTTTCATGAAGGTCACGCCATCCACAATGGAATCATCATGTTTCAAATCGTCCATTTTCATATTGAAACTTTTCACCACACGTCCCGAGGAGGAGGTCAATCGATAACAAGAGGTGCCAAACACGAACTGATCCGCTGGCAGCAGATTAAAAATGTTGACCCCCGTGTCCGGTAAGGAAATGGCACTCAAACCCACTTGCCATCCACCCCCCGTGAGCTGTAACGGTTGAGGTAAACGAATCTTGAACGAATTGGCTTGGTTGTTGGGAAATTCACGTCGGTTGGCATGACTGGGTAACGTCACGTAGAACGACATTTTCTGTCTTCTTCTCACCACGACTTCCCTTTTAAAGTGGAGGGTGAGGAGGGTACGCCCTTCGCCAAATTTCACGAGATCCCCATTGGTTTCGGCCATCTGCGTTTCCACGATTTCCACCACTTCATTGCGTACTGGGACATATTGAATATGTCGAGGTTCAAAGTGGGTGGTGTTTTGAGGCTGGTACTTGATTTCTCGTAAGAGATCGGTGATGCGACCCCCTACCATGCTGCTGGTCCCTACATCACAATACACGTGCAAAGGACGCGTCGAGGGATATTCCAACGAGGGACGAAAGGTGTGGTTCAAATTCACAAACCGCCAATTACACGTCATACTCAACTTCACATAATCCCCCTCCACTTTCCAAAAGAGGGGCTTGTTGCTGGTATCGCGGACATCGGTTGGCGTGGGAATGGAGTCCGAATGAAATTCTGGTAAGAGATTGGGACCCAATCGATACTGACCGGGGGACACTTGTTCAATCCATCCCATTTTCAGAGCCAAGGTTCTGCCCCATGACACATGCGCCACTTGCACTTTGTAATCCACATTGACGGTATTCAACACCAAATCCCCTTCGGAGGTCCATTCAAAGGTCGGGTACAGTTTGACACCATTGTCCTCTGCCCATTTGTTGAGGGGTTGGGTTTGTTTCGCACGGGCTTGCACGTAACGGTACACCAGTTGATGAAAAAAGTGCGATCCCGTCGACGAGGCCTTTTCTTTTCGCATATCTCGTCCGTAGACAGTGAGTTCGCGACGTTCATGCCACCAGCGATCGTTCCCAAAATCGTCTTTGGCATACACCCGTTCGTGCCATCGTACGTACAACAGAGGATGGGAATCGCCCACTCCCCCTTCTTCCGCTAACACGGGAATGGTAGGTAAGGATAAACTCACCATGCCTACCATCCATCCTCGTCTCATAAATCGGATGGGTTTAGGCAATCGGTTTCTGAAATGATGGCTCTTGTTCCCAGGAAACTCCTTGGTACTCGCATGACTCATCAACGTCACGTAAAACGAAGAGTTGGGCACCAACGTCATTTTTTTAGTCACGTCGTCGTCGTCTTTTGGGTGGGCTTGTGTTTTTCCTCTTGGGCGGGCTTGTATTTTTCCTCTTGGGTGGTTGGAGAGACGTTACGTCTTGACTACTAATCCAACTATTGTACTTGTCGGGCCACCCTTTCCACTTGACCAACCAACGATCTTTTTGTCGCTTAAGTACCTTTTCGATGCGAAACACCTCGGACACATGGACTTTTTGTAAATCCTCTTCATAAAACGTGCCTTGGACGGGGGTATCATCCCATTCGTGAATCTTATACGTGGGCACGGGGCCCGGGACCACACGATGCACGACAAACACTTCTTCGGTCCAACCGGGTAAATAGCCTTTTTCAAACGTGCGATGAATCTTGTTGAGACGGACACGATCTCCGACTTTGAATTTAGGTTTTTTCTGGTCTTTCCATCGTTGGCCATACAATCGTTTCCACACCGCTTCTTCGTTGTCCCATGTCACGTCTTGAGGGGCCATACCAATACTTCGATGACAGGTCGCATTATACCCTTGCACCAACTCAGGTAACACATCGTCAAAGCGTAAGGTGTTAGCCGCGGTAAAATAACGGTACAACCGTTCTTTCAAGGTCCGATTAAATCGTTCCACCACACTGGCTTTCGCATCCCCTTCGGTGGAAAAATGTTGAATCCCTTGCTCGTCAAGCCATCGTTGAAAGGTCCGATTATAAAATTCTTTCCCTCGATCCGTTTGCAATCGATTAGGGTGACGTCCTTTCAAAATCTTCTCAAAGGCACGAACCAACGCCACCCCGGTTTTGTCTTTCAACGGTTGTACCCACGCGTACTTGGACAAGACATCCAACACCGTCAACAAGTATCGTATGCCCCGATTATACTTGGCCAACGGTTGCACTTCCACTAAATCCGCGACCCATTGATCATCTAATCCCCCGACGATCACGGGTACGGTCGGAAAACGACGACGTCGCGGTTTATGTAACGTATAGGCCAAATCCCGTTCCAACACCCGTTGGACTTTTTTCAAAGGGAGACGATGGGCTTTAGCAAACCGTTGCACCCCTCCTAAACTGCCGGGGGCTCGAGGATCGTGGTACCGATTCAACCATGATGGGGACACATCCTTTTTCTTTCGAGGGGCCATACGTTCTGGCATTCATCCCATAAGGTCGATATGGTGGGGACCGTGTCGGGATGCGCCTTTTGAATGATTCGATACTATCGCCATGCGTAAGGATGACCTTTTAACCATAAGACAAACACCACCCGTCGATACAAGTTGTGGTCGACGTGGGTTTCTTCAAAGATCTGGAGAGGATGCGTATCCTCGGGACAAGGGGGTATGGGGATTTTGGTACCGGGTTGATGATCATATAAGACTTGGCAAAGGGTTTGATGACATTGCCATTGCCCCAGGGACAAGACAGAATCCCACGCATAACACACAGACTCCATGGACTAAATAAAAAAAATTATTCCTACTCCTTTTAAATACATTAAAAGAGACCTAGACGGCCACAGGTGATGGTCTCTAGACCTTTCTGCCAGTTCTCAACACTGTCACTGTACTTGGGGGGTGGTGGAGCTGGGGCTACCATCATTTCTTGACGGTTCTTGAGATCTTGAATTTCTCGCAACAATTGTTTCTCATAATCTGTCAGGGACCGTTCTCGTTCCACGTCCTCTTTCCTTCTGACTGGAGGTGGCGGGCCAGGGATGTCATAGCCCCTCTTGGGATACCCTTGAGCATCACGGGTGGGTGGTTCCGCGAGTGGATCGGCTTTTTTGGGGGGATGGTCATGAAACCAACTCCAGTACTTGGGACCCAAGGGTTGATCGGCCCATCGGAAGAAGCCACACGTTTTCTTGGAACAATTCAGAAACAAGCGATCGGGGTTCTGAGTCGAATGACTCTGTTGAAGCGTGGCGGGTTCACGGCAAAAACATTGCAAACCACCCCACATGTCCAACACTTCTGCATGAGGTTGACTATACACGGCTTTCATATACTCCAGAACTTGATCTTGACCACAAAACAGCAAACACGGTTGCATGGGACATTTCACATACTTCCATCGTTTTTGAGATTCTCGTGCCTCCAAACGCACGTCATGGCAAGGACATACCATGGTGTCCACCGAACTGGGAGGCATGAGGTCTTGGGCCGTCAAGGTGAATGGTGGTGGTGTCGATTGCTCCACCATGTCATTCAATTCTTTCATCATGTCTTCCACCGCAGCTCGGGTGTCTTCCACCACTTCGCATACCACAGGATCACAGTCCACATTCTCTTTCTTTTTCTTCTTCCCCGCAGGGTGTCCGCTTGGCTTTCTCTTCCGATCGACAGACATCGTGCTCAAAAGGTTTTCACCCGCCCATGCCTTTTTTATACCCATGACCCTTGGCTGTCATTGGTCAGTTTATCCTACCCATATAAGGACTTCTCATCTTCCCATTGGTCAGCTTTTACCTCTCCAAATAAGGACCTCTTGTCTTCTCATTGGTCAGCTTTTCCCTTATCCAACGAAGGTCCTCTCGTGTTCCCATTGGTTCGTTGTCCCTATTTAAGACGGTCCCTTGGTCCCTGAGTCGTCATTCTCAAAGCAATGCCCCCAACATCGACATGATCGGAGAACAAGATCTCGATGCCTTGGAACTCCAGGTGGGCTATGGCCATGTGGTGTACACCGGGGGAGCCAGAGGCACGGACGAACTCGTCGAAGAACTGGGTAAACAGTTTGGGATGCAAGTCGAAGTCCTGGTCCCCCCGAACCATCCTCGAGCTACCTTTATCACCCCGTCGACTGTGGAAGTCCTCATGCTGGCCAACCCCCATCTTCACCAGGCAGCGGAGAAACTAGGCAAACAGATGCCCAGTCATTTTTACACCTTGCAATTGCTGCAACGCAATTATCAAATTGCCAAAAGAGCCCATACGATCTATGCCTTTGGCATGTTGGAACAGGATCATAAACGCGTGAAAGGAGGTACTGGTTGGACCGTGCAATTGGCTATGGATCAAGGCAAACCCGTCTATCTCTTTGATATCCCCAGTCAATCATGGTACCGCTCGGACCATTACTACCAAGTCAACGAGAAGGCCGCCACCCTGGTCACTGGCAGTCAATTTGTCCCTTGGGGACATAAAAAGCTCACCCTTCATCAAAGCAGTGCTATTGTGGGATCCCGCGATGTGGACGACAAAACCCGAGCAGAAATTCAAGCCTTATTCAATCGCACCTTCTGTCTCCCCGAGAACATTGATCAATTACGCTTGGAACTGGAAGACTTTCATTTGTAATTGTACATAGCCATTTTTAGTTTTTACTTTTGGACTTGTACATAGCCTTTTTTAGTTTCTAGTTTTTCATTTGTACATAGCCCTTTTTAGTTTTTATTTTTCAAACTGTACATAGCTTTTCCAATTTGTAAATAGGTGCGCCCCACCCGCGTGGCAAGAACACGGATAACCATTTGTAAAAAACATCAACTCTTTTTTTTTTAATTAAAAAATAAAATGATCACAACACTGAGTTTGCACGTTCATCATAAATAGTTGATCTTGACGCACAGTAGCCTTGACTCACAATAAAAAACAAAATGTTCAAAGTTCAAAGAAATAAAACACGTCGCACTTGGTTTGCCCGCTCCCGTCTTCTCTCCCGCTCCTCCCGCTCCTCCCACCGCCGCTGCTCTCGTACCCTCTCCATCTCCGAGAAATAAACTCGAATTCTTTGCCATTGGTGGCCTGCATGCACAGTTGGCAAATAATTGGCCAGATCATTGTCCATTTCATGGAAATGTTCCAGGGTCATGGGCCAGCGACGTTCAAAGTTGGACCAAATGCGGTGCTGGTCCACCCAAGGAATAATCTTCCGAACCAGGGTGCCCAGCAACGCTTCCACGATCTCGGGATGTGGTCGGCCCTCACGCTCGCCATTCTCCGTCCACACCATGCACCGCAAAAACAACTCGAAAAATGCCCCCACGCGCTGCCGGGTTAAAGGACGCCAGGTTTGTTCGCCTCGCTGATTCATCTCTCTCGTCTGCCGTTCCACTGCCGTTCGCTCGGGTCGCACCCTCCTTCGCAACACCTCTTCACCTCCAACGTTCACAACACTGGCTAAGGAACCCAAGGGCTTTCTTGATTGAACCATTTTTCTTTTCCTCAACTGACATAAGTCAACATAGACAGAACTCAAAGCTAGGAGTGACGTCCTGGGGCCTCGCTTGACCTATATACCCCGATCCGCGCAAAGCCTGATGGTCTATCTAAGGAGGGGGGAGGGGGGTCCCCCCACCCCTTCCCCTCCCAAAGCATTATGGACCTTTCTCTCATTGGTTCCTTCCCTCCCACGTGACCCCCTTGTTTCTCTATAAAAAACCACCGTCCCATTCCATCTTTCACACCCATGGATGATCCAGTCCTCAGTCCAGAAGCCCAACAAGTGGTTGATCCTTTCACCTCATGGCTCAATACAACCCAAACCTGGTGGCTCAAAACAACGCATGTCTGTTCTGTTTGCAACCTGTCACCACTAATACCATGATGAGATGCTGTGCTCAAAACAGTGCATGTCTGTTCTGTTTGCAACCTGTCACCACTGATACCATAATGAGATGCTGTGCGCGATCTTGTCATATCCCCTGTGCTCACAACTCTACCAAGTGTCCAAGCTGCCTATACCTCGCTCCTCTTGCTGCCCTTAAAATCCACCCTTTTCAAACATGGAAAGAAGACGTGCAGTTTGCTGAGCAAGTCAGGGCCGTTTGGAAAGACAATCCTTTATGGTTTGCCCATTCTCATGCCATCGAAAACCACATCACGGAAGGATACTGGGGACGAACCCGACATCCGATTGATTATAACCGCCACATCCTCTACTTTCTGGGTCATGCCAAAAGTGAAGTCATTCCAAACATGAGAACCGTGTTGGATCGACAACCGAAGCCATTCCCTACCCGAAGATGCTGCATCCAAAGTCACCAGATTGACCAGGATCCAAAAACCAATGAAAAGAAACAAGACCAGCTGCTGGTGTACGACGAGAGAGTCATCGATCCAAACACCTTCAAGACTTACCCCTACGGCTACTGCAAAAAGTCACCAGATTGTCCGGGATCCGAAAACCAATGAAAAGAAACCATACCAGCTGGTGTACGACGATCAAGGAAATCTAGAATTAAATCGTTTGTAAAACCCAAGGAAATCTGGCATTAAATTATTTTTGTTTTTCCAACATGGCGTCCTTTTTTTTTATTTTTAATTTTTTAATTTTTTTGGAGTCCAGGGACCACCCCCGATGCTAAAATTGGACTTTGGACTTTGAGCCCGCGTTTCTCTGCGGTTTTGCCCCATCCTGAGCCCACGATCTATTTTTCCACCTGGTCAGCGGTTTTCCCGTTTAAATCACGTGACTTCCGGTTTAGGTCACGTGGCTTCCGGTGACGTCATTTCCGGTTCCGGTCATGTGACTTCCGCTTGTGTGAGCCCCCCCATCCTTATGGGCAGTGGTTTC
This sequence comes from Siderastrea radians, assembly GCA_964017195.1. Lineage (NCBI taxonomy): Eukaryota > Metazoa > Cnidaria > Anthozoa > Scleractinia > Rhizangiidae > Siderastrea > Siderastrea radians. The sequence continues at coordinate 11,139,317 of OZ024895.1, read as the reverse complement.
CCGTTACTATGCGCAACCCCATAACCAATCACACATTAGAACAGGGGGTGTGTATGCAAATTAACGTGGGAAATTTTGCTATGTGAGCCCACCTTACTACTCCTAATGAACTAGAAAGTAATACATCAAAACGGAATATTAGAAAATTTACCGCTGCATTCTCCTTGTTAGAGCTGTTTTTTAACAAAAGCTTCAAAATTTAGCTCATTTCAGCAGACCAAGCAAGCCTGGTCAACCGGTCTACCTCACGACTTAGCTTAGTGAAAACGCTTGCTAAGAAAACTGCCAACGCAGTAACTTTTTTGAAGTTTAAAAACTACTTATAGGCGTACTTTGAAATGTTTATATCCACTACACAGGACAAATGCAGGGATGTAAAGTAAACGTGAAACAAAAAATGTCGCCACGACTGTCACGATCTGCTCAATGTTTCTTAGGTATCAAATCATGGTGAACTGCTGGCAAAATCAAGTGGAGGCAAGACCTTCATTTTCCGACTTAACGAAACAGCTAAAAGATATGGAAAACCAACACAAGGTAAGAACAACAACAACAACAACAACAACAACAACAACAACAACAACATTTATTTTTTAAAATCTGTTTGAACCTTGAAATGATGCCCGCCGAATCGAAGTGCATGGTTATTGCAAAAATATAAGATTTGGTCCCCTTTTTAAGTTATCTGCTTAGCAAAATTAAATAGCTGGACGCTTCGAGCGTTGGCGGACGACTTGTCTGCTGGTAGGATATTCAGTTGAGAATACTCATCCAGCCGCGAAGTGGAGAGGTTAATATCCACCACTGTTCACCAACCCAACACAATTAAAACTAACAATAGTACAGGGTAATGAAAACATGGCAGGATATCAAGGCGGAATGACGCCTGGTTTCATTTCAATTTTTAAATAAACTATCAATCTCGTTTCCAGAGCCCACGTTATCCATACGTGGGCTCTGGGAACAAGATTGTTTTGTAGCTAGGCCTAGAGAAACTATAGGAGCGTCAACCTATTGCTTATGAAAAAAATAAAAAAAATAAGAATCTTCCATCTAAATTGGTTTTCCGTTTTCTTTTTTCAGAGGCTGATCAACATGCACATTTATGACAACCAGTTGTACGCAAAAGTCGAGGATCTGAATGTATAAGCTAACTTTTGAATGAAAGTAACCTCATCAATTCTAGCCTCGGGGTAAACGTGTAGTTTTTCTACAGTATACAGTGTATTATAGTAATCCTGATGGTAGTTTCAAAGAACATGTATGCTTTTTATTATTTTTCTTTAGCCGTGAAGTATTGTAAATATGTTTTAGATGCCATGTTGGAAGGCAAATCCATGCCATCGAAATTTTCAAAGAAGGTGAAACGAAATGCTTGCGACATTTCCCAAGAACAGTGGATGAAATTTGATTGGATTATGCGAAATTTTTGCTCAATGCTTTTCAAGGAATTGAGATGAGCATCCATAAAATGATAGTTTTCTGACATACAAATTCAACATATGCTATATATTAGGAATTCAAAGAGTGCAAAAGTAATGTAGAAGAGTTTTGCCCATTCTCGCAAAATTTTGCCAAATATTTTTATTTCACAAAATTAAGTGGAATTTTTCGCAGATATTCCAAAAATTTTTAGCACATGATTTGCTCACGCTTTTTTGTTGTTATTTGAATAGAGAAGAAAGGCCTTACGTAGCTTTTCAATATACACAACTTCCATTAGCAGGTCCTTGCAATGTTCGTGGACCTTAAATTGTAGCAAGAACAATGAAGATAATACGTAGGTACCATTTCTAATAGAAGCAGTATTTTTATATTTTACTGCTTACGACTCTTTTAATTGCTAGTTTTTACCAGAATAGTTCAGCTCAAAGATTGAGATACGTCAAGTCGCTGTTACCTCTTTGCGACAATATTTTGCTTCTTTAATCGGGTTTTTTGTGGTTAGCCTGTGTTATTATTATTTACAATGCCTTAAGGTCGAAACTTCAATAAATAAGGCAGCTCTTTTCACTTTCACCAAGATAATGGTGCATTTAAAAATTACTGGTTACTAGTTGTTAACCTCCCCCCCTACCTCTGTGAGGGAAGCTAAATAAGGCTTCATACAAGAAGAATCCTCCCCGAGGATTGCCTTTTTTATGAATATGGTACCCTTCAACAGCCTAGTACCCTGGCGTTCTCTTCCCACTCACTCGACTTGGCGCGAAATGTGGCGTCATCGATTCATTCGGTGACGTCATAACATTTCGAGCGAAGTCGAGTGAGCGGAGGGAGAACACCTGAGTACTAGGCTGTCTCTTCCATATATCAGAGCAAAACGTGCATCTCTGTCATTCGTATAAAACATAAACCAAACGAGCAGATCATCCCACGATTTATAAGGAGATCATTCCACGGTTTATCCACAAACATTAAGGCGCTGGAAGGCTCCAAGGTTTGATAAATGTTCGACTGTAAATTTTGCCAAAAGTTCTCAGCTCTTTTACACACTTCGTTCCCGCACTTGTACCACTTCAGCCTGTTTCATCTCGGCAATGTTCCCATAGGACGCAGCTGAGCCAGACTTTATCTTGAACTAATATTTTTAAAGGCAATAAACTTGCGTCCTGACCCGTTAAAAATTAGCAGCGTCCAATACATTTTTGGCCACTAATATTAATACTCCCTTTTTAGATCTTTTTAGAGCGGTGTTTGATCGTCTGTTAATACTAGACGGGTGACTGTCTTTTTATGCAGATTTACTTTTAATAAACCTGGATTTCAGTCAAAACATAATTCTACATTCCATAACGGGTGCAAGGGCGAACTCACCACGGGATGATCTAATCGTGCCTCCTTAACACATGGTTGGTTCACAAGCAACAGCGGATAGTAGAGTGACCTACTTACCTAAATGTCTAACGTCTGAATAATGGTAGGGTGCGCGCTGGACTGTTACGAGGGTAAAGAAAAGTGAACGTCTGCGCTACCCTCTAAGGTACGAGTTGTCAAACATAAAAGCGAATCAGCTCTTGCTGAAAAAAAAAAAAACCTAAAACTTTTTTCGGCCAGAAACAGACCTAAAATCGTGATTAAGCTCCGCTTATGTGGTATGTGAACATGAGTATGGGCAAAGTGGTAACAAGAAGCTGAGATTTGGTTTTTGTCTAACCTATTCAAGCCAGCCACATGGTATAACGTAAGGCTACTAAGAGGGATAAAAGACCATAGAGAAATACCACCCGCGATACGAATGTATTCCCGAAGTATGGGGTTGTTTGTATGGACGAAGCCATTGAAATCCATTCCTCAAGCTTTCATTGCGAAGTGCAGCTGACAGTTACAATTGGTTGGGACTACCGGGCAACGTTCGATGAAAATTTGTTGCTAACACAACTCGTGCAATTCTTACGCTGCCTAAACTGCAACTGATCAGGTGTTCTATATTGTGCCATACAAAGCTGCAGGCGTCCCCTCTACGTTTTCCTCCCGTAAACCCTGCGCGCGTCCCCGACATTGCATCCTTTAATTTCTCAAACGCCCTCTAAGCAATTAGTCAACCATCCTGCATTATAGCCTCTCTGTTTTCTTCCCGTCTTTTGCTTGCAATTGCATTGGGGGCCAGCAGTGCATTGCCCTGCCTTTGTGAATGCATAATTTCAGCGTAATCAATCGTGACGTATGAAGTGAGTTTTTTGATTGGTGGTAGTGGATGCTGAGATGTGGTTACTGTAGGCATATCTGGTCAACATAAAGCACCACAGCTGGCTTACATTTCTGTGACAAGAAATGTAAAAAAATATTTTGATCTGCTCAGTTCACATATTTCTAGTTTCTTATGTAAATAAAGTACGCGGTCGTTGATTAATCTTGATGTCTCAATGATCTTTTGCAGTTATTGCCACATAATGTGATCACTCGGCATTCCTTTATGGATTAAGGACCGTTTGGAACGTCCAACGTTTTTCAGAGGGTAGCAAAAGGTTTATGGGCGAGGCTTGAAAAGGGCAAAAATGGTGCGTGACGCTTGAAAGTATGTAAAAGAATAGAATAGAATAGAATAAAGTTTATTGAGTTCCCCAAAGGGATCTTCATACTCAATTTACAAGATTTTAAAATAGAAAAATGTTAATAATTTACATGGTAAAAAATTAAAATAAAAAAAATACAATAAAACCTTACTATAACTACAATTCAATATAAAGTACCAAAGAACGCAATTCGTAAAATTAGGAATATATATGAGACGTGAATTGCATTTTGGTACATTATACGTGGCGCATGAAACGTTCGAGGTTCAAAACAGGCCTACAACTTTCACCTTGTCGTTATGAAGGCCATGTGGTCGTAGTGGCTACTGACGTGAACGTTCTTCAGTTCTGTACATTGACATGGTCAGTGTTGTACGGTTTATAACGCGTACAACCGTATTACACTTGAACCTTTTCGCTGTTTTGGGACCTTTTGGGGTTGTTTTAGTGCAAGGGGCCAGTCGATAACGGTTAAGTTGGCCCGGAAGCATTAATCAGCTAGAAGTATTTCTTCTCCCCTTGGATGAAATGCTAGTCTGTTTACGAGGCTAGCCCCGAAATTAGATTAGGTTTCCCCAAAGATTCACTAGTTTCACACTAGATTCAATAGATTCACTAGTTTCACACTAGATTCACAAGTTTGTTTCCTAAGGAAGCAACACGACACGATGCACTAGCCATGCGTGTTACATTGACCAGTGTAACTTATAGTGTATGATTTAATGAATGCATCTCTCGAGTGCAAAGAACGTCATGAATTCAAATCGTGAAAATATTGCCCAGTTCACAGAGTTATGGATCCATAATTTTATCACAAGCTGAACTTCATTCGACGGATTCATGTGGGTGACACCATAAAAACGTTCTGCCAAAAGGAACACCTATGACGTACCCATGAGCATAAGACTATAACAGGCAAAATTTGTGAAGCAGATATTAGGAATATGTTGCCCGGCTCATAATTGCGACCTTTTATGTGCTTAAACAATAGAAACTAGGGCAGCCAGCCAGAATGCTTATGCCTCATCCAAACCAGTTGAAAATTCCTTTCAAACAAGTTATACCAACCACGACCGCCATAGATTAAAAAAAGAACATGTCATCATTGATAATCCAGTCAAACCGGTTAACAAATCGGTCAAACGTGTTGGTAAGTAAAAAATAGAACATGCCATCATCTCACTTTAATGAGATTCCTCTGCCTTTTATTCACTTAACGTATTCCACTGCAAGTTAATGAGATTCCACCGCAAAAATGCGGAAACTACGGTCCCTACTATACCACTGAAGGTAACCAGTCTCATTCTGAAAATTACATTAAAACTGTGTAGCGCATGTAAATAGAAATATTCTTGATGCAAATTTAAATAGGTATCTCTGCGCCTGGACTAGAAAATGGGGAAAAAACCTCAGACGTTTAGAGACTGCTGTCTCTTCTTCAGTGAGAAATAATGCCGTTAAGCAGTAACGCGCGTCGGTTAATGTATAAGGAAATGCGCTAAAAAGTAACTAAAAAAATGTGCTAAAAAGTAACCATGCAAAGAGAAATGCAAAGTCAATGTTCATTCCACTTGGTTGTGAAGTCTTGTGACGGAAGGTTAATCTTGCTTCCATGCTGCGTCGCACCATCGTTGTCATGAAACCCGCACAGATTACGGACACTAGCATATCGCTCACACTGTGTCCTGGGGACGAGAAATATTTGCCAACAGGGAGGTTTGTTTTCGCGCCAACTGATCGTATGTGCTCGCAGAATCTGTCGCCGAGGCGTCTCCCAGTTTCCCCGATGTAGAGCTTAGAACATTTGCGGCACGAAATGACGTAAATCAAATTACTGGTCGTGCAAGTGAATTTGCCCTCGAATCTCAGTGACCGCCCGGGGTGTCGAGGGTCTGCGAAGGGTTGGTATGGGCGCAGGTTACGCAGCGGGGACGGCCACAAGGGAAAGTCCCTGATTCTCCATCGGTAGGTCCTGTCGTTTGAAGGCTGCTCTTTACCAAAATGTCACGTAAATTATTGTTGCGGCGATATGCGCACAAGATACGGACGGGTTAAAAAATATCCTTGGTGTCAGGATCGCATTTGAGGAGAGCGAAGTTTCTGGTCATAATTTCCCTTACTTGCGTGTTTTGGGGATGGTAAGTCAGGACAAGAGGGACAGATTTTTCTTCTGTGGGGGTGCGGTGTTTGAGTTGATCGTTGATTTAACTTTCTTATTGTGGTCCATGGTATGATCACGATCTGGCCTTTTGATAAAAGGCTGAGTCTGACAATTGTCTTTCAGCTTCCTGGATGTAAAGGTCACATGCCCATACTTCAACAGCACCGCCTTTGTCGGCTGGTTTGACTACAACGTCGTTGCGTTGTCGTAGAGAGAAAAGGGCTTCTTTTTCTTGTGGGGATAGGTTTGTTTTAGTGACCCGTTGTTTGAAGTCGAGCATTTTGATTTCGCCGCGGCATTTGGAGATGCAATAGTCTAAAGCTGCAAATTTTCCAGGAAGTGGTGTCCAGTTGGAATGTGAAGGAAGGTTTTAGGGTCTTTTCCCCATTTCTAATTCAAGCGCAGAGACACTAATTTAAATTTACATAAGAAATATCTCAACCAGTCTCATTACTATCGTAAAGCTTTTTTAATTGGAATTCAAGGAAGTTTTAATAACAATATTATTAGCAACATGGAGTTACTCGGAAGGATAATTAAGACATTCCTGCTAGCAGCCATTATTAACAGTGCATCTGTAGGCTCCTTCATCTTGTTTACCAGTCAAGGGAAAGGTGACAACAAGGTTATCAGGAACTTTTGTCCAGGTGATGTTTGATGCTGGGTAACCATAAGCTGTACATTTGAGTGATACTATATCACCTTTATTCAGTGTCCTGTCCGGTTGAAGTTGAAAGTGAAAACAACAAAATTTTGAGTTTTGTCGAAGAAAGCTTATGGTATTGTATTGTTCGTGGACGGCAGAATTTTCAAAATGGCCGCTGCTCTGTTTTGTTTGTGGGTGTAAACAACATGAAGTAAAGGGTTGAAGACAAGGCAAAGATAATGTAAACCTTTCATGCATGTCTATATTTGCGTCTAAATTTTTTCGGCGCAACCGGCGTCCAGACTTTGAAGGCAAAAAAATAGATCAAGGTTGCTGTTAGAGGAAGACCAGCTAAGTACGAGATAAGCTATTTGCACCTTACAAAAAAAACAACAACAAACAAACAGACAGACAAACAAAGAAACAAACAAACAAAAAACGCTCCATCAGCCGCATAAGAATTGGAGATAGCAGACAATGTGGGCACGTTGAACCAGAGAGGAAACCACTGAGTCTGGATCCAGAAATTACCAGTACCAAATACTTTTGAATAGTCTTTCGTTCTTGTTTTAGAATTAAGGAACACGAAATCCCGTTTTCTCCGGAAATTAGTCTTTCCATTTCGGCTTCCAACCGAAATTTCCGCAACCTGTCGTGAAAGAACTTTCGTTTGGGCCATCAAAAGTTTTTGTAACATAGAGGGTCGTGTTAACGATGTGGCCCTACGGGATTTACTGTATTGAACCACAATTAATGGAGTTGCCGAAAACAATGTACATAACACTCTTGTTGGACAAAATTATGTTCCAATCGTCACCGGCTTTCAATTAGGAAGATGGGTGTGGTGAACTTGTCAATTTGTCTTACTCCACGTTTTTGTAGATTACAGAATATATTAAGCAACCCCTACGATGAGGTAACGAAACTGTCAAAACAGAAAACGTTAGGTTTCTAGTTTACTTCTTGATTAATCCAAATCACTTTATTTGTAAAATGTGCCTAAGCTATCCCGGAAATGAATTCGTACACACCACGAAACTAGAGATGTTACAGAAAGAAATGTTACCATCGCGTGTTCACGTACTTATTGCACTCGACGAAGGAGACGCTGTCTAAATCCGTTTGTTGTCCAGTTTTTTTGGGCTATGTATCTATGTATGTTCATCAATTTGGCCCCCCCCCGAAGATTTTTGCAGGGGTATAACCTCGGCCGGGAACTGGTGCATACTTTGACTCGCTTTCATGGAACCAAATGACCTCGCTTTCACATCCAAAGGCGTCTTTGTTGCGAAGAAGCTTGTTTCGGACGAGGGAAGTTCCAGGCTCGAAAAAGCAACCTTTCGCCCAAAGAGTGATTGTAAATCCTTGATCGAAGTCTTAGAAAAGTATGCACGACTCCTTGGTACATATGTCAACCTGCAGTTCGCCGTTCATTTGGCATTCTAACCTTCTCGCCTTCTATGAAGAACTGCTTGGCATACAACATTCAAATTTATATGTCCGTGAAAGAAACACGCTATTTAAATTTACTTGATACTTAAATCATTTCTCTCTCGAACAATGCCTTGGCAAGTCACTCTCGAAGTTTTGTGTATTGTCCATGCTGCCACTTTTAAATTTAGAAATCGCGTTGTCTGCTTATTTCGGAAATCGTCGTTTATCAACAAAGCCGCGAACTAAAAGAGGTTGAGAGGACCATTGCGCCAATATTACCCCTGCAAACTTATGGTATGCCCTTCTCTGAAAAATCCATTTCGCAGCAACTTACTTGGAATAGCAAGAGAAATTTGTCAGTGAAAAGTTGACTGTCGCCTACGATATTACTGAAATGAGCAAAGGTATAAATGAACTGTATTAATTTTATATTAAATACCAAAGGTACGAACCTGGATGTCTAAGGAATTTAAGGGGAAGGCAAATGTCGTTGTTTGACCAACATCACAGCTAATAATGTTTTCATATTTTCATATGCATCAATATCTCCGCTAGAGAGTTTAAAACTTATTGGCCGAAATTTTTACTTAACGATTTTTCACTTAACCTTCCTTGCAATGACCATAATCCTTCAGTTCGTAGTTTCTCATTGTAATTTAGGGTTATTGTTTTAAAGCCTCACTAGGATTAAACTTTAAATAAGAAGGGAAACGCGAATGTATCCTGGTAGTTGTACTAAGTAAATTACTTCATCGTGGAAACGAACTGTTGCTCCAGATTCCTGAGGGAGCTGGGAAGCGCTAGGAATGAATGTTAACCCCATTCAGACCGTGGCGAGGGTTTTTTAATTGTGACCGAACTTAACTTTTTTTTGCCACATGTTACATGTTGGGATTTGATGCTTGCGTGGCAACCATAGTTTGACTAGGCGTTTATTCAATAACCCTCCAGTCGTATCGTTTTAATTACCAGAATTCCTTTCTTGCTCATGATTACTTTTGAGTCAGTTTTGGAAAAATAGAAAAATTTAAAATGGCAGACAAACGGAGAGGGCGGCTGCCCGGAAATCGTGATGAAAGTGAACTCCGACGATCAAAATTTATCACAATGCTTCTTCAGAAAGACCTAGAAAAATTGACCCGCGTACTATTCCGTAATTGCGGGAAAATATTTGTATGTGACCACGTGAAAATTCGAGAACAGTAATCTGAGAAATTCAAATAGAGACAAAAGAGTTACGCATTGCAAGACAACACAACAGTTAAAAAATTAGTCAGCATTTATTGGGAACTAATTAAAAGCTGGTTACATGCCGATTACACTGCGAAAAAGCATTACAAGAAGCGCTAAAAGACAAGACGAAAACGCATGGTAGAAGACCCTTACATAAAGAAAAAAATCGCCTTGAAGAGCATCTTGTCGAATTAAAAGATAGATATATTTGGATTTGATTTTAAAACCACTCTCGAAACAGTGATTACAAATGGACAGGAAGCTGAAATGTTCTTGAGTCTTCATGCTAAACCATTCTAAAAACAACGATTGAACTGAAAATGTAGAAGAGGCTACAACTTTTATATGACAGACGTGAGCTGACGCATTAAGTCTAACAAGTCACATCCAACGGGGTGCATTAACACGTACAATAACAAGAAGTGAAAAGCCAAACGAACGGATCGAAAAGAAAGCAATAAAAGTTCTTCAGCTCCTAGATTCCCGTCTATCACTGAATCAACAAACTTGCCTGTATCATCATAATCCATCACATCAAAAACGTAGTGTTTTGGTGTACTTTAGATGTACTTCTTCATTGGGTTAAAACTGAAATACCATTCAATATTTTCTTTGTTTGTGACAGTTTCTTAGGATTGCGTCTAAATGTTACTACCACACATTTTCACTCTGTAGGATTACATCATTAGTTCATTATAAGCATAGTGGGTTAAGTATAAATCATTAGTCAATTAAAATTCGTAGCCGGTAAACTATCAATCTCAAAGTACAAATATATGATCGAGGTAACATTGCCATTACTTTTGAGTTGCGTTAGCTTAAAGACAAAAAAGCAATGATGACAGTAGACTAAAAAAACATTTACAAGTACAGTTAATGTCGTGCTAGAAAAAAGATAATGATTATCATGTCATAGTAACCCACAACAGAGATCGTTTGTTTCATAAATGAAACTAACTCTTTGAAAAAAATCCTCTAGGATGAGAAAATAGGCTAGCTACCTCCTCAGGCTGCCTTACGACTGAGTAAGGAGTGAAAATCATAGCATTCAAGTAACGTTTCAAGTAACGTATTTTTGAAGAGGCAAGTTGGTAAAATTTCTTATTGATTGGAAATTAATTGAACCAGTCAGCTTCACTGTTTGGAATTGAGGCCACAAAGGAATATCTAAGTTTATCTACACGCAGGTCAACAGTTTTAACGTCTTTTCTCCGACAGTATTTTAACCGTATACCCCGCTGCATAAAACTTTCGTCACTTACGTTTTATGCAGCCAGTCCCTGGTACCAGAGTTTTTCTCGCCAAACTCGTTAATGGCGAACTTAACTTAAAGCCAATTTGCCAGCATAGGACACAATACAAGGACGCAAGCAAATCCTCTGGCATTCTGGCATTCAGGGAACGGATGCACACACAATGGATAAAAATTACTTAAAGTACAAATTCGATTTAAAAATTAGCCATAACAACAATTAGCTAACAAATACGGAAACTAGTAAAGTGAGCGTGCTTTAAGACCTACCTGACAAGGCAGAGAAGCAAACTGACAAAACAAAACAAACACCAAGCACTGAATACTGGACTTGCTCTGTCGTCTCCATCGAAGCTCAGATAAGTTAATTATTCAATACTCTGGTCACTGGATCGTAAATGCGCAAAAACAATGAGTACATTTACGGCCCCTGGTGGGAGGGTAACAGGACTAGTTTGCTTGCTTAAGTAGCTGATGCTATGCAACCAACTGGTATCGAGTAGTCTCTGTAACAATTTCAGATATTGCTATACTTCAAAACGAAAATGTGTTACTGATTTAGAGTCTGCTTTCCCCGATCCACTTTTGTTTGTCGTTGACTTCAAAAAGTAACAAGAAGTTCCGCAGCTTTCAAGACTAGCCTAGAAATGGCACAGGACACTCAATGTCTTCAGACGAGTAGTTTGTGACAATTGGAGACGTCTCTGCAAAGGAGTGTATGTCTATTGTAGATAGAAGAGTAAAAACGGAGGTGGAAATAGTGTTAAGGATGACACCTAGTACATAAGAAAAACCAGCACTTTCCTGAGGGGATGACAAAGACAAACTGAATTTATGGGTAAGTATATCTTGGAGTTGCTTTTTATTTACTTTTCACTCTCTCATAGCGACGGGCTTCAAGCATAAAGTTAAGCCACGAAATAACAAAATTTTTTTCCTAAGAAATCCGTTTTTTTTTGACACACTGAGCACAGAATTCCTTATTTTGTTTGTTTGTTTGGCTTGTATCAGTAAACAAATGGAGTGGACAGAGTGTTTGGCTGTTCAGGATTATTGTTTTAACCCCAACAACGCCCCCCAACCGCCTCCTCCCTCCCTGGGAAGGGTTCTTTCTTCACTCTGGCCCATTCTCAAAGTCGAGCAAAATTGGACTTGAATTTTGACCTAGCCAAAGACCTGGCAAAAGATTCTAGTCAGAGGCGGAGGTATGGCGATGTCTTTTTGACAAGTTTTCTCAACATCCGGGACTTCAACTAGAATGGTGAGCAGAGAAAAAGTTTATGAAGAGATTTGCCTCGAAAAAGCGTGAGTTTGAGTAGTTCTTCGATTTGTTTTCGTTTCTGTCGCTAGAAGGAAGTTATATGATGGCCTCGATGCTTTCAAAGTGTCGATTTGTGCCGTTTCCGCTGAAGAGTTGACGTAACATTTACGTTACGTGTGACTACATTTTAGCGGGATCCATTTGTTTTGGTTATTTGGAAGAGTGAATAATGTAGGAATTCGACAAAGTCCCGATTGAAAACGCTGTTTTATTTTGCTTAAGGCTTGTCGTCCTTAGAAAGACAAATTTTAACTCAAAAGGGTCGGATTTGGAGTGAGATTTGCTCAACTGCAGCCCACCTTCTCAAGAAATCAGAGGACATGATTAATTTCCTAGTGTGTCAAAAATGTATGACAGTTTCATTTATGTTAGAAATTAAACATGTTTCTTTCCAAACGCTTACTCGATTTAAAATTGTCATAATAAGCCCTAACTTAGGGCTGCCTATTGATCAGCAGAGGCCTTGGATGAACAAAGTTGGAAACTGGCTTCAATTTTGTTTACGGTCATGTTTTTGTAAAATCAGTCAGACTTGATCTATTACGTAACCACACATTAAACAAATGATGAGGCACAAGAAACTATAAACTGAAAAGCAAGTAAAAAACAATGGGTGATAGAAAACGTGAGATCGCTCCAGGATCCCCACCCGGGGCTTCTGAACCACTGCATCATTCCAAGCAATAACAAAATGTCCGTTTCACATTTCGTAATAAGTCCCCATCCCAGAGCCTTTGAATAACAAGTAGGTACAAGCGTAACAAAATCCCCGAAAAGAGCCTCTGAGCGACAAAGCAACCTCAAGTAACGGTTATCATGCAATAAAATATTCAAACTCAAGAAATTTGCATCTTGGTAACATTTTTTTTTATGTGTAGTGTACACGATTCTTCGAATGAAACTCCTGCCTCTTTTTAAGCCCATAAGGCGATAGGGAAAATAATTGTGCACTCCAGTAAAACTCTTTAGAAAGAAAAAGAAACCACACGCAAGCTGGTACAGGACAGAGTGCTAATTACAAACCCAGTACACAATAGGCAATCACCTTTTCCTTGGAAATCCAGTTAGTAAATATAATACGGGTGGGGCCCAAGGCCATTGCAGACGGTTAAATTTTTCAAAAACACCATTGCTGATCGTGCGGAATGACTTAATGCGTTACCAGGGTTAGGAGACAGAATAGCATTTCGATAAAATTAATACATAACTACAGTCGAACCTCTCTAATACGGACACCGAAGGGACAGAGCAAAGTGTCCAGATTAGAGAGGTGTCCGTATAAAAGAGGTCATCACGATGACGTCCCTTTTGATGACTCCACTTACAGTTTTAAGTGTTCAATAGCTAAAACCAGGGTCACACTCGTCTTTAAACTGCATTTCAATTTATTAAAACTAAACCCACCAAATGAAGTGAAAGACCGACATATGTAAAGCGCAGCGTACGAAAACATTCAGCGACAACCTTTGCTTAACAAGAAATTTAAAGATCCCTCTATGGTGTCACACAAAAGGGCAAATCCTTAAAAGACATACTCCTTCGAGCCAAACTGTGAACTGGTTATTGCACGTTGATAGGAGTTGTGTAGGCCTGTCACCCTATTGTTAAAACTATCATCACCTGATCACCGCAGTGTCCGTAATAAAGAGGATAAGTTTATATGAATTTACTCTCTGGGGCCGAGATTTAGTGTCCGTTGTCCGTATTAGAGAGAGTCCGTATTATAGAGGTTTGTTTTTTTAAGAAAATATATGAGAATTTTGTCGGGACATTGGAAACTGTCCGTAATAAAGAGGTGTCTGTATTAGAGAGGTGTCCGTACCGAGAGGTTCGACTGTATATATACATAACATGCATAAGCCAAATCCTAGTACAATTTATGATAAGATGACGTTTAGATGTGATGTGGGTTATAGGTGATGTTGGGATTACTTTAACAAAAATACTGACATCGTTTGTCCAGGCTTTACCGGATGAATTTTTATTTTCTGCGAGCTTTGCTGTATAACAGCGCCCGTTCCAACGTTAATTTTATGCCAGGCTTAGCACCAGCTGCGCAGGGTCATTAGACTCTTTTTCGGGCAGTCCATGAATTTCGAGATTGAACTTTCTAGTATACGGTTAAACGTACTAGGTTGTCATGCCTTTCCAAAAGTTCGATTATCTTTTTGTCGTCATCAGCATTGCACTTCTCCAAATTGGCTATCTTGCTTTTCATGACGCTTATTTGTGTTTCCAAATTCTTGTTTTTCGTTTCGAGCTCTTGAACTCTCGTTTGGGTTAAGGCTAGAATTTCCTTTGAGCTATGTTGTTTTCCATCAATTGGCAAGTATTCTTCTCAATTTTTGATAGCATCTTACACATTATCAAGCACGGAAGACCTTCTTTCTTAGGAATAAAAAGCAAACTATACGGTTTAGTTTAAAATTATTAACAAGCAAATCTGCAAAGCAAAACAAAACCTAGCTAGTAAAGAAAAAGATTCCCATTACCAACCGTTGTCATTCAAGTAGGTTATAATTCACAAATCAAAACTCTTTTATTTAACAATGCATATCCGAACGTCCGTTTGCTAAGATATCAAAGTGATCCCATTTAATGTTGTGACCTGTTGAGGTAATGTAATCTGCAATGGCTGATGTATCACAGCTCTTTGTAAGCGCTTTGAAATCTTCAGTTTTTCTGTCATGTAATGGGCGTTTTGTCTTCCCCATGTAAAAGTCATCATAGTCCCAGCAGCTTGCCTTAAGCATAAAAAAGAATGGTTGAGTCTGTCCTTGTAAGGAAAAAAGACTTTTCAATTCGGTCATATTCAAAATAGAATTGTACAAGACAGTCACACTTTTCGCCACTGTGGTTCGTATAAATAGGACTGGTGCTAACATTTGTTAAACCTGGGGGTGGGGTGGGTCAGAAGGGCCGGTTAAAATGCTCATTGGGCTTTCTTGTTCCTATTGAAGTTGAGATGGCCAAAGAATAAGAGCATTTACGCCTTCTTCCTTCATCGCGGATCTCGCTCGAAAGACTGAAATTTGACCTTCTGTCCTCGTGCATTGGGGGTGAAGTTTCGTCTGTTGATTTGCTGCTTACTTGGTCTCTTTTCTCAATCGGCCCAGCAGGGGCCGTAAATGTACTCATTGTTTTTGCCCATTTACGATCCAGTGACCAGAGTAGTGAATAATTAACTTATCAGAGCTTTGATGGAGACGACAGAGCAAGTCCAGTATTCAGTGCTTGGTGTTTGTTTTATTTTGTCAGTTTGCTTCTCTGCTTTGTCAGGTAGGTCTAAAAGCACGCCCACTTTACCAGTTTCCTTATTTGTTAGCCTGGATTATCAGGCACGTTACGAGTAAGGTATGAACATGGGTAATACGCTAAATCGCAAACGTAAACTATCAACTGTTCAAACTTCCCATGCTAGAAATAGTCCTTAGGACGTTTGCGAGAATCAGGGTCAGATCCTCCGGTTCTTGTATCTTGTATATACGGCCGACCCTTTTGTACTTTTGTTACTTGTTATTAGATAGGAGTGACTCAGGCTAAGGCTACTTAGACCGAATGTAGCATTGCAAGTGATTTTGTTTCGCATGATGGTCTTTGTAGCTTGTTAATTGGTTTTAATTATAACGTACGATACCATCTCATTTCAATCAGAGAACTAAAGTCGTCCCAATATAAACAAATCAAGATGAGGGAAGGAGAAGTAAGGGCATATCTTTAACGTTTACTGGAGGGTATACTCCCGCTTAATCAATTACCTCTGCAATTATTAGTTTGCATATTTTACTTCGATCAGTTTGAATGCAAATTCAACTTTGTCTATATGATCACGAAGACTCAATATCCACGTTGCTGCAGGTAGCACTTAACATGACCGTCTGTCTAAAACTGTCATTTTTGCACTTTAACTCCCTTTTCATTAATCTTATTTTCGATAATGAATAAATAAAATAATGATGAGTTAAGAGCAACTGGCAACGTTTGTTAAGAAGTCTATTTGTATTGATAGGCGTAAAATCAGTTACTAAATTGTTAACAAATTCAATAAAGGTAAAATTCCTTTAGATGTTAAATATACAGCATTAATTAAACCCATGCCAAGGCGCAAACTTTCTCCAAAGAGACTACATAAATGCTAACAACGACAAAGGGATATCTCTCAATAATGTGCCTTACCCAACTCCTTCCGGCAAAAATTTTCCTTAAGCTAATTATGCACCCGAGCGACTAACTTAAAACTGTTTACGTGGCTAAAGAGGGTTTTAATCGCGTCCTGTGATTATGGCTTTGCAAACGTGCAAAATAATTTTAACCGAGTCTGATAACTAAGACCTTGGCTACATGAAGATATATTTTTTCTTAAAATCTTCTAGGAGGCCAGCCAACATTTACTTCACAACCTTCGAGCCCATCGTCTGTATTGGAAGGTGATAACCGTATTCTTCAGTGGAGTTATACGCTTAACGGAAAGTTAATTTTCGTCGCCCGTTTTTCAAATGTTACCGGTAGTAATGAGGTTTCATTTGTGGTCAGGAGGGGAGACGACAACGCAACAGTACAAGCAGGGTTCGAACATTTGTTCAGCGGAGCTATATCAAATACTCAAACCACGGTGACAGTTCTTGCCGTGCCAAGATCATACAGTGGAGACAGATACAAGTTTTCAATATTATTTGGCGATTTTACGAGCATGCCAAATCCAGTCACAGTGGAGATTTCAGTACTGTGTAAGTACACGTTAAGTGCCACTACGGTCGCAGGGTACCATGAGGTCTTTGTTTGTTTGTTTTTTTGTTTCTGTTTGGATTGATCTAGTAGTCACCGATTCTTATATTTTGTGGCACGCATTACGCAATGAAATGTTTCTGTTGTTTAGTACTAAATGTTTTCCAGTGCTTTGCACATGTTCGTTTTGTATATGAGCTAACCTTGTGAGCTGTTTTTGTGCATGAGCTAACCTTGGACGAACAAGCAAGAAGTTTATTCAAAGCGAGGTAACCATTGCCAACAAAGTGTTTGTGACGTAGGAATTCATCCTAAAAGACAGACTTTGTGGCTTTTGGATCATAATTGACCCCTGTGTTCTGAAAGACGAGTTGCGACTTTGCTCTCCAATAAATTGACAATTTGTAGTTTGAAACGACGGTTGAGTTATCCCATATAATATAGAAATTAAAATTCCGAGAGAACAAAAGACAACACATGTATCTGATGACCTCCATGAACAAACTTCATTTGGCATAGACATTAATGCTCTAGGCTGTCAGCAACAAGGTTGCATGGCTAGTAAAACAAGACTAGGTAGGTTTTAATACTATTTGCATATTTAGGAAGTGGCAATACAATACAACCTGGATACTATCTTGGCGAGTGGTGGGGAGGGGTATACAAAAAGACACACCCTTTTTTTGGTTCAGTGGGTCTTTTCTGAGGACGATTGTTTTGGATGGTTCGACTACAACTCTGCACGCGTAATTTCCAGCGTCGTTAAAATGATCTCATAAATTAATGCCGAGCCAACAAGAAAAGAGATCGAGTTTCATGTCTAATATCAACGTTATCGCAACAATTTCGATAGTCGGATACTCCAAGTATATTCCCACGTTTATTGATTTCTGACAATGTTATATCTTCTATACAGATCCACCAGATATCATTCACATTTCTGATAACCGGACAGTCAAGCAGCCGAATAGGATGACTCTCAATTGTACAGCTGATGGTAATCCAGCACCAAACATTATCTGGACAAGACTTTCTGATAACAGTGTTGTCACCTTTCCTTTCACCATCACTGGTAAACATGATGAAGGCGGCTACAGATGTACTGCTGATAATGGCATTGGAAGCCCGGCAAGTGCTGTTGCCCATATCACTGTACTCTGTAAGTCTTAGAAGGTCACAAATTGAGCCACAACTTCATAACTTAACATGTTTTCATTCTCTTTAAACAGCTGTTTCAATCTGTGGAATAATTCAACGTTTGTTCTATTGACAAATGTCGTCACCCGAACTTTTTTTTAACTCCTTCATTGTAGATAGATATAGAAGCTTAATTCTTATACCTTTCATGAAAATCCAAGTAAATGACGCTACAAACTTTTTCATTTCATTTAAAATTAACAAAACTGAAATTCTCTATATTGCAACGAGTTCCATTATTGCAAAACTAAGTGTTGAGAGCACATATAATGCTTCGCTGTATGGTCAGAAAAACTTACGTTTCAAGCATTTAGACGCTTTTTCTGCTACCTAGTTAGCCGATGAATTTTTCTGCTACCTAATTAGCCAATGAATTTTACGAAAACATGTCATTTCGCCCTGTGTTGATAGTATGACCAACACTACAGATGTACATACAAACCTAATATCTATATAGATAGGCTAGTTTAACCGCGGAGCTGCCATGAACAAGCTGGCTACTGACAATTTTGTAGACCGAGAAGAGGTAGGTTTTCTTTGAAGACTTTACAGACTATTAGCCAGTTTATTAGGTGCCGGTTTTCAGTTTTCTTCCATGAAGTTGCCTCGCAATTTGTTCACTCTTTTGACTCTTTCTAATCTCTGAAGAACAACTTACAAAAGGAAAGGATTTTCACCAGACGTAAGCCTCAGATACGTTTCCTTTCCCTCTAAAAGACAATGCCACACCTGGTAAAATAGAAGTGAAAAATAGAAGTGATTAATTTATTTTACTGCAAAAGATCGGAAATACTGCTCGTGTCTGACTGAAATCAAACTGTCGGTTTTGCGTTAGATAAGACTGTTTAAATCTAAAATAGCTAGTTTGCCTCAACTTCAGTTGTCCTCTATACAGTTTTTTTTATCACTTTCATTTTAAAAGCATTCTTAAAGAGAGAGGAAGTTCCTGCAATCATAAAACTTATTTTTCTACTCGTGAATTGTCCTGCGTTTTTATCCTGATCGCGCTAAACACTCCACAAATCCACAAATTGGAGGGCATTTGTGGATTGAACAGGTGAAATTCTTCTCAACTTATCGGCCCCTAAAATACAGTACATTTCAATAGTGCAGTTATTCGCCAATAGATGAAAACAACAAGGAAAACATAAAGGCAAAAACACAATGCGGACCGCTGAGGAAACGGTGAAGTTGACTTGTTTTTTCTTTAAGAAAAGAAGACGTCAGGATAGCTTTCACCGGCAGCTGTTCTTGCAGCATTCTTTGGAAGGCTAATTAAGTTCAATAAGAGTACTCCCATTAAACCCATTTAAGTTGCTCTCGGTAGGGACTGGACAGACTTTTCAATGTAAATATGCATTTCTCACCGATTCGCATGTATCCAGCTGGCTGCTAAGTTCTGTCAACCATCAAACAACTTTGCTAAAATAAATAACATTGCCCCGGCATCAGGCAGTTTACTGGCAAAAATTATCCGAAAAAGATTATCGAAAGCTTCCAAGCACACGTAAATTATCGAGGGAAAATGGCACAAGTTTTTCGCCCGCGAAGTATTATTCGGCAAAGAGTTTAACTCACGATCAACTGCTGTCCAATATTATTTTGTTCCAAAGGTTTAGCGGTAAAACAAGGACATCTTGTGCTGTTTTTATAAGCAGTGTTTTTCTACAGGTAAAGAAAAATAAATCGTAGGTCCTCGATGCTGAAATCCCCTTGGCGACGGTGTCTGTTAGCTGTAATGTGTACAGAGCTATAAACAACAAAACTACAATATTGGTGACCGAGCGATTTTTCGGTTGGTCAACAAATAAATCATCATCGAAACAGCCCAGTCCGCAGGGGTACCGAGGAACAACGAAATGGCTTGAAAAACAACACAAACTCAGTCTAGAGTAGTTAGTATTATTAACTTTCGAATAAAACACACCAGTTGCGAAATAAACATTGCCAAATGTACACTAATAAAAAAATGCAATAGAAGATTTGGGTTCTTTTATCCTTCCAAATGGCTTATTGGAGAAATTCCTTCAATTAATATTAATTTTTCTACCACAGAAAAGAGACAACCGTTCATAAACGAACAAAAATATTTAGAAAAGCATTTGTTTGCCTGGGAAAGTAAAATCCATTCAGTTGCGGCCTCGAGAAAGAATTCATACTTGGAAGCAATTCCATTCGATCGCAAGAATTTAATTCACTTGAACATCTGAAGAAATTTTTTTTCGACATAGGAATTCTCTCAATTAAACAATTCTTATAATGTAAAAGCACAATCAAATACGTCATTTTATACTCTACCGTGGAAGTGGAAGAAGTACTTGAGAATTTAACCGAAAGTTTGATGCTTGTGGGGTCTTTCTAGATGGAGTCGCTTTCCAGATCTCCTCTGAAAAAATAGGTCTGTCGGCGAGTTAGAGTTTTGTACCTTCTACTGAAGGTCTCCAATATTTCTTCTATACGCGCTGTCGAGTATTCTTCAGGTCTTTTCCTTTTCATGTAGAGCTTTTGAAAGAAATACCTTCATTTCAAGGACACACACACAAAATCCAGCGTACGAAAAGCCAGTGGTCATATTGTTGACTTGAGATCAAACTTCTTCCGTGATAACAAGCCATCCGAATTTTGCTTCTTGTTAGTGTCCAGTGCATGGATATTGCTCTTTACCCCGTTATAACATCAGTCTTACCTTAACGGAGGTCCAGGAAAGTACGTCCTGTGTACTTAAAGATAACACATTTTCATTCTTTTTATGTTTTCCCCAAAAACAGATCAACCAAACATCACCGACATTTCTAGTAATCGAACAGCGAATCAAAGTGATGTGGTGTCGCTCACCTGTACAGCAGATGGTAACCCAACACCAAACATCACCTGGACAAGACTCTACGATAACAAAGTTGTCACCTTACCTTTGACCATCAATGGTAAACAAGATGACGGATACTACACATGTACTGCTGATAATGGTATTGGTGATTCAGCCAGCAGGGATGTCTTTATCGCTGTTCAAAGTAAGTCGCAATTGTCGTTTTTAAGGTATGAGAGGGCCTTTAGTTAAGGTCAAATATATATCTGAGGCTGGAACTAACTCGTACGAGGTGGGGTGCTGGCTAGCACGGTGGACGTTCGATTAGACTTTCAATCGGAGGGTCGGGTGATCGGTGGTTCAAGACTCCCATTGGTAAAACACATCTCGAGGTACAAAAGTAAGAGACGGTTATCAGACGATAAACTGAACTTGAAATTTATACCCCTCGCCCGATTTCATTGATGGTGACAAAAAACAAACAAACAAAAGGGTGGGTTTTCTCTACAGAATAATTGGGTACGGACACATAATCTCTCGTAAATGTATCACATAACTAGTCTCCGTGGGTTCCTAGACTACGAGAAGCTTCTCTCTCCGTCCAGGGATTGTCGAACGAAAAAACGTCATGTTTGACTATCCCTGAGAGGAGGAGATACTACTTGTAGTCCATGGGTTCCTGCTGGTTGGAGTAATAACTCGTGTCGTTTATCAGTGATTTCACACTAAGCAATATTTACTATTTTTATGGAAATAAATTTTGAATAGACTGATCACATTAGGCACATTTCGCTGATTTTACCTTGCTAATCAGGATGCCTTGTGTCTGGACTACTTTCTCCAGCGAAAACGAAACGTACATCCAAGATCTGGCGAGCAAATGGTAAAGCAGCTCTAATTAATTCTGCGATTTTGGTAAATTGTGAGGCTTGATAGATTCTCGGCTGTGATTCTCTAAAGTGCGACCTTTATGAGTATTGTGTTGTAATGTATAAAAGGGTCGATAGGCTTCGTCGATCCAATATTTGAACATCTGAACCACGCGATCTAGACTGTGTGACGGTTATTTACGTCACCTTGAAGCACGACGTGATTTATTTTTCTGGCCTTTTTCTCGGCAAAAGATCTAGAATAACGCTTTGCTAAGAAATACCAGATTTTCATAAAAAGTTAATATTTGCCTTCGAAACTTTGCATTTTGGTTAACTTATACCTGGCCAATGCCCTAGGCTAGCTGATATTCTAGGGGTTCTCTGCTAATTGTAAGAGACTGAAAATGACTTCGCCTATTCTGACAGTGACAGGTACTCATTAAATAAGTTGGGTTATCGAAAATGATACATGAATCCACAGTGCACACACAGATGACAGCGAATATACTTATAAACTGTTTTCAGTTTGTTGAATAGCAGTTGCTCATTTATCGAACTGAACTTAACACCAAAACTAACTTAATCTTTCTAATGTTGTAGACTATCGGCCTAAAAATGCAAATTTAGCCACACCAAATTTGGCTGATCAAACTGTCGTTGTGAATGCAAGCTTCAACCTCACATGCAGTGCACAGGCCAATCCACCTGCGAAGTATCGATTCTACAGAGAGCAACAAAGTTTGTTTAATACCACTTTTGGTAGTAACTTGGTAGTGTACAAAACCTCAGTCAATAAGAGAGTGAAAGAGATGATTTTCAGATGTATTCCTTTCAATGATTATGGTGATGGACCTACTCAAACAATCGCTGTATTAGTGCACTGTAAGTATACGTTTGTATATATTTATTAAGTTATATTTTCTTACATGTACCTTTTTTACATATGTGGATGTTGTTGTTTTTTTATCTGTTTTTTTCTCTCTATTCAACACCTTTTTAATATCAACTTTGCAGTAAACTGATGTTCCAACATCAATTTATTCCCCTCTTTAATAGTCTCTTTTCTTTCAATACTCCAGTGTATGTAAAGGTAATGGTATGGAATTTTTTCGAAATCTTTATTATATTACATGAATGTAGGTTACCTTAATCGCATATAAATATACCATATTTGATTATTGTTAAAAGACTGTATACTGGAAAGTTTCCATCAGGACTGGTCAGACTTAATGCACTTCTCAATAACAGTTAAACTCTGAACTGCAAAACCCAACTTATGAGAGACGAATGAGTTTCTACTGCCGTCAATCATGATTACATGGACAACCAAGAAATCCTAAAAATAAAAAACCGACAATGTGGATGAAAATGCATCATTGACCATATAATTATGTGTCTTGCGTAGCAAGCGTCACCCCGCCCTTTGATTACACGTTTGATTATACTTTGATGACGCGTTATGTTGTTACCTGGCAATAGAGACGCGCCCTTTGAAAGATATAAGCGCACACGAAGAAGTTGTCATTTGTGTATCCCAGCGAAGGGCTTTAAATTACCTTCTGAATTCCTTCAGAATGAATCTTAATTGCGTGATTCTGCAGGGTTACATGTCATGTTCAAATGATTTCCACCGACTCCAGACAAATGATTGTCGTAAATGTTGTTAACCGGAAGAGCTGTCAAGAATTCTCAGTGTTTTGTCTACTTGTTCCTTGTTCCAGCACCCGGTCAAAAACTGGCTTAAAGACAACTTTCAGTTGATGTTAAAAAGGGGAATGAATGTAATTGTTTTGGTGTGTGTTTTTTTTGGTAACATAATGATGATAACTTTGTCCACTTTAGACAAGGAACGACAAGATTTTTATGCAGAGCAAAATAATAAGATAAAAATCATAAAATGAAAGATCTGTAAAACATTATGAATTTACAGCTTTTGAACGATTTGCTCGCATGGGCTGGTCATATAAATAAGTAGGTTGCATCATTTCTCTTTTCAAGAGACTGCTTTGGCATTTGTGCAAATTTTGTTAGAGTTTCAACAGAGCAAACTAAGTTGCTCTGCTTGCGCTTAATTATTCTCCTTTAAACGCGGAGTCAAAGTTTTCATCACATTGGGCTTTTGAGAGTGAATATACATGAAACAATCGTATATCTGTGAATTGCGGATGACTGGAATAAGAAGTGATGATGAACCTCGCAGGTAATCAAAGGAATCAGTTTGAGCAGTTGATAAAAGCAGTTTATATTGGGCTTTTGGCCTCCAGTTTTTCAAGGGTATTGTCTTTTAATAGTCTATTCAATCTGCAATGGTTTACGTAAGGCTGTGATTGCTTCACATACTTTGCTTATACATTTTTAAAGGTAAACGTCGGCTTTTGTAGTAGAGGGGGAAATGAAAATAATAGAGCAAATAATCTAATCTGCAGATTAACACCTACCTGCGTTTCAATCTATACTACCTTAAAAGCATTTACAATTATAGTAAATGGTAACCTTGTCTTCTTGTTTATCAAGGTACGTTTCTACAAAAAAAGTTTGTGCACCTTTGCTATCCGCGGCTCACGACATTATGCTTGCGCAACCTTATAACTCACTGCTGCAAATCTTGGTTACAAACTTAACTAGAACGCCTTGTAGTTTCGTTTCGTGTTCGAATGACCAAATTAAAATTCTTCAGTTACAAAGTAACATAACTGCTGTTACTTACTTACTTTTAAATTTCATCTGTTGCATTGTTATCAATTGTTATTCTTTTGTTACATTTTAAGACTGGAAGAGGAATTTGTTTGAACATCATTGTTATTTTTCTGCAGACAACCCTGCTACTCTCATTTTGGTAACTAACACAACTGAGAATAAAGACTGTTCCGATTTACTGGTGGTGCATTTCACTTGCGTGGCATCTGAAGCCAACCCAGCAGTAACAAACTATCAGCTTTACGGGAGCGGAGGCCTGTTTAGTGAAAGCAACAGTGGAACATGGAATAAGGAAATACAACAAGAAGGAAGACAAGTGTATTGTTGCTTGGCAGAGCACCCCCTGGGAAATGTAACAAGTGCAAACAATGTTACGCTCACTTTAAATGGCAAGTTTTGATAAACGGTGATAGAACAATGTGCACCTTTTGTTTCAACAGCTAGTTAGCCCTAACTGTCTGCAAGACAACGATGATATGAAGACTGTGATGTAATCTCTTGGAATAAATGTATATGGTATAAAAAGTGATGCCAGTTTCCTAGACGTATTTTTATTAGATTTTTTTGAACTGCAATAGGATAATAACCTACGGAGACCACTGGAGTTTTAATGACTCGCGTACTTGCAGTGGCGATCTTGACTTCCAACTTTTGTATGAACTTCAGGCATCCGTTTATAATCTGTAAAATACTCAATTAACGATTTTTCCTGCCCTTTCGACTACTGTGTGCATAAAAATGGCACCCCTTTCGGTCAGAGCCTCCCTCTTCAGGGTGGTGAAAGCAAGTTAAGTAAACTGGACTACGTTTTTCGTTCATCTGTACTGCAGGTGGAATTCATGACCTTCAGCATACCGGCCAAATAACCTAAAGAGCGTTTTTATAATTTGTTACGAGTGTCTTTATCGAAAGTATTAAGAGAAAAAATAACAAGAAAAGTTTGCTTTTTTTTCTATTGCCCATTAACGTTTCCTAACAGCCATTAGCTATAGAGTTGCCTTACCCTAGCAACTGACTTATTGATACCGATCGCTACAAATGAAGTAAAAATTTTCTTGGCGTTTTTTTCAGTCCCAGTACAAATATCTGCGCACCTGGTAAGAGGTAACCTGACTCTCAAGGAAGGTGCCGATCTGTCTTTGTACTGTAATGCAACTGGGTTTCCTAATCCATCTGTTTCATGGACAAAAGGTGGTGTTGACGTGCCTATTGAGAGGAACTTATGGTTAAACTTCACTAACATCAACAGAGACAAAGCTGGAGATTATGTTTGTAACGGAAACAACACTTGCGGAAAGAAGTCGTCTCCAATGATAAGCATTGATGTGCAGTGTAAGAACTTTGCTTTTAACCCTTTCTCTAAATTATTCTATCACCAAAATGTACAATGTACGGTACTAGCGTCATTGGCAAAATCGGAAACAACTTACATCATTTATCATTGTCTCTGGCTACGATTGTCGTGTGATTTTCAAAGACGGAATCTATACAGTTGTTGATTGTTGTGATGCTCACTGCATTTCATTAGTTTGTTAAAGTAAGCGAAACGTGTTAGTATACCATTTCATCAATTATTGTCTTCGAAGCTGAATCTTAATTTTAAAACTATTCTTTTCCGAGGAAAAAAAAAACAAGATAAGGAGTTCTCACTTGTTCAATTTATTGTTGTATAAGTAGTCTGCGTCGATTATTAATTAATTTAAGTGCAAACGAAACTGAAAGGGAAATGCACTAGAGGCGACATTACTAAAACAAAAAAAAAAATAAACAAAAAAAAACCCAGCAACAACAGCTAGAAAAATTTGCTGATATACCATTCATGAATTCCTTTATTTTTGTTTTGTCAAGATAAACCTGGAAATGTTACACTAGCTGTAAACATTTCAAGCAATAAAGTCTGCGCAGGAATCGTGGTGAAGTTCACCTGCACAGCTGCTGCCAACCCTCTAATACACACTTATAGGCTGTATAAAAATGGTGTCATGATTGTGAATATGGATGGATCAGGAGTATGGATAAGAACATTGAACACGGATGGCCGGTTTAACTACAGATGCGAGGCTAGCAATTCTGTAGGGACTGATACAAGCCGTAATACTACTTTGAGGGTTGGAGGTGAGATTGCTTAGATAATTATTCTTTAATGCTTTAGGATTTTTATAGCTAGAGATAATCTTGTTAAACGTCATGAGTGTCCTATGGTAGTATGTTTCTTTTAAATGTGACCCTTGTTTAAGTCCATCAAACTGGTTTCACCTTGTTTTCTGTTCTTCTGAATGTCTGGCACCACTTTATTTCACCTATTGGTGGAACAAAGACTGCCACAAGAGTTCAAGCTGTGTAGAGTGCTCTTACCCTGTTAATCACAGTGACCACTCATCCCCCCCCCCCCAAGGCGTTTGGTCGTTCATGCGAGCGAGCTTTTGTAGATTGCATGTAGCAACTCCACACCAATGATCTAAAGCTGTCTGGATGAGGAAATAGTAACAGAATATAATGTTACTTCGCGTAAAACAATTCAAGTTGGAGGTGTTTGTTTGTTTCGGAGTTGATTGCATATATTTTAATTTCGAGTTTTGATTCTGTTAGTTTTCATGCGTATTGGCCTTGAAAAAAAAATGTCTTAAGTCTGATCAAGATATGATAAGTGATATGATATACGACAAGGATAGCACCTTGCATGCTTCAAACTGCTGTCTTCAGTTGTATGCTCTTGTACAGTCCCGCTGCATCACCACGTTTCTTCTGTCATCGAGAGATCAGTATCGTTATACGAATTTTATCAGCTGCTTGGGGACAGTGCGACCTGATACAGAGGAATTTCTGTTAAGGTTATGACTATGTGGGGGAAAAGCAGATCTTAGCAAGGTTTATTGGAATCTAAAAGGAAAATGTGGGTAACCACGCATTTTTTCAGAGATAACTGAGCAGCCATAATTCTAAAAAAAGCTTCAAAATACAAACAATATATGGCACTTTCTTTCCAAATTTAAGTTCAATTATCTCTGAGAAATTCGTGGTTATCCCTAATTTTTTTTTATTCCACCCTCAATACCCTGTGCAAAGATCTGCTTTTTCCACATAGTGATAAACCACGCAAAAATACCTTAAGAAACCCGAATATCTCAGACCAGACCCGAGATGTGCAGAACGTATGCGCAGCAACAAACGGAAGCACCGTCCTTAAGTTGATGTCTTTAACCGCGAAGGTCACCATCATTTCTTATTTCACCCGCAGTTTACGGACATAATTGTTTCACATATTCATTCCCATCTGATATAATTTATATTAACAATTTTCTACAGTTCCCGGAATAACGACCATGTGGATAACACTCGTCGTCAAGAACAAACAATGTAATAGCTTCTCAGAAGAAAAGTTCATTCAGGAGGTATGCAATCGTTTTACTTGCCACTCTTTACTCGATTGGTTATTCAGCTTAACTGAATAAACAATCATTAATAAACAGTTCTTCTGAGGGAACAGTTACTCTTTGCAGTCAGCATGTAGCTTTGATGGAGTGGCTAGTTAATGGATTTCTTGGTTTGTTCTTTTAGATAAAAAAAAAACCGTTGAATCAAGAGGCCGGATGGTGTGCCCCGAAATCGAAATTAGGTATGCTGTGAATTTTCCCTACTATTTTACGTTCAGCATTTTTGTCACTGTAACAAGAAAGCCAAGTTACAGGTCTGTCTAGTTTGATCGTCAGGGTGAGAGCATGAGAGTAGGACTTCTATCATTCGAACAATCACGCTAGACTGACTACTGAGACGTCTGTACTTAAACGTTTGACTAAACAACATTCTACCCTCACCTGGACGATCACACAAGACAGACTACTGATACTCCTGAGCTTAAACCTTTACTAAACAACCATATTCACAATCGTGACACCATTTTCATACAGTCTGTAAGTGTGTACAAGAGGGTTGGCACCAGCTGTGCAGGTGAACTTCACCACGGTTCCTCCGCAGACTTTGTTGCTTGAAATGTTTACAGCAAGTGAAATATTTTCAGGTTTATCTGGACAAACAAAAAATAAAGAATTCATGAATGGTATATCAGCAAATTTTGTTTAGCTGTTGTTGTTTTTTTTTTGTTTTAGTAATGTCGCTTCTAGTGCATTCTTTTCCTTGAGTTTCGTTTGCACTTAAATTAATTGATAATTAAACAAGACTTACCTGTAAGTTAACGTTTGATGATAATTCTGCCAAATCGTTAGGAGTACAGAAGGGTTAACATGAGATGCGCACACACCGCCGCGGGTCAGTTTTCAAAGACATTTTGTGATCACCTAGCATAGCGTGACCAGCAAAGGAAAAATATGCAGGGTGGATACATATAAGGGTGCTACGAGCATGTTAACCCTTCTGTACTCCTAATGATTTGGCAGAATTATCATGAAACTTCAATTTACAGGTAGGTCTTGTTTAATTTTCAATTCTACCAAATCATTACGTACATCCGGGTTACCATGAGATTTTAAAGTAGTGAGCACAAAATGACAAGGCACCCAAAAAAACAAGCTGAAAATCAGCTAAGAACAAATATTCAATCCCACAGAGCAAAAAAATACAATAGCAAAGTATTCATCTACTCAAGAACTGACAAGCACATCTGGTTTGTTAAAGCAACTGGCTTGTTGTAAAACGTACGAAATGTGGACTCTTCAGTCCAACCAGCTGTTAGTAACATCAGTGGAAACAGATGCAACAGCTTTACTCGATGAAGCACATCTATTGCTATGGGCAGAAAACAGCTCTGTATCAATGCCTGCCTAGCCTAACATGGTTTTGATCCAGCGCCCAATAGTGGACGAAGTTACCGCCCTATATGGTTTGATGTATGACACAAGCAATCTAGTCGAATTTCTTAAATTCTCAGTAGCCTTAAGGTAGTCATCTAATGGTTCATACACAAACATGTTCCTTAACAGGATACTTGTACAGACGGACATTCCCAAATACTCTCCCATGTCCGTCC
Organism: Siderastrea radians; assembly: GCA_964017195.1. NCBI lineage: Eukaryota > Metazoa > Cnidaria > Anthozoa > Scleractinia > Rhizangiidae > Siderastrea > Siderastrea radians. Next base: position 11,109,976 of record OZ024895.1, on the reverse strand, counting down.
TACTTAAGATGATCTGTTAAGGCAAAATTAAAGCATTCTCCATTCCTATGCATGTACTTCTCTAACATATCCAAAAATGTCAAAGTCTGACACCATTTTCCTGTAGTCAACGCAATTAACATGACTAATTTCAAGGTGAGTTCCTTTAAAGTAATCTTATCCAAAGGCCAATATAAACTAAACTTAGGTAATCAAGGACAGTGTCCACGGACCAAATGTTATTATACTTTGGCATCAGGCTTGAGTTTGTTAAACACCCCTTTAAGGTATCTGCACACAAGGAAATGCTTCCCTTCTGGTGTGTGGTCCGGATCACCACTGCTATTCATGTCTATGTTGGAGACTGCTGAACGGGCTGCATTCAGTGCCGAATAGCTTAAGCGTCTCTCGCAGAGACTATGCAGGAACAATAATACGGGCCTCAAAGTGGGACGCAAGGGATCATGTGATCCTTCACTACAAAATTGTATCCACTTGTTGGTATAAACTCTGTATAGTTTGTGAGTACTATCTCTCCAGGAATGCATGATAATCTCGACAATGTCTGGCGAAAACTCTGACTTTTTGCAAGGATTGCCTGATAGTGATGTAGTGGATGAGGACCGGCCAGAGTTAGATGAGCAGATTCTGAGCAGAAGCCCTTACAACTCGTGGTGTGTCTGTCAGAAGGCCCAGCACAACTGTAAAGTATGGCTGAGTTGTCCACTTCGGGATTATCAAAATTCCTGTTGCCCGGTCTCGGATTATTCTTTGCACACATCTGGAAATAAGAAAAAAAGGGGGAAATGTATAAAAGAAAAACCGCGACCAGTCAACAGTTAGGCACCCAAAAACTTTGCCATTGGATGCGGTTTCCACGAGACGTAGGTCTCCACTTGTGCATTAAGTCGACTAGCAAAAAGATCTATGTCTGGTTGCCCAAACAAAGTAACAATTCTCTTAAATACATGAGCTGAAAGCATCCTTTCAAGGTCTAATTTTTAATCTCGAGATAGCTGATCGGCATCAACATTGGTTGATCCTGGAATATGGGCTGTTGATAACCAAATGTTTCTAACAGTGGCCTAATTCCAAATTTCCTGAGTAAGGAAACTGCATTCTAATGAATTGCATTGCACCCCCCCCCCCATGGCATTGATATAAGAAACAGCAGTAGTATTATCAGACATGAACCTAACATGAATGTCACTTCTGTTGTTAAACAAAGATGACAATGCAAATTTAACAGCTAAAAGTTCGAAGTAATTAATGTGCCTGGTTGACTCTGACTTAGACCATATGCCACAGGTGTTAATACTATGTTCAATTTGTGCACCCCAGCCTGTTTTAGATGCATCAGTGTAAATTACTACGTCTGGGCTGGATTGGTGGAATTTCTTTAAAGCTGATTGGACATTAGAGAACCACCAACAAACCGCACCCAAACTATCACTAGACAGTGTCACAAGTGCATCAATATTCCCTTGATTCAGTTTTAAATTTCTCTCTTTATCGACCTCAATTTGGCGATAATGAAGAGGGCCCAACTGTACGCCAGGGAAGCTTGAGACTAGGGTCCCAAGAAAATATGCAACCTCACGAATAGTGAACTGCTTATTTGGGTGAGAAAACGTTTGACACAACTGCAAGATTTTACCAACTTTCTTAGACATCAAAGTCACTATCATACGAATAGAGTTGAAAACGAATCCTAGAAACTCTAAAGTCTGTGTTGGTATGATAACTGATTTTTCCGGATGAACTTTAAAACCTAAGCTAATAATGAGCTGCACAGCACGTAAAGTGGCCAATTCACATTCCATATAACTGTCTTCAAGATAGAAAGAATCTTCAATATAGCCTAGACAAGTGTGACCAAACCGACTTCTTATGTAAGCAAAGACTGGTCTCTCCAAATAAATTTCAAATATTTCTGGTGTTCTTATGCAACAGGGATACAATAACATGCGTCCTTAAGATCAATAGATGTCATAAAGAAAGAAGGCCGTATAAGCTTGATGGCTATTTCTAATGTGTCCATCTTAAAATGATGATAAGATACTGACTCATTCAATCTCTTAAGATTAAATATGACCCTCTGAGACCCATCGTTGATGGGCCGTGTAAAAATAGGTGATATCACCTGGCCATCTTCAAATGAAGAAAGCCTAAATATTCCTTTCTGAATGCATTTCTCTATCTCATTGTCACTCCAGTAAACGAGGAATGCGGTCTGGTGGCACTAAAATTAAAAGAGGCTCAGGTTCAAAGTCAAATTCAATATGACAGTGAGTGACTGCATCCAAGATAAATGTGATTTTCTCCCACATATGTAGATAAACTTGCACCCCTCCTTAAAGGGTGTCTGATTTGCAATAATGGAAGCAACAGAACTTTGACTTAGCTCCTCAGATGATCCCACTGGGTCTTGGTTGACGATGACTTGGGGCTTTGAGGGGCCGTCCTCGCACTTAAAAAGAACTAGTAGACTTGTAGTCTCTTCCCCTACCAGGATTATGGCTAAAACGGCCAGGACCACGCATACCTCTACCACCTGGGACCTTGTACGGTTCCATACGCTGCTTGGGAGTCACCTCATTACTGAGCTTGTTTGATTTAGTCAGCTCTTCCACCTCCTTGTTAAGGTCATCACCAAACAGAAAGGTTGATATGGTAGTGGACGGATTGCACAGTGAAGCAACGTTTCAAGTTGAGATCTCGGTTTGCTGACAACAAAAGGACTGCTGTATGAGTCAGAGCATTTATGTTTCCCCACTTGAACTATTGCACATCTGGAGAACTGCATTAAGGCCTGATATTAGCAGGGACTGTGCCTTCCGGAATGCAGAATCAGTGTTTCTTGTTTCATGACGAAACTGCTGGCAAATTTGCTTGTTAATTTTGGGAGCCACCAGGTTAGTGCAATTTTCTGGCCTCAGGTATTGGGCCTGTACCTCACTTAACTTTTCCTTTGGAAGCTTTTCATGAAGCAGACTCTTGACTATCTCAGCCAGGTTTGCATCAATAACAGGAGATGTTTTCTCAGTAATACTGAATTCTTCTGCAAGCGACTTAAAGGAGTCACTGTTTATTTCCTCGTCACTGACAGGTTTCTTTGGTTGAATGAATTCATCAATATTTCCTGCAACTCTGTATCTGGGTTGTCTTCTGAGTTGGCCTCTGTACCAGGTTGAGCATCCTCAGACTCAACTTCAACACTTTCGAAATCCATATATACTTAGTCAATAGACTCTTTCACTTAGGCCAAAATATCTTGTTTCGCACCATCTAGAAGTTCGGCAAACATGGTCTTCAATTCTGCTGTTGACGAAGAATCAGATCGGCCTGGCTGGTCCATGATATCGCCCTTGGCCTTTTCATCCATCGACTGTATTACAGAACGAAGAGATGTAAGATGAGACTATCTGTAATTCTAAATGGCGGACACGTACAGCACGTGGTTTGAAGCCGGTTTAAATAATTTATTTTTAGCTAGTTCACCGATTTTTATATTTTGTCCATTGTATTTAGTAGTTAGCTTCTTTATATTTTATCCATTGTTATTAGTAGTCAAGCACTTTTTTTAACGATTTTTTTTAAGGTTGTAATTTTAGGTTTTAACATTTTTTATCTTGTAAACGCATTGAGGCTACGCGAAATGCGTCTATAAAAACTGTTATTATTATCATTATTATTGTTATTATTATTATTAAATATACGGCTTTATCTCGCTTACAAACACGTTATAACGAAAATAAATAATAGGTTTATAAACCCAGTAACCTTTTAAAGAGTGAGTAGGTATAACCCCGTTATACCTTGGTGTTTCGACTGAGGACACGTCCTGCAGTCTGATCGTTCGGCAAGTTTGTCGATTTAAACAATGTGACGCGTCACAAAACTCGAGAAAATTCAGGTCGTAAGACCCAAAGAAACTGTGGAACACGTCCACTGCTAACAAAATACAAAACAACAAAAAATAGGTAAACTTACCGAGTCAAATAGCGGCTGAGTAACCGATAAACGCGAGAGCAATCAACGACACGTCTGAACCCATGGCGATCGATCAGTGCACTGATCCGCGGCGGTTGCGTGCGCATCTCATGGTAACCTGGATGTACATAATGATTTGGTAGAACTATAGAATTAATAGTGACCGTTGACAAAACCAGGATCGGACCGGACCGGACCGGACCGGACCGAATCAGATCGGATCGGACTAACAAAACCTGGATCGAATCGGACCGGACTTACAAAACCTGGATCGGGTCGAATTCTATAAATTAAAAGAAACTCATATTCACTCATTGAAAGTAGGCACATTTCAAATTCCCATTAAAATTGGTCAAGTAGTATCTTTGGAACAATATGGCGAAGACAGATAAAGGAAGTGATCTTGTCGTTGTACTGGTTTTGCTTTTTTCTTCTCCATTCTTTCGTGAAGCCTTTTTGCATATTGTTATGGGTTTACACTCTGCACTACTTCATAAAAAGAATATTTTTCAGGAGGGAGACGTCTAAGCGGCATTATGTAGAGGTAAGGTACTGATAGCGTATGTCAAAGCAGGTACCATTAAGTCAGTACCGAATTGAACATAAAGTAACAATGATATCAACTGAACTCGCGTCTTTCTCATTCTCCACTTGGAAATTGAACCATGTATATGTAATTACAAGGTTTTTAGAATGTAACCTCAGCTACCTCACAGAAGGTAATAAAACGGAACTTAAAGCTCTTAGAATAGCCGTATAACAAGGATACCTGCTTTCGTTTTTTGTCCAGATTCTAGAATGGTGGAATATGAGATCTGCGCCGACAATTACGATAGCCTGATTCACACGATGGTATAGTATTCGCGGTAAGCCAGCATGACAAAAATTGTGTTCAGTTTGAGCAAAAGGTTTGATTTCACCTTATCAAAACTGAAAAAAAAAGTGATCTACTAACTAAAGGTAATAAGTATAGAATAGTAGATAGTTTAGACCTAATTGAACAAGCAAGTTATCACTGTCTAAGAAAATAATCCGTTTGCTTTCTAACATTAATGTAGGTTTAATTATTGATTTTGTTTCAGCTTTTCTGAAAATCCTTTTCAAGTAATGACAGTATACTCGCGGTTTCTTTTCAAGCAACAGCCGTGTTCATTCAGGAGCATTATAATTGCATTTCGATTTTCAAAATTTGTGTCTAATCAAATTATATTACCTTTGTAACCTTTTACATGTAAAATGTTTTCAAGACGTAACAGTGAACACAAATATCCATCCACATTGTATGAAAGAACAATTCCGCCTTTTTCTGGTTCATTTCAACAATTTGATTTAGGGTAAACCAAAGAAAACGCAGTTCATATCAAAATTTCATTACTTGTTACATGAAAAAACTGGGTCTCAAACTAAAAAAATTTATATATATTTTTCTTACTAATCGTTTTTTTGTCACTGATTTTTGGAAAGGGGTAAATCGTTCAGTTATGTGACCAATTTCTGTAAATGTTATTGTGTATAAATCTAACATCTTCATGTATTTTCATGTTTGAGATGGAAAACCTCACCGACAGATAGTTTATCGGTCGATTCATTAATAGCTAAAATTTCAAGTGAAGGACGCAAAGATGCGAATAATCTTGAATGAAGTAGTTTAAATGCATAACCACAGAATGGAGAAGGAAAAAGCAAAACCAGTGCAAGACAAGATCACTTCCTTGATCTCTTTTCGTCATGTTGATCCAGAGATACCACTTGACCATTTTTAATGAGAATTTGAAATGCGCCCACTTTCAATGAGTAGATATGGGTTTCTTTAATAGAATTCGACCCGATCCAGGTTTTGAGTCCGGTCCGACTCGATCCAGATTTTGTCAGTCCGATCCCCTCCGATCCGGTCCGGCCTGTCCGATCCTGGTTTTGTCAACGGCCATTAATAGTCGACGCAGACTACTTATACAACCGTAAACCTGAACAAGTTAGAGCTCCTTATCTTGTTTTTTCTTTCCTCGGAAAAGTATAGTTTTAAAATTAAGATTCAGCTTCAAAGACAATTGATGAATGGTATAATAACGTCTCGCTTACTTTAACAAACTAATGAAACGCAGTGAGCATCAAAACAACCAACAACAGTCCTCCTCAGGACTACTGTCACCTGAACGATTACTCGAGGCACCTACTAAGACGCAAGGACTCAAACTATTTACTAAACAAAATCCTTTTCAGGGCTACTGATACCCCTGTGTTATCTTAAAAATGCAACCTGTAATAAATTTTACTACGTAAACTCTAAGAGTTGAAAGACAATTGTGCCTGTCAGTTTGTAATGAATGAACTCTCAACATTTGCAGATGTTGAATTACGTTGTCTTGTTGATGCCATGGTTATTGCGCATTTGTATTTAAGGTGTGGCAGTGTTATCGTTGATCTTGTGCTGCGATTTAATCAAAGCGTAAGTGCAAACGATGTGATAACTGATCTAAAGAATGCTGCACAACAAACCAATTTTGGCGGCTTTATCGTTGATCCCGAATCCATAAAGCAAACTTCACCATCTTCCACCGCGTCACCATCACCATCACTAACCGGTACAAGCAGCACACAAGGTATAGTTGAGGTCTGGCTTTTTTATTTTGAACAGGTTCCTATTGCTGAAATTGTGTTAAAATAAAACTTGCGTGTATTGCCCATAAAAACTGTGTGTTTAATAACAGTGAAGTTTTTACAGGTGCTTTTCAGCCCAACGCTAGACGTATTGTTGTAGCAATTCAGTTACTGCGATGCTTCAGCTCATGACTTCAACAGTATTGCATTCAAAGTTTCTTCTTAACTGGCTTTAACAATAATTCTTAGCAATATATATTAAATCGTTGATGTCTTGATTGTTGATTAAACCTGTTCAGTGAACTTTTATTTTGTCCTCAGACCTTATGAAGTTCCTCCAGACGATACAGGACCCTATGACGTAAGTCCATTTCCTTTTTGCTCAATTTGTTATCTTTCTGCATGATGTCGCTAGCCGGCTTCTGCAAAATGGCTTGGAAAGTTATAACTGAAAGATGATGAAAGATAACTAAAATTTAGATTTATAAAAGTGGCATTGTAATCGAATATAGCTGTTCTTCTGCTTTAACTAGTTTGCATTCCTACAACTTGTGTTTAATGGTTTACTTTTGTTCGCTGACCGCATGTAAATCCAGTGTGTTTCTGGTGACCAGATAATCAGAAGTTCTTTCAAACAGGGGCAACGTCAAGCGAAAAGATATTTGAATTTGTGACAGCAGAGGATTGATATTATGACAGTTTATTTCGAAATAGAAGAAGTTGTACGTGCTTATACCCAAAACAATGAACGGTCACCTATACCAGGTGTTAATGATAGGATGGCAGGTTTGCACCGTGAATGTATTTCCTTTCTTCATACTATGCATATCTCGTTTTCAGAATGAAGTTGCAATGAAAGACATGATACCAACTCATGTTCGTCCAAGTAGTTCTACCCAGCAATCAACCCTTGCTAGCGGCGCCACATACATGCACCTACAGGAAGCAACTCGATATGGAAACGATTGCACAGATCAACCAAGGCCAAAGAATCCCCAGCTGCAAAGTTCATCTCAGGGAACTGATTACGCGGCACTTAATCCAAGGACACGTTGTTGGGAGGTAGCAAGAAATCAAGTGACAATAGAAAAGGTCATTGCCAAAGGTGCTTTTGGTAAGGTTGCCAAGGGAACAGCAACAGACCTTCCAGGAAGGCCTGGAAAGACCACAGCTGCTATTAAAATGCTCAAAAGTAAGGCATCTTTTGTTTTTTATTGTCTCGGGATATTACTGCAGTCTTAAGGGAATTGTTATCTCTGTTGTCCAGAGGCTGGTTTTATCTCTATCAGTACAGTAAATCGTCCTCTCATGCAGTATAAGCAAGCCTAGTAATGCCACATATATCCTGCATCAACCAATATATTCCAAAGTAAAATTAAATTAACTCACTTAAATGAAAAGTGCTTTGCTGAGGTATTTAGATATTTTTCTTGTTCAAGTTAGGAAAAATGACGAAACTGACAGACTGAATACAAGGCTTGAAGACCAAAATTATTTCTTCTTTTTTCTTGACAGTAGAGCACAAGATTTATTGATAGAACTAGACAAGAAAAACAGAAAAACTTAGGAAATCGTTGTTGAGATGTTCCTATTTATTAATTTTTAGCCAACGCTCCTGAATCAGACAAGAAAGACTTGTTATCAGAACTTGAAGTGATGAAGACGCTTAAACCCCATCCACACGTCATTAAACTACTGGGCTGCAGCACAGAGTCTGGTAAGGCATCAACAGAAATTACATTATAGATATTTGGTTTGCTATTTCTTAATTTTGCATAATAAACTTCGGTGTGTTGGAGTTGCTTTACCCTGCAGCGACAAGAAGTCGCTAATATATCAGAAACTTCTTTTAGAATAACCTCAAATGCCTTTTAGCTTGAAAGCAACTTCTTTTAAGAAGTTGCTTTTTGTATCTATCAGAGCCGCTGCTGGTGTTGATCGAGTATGTGCCTTAGGGGGATCTCCTGGGTTATCTGAGGAAGAGCCGTGGATTAAATGACACTTATTACAAAGACCCGGATATCAAACCACAAACCAGTTTGACGTCACAGCAGCTAATGAAGTTTGCTTGGCAAATCGCTGATGGGATGAGTTACCTCTCATCAAGATCTGTGAGTAAATTCATTATGTTTGTCTTTTAGTGTTATCAATCTTGTTACATTTTGCAAAAAGCAGCACAGAGACAGGTTAATTGAACTCACACTATTCACTAGCGTGACTTCACACTAATTTCTGAGAATGCATCCAGTATCGCTGTTTCTTAATTGCACTAGTCTTTAAAGTCGCCGGGTATGTGTTAATCTGATCACTTTAACCGGATTTTTTCAAGAGAAGTTACAATTCGATGGTTCCTTTTCGGTTGTTAATAAACACCAATCCATACACCACTGCTACCAGCACTTACATCGTCAACAAAAATAACACTAGCGCCAACAAGAAAAACAACTACAAAACAACAAGGCAAAACATCAACATCAACAATAAGTACAAGAACAACGACAACAAAATAAAATATGGGAAGTTTTACTATATTTTTTATCTTGTCTCAAGCAATATGAGTTGAATACTTGCTTACCGCAGTTGTTATATACTATATTTGGATTGGCTCCAAGGAAGGCCCGAAGTGTAGATTTTTGTACAACATAACTCCAGAAAGGTGTAACATGTGAGATAGCCCATGAAACACCTTTGTTATTTTACATCAAGAAGTATTGAATTGTTTCAGATAATCCACCGAGATCTTGCTGCTCGTAATGTGTTGGTTGGTGAAAGAGAAACGTGCAAAGTGACGGATTTTGGAATGGCCAGAGATGTGCAACAGGAAAACATTTATGAAAAAAAGACAAGGGTAAAGAAACCAACAAAAGTCATTCAAAAATAGAAATTTTTCATGCAGTTCAAATCTTAACTGACATATATTTTGAAAGTACTTCTCCCATTGTTAGAAGAAGCTTTCAAAAAAAGACAAGGGTAAAGAAACCAACAAAAGTCATTCAAAAATAGAAATTTTTCATGCAGTTCAAATCTTAACTGACATATATTTTGAAAGTACTTCTCCCATTGTTAGAAGAAGCTTTCATTAAAACAAACAGCTTTCATTTAAAATAGTTCTCTTTAAAACCAAATTTTATTGTCCAGCCTATGTTTTTCTGGCTAAATGACAATTATAAATATCTGCAAGTTTGTAGTAGTGCATGGAGTCCAGAAATATTTTATCTAAATTTACCTGAAAGACAGTGAGTTTGCTACTTTCGTACCCAGTTCTTTAACTATCTACAAGACTGAAATCTCAACAGCGAAGTATCACCTTAGCGTCGAATACTATATTCTTTGATCTTGAGCTGTATAAGTAGATCTTAACAGTTCCATGCAATCTTCTATCTAACATGCAGGGTCGTTTGCCAGTTAAATGGACTTCATATGAAACGCTGATGTATGGAACGTACACGACCAAAAGTGACGTGTAAGTTTACTAATTGATGGATTGCGTATCAGAATTTCCTAACAAAAGTTAATTTATAGAATGCTGGTATTTTTCTGGTTCGAAACGTGCCCTTTGACTAGTAAAGTGAAAGTAAATGGTATTACTGTTACTTTCATTATCCTTTAAAAATTAATAATTAATAAATAAGTAATAAATAAATGAATTTTGTACCTACTTCAATTCTGTTTAGATGGAGTTATGGTGTTGTCCTATATGAAATCTTCACAATAGGTAAGATTAGTCTAAATACCAGGTCGACGTTCATGTGTTCACAAATATGGAAGAAATGCAAAATAGCTGAAAGATCGCTTAATGGAAGCAGGGGAAGAAACCATGTCATTGCGTGATGTATATCTCGTAAACGTGAAAAGGAACCGAAACAGACCAAAAACAAACCAAGGCGGCTTTTTTTATGAATAGACATTCATTATGTTCTATTGCGAATGCGCAAATGATTAGCTTAATCGTGATTGTCTATTACCTGATAACCAACGATTGCACGCTGAGGCTTGGGACAAGTTATTTTTACTTTTTTTTGCAAATACCACCGAGTCTCGCTCTTTTCACCTAAAAGTATTCGCAGCCTACTAAAACGATCAGACTATTCCTAGTTTTCTCTAAGCAAAAAGCAAGTCGACGGAGCCTTCTTGACTAATATTCTCTCTCCTAATCTAATTATTGATTAATACATTCAGAGTGATGGGGTATTCTTGCGACCGACCAGGTTCAGGGTTTCTCTGCGGCCTAGTGTGCTACATCAATTTAGTTCCAAAGCTTTTTTTCTCTTTCAGGTGGCTCACCATATCCACGGGTGGAGGGCAAGAAAATTGCAAACTTTCTTCAGGAAGGCTACAGGATGCCTAAACCACAACACGTGGATGACAAATTGTAAGTTATTCCAAGTTCTAATCAAGTTAGAAAATACCATCTGTCTTCGGAAACTTGGGTTAGACTAAAGGTCGCCACACACAAGGGAACAAGTAGCAGGGACTTGTTGCAGCAACTAGTCCCCTGTACTGTTTACACGATGGGACTAGCTGTGGGGACAAGTCGCTTGAACGGTTTACACGTGGGGACCTGTTAATAGCAAAATAGAAAATGTTAGAGCGCTTTACTGAAATTCGCTGAAACGTGAAGACGAAAAATGGAGCTGTCCTCAACAGTTAAACCGAATTTAGTAAATTAACTGCAAAACATTATTAAAGTAAACTGGCTACTGTTCAGCCATAAGTCTATGAGAGTTTGTCAGTTGCAATTTCGATAAAGTTTTTTCTCCAGTGTCCTATACTGCTGATACAGAAGCGTAAAAAGGGGACTGTTCGATCAAGACTCCCAATACAGACAAATACAAGATTTATTCTCCTGGCCAACAGGAGGAAAAGTAAAAGATCCGATGAAATATTGTCATTTGGTTGCAGTGACTTGTTCCATGAACAGTTCACACAGTACCCAGGACTGGTCCCACGAATTCAAACCAGTTTGGTCCCTGTGACTACATTTTTTGACTAAAATGGGTAGTTCACACGAAGGCACTTGGTCCCTGGGACTAGTCGCAGGGACCAGTAGCAAGGACTAGTTCCATCGTGTGTGCTGACCTTAAGTTGTTTATCGTTGGTTACATGTCCTGGGTATTGTCACCATTTTGTTCCTGTTGATATTTTATAAAATAAAAATGTCTTTAACTCGTGGTGGGCTACCTTGCTCTTCAGCAGAGAAGGGATACTGGGAAAAGGATACTTACGGGGATTTCAGTTGACTCTTTCTAGTGACTTGGTGACTCTTCATTGAGGGGAATTTGTGGGTCCCAGAGAGTAGCGTAATTCTTTATCTCAAGACTTACAGTACAAATTCAGCCTGACTTACAAACATTGGGAGGATTATACGAGCTCTACCTCACGACTTTCCTTAGAGAAAATCAGTTACAAGTTTACTTTGACATCCACTTCACAGGAAAAATGCAGGGATGTAGTATTAAAATACGTAAGACAAAAAATGTCGGTACGACTGTCATGATCTGTTAGCTAAATTCTTCATAGGTATCAAATCATGACAAACTGTTGGCAAAATCAAGCAGAAGCAAGACCTTCATTTGCCGCCTTAACGAAACAGCTAAGAGATATGGAAAACCAACACATGGTAAGAACAACAACAATAACAACAATAGCAAGAGCAACAAACATTCCTTTATTTAAAAAAAATCTTTTGAACTTTGAAATAATGCCCCCGAATCGAGGTGATGAATATTACAACAAGCATAACATTTGATCCACTTTGTAAGTTAAATTCAACAGCTCGACTTTTCGAGTGTTGGCTAGCGACTTGTCTGCTCGTAGCGGGTCATTATCATTTTTTGGAATAGATATTTATGGAGCTGTGACGTGAAGAGGTTCATATCCACCGCTGTTCACCAACCCTGGGATAAGAAATGGTTGTAGTATATTCCACACTAGTGAAGAGCCGGTCCCCCAAGTTATTTTGTTTTTTGGTGAATAGAAAAAAAACTCAGCTGTGCGAAGTGAGAACTGCTTCGCCCGAAGTTGAGTAGCAATGCAATCCCGAATGTGAGCAGCCAAGAAAACCCTATTTACTTGACATGTACGGTGTATGCTAACAGCGGATACCTTATTGATAGGGAACCAATCAAAGTGGACCAGGGGCTGCGTACAATTAAGTATAATGAATCGTTATAACTCCAGCGTAAAACCATGGCAAACACACGCACCTCAAACACACACAAAAAGAATAATTAAATACAAAACACGCACACACACATAAACATAACAATCGTAGGGGGTAATGCATACATTATGGCGGCAAATCAAGTCGTCAATTTATTGCTTGTGAAACCATAAGAATCTTGTATTTAAATTTATTTTCCGTTGTTCCCTTTTTTCAGAGGCTGATCAACATGCATATTTATGACAACCAGTTGTACGCAAAAGTCGAGAACCTGAACGCCTAAGCTGACTTTCGAATGTAATGAAAGTAAACTTATTAAGTCTAGTGTACATTTGTTGTTTTTCTACAGTATGAAGTATATTGGTGTTGCTGATGGTAGTTTCTCAAATTGACGAAATCAAATTGGCAAAAAGCAGTTGATGAGCGCAACCTTGTAATTCCCAACATAACGTCACCAGCGAGCTTCCGTAAATTGTTAGTTGTTGACATACCAAGAGTACAAAAGTATTGCAGAGGTTTGCCAATGCTGTAAAATTTCGCCGAATATTTTTATTTCATAACATTTAGAGGAATGTGTCGCGGGCATTCCACAATTTCTAGCACGCGAATGGTTCACGCTTTAGACTTTACATGGCTTTTCAAGGAATATAGCTAAGCTTCTCTAAAAAAGTAGTTTTAAAAATTTTTGTACACATACCAAGTTAACTTCCTTTAGCAGGGCCTTGCAATGTGGACCTTAAATTGTAGCATGAATAATAAACATCGTAGCTGCCATTTCTAAGAGAAGCAGTATTTTTATACTTTACTGCTGACGACTCTTTTAGTAGCCTGTTCTTACCAAAATGGTACAATAGTAAGATAGAGATACATGAAATACAATAGTTTGTTTCTTTAGTTCGGTTGTTTCTGGTTAGCTTGTTATTATTACAATGCTTTAAGTTCTAAACGTCAATAATTAAAGTAGCTCTTTTCACTTTACACCAAGACAACGTTGTAATTAAAAATTACTCGTCATTACTCATACCCCCTCCCCCACTCGATTTGGTGCGAAGTGTGACGTCACCGACACATTCAATGACGTTATGACATTTCGCGACTTGGCAGCCAAGTCGAATGAGCGGGAAAGAGAACGCCTGGGCAAAGATTGATGAATATTTGATTCAAGCACAACTCAATCAGTTGTTTTCCTGCCTAAACTACGATCAGGAGTTTTTTTTTTCTTGTCATACACAGTTACAGGCGTCCCCTCTTCTTTTTCTTTGCATTAACCTCGCGCGCGTCATCTTCGACCTATAATTTCTCAAACACCTTTTAAGCAATCGGTCGGCCTACATTATGGACTTTCTGATTTTGTATCATCCTTTTCCATTACATTTGGGGCCTGCCGTTTATTGACCCCAGCCTTTAAAAATGGGTGATTTCAGCGTAATTAGTCTTGACGTATGGTGTGGGTTTTTTATTTGGAGGCAGTGGATTCTGAGAGGTAGTTACTGTAAGCGTCTCTTGTCTGCTGAAATTTTCCAAGTCAGCATAAAGCACCTCACCTGGTTTGCGTTTCTATGATAAAAAGACGTAAAGAAGAGATTATTTTTATCTCTTTAGTTTACTACATTTGCGGTTTTGTTGTTGTTTTTGGAAAAATACAAAGATTGCAGTCAGGAATTGTAATAAAAATTCTAAAAATGGTTTTGTTATGCAGCGACGGTTACATTGTCAGTGTTTTAAATCGATCTTGGCCCTGTACCTTTTTGCCATCCTGAGACCCTTCATCGACAGTGTAACGAGAATTGCTTTGGCATCCAACTCCATCGTGATCTTGGACATCTTCTCTGGAAGAAAAATGTTTGTTATTTATACTATTTTATTTATTTATTTATTTATTTTTTCTTCGTCTTTTCTTTCTCGGAGAAATTAGCTATACAGCTACCCTTGTAAATCCGAGGTGAAATAAAGGTGATGTTGTTGCTGTGAGGGGGCAGTTTATTGCTATGATTCAGTAACGTTAACGTCGGCTGAGGAGCAGGAATCAGCCAGGAGTATTCACGCTACTCCCCTGCGATGACATGCTAAATGTTATTCGCAAGGCTTCTCACAGAATTCAGTAAGGTTGCCCCAAGAGCTGGCTGGTTATATGAAATAAAGCTTGTTCACTCAACAAACAACACAACGCGATGCTATAACGACCCCGTCTTCGGGGATAAAACAGACCTTCAAGTTCAAAATTGAAAACATCACTTGCATCATTGACTGGTGACGTATTTTATTATCTCCATAATAAAATCAAAGTTATAAAATAAAATCTTGAAAAATAATGCCCAGTTTATACGCTTAAGGTTCAATTTCTGGAACAACTCAGGTGGGTTGCATTGGGTGAGATCGTGAACAAACTTTGAGAAAAAGGGCAGGTATGACATACTTTGAAGTAAACATGTGACTAAGTTCCACATCGAAAAATGACAATTAAGAAATAAATGTTTGTTAGACAAGTGCAACATCTTGAGCAAAAGTACCGCAAAGAAACAAATTTCAATGGGGCTCTTCTTATGTCCACTCTACTAGGTATAAGTACAATAAAAGTATTACTTACTTTTCTTCTTTACCAACTTCACGTTGGAAAAAGCAGGGTTGCCATGAAAAAAATAGTAACAAGTAAGATTTGAGTTCACTTTGGTTTCAAATTAAACTTCTATTTTCTTTGTCCAGGTTAATAACCACAATCTTTCCCAAGCAAAAATAAGGATCAAAGTGGTATGAAAATTTACGCCACGTCCTGCTTAGTGCTTAAATGCAACGTCAGAAGCGACAATTGTAGGGAATACAGAGAAACTAGAAAAACGAAAAGATCATTAATTAAGTCGCGAAAGTCTATCAAGTGTGGTACGAATATGTGACTACAAGTAAAAACAACGGACATTTGTCGGGAACTCATAATTTATCATCATCATCATCATCATCATCATCATCATCATCATCATCATCATCGTCATCATCATCATCGCTATTGACATCGTCATCGTCATCGTCATCATCATAGGCCTTCAAGCCCAATAATGTATAGTACAAAAACTATCAAACGTTGCCAGAAAAGGCCATTAAAGTACTCATACAATACTCACTTCTCGTGTCCCTTCGCAACCACACTGCAAAGGCAACGATAATAACTACGACCAGAGTTCCTCCCGCTAAAGTTCCGATAATGATACATGCAGAATCATCTAGGATACGTTAAAAAAGCTTACAATTTGTTTTTTAGCTCAGATCAAGGGGGTTCCAGACTAAAGCTATACACAAGCGATAATTCTCGACGCGGTTGATTTCCAATCGCTCACATTTAAAGAGTGTCCTCTGAAGCCAGTGCAATGAGTCATTCAATGAAATGTTAGGGTCATCGTTGAAATGACACGCCTTTCACAGCAGTAATTTCTAACGTTGTTGTTTTTGAATGCTTTACTAGTCTAGTAAAAGCTAACAAGCAGTCTTCTGCTATGGTGCTGGAGCCTTTCTTGCCATAGCCTTCATGCTCTGTCTCTGGGGAAGACAGTCACTTTTACTGTCAATGACCAAATGACAATTTGTTAAGGAGACTTGACAAAATCCTGGCGGAGTATGTGGAAGCAAGGTGCTTGGGCAAGCTATTTCTAAATCAGCACTAGCTTAATGTAGTAGCAAAGACCCTTAGTTTTAAGTAATATTTGCACGAGTCAGTGTCCTTTGTATAGATGATTTTAAACTTACCTAGTGGTGTTGTTCTAGCATCGTTTTCTGGGGTGACACGTCTAGCAGGAGAGGAAGAAATTGGTTTCCTAGGAGCTGTACAAAAACAGTTACATATGATGTTGTACATGTGTACACATGCAACTTGGTACAAACACGAATACCTATCAAGGTTTGGATACATTCTAACGAAAGAGACGCGATACATAAAATTACAGTATTCAAGAGTAGATAAATGAAACTTACATGTACTTGCAATTCGAATCAAAATAGTGAAGCTGGCAGAACCTTGGCTGTTTGTCGCAGTGCAAGTATAATTTCCTGCATGACTATCATTCACTTTATGCAAACGGAGATGTTTGTCAGTGGTAACAACTCTGCCAGCTGCATTCCTCCAAATATACTGTGGACTGGGATTTCCACTTGCATGGCATGCAATAGAGGCAGTCTCGCCAGCAGTTATTTTCCATGTAGCTTTTTTTGGTTTGATAATTTCTGGTGGACCTGGACAACAAAAGTAAATGTTCGACAGTTCGGTTGGTTTTCAAATGAATTTCAACCTCTTTAAGCCTAAAAGAGTCCACACACACTTTTGAAACTAATCAATGAAACGTTACACTCACGTATATTATGCAGTGTAAACTTAAGGACTGCACAGTGGGAAAGAACGGACGTTGGTTAGCGTGAATATATTCAGGGATCGGTTGTCAAAGCCAGCACATTGAGCCAACCTAGGATGGGCGTCAATTTTGAATCCAGTTTTGTGGCACAGCAACATGGAATCCTAAAAGAAAATACTTTCCTTCTGTAATTGGGCATAGGTTACGTTCGCTCCGTTACTTAGAATTAGCAGTTGAAATGCTCTTTAACAAGAAAAACAGATAACTTGGTTTACTTTCACACCCTGGTCAACGATAGACGGCTTTTGAAAAAACGGACTAAGATGTGAAGGCAACGGGTATCATTACTATCGTGACGCATTTTTACTTGTAATTCAAGGAAGTTTCAATAATAATTTTGATAAGATAAGCTCACCTAGAAGGACAATAAAGACGTCCCTGCTAGCAGGATTACCAAAGCCATTATCAGCAGTACATCTGTAGGTTCCTTCATCCTGTTTACCGGTGATGTTCAAAGGAAAGATGACGACACCATTATCAGAGAGTCTTGTCCAGGTGATGTTTGGAGCTGGATACCCAGCTGCTGTACATTGTGGCGACACTACATCACCTTTATTTACTGTCTTGTCTTCAGATATGTAAGTGATCTTGGGCGGAACTGTAAAGTTAAAGCAGTAATAAAAGAACAGCTACATCTATGAAACTCGAGTCGGGCTTGAATTAAGAGGGTATTTGTATTACGATTTGCTTGGTTTACATATTGAAATTACAAATATTGTTGTTAGATCTAGATCAACGCAGTTATTATAAACTAATTACGATGTTGAAACAACAACACTGAACGCTGTAATTGGTTAAACAAATTCTTCACCAGGAATGGTATCTACTTTGGACGTTTGTTTCCGTGAAGATTTTGCTGTGCGCCCCTAGAGTCACACAGAGGTCTCTTTTTTTTTCAAAAAATTGCGTCGTTTACCGTTTTCCATCGTTTGCTTCCATAGAAAATATGCCCAACGTTCATTAAACTTTCTAAGACAAAAATCAGCGATAGGGACACGACCTTTCGACGACTTCATTTCGCCGTTGTGAGGTGCAATTATGCAAAGTTTGTCAGTGGTATACACCTAATTGCAATAACGTTGTCATATAAAAATGAAAAAAAGAGAAAAGTAAAAAGCCAAACAGGAATAAATTAGGCACGCGAACTACATTCAGGGAATTGCTCTGAAGAAGGGCTAAAGCTCAAAAGGTCGATACCTAATACGGTGACCAATTTACCTTGCATCAACTCATTTGATATCAAATTGGGTTATTACAGCGTAGTCCATAAGTGCTTTAAGAATAGTTAAAATCTACAAATGTATTTTACATGGGTTATTTTTCCACTATTGTATGACAACGTTATTGCAACTAGGTGTATATACAAATATTTAAGTGTGAAAATGTGGGTAATACAATAAAAAACAATTGGGAAAAAAATAAAGCAGAAAAATATAAACACAATATAAACAAAGAAAGTTCGTTAAAAAAACTGTCTGCTTGAGTGATCAACGTAGGTCTCTTACTTTTTATGAGCATTTCATTATTTTAGAATGGAAAATTGCTCATGGAGGGTATTTGGATATCATTTAAACAACTTTTAGCGAGAAAATCCGTTTTGAAATAAGAGACATAAAAATCTCTGCAAAACAAAAATTTGATTACCCGCCTATACGCTCTTTGCGTTCATATCAAAATCTGTAAAGAATTTAGGTTCCTTCTGTGAGTGCTGGAGAACGAATGACGTAAAACAAAAGAAACAAAAGGCAGAAAACAATTAAACTCCGAAATAGAATCAAATTACAGTGTCTTACAAAACAAAAGAAGGACATGTGATCCGGTACCTGAAGAAAGACCCAGAATTTGCGCCAGATAAACTCATTGCCAGTAATGACAACGCATGTTAGAAGAAGAGCATGTAGAGAGGTTTTAAACGTTACACAACAAAAGGGTATGAAAATAATTCGTCATTTTAAAAGGGCTAAGTCACCAATTTTTATTTTTCAGCAATTTAAAAAAGTCAAAAGACAGAAATCCAAACTGAAGATAAGTGCCTTAGGCCACGGAAGACCATGTCTAGCAAAAACCATCATAAACTGGTTAGTTCTCCTATCAAAAATCCACGTCATTTCTTGGGGTTCTAAGACCATGCTCTTAGTTTTGATTAAGGACGTTCGAACTCATTTATGCACATTCATACTGCGCATTCATGCGCAGTATGCGCATTTATTTATGCACATTCATAGTGCGTCGCAATGACGCGCTATTGTCATTCATCGAGCGCACGCGCTAAAGAAGAAAAGCGCTGGCGGGCATTGCAGTATCTATGCATGGATGTTACCCCAATTTTCTTTCCAGGGCTACCTTTTATGAAAAATCAATAAGATCTGTGTTGTGGAAGTTTCCATGTTTTCATTCAGTCTGCCTACGAGCTATCAAAATGCTGCTATTTTTGCATCTCTGAAATGCGTTATTCGTTCAGTCTGACAGAGGTTAAGGTATGAAAAAATCTGTTTTGTATAAAATTTTTGAGCGAACGTCCTTAACCAGAATTTTAAGACATAAAAATACCAGTGACATAGCCCCCTTTTTTAAACACATTGTGCCTATACCTGCAACTTCAATCCGTACGTCGTATGCCCATTCTTGGTCAGCTGATATCTTGCACTGGAACGTAGCGTTCTCTCTTTCAGTTACCTTATTAATTGTCAAGGTAGAAAATTCACTCGTACTGTCAATGGTAAATCGAGTTTTAAAGTTTTTCGCGCCGTATATTTGGGCTGGGCGTCCCTTCACTACAGCTCCAATACCATCTGGCGGATTGTTGCCATAACGCATGCTAAAGTAGGTAAACTCTATGCTTTGATCAGGCAGCAGGGAGTAATTCCATCTAATAGGAAAGTTGGTGCTTCCATTTAGTACTTGAATAACAACGGTTTTAATATTAGCGGTACCAGAAACCGTTTGGTTCCAAGCTGGAGGAGGGGCAGTCCACATAAATATAGCACCTGTTGGAAGTTGTTTAAGCGTTAGCAACATTCTGGTGAAAACATGCTTACGTTGCTTATTTCAAGTTTCTATAACTCGACGAACACTTGACGTTGGACAAAATAGTGGTAGTCCATGCAAACAGTGCAAGGTTTTTAAAAGTAAAAATTCAGCTCTGTTCAAATTTCATATTGCACACACTTACAGTTATACTAGAAAAGAATGGAACTTTCGCTGGAAGGGATTCATATGAGAAACGCGTTTGTCATTTTTGACATTTTCACGGTCATTGTGACAAAATTATGGGCGAAATTTTTGTTGGCAAGTCTCCACGTTTCGAAAGAAATGCTTAAACCAAACAAAATCGGGTGTTAGTTAATCGAAAAAGGTTCCAGAGACAACAAAAGATTGTTTGGTTGAAAATCTTGAATATCTAGGCGCCTGGTGGGTTTTCGTGGATGTAGGGTAAAATTGCATTGACACCGTTCAATTTTGCCTAGTTTTCGTCGATTGGCGTGGTAAACAGAAACAAAAATAGAAAGACTCACTTGTTATAGGACAGAAATGATGAATCCCAAGCAGCAAAAACGTAAAGTATCCGATCAATAACATGGTTTTATAGAACCACTAACAAAATATCTGTACAGTGGGAGACAATCTAGAGAGTGGCGGTAAAAAGAACTTGTACAGCAAAACCCATCGATCGGTGTAAGATATCAAATGGTGCGTGTATCAATGAGTTTTGCCATATATGCAGGAACAATTCTCTATGACCATCAAAGGACAGTCTTCACTTATTTAAAAATATTTTGTCCTCTTGCGCAGGTGTTATAAATGTTGCCAAATTTTATCCTCATAGTATCAGTCGCAATAAAATTAGTAACGAAAATTGGTCCCGTATGATAAGACCTAAATCTTTATATCTTTGTGACTAAATGCAAGGGATAAAAATAAAATATTGCTCGTTTTGAAATTATAAACGTAAGTGTTATGTTGACAATCTCCTCTTTAATTCTTTAGCTTTGTACGGCAATACAACGCTAAAAAGCAAAAATATTCATGAGTCACAAACGTCACCAGAAGGGCCAATTATTTCCCTTTAGATGTAATTCTGTCCTCGGATACTAAAAAAAGACCTACCTTCATTGACAAGGAGCAAAACCATACCTTATAAAGGAACTAACACAATTCTACAAAAACAGGAAACTAGGAGAACACGCAACTATTGCGTAAACAGAAAAAAGAATTACGGGCGCGTTCAGGACAGGGATGAAAATGATATAATTAAAAAATTATTTAGGAAATACCTAAATAGGACAAGGATATGTCTCCTTTCCCATCGTCGATTTGCTCGTCGTTCTTCTTTACCGAGATCTTTTTTTTCCTAACGGCTTATTACTCCTTATCAATCTGGAGCTTTCTTTGAATTGCAAAATAAAAAGAGTGTTACACTTGGTTTTCTTTTGCTGTAATAAAAATCTGGTATTTTAATAAGCACAAAATAAGAAACGCCACGTAAGAAGACCGAAGTATCCCTGACATGTTAAACGAACATTTCAAATACCGTTTTCCTGTGTTTAAAGTGAAGTGAAGGTAGAAATAACAAACGAGATTTGTGTACATATGCGACGCTGACGCCGAGTTGGCTGTAAATTCCCTTTTTATCCCTAAATTTTCTGAGAATTTTGTTTAGAGAATCACATGCTTAAATAGGCTGTTAGTTTAATGTTAGATATAGATAACCATGCATTTCTTAAAAAGTAGAATGAGAGAGAATTTATCTAGATCTCTCGACTTGATTTTCGGAACTTTTCTGTGTGGTTGTACCCTTAATGCCAAAGTATGCACTGACACGTCATTTTCGGAGTAGAAGGTCTTTACGATTTACCTTAATTATTGCCAAGATCCTGATCCTTCTTCTTCGATAGTGCCATTCCCAGTTCTGAAGTAATCAGTCAGTATCATCAGACACGATAAATTTATTCGATCTCTTTACAACCGTTCGCCATCTTCAAATCCCGATGTAAGGAGATTGGAAACTTGTCGTGGACAGCTCCAAAAGACCCAAACGGAGGAGCTCTTGTTTTAGTCATTATTGTTGCCTTAGCGATGTGGTGGATGCAAATGGACAACACAAGTGAGTAATAACTACTTTAACGGTCTTTTGTGGAAAATTCTGATGCTCTTCCCATTCTATGCGTCATTGTTCGTGAAGGCCTTTGAAGATGACGATGACGATGATGATGAAGATGATGATGATGATGATGATGATGATGATGATGATGATGATGATGATGATGATGATGATAGACACAATTAAGCCTTCACGTTTAGCAATATTCGGGATATGTGTGCTGTGTTCTAAATGTGTTTTTGTTTTTTTGGTTTCAACCAGTTTGATTTTTATTTTGCCTTGCTCATTGTTATGGTTATAAGTCTCAGATAAAAAAGCAAGATATCAAGTTGCAAGCAAATTCACATTAAAACCACAACACGTACTGTCACTCTTCACATATAAGAAGTCTCAAAGCTCTTATTTGACCTTCCCTTGCTCCCGAGTTGTAGTTTATTTGTAGTTGACTTCCTACAATTGCTTAGATATTTAAGTTTATATTACCTACAACAGAGGCTTATTTAAAATTTATGAAACACTGGTTCTAATTTGATGAGAGGTGTATTACTAATGATTAACTAATAATTATAATATTGTTTTCCGGTCTCACTTGTAATAATAATAATAATAATTAAAAACAATATTATAATTATAATAAGAACCTTCCCAGAATGCTTTGCACCAGAAAAATTTCAATGCAAAATAACTTCGTTAATTTGTGGTCGAAGAGAATGCTGTACCATGTGTTATTTACAACTTCGTGAAAGTTATCCCTCATATTAACGTTAGGGTGATGACGTCATTATTCACGTGACTATGGCAAAAAATATGTTTTAGCTCACTGCAAGAACAAGCCCCCATCAATTCAAAAGCAGATAACGTGCCCTGATAGTCATTGGAATGGGCAATATGGAAATTGCCAGTTGACATCTGGCATTTGAAAGTTAAGGTGGCTCTGTACAGGAGCGTTTCCCAGGGGACTGGTAAGGAGTCAGTAACTATGGTAGTTTAAGGCGGAGAGAAACAAAGCTTGGCTGGTTAATAGTACTTCGCATGAAAGTAACGACTATGATATGCTCACTGTTGTGACGTCATTGGTCACGTGACCAGAGCGCACAGAAAATTCAAATCACTTTAAAACTGCTTTAAGCTCAATAAATTCGTAATTTCTCACAGTAATATCGCAGAAAAAATTGCAAGTTATTCAAAAACGTCCATTATTATTTTTCCTTTTGAAAAAAGCACAATGAAAAATGAACCTTAAACTTTTGATAATCCCCTGTTTTGTGAGGTTTTAATATAAATGTAAAAACGAATCAGCATATTTGGTTTCAAACTATGCTCTTTCTAACTACGTTAACAGTTTTTTTTTAAAAATTCGTTTTCATGGAGCTTAGGGATGTGAATTTGCAGGCACGTGGAGTACTGGGCACCAATGTCACGGATTGCTCAGGAAGACTGGTGCACTTTTTAGGCGCGGCGGCATAGCTAGCGACAAAAGCTGAAAAATGGGGTGAAAAGGTGTTTTGCTAGCTTTCTGTGGTCCATTTCTGCTAAAGAATTGTTAATGGTTTCTCCGAAAGAGGACAGCACTTCATTTCTCGCTGCATTGCTCATGTCAGGTACGTGTAATTATAGCTTTTTATTGTCTTCGGTAAACAGCTTAATATATTAGCAGGGCTTTACCGATCGATCATTTTTGTTTAATGTTTCATATTTATCGTTAGTCCAGTGCTTAAATAATTTGCCATTTTCGTTCCGGTAGCAAAAAGCCGAAAGATAGACACGTAGGTTGGTAGCTAAAGTTTATTAAGTTTCGTAAGTCTTTAAATAAACGTTATATGAAGTGATGTAGTTTTTGTACACTCGTCTGTGAATCGTACATGTATGTTATTTGTTGGCCCAGTAAAAGTGTAGCATCGCATCCTTTATGTTTTCAGTAACTTTAATTACAGCGTTGCTGTTAAAATTAATGTTTCAAACAGCTATTGCTTAAAGCAAGAAGGTCAGGCTATTCTCTTAATGTTGATACTGGCAGATAAGCTTAAATTCTTTTGTGTAGCATCATTTAAGCTCACGTGTTGTAAACATCTCATAACAACATAACATAACACATAACATACTTGATTTTATCTCCATCTCCATTTGTTTATTAGCTGGGCTTTTCTTCACTGCTTGCAAATTATTTATATACATCTAATGACTCACGAATGTTTCTTAGATCAAGTAAGGTTCAAAGCTATAGTTGGCATGATTTGATGACAAACAACAAATTTAAATTTCGAATTAGGTACAGGTAAAACTTTTATCAAAAGTTATGTGTTGATCACTTTTGGGAAAATATGCTTAAGATAATCGAGTTCAAAGCAAGTGAATGTAATTGTTTTGTACATCTCATTCTCTACTTTTACTGATTAAGTTATTCCATAATTAACTTCAGTGCTTGAATCATTGAATTGCAACTCGGGCCAGTATCCTTGAATTCCAACCTCGTCCCCAGGGTCTTTTCACTTGCTCGTTTAGCAATATTCGGGATATGTGTGCTGTGTTCTAAATGTGTTTTTGTTTTTTTGGTTTCAACCAGTTTGATTTTTATTTTGCCTTGCTCATTGTTATGGTTATAAGTCTCAGATAAAAAAGCAAGATATCAAGTTGCAAGCAAATTCACATTAAAACCACAACACGTACTGTCACTCTTCACATATAAGAAGTCTCAAAGCTCTTATTTGACCTTCCCTTGCTCCCGAGTTGTAGTTTATTTGTAGTTGACTTCCTACAATTGCTTAGATATTTAAGTTTATATTACCTACAACAGAGGCTTATTTAAAATTTATGAAACACTGGTTCTAATTTGATGAGAGGTGTATTACTAATGATTAACTAATAATTATAATATTGTTTTCCGGTCTCACTTGTAATAATAATAATAATAATAATAATAATAATAATAACAAATAAATAAACACAGCTCCGCTTTGCTAAATATAGATATTTTAATTATTTTTATTGTTTTTAATTATTATTGTGTAATAACAATACAAAATGACGCTCACTGATCATTCTGTGTTCTTGCTAAGGAGCGCGAATGTTGATGTCAGAAACAGATGCATTAAAACACAAAGAAATGTTAAATCTTTGATATGCTAGTGAGAACCGATCAATAACATTTTTTAACATAACAAAATGGATAGGTTGCTTAATAGAAAACAAAAATTGCTACAGTATATATATTGGGATGACAATAAGGGGTTTAGAGTTAGATTTTAACGCGGCATCCGTCCAATCTCAAGAACGCGACTGAATTTAAACTGAAAATTTTCTAAATTTTTAACCCTGGTAGCCATTATTTTTCTTGAAATCGCGAAAATAAAGTCATGCGAAATACAGGTCCCTAATTTTGCGAAATTCTGATGTACGTGCGCAAATTTACGGGAGTAAAGTACTAGGGAATGAACTATGTCACGATGCGCCTATGTTGCTGTCAAATAACACGTTTGACTAATGTTATGGGACAATTAGCTTACTGACGCTTTAGGACGTTCAGGAAACAAAACGACGAACTGCTTGTGAGCGTAGTAGTCTAGTTTCCAGCGGTTTGTTGTTGGCTTACTACTAATATAGGGCGTACTGAAAAGTAACTGAAAATAGTTGAGATTGGAATAGTGAGTTTAACAGCGTTTTGAAATAAAATTGCACAAGTCTGGATGGGTGGGGTGTTTTCATAGAGAACGAAAGAACGTTTGCGTATCTTGTACTGGAGAGGTCTTGCGAACATTCGAGTTGAAAGACAGACGCAATAAAGGGCAGGTCTTGAAACCAAGAGTGTTGCAATTCCAAAGTCCTAAATATTCTGTGCTTTATTTTACGTTCTTGAGATCTAATGCCATCATGCTTTTACTTACAAAATCTTACCAAAATAGTTCTTCTTTTATCAGGGTTATGATGTATACCTCATGGAGCGGTCTTCAGGCTAAAAGATTGCTACAGCTTTTTTACAGCATTCAACTTAATTCATAGTTATTGCGACTTTTGTGTACGTTATTCTCCGTTCTGGTACTGGAGACTAAAACTCGGTTAGCTTTTCACAGCAAAATTTCGCGTCACAAAAAGTTTCATGAACAGCTATTCTCAAGCGAAACGTCCGTAAAGCGACAAAATTGTTTTATTTGAATAAATTATTGTATGTTACTGAGATTCAAAATGGCTTTTTTGCAATATCCTACATTTATTTATTTACTCCCGAGACTAAAAATCACGAAGAAAAGATAAGCTCAGTCTTCTGATCTTATCTTGCTTAGGATAAAAACAAATCAGTCTGTAAATGTGCCAACAGCGCTAGGTGCGGTGTCATCCTCTTCAAATACCTCATTGTAATATGCCTTCGACTCGTCAACCAATTCAGGATCAAAATAAGGAGTGTCCTCCACCATCATTGTCTCCAAAGATTTTGTCGCCTGGTCAAATGTCGGTCGCTCACTAGGATCCTCCTTCCAACACTCCAGCACCAGCTGAAATCTATTGAAAAGGTTCCAGTACACCACGTTAACAGTGAGTGTTTGTCTGCCGGCAAGCAATATGTTATTCATTTTCTATCTACAGTAGTGAGACATAATAATAACCCATTAACAGCCGTGCCGGCCAAAACCGACCGTCACTGGACCAGGGACTTTGTTTAGTTTCTGACCTCAACACTTTTATTGACATCAGACGTTTTAACAACCAACTGATGCACCAGGCAATGTACTAATTCAAAACTTTGAGATTTACATTTTGAGTTTTAGTGTTCCTTCCCGTTGTTTTTGGCACTCAAGTAAAAGATTTGTTGGCCGTATATGGTATTTCGTTTTTGTGGAAAGGTTTTGGCCTCTATGTCGGGAAAAGTTTTTTTTTCACAGAAGTTGCAACCAAAATTAACTGATCGCTCTGGTTTAGATACCTTTTATTAAGCGCATGCACGAAGACAAATTCGCAAAAATGCTTTGAAAGCGAATTTTTCGTCCTCTAATTAGCTGAATTTTCAATTCAGGATAAGAGGGGAAAAGGAAATAAACTGCGGGCAAACTCTTTACAAGGGCCCTGTCCGCTTGGTCATGTGACAAAAGGACGGCCTTCAGATGTAGCTTTGACCGGTAAAGGCTAAATTTCCCAGGGTGCAGTCAATAAATAAAATTTTTGTACGGGGAGGCTCCGCTCCGAGGTTTGAACCCTTGCCCTTTAATCTGCTAATCGATATGGAAATAGTACGCCCTCCATATTCCCTAGGACGCCAAAACTTACACTGCTTTGTTATACCTCAAATATAAGCCAAAAACAGGAGATCATCGTCGGTTTTTAGTCGCTCGAATAATCAAGAATTTCCAAAGTTTTAGTTGCCGGACTTAGCTACTATGTGTGTGCACTTCAGCAGACCTTTAAAATACTAATTGAAGACGATTTCCCACCCTTTCGTCTGCTGCAAGCGCAAAATGGCAGCCCTTTCCGGAGGAGCCTCCCCGAATAGGCCAGTATAAGGAGTAACCAGCCCCCCCACCCCCAAGGGCTATATTTTCAATGGTTGGGTTTTTGACAGTCAAGACATTTGTCGGTTGACCGTGAAACTGTCTTCAGTCGAGTCGAACCCAGAATCGCTATAAACCAAACCGGAGAATGGCGTTCCAAACAAAAACAAAAAAGAAAACCAAACAAACACAAAAAAACAAAAAGCAAAACAAAACAAGACAAAAATGTCCCATTCCTTGGAATAACACCTTCACTTACAGTTCGTCGGAACACGTGTCCGGTTTCTCCATACGATATCCTGTTTTCAGAAGATTGTACAACTCTTTGTTGTTGATTCCAGGGTACGGATTTCCTCCTGAAAACAGATATTTTGTAATGTGAAACTTCTCATATGACGACTTTGAAGAAATAACTGTGTGAATATTTACCTTGCGCGTTTTTGACCCTTTTAAGCCTGAAGTTTACCTTGACGGGTGACGTCTCAATATGAGTTTTGTTCTGACATCATAAATATCGGTAAATATCGTACTCGTATCGGATCGATTCGAAAAACTGGTATTGGCCTTATGTTATCAGGTATGGTTCAAGCCTGGTTACGTCCTCGTATTTAGTTGGGCAAAACAAGAATGGGGAGTCGCACGAACTGGCGTGCTCCCCGTTAACGAATTGACTGGTCCGTGACCGGCTGAAATGACCGTCCGGGCAAAAAACAAATACTTTCTTATTTTCTTACCCATTGTGGAAAGTTCCCAGAGCAGAACTCCAAAGGACCATCTGTAAGAAAAAAGAGAACGGTTTCAGTGGCATGATGTTTGCAATAAACTTAAAATTCATCGCTGTTAGCTTTCCACAGCGCCCAATGGTTTGCTGTCGTTTGTTGACAACTGGTCTAAAAGATCCAAGCAATATTGTTGGATTCTGTCAAGTAAATACACAGTTCATTTCACTTTCTTTAATCAGCTGGGCAAAGGGTATGACAACCATATATTTTTTTCCTTTTTTTAATGGCCAGGCTGACAAAATATCGATGACAATAGACAATCTTCTGTTTTTGGTTGATGGACAGTAAGTTGAGCATGATTTTGATTTTAATTTAATTTAAGTGAGCGTCATGCATAACACTTACACGTCGCTTTTCGTGGTGTATTCACTGTTGTAAAGTGCCTCAGGCGCCATCCATTTAAATGGCAACTTCTTCCCTTTCTTGAGATGGTAAACATCTTCTTGAACGTGGCGCATCAATCCAAAATCAGAAATTTTCACTACTTTGCCATCGCCAAGAAGTATATTCCGCGCCGCTAAATCACGATGAACAAATCCTTTACCTGACAAGAAACTCTGCGATGGAAAACAAAATTAGGGTATCTCTATCTCGCCACCCAAAAATAAACTATGGAACTAAGACTCCATTTCAAAGCCCTACCTCATATGGGGCTCGCTTCATCAGTCGGGACGGCGTCCGAATCAATTTGGTTCGGTAAATTTAGACTAGGCCAGGCAAAATTTGAGGATGTCACAGAGCGTTCCACAATGAAACGACGTCACATAGTCTCATGCCTCCTTCGCGCAAAGGTCGAAATCGATTACAGGAGGTACGCCTTTTGAATCAACTTGTAGCGCCAAAGATGGACTTAATTATATTGGGTACGGCACATGGCTAAAGTAAGGCGTCTGAACTAAGCCTACTATAGCGAGTGGCTGCGCGCGTGCGAAATTCCTCTGGCACACAGGACATAAAAGGTTGGATTAAACTCCATAAACTGACAACAGACTGCGCAATTAACTCTGAAGAGTAGCAAATATGAGAAACTCGAACGCTGTGAGTTTGAGAATCTCCTGCGGCATCCAAGGTAGGTAGCATAGGAATCAGGCATCAATTCAGCGCCTGTTTAGACAGGCTCAAGGACAAATGCATTTTGACTTAACAAAAACCTGTTGTTTACAGCAGTCCTTTTTTGACTTAAAAAAAGCAAATTACGTACAGTGACGCAGTCCCTTGTTTTGCCTGCCGTCTTTTGTCAAACATGGTGTCCATAGTATAAAAACGGTTTATTTACGTCTCTGTAACCTTATTGCCCTCGTTAACCAAGCACACATTTTTATGCCTTGGATACAAAATGTGTAGCTATATTAATGCCGCGAGTAATTCTTTTCTAAATTCATTTCAATATGCTCATTCCTAGCTGGTGATCGATTGCCAATCGTTTTCCAGTGACTACTTACCATCCCCTTTGCTATTTGCCAAGCAAAAGAAAGAAGTTCCTTCGCTGAGACATCGTCATCATCTGGCTCGTCTCTATGGTAACCACCTTGAGGGACAGCACCTCTAAGACTAATGGGATCCTCATTGCGATTCCACACCCTCCCATCCCTGTTGGATTGGTTTGCATCTTCAGCGTTTGCTCGAGTGGTTATATTATCTTGAATCTCTTTGTTTGCAGGCTGATCCATCTTTGTTTTTCGACCGTTGATCCACTCTTTTCTTTCTTTTTTAGTTTCAACCAAGTTATCACTACTGCCAAATTTCCCTTTAATGGCATCTAGAGTCAAGAGCTCCCCGTCTATTTCAACACTCCTTTCCTGTCCACCGTTCATGTTTGTTTTCTCAAGGCTATCTGATTCTTCGACTTCTCTTCCGGTAATTTCAGGCACCGCTACTTTTGAGTCATCCCCGGTCGAAAGTTGTGCAAAGCGTTCACCATCGTTATCGTAAACCTTTCGATAGCTCTTCTACAGGAGGAAAATCGATCAAAAAACAGCAAGTTAGTCTCAGATACGTAATTTGCGGAGGAGACGGAGAGTGTAAGGGACTATTACGCATTTTTGTGCAATGTTTTCGTATTTCTCCAGCTTCCAGCACCCTTTTTTCCCGCCTCCCGCATTTTTCTCCCAGGCTCCCGCCTCCAGTCCAAGTTTCAGAAATTTTAAAAACTAAAAATACCTGAAAAGTAGACGCCTCATGATATCTTAATATACCGAACCACCAATTTCATCTCAACATCCACTAATTGTTAACAATACAGACTTTTATAACAGTAATTAAGGAATTGTTGTACCGGTTACCTGACAACACCTCATTTGAGGCTTTTTTTTTTGTTTTTTTTGCATTTAAATTATTTTGAAATGCCTGTTAAACGATTAACAACCTAGCTTTTTTCCCATTATCGTTGAGATGATGATTGTATACGTAACCCTGACGAAATTGCTCTTGTATACTTACCTGCATTCTCTTCTTCCTAAGCCAGTGCTGTAGATCTCCATATGGCACATATTCTAGCAGGAGAAAGATGGGGTCTGATTTGACCCAACAGCCTAGCATGTTTACAACATTCCTATGCGAACCGATTGATTTCATAAGCTCTATTTCCTCCAAAAGCTGGTCCTTGGCCTCTTCATCTGTCGAATCTAAAGACAAATTGCATGAACGGAAAAAAACACTGGGCCGGCTATTTACACGAGGTCTAGCTTAGACCGCGGTTTAAGACAATGACTTGACCTTCAAATCTGGTTACTAATGAACCATTTTAAGCAGATAAACGTTGTTCTAGTCTGTACTTCATGCCATACTTCATACCTTCATGCCTGTACTTCATGCCACTGTTTACAATAAACAGCGTTTAAACGTTAGGGTTGGCCGTCTTCAAATTGGTTTAGACCGCAGTTTTGTTAAACGCAGTCTAAACTTCGTTTAAATAATTGACCCATTGTATTTTGTAAATTTTCTAGCATATGGCAAATTCCCATTCCCACGACATGCTGGCAATGAGGGTGGTCAAGAGGCGAAGGCTCCGCTACGTCTTCAGCACAGGATGCCCACGTCAAATTAGTGACCATTTCATTTTTTCAAATATATGGGCCATGTATAGGAATGCCCAAAGGTTGGTGTTATAGCAAAATGTTGCAAAAAGTTGGAAATTTAACTCGGTCACTGTATTTTGTCGTCCTTGTGACTCTAAACGGCGAATTTTGGCGTTTTGACGGTTTTGCGTTAGCTATTTAAAACCTTCATATAATAAGAGAGAGGTAAAACGATAAACGCAAAACCGTTCACACACGAGGGTGAACGCAAAACGTTGATTTTCTTTCCCTCTCAGAGCTTAAATGCCGTCCCTACAAATTCAGCTTCTGGATGCTTTGGCCACACTGCATCATTTAGACGGCAAAAATGCTGTTTTTCGGCCACTTGAGAAAAAGAACAGATCATGCACGGATTTCATTTCGTATGATCATCCCAGCGTTCTCCCGGCGAGCTTTGCCCCTGTTGCATAGCTTGTTATTCTGGGGTCTTTTTATACGAAAATAACTACACGAGCTTTCTCTTGAGCCGAAACAAAGTAATCGTAATAATGAGGTTTGCCGCATTAACTAAGTGGCCGTAAGACTGAGTTCTATTGTATTATATCAAGTTGCAGAGTGAAATCATTGTGTTGCATGAGTACTCCAGAATCAAGTCGCTTACCTTCCAACAATTTAACGGCAACTACCTGGCCATCTTTGAAGTCCGCAGTCTGAGCTTTGGACTCGTAAAACACCTCGATTCCAGGTGACTCTCTGAATACGCCTCTCAACACTTTGCCAAATGCGCCACGGCCAATCTCCTCCTTGAATTCGACCTGCTCCGGTAGAACTTCCCATTTCAAAAGAAGAATGATACTCGATTTGGATCTGAAGAAAAGGAAAAGAGCTCCCAGTAGTTGAACTTTTCAACACTTTTTAACAGTTCTTCCCAACCTCGATCCCCGGGTCTCTCTTGTTCCAGCCATGGGTCCGAGGTTTGGTGGAGCCAATGAATGAATAGGACAAAAAAAATCAATTAACATAATAAGCATAACTACAGTCAACTCTCGTTATAACGGAAACCATAGGGACCAAGCTTTAGTCCCCGTAGTACAATAGAGAGAGTAAGTAGTGGCGGCAGTTGTTTTAAGTAACTCTGTTTTCGCCAGGACCTTAATTTCTGTCTCAGTGCAATAAGGAGTGCCGAAAAGTAGCGAAGGGTCCGCAAGGGGAGATTTGATTATACCTCATCTGTATACAAAATTCTTGAATCTCATTGAATATTAGCAGACCTGTTTTGAGACAGGTTACTCGTCATGTCTGACAAATTGACAGTACGCGCGCAGAAATAGGACAGTTTTGTTCTAAATTTTGTTTGATATTGGTAACAATGACGATTTGTAATTTTGTTTGAGGGTTGAGTTACTACATGGGAAACACCATATTTTCTCAATTTCAAGTAACTACGAAAACGTTTCTAGACCATCTAAGCCAAAAATACTCCATTAAGAAATATAAATAATTCTATTTCACATTATTCTCAACACTTAAATTTTAAACCAATTTTTTTGTTCTTAAAATGTCTTAAAATAAAATGCAGTTACAAATATCTTGACAAATTACCTCCTTGGTCTTGAGTTACGGGCCAAGAACTTCTTTTTTAATGCTCTTCGTCGAAGCCAGAATATCAACAAAACAGAAATTATCAGAAGGGCAATAATTCCAACCGTTAAACCAGCAAACTGCTGCATAGAAAGAGATTTGCCACTTTGTCCGGCTGACGACGTTGCCAAGCTTGAGTATTCACCTGAAATTAAGAATGTGAAGGAGCAATGTCGCCGTCATTGTGTTGTGACATGTGCTGTGTTTGGTCAAACCAGAGCTACAATTAATTCAACCAAGTAGTAATAACAATAATAACTAAATTAGAAGGAACTCTTTCACAAATGGGGTTTTAAGGGCCCGTCCTTAACAAACTGTGGAGTAACAACAATGAGTAAAGAAGAAGGCCTATTCTTTACATTAAAATAAAGAAATATAAATTGATTACCTAAGTGACATTAAGATACCATGTGGCACTAAATTTTTACGGGTTCTAATTTTTGCGATTTTTGCTGGTTTTTTGCGATCCGCCAAAATAATTTCCCGCCAAATGAAATTACCGCAAATTTTTTTTCCGCAAAAATTTACTCCACTGTAGAGATTCTATACAAAAATACTGGTTTGAAGGAGAAAATGCCGGCTATAGATAACTTGGTCGATAATACATCAAGTGGTACTCTTGCTATCATTTATCCGTCTTTCTTTTGCATTTACTGTAATAAAAACCGAAAATGTTATCAGTTCTACATATTTGAAGCGACTTCCAGAAAATCGCAAAAATTAATTCCCAGCAAGAAAAACCAGTCTTTTCCAATCGCAAAAATTAGTTCCCGCTAATCGCCAATCCGCAAAATTAAACTCCCGCAAACATTTAGTGCCACACGATAGTCGAACCTGTTACAGGACTGAACAGTTAGCAAAACTAGACCTAAAAGTAGCGATGGTAGTATTGTTTCTTACGACTAATGGGAGATACTGTAAATGGTTTGAACCCAGGAGTCATATCATAGGTCGGTAAATTATGATCGTCTGGGTGAGTGTAGTCCTGAGAAGGACTGTTTGTGATGACACTGACCGACGTTTTGACAACCTGAGCGGAAGAGAGAGTTGCTTGTCCCAGTTGGTTCTAACGGGAGGCAAATGGAAGTCATGTACATTTCTGGTACTATAGCGGTGAACTTAATGTATTTAATTTCTGGTGTTACAGCGGTGTACTTAATGTCTGTGTGGCAAATAAATAAATATAAATTAATAACAATAAAAACGTAGCTTTACTCAGATGGAAATGCCTCTCGAACTTTAAGACGAAGAAATCAATTAAATTCTTAAGGGAAAACAACCCATGATCAGTAGAGTTAGTGGTGGGTCTTTGAAGCGTCCTCCTTGATGTAAACAATAAATCTTATACGCAGTTTTCTTCACTGACTCGGTATGATTCGTTTTTGTCGTTACTTCATTTATTTTCTTTGCTATGGTTATGATTCCTTTTGTATTTGATAGGGGAAGGACTGGATTGTCTTGAAAGTTAACAATTCGGTGCGCAAGGCTGGCGTGTGCCGTGTTTGGATAGGGGAAGGACTGGATTGTCTTAAAAGCTAACAATTGGGAGCCGCAAAGCTTGCGTGTACTGTGTTTGGATTACAGTAGTTTGCTAATAGGGTACACAAGTTTATGTCCAGTTTGCTAATGGTGAGAATCACGCACACTCTTCGGACGAAAATTTTCCGAAACTAATTCGCAACTCAGAGACTCAAAACAGATGAAAACAGAGAAAATCATTCAGTCTGTACTTGGTGTGAGGACTGCGTAAAAAGGAGAGTTCGCACAAAACAAAGCTATTGCAATACGCTATCAGTATGAAAGTGAACCAAACGATATGGCACTGAGACATTCGACTTTATACATTAAAAGAGTTAGTGCAGTTCAAATACACGTTTTGGACATACTAATCTAGTGTTGTCGTAGAGCTGATACCTTCAATAGAACCGGCTTTCAGTTAAACTAACCTAATCGTTTTTTCTGCTCTCATTTATCGAGTCAACTTTCACTTGAAATGCAATGAGCCTTATGCATGATTGCGTCGCTTGCCCAAAATTCACCGCTAAACTTCGTTTGCACTAAATTATTTTCATCGTCTGGCACATTGCACATGGATATTCTTTTCAGTTTTGTTGCTTTGGGATTTTTTTCGTGGTAAAATATACAAGTTTCTACTCTGACAGCTAGGCTTGGTGCCGAAATTATCTAGTCTGACATAAACATGCATAAAGGCTCTGGTCAGCATCTTCAGTTCCCAAGGCCTTCACTTCTTTCAAGACTAACATGGCTCTTATTTATGTAGCTAGAAGAGACACCATTTGGATTTCGGTTCTCAGAATTGCTATTAAGCAATGCTATTAAACAATATACTACATTTATATACTACATTACACTCCTTTTATTCCTCTTTGTTTGCAAGAAGTTAATTTAATTTAGTTTGTTCTAGCTTGCATTTAGCAAGCTGCAAACAGGTCCTTTGTTTTACTCTACTCAACATGTCATACAATTACACGCTATTTTTATGTGCTACTTTTTTCAAATACCTTTGAAAATTTTCTTTAAAATAAGTTGGAAAGCCTTTTTTTTTTAATTGTTGCAATCTCTGCTATTTATCGAGACTTTTACCGCCCTTTATGTCGGTTCAAATGTTAGCACTTGCTAAAAATGAAAAGAACCTTTGAAGCATCGTATTACTGATTATAGACATTATAGTGGATATATAAAAAAATAGGGGTACTTTTACAACGAACAAAGTCTGCTTAAATATGAAAAAAAACCTTTGTAAAGCTGAGAGTTTGTACCTGCCGACGGCATCCTACAGCATTTAAACGTTTCAATACAGTGCAACTCGTCGCAGTCACTTCTGTACACACCCGCCATGTATGACTTTTCTGGACATGTGCTCCAGCCTGTGTTATCGAGTGAAACGCTCACATCATGATCATAACAATCCGAGGGTTTGTTTGTAAAGTTTCTAGGCCTGCAGCACGTTGCTTGTTCAATGTTGGACAGCCAGACGTCATTTGAACGGTAAAATCCTTGAAGAAAATAACCGTCTGGACAGGTAGCCCAGCTGTTATGTCTAGAATGACAAAACGAAGCAAAATTTTAATGCTATTTAATTTCCATCTGGGAGCGTTAACTTATTATAAGTTACCATAAGAGTTTGGGCAATTTATCAATTGACTGTTTGTTGTTGGCTTGTGAAGACGCTGAAGACAAGTCTCGATACACAGTATACACAGAAACACTGCCACACACAGTAATGGCAGCCATTTGTTGGTGCTCACTGTAGTACACCATAGAGATTGTAGAGGCGAAAGGGAATGTGCCTAAAGAGGGATTATCTAGTCCCGATGAAGAGTTCTCTGTTGTGTGCAGACCTTAATTAATTAAGGTCTCCGAATTAAACGCAAGCAATAGCAAAAGAAGGTAACTAGAACATTAATTATAATTTCACTCCAGAATGTGTGATAATGAGTATTTTATAGCGTGCAGTGAAAACTGCTGACGCTGTAGGTTGTGTAACACTTAAGTAGGGCTTGAGCTTCCACTGTCATTCTTTGCATTATCTTGTTTTCTTTTGTTTTTGTTTTTGCCTACAATCGATTAAATTCGAAGCCCTTCAAAACGTGAGAAGCGAATATGAATTGGGAAATAGTTACCAAATGTTGTTCATGATAGAGCGGTTTTCAATTGAGTGTCGTAAAATCAAAAGCAAAGTACTTACTCTAACTAATCACAAATTATATAAAAAGGAGCAAAAAACAAATAAACCAATCAGAAACCTCAGCAAGTAATTATCGTCAAGCGCGGGAAAACGCGTGCGAGCAAGTCACGATTGGTTTTGGCTTTGTATATCTGATTGGTTCAGAAAGCGGAGTGAGAAATTTTAACCAATAATATGCAATCCACCGTACGGAAAAAGATGGCGGCTGTACATTTTACCTCAATACCTTGCGAACCTAACACAGCCAATACGCACATAAAGAGCCATATTTTTTGAATACATTTGTCCCTGTGCTAGCAACATTTTGTATGCTAAGTTTGAAGTTTTTAGAACTTTTCTTTGCGTTTTTATGAGCATTTTTAGGGATCTTGTTCGCTAAGAACTATGGGTAAATGTGCCGGTCGCCTTCTTTTTCGGTGGATTACAGATTGTAGTTAAAAGCAAAACCAAAGCAAAACGCAAATCACTTTCGCCGCTCAATTCAAAACCACTCCATTCTACAAAGCTGACCTGCTCAATGACGTTTTCCAGTTTACTGTTTGGCAGACAGGAGTTTCATCTTGGTACTCTTGAAGAGGGATGCAGCATCTTGCTTTTTTAACACCGTCAATACCGCCCTGAATAACAGGTGATTTTCTCCATAGTCCATTCAAGTACTTTCCTCGTGAGCAATTTGCCCATCCTGGCTGACGTAGAGCAATTTTCCAATCGACTTCCTCACAACTTTGGTATTCTGTAACCAACATACAAACGGATGAGGCAAATAACTGCGTGACCTACACAAACCAATTTTTCGATGTAAAAATTGCTTTGGGAAAATATGGAGAGTCAAACAGCATCAAAAGAAATCACTGCTGAAAATAGCTTAGAGGATTTCTTTACTAGACCTAAAAGTTGAAGCCACCTTGTACAACATAATAAACCGTACCACAAGGATGTACTGCTCGGCAGCTTTTACTATATAAGATTTCATCCACAGAATTAAGCAATAGAAACAACTTCTGTAGCGACTAACAAAGATCATTCTAGATTTTATCTACAGACTCAAACGATCAATGGAGAAACTTTTTATAGCATAACAAAAAGAATCACGGGTTTTACTTTTAAGGACAGTTCATCCACAGAGTTAAACGGTAGAAACAACTTATGCAGCAACTAATAAAAATCCCCACAGAAGAGTGCTGTCCATAGCATTCATTTCTGCTTTATGGGCATGATTTCATTAACTTGCTCAAAAGTTTAAGGCTGTTTATACAGAGCGCGACCACGACCACGAACGCGACCATTGAAACTTTCCGCCCGACTTTCCGCTTGAAAGTTCGCACGAACCACCTTTCCTACAGAACGCGGTAATTCGGGCTGTGACAGTCGCGATCTGTGCTGCCATGCAACATCTCATGAAAATGGCAGCAAAAGCCTGAGACAGATTCTGATGACATTTTGGTATTTTACCTCTTCACACGGAGGAGGAGAAGGAATAGTGAATACAGGCGTATATCTATACATCCGATTTTACAGAAGCGTCATATTTGTGGCGAACACCACCACCTAGTAAAGGAGCTTCATTTCCACCAAGACAAGTTTCATCGCTACTTCAGAATGACAAAGGAACAGTTTGACTACGTGCTGGAACTGATAGAAGATGATATTGGAAACAAGGAAAGACACCAACTGACGCAAGGCACTTACACCAAGAGAGCGACTTGCTATCTGTTTGAGGCGAGTTCCGGTACTGCGTGTCACCTTGGCCGAGTTACACGAAAACAAAAGAACTGATTGGTTGACAAGAAATAGTTCGTGCAACCATCGCATAAAAATTCGCTCTGGAGGCAATCTCTGCAACTTTCCGCACGAACCAATTTCCAGTCGCGTTCATGGTCGCCTTTGGTATAAACGGATTCATATAAATTGCTTATACGCAATCTAATGCGAACGCGCTCGCGTTCGCCTTCGAGGTCATGCTCTGTATAAACAGGCCTACAGAGCCACATAATATAACACACGGTCTAGGTGTGAGAGTGAAAGAGCTACGACAAGATTGTATGGGCATAACATTGCGTCAATTGGTGTAAACAACTCCTCGCCTCAGAACTGAGCAAAAAAAAGTGAAAAAGCAGTTAAAACTGCGAATTGTCCCGGTAAAACAAAGCAATACTGTCAAGGTATGTTTCAGGATCAGAGGATCATTTTTTTCGTAGGAGATCAATTGTTAAAGCAATTTTACTTAAAATAGACAATTTCAGTTTCCAATCTCCAGAACTACTTTTGAGTAACCGACTTTGCCGGTTTCTAAGCCCCCTAATTAACTTTTAGGAAGATTAACTTACCAGATGCAAATACCATGGTTATACTTGCACAAGCCTGTCAACAGAGAAAAGGAACAACTCAAGATAGTATCAAGACAATTCATCGCTCAGGAATGGTAGTCTGAAGTCGTTTTTAGAGGAGTCGTATTACCCTACTCCCCGTGTTCAAGCTTGTTCAAATCCCGCCAAAGCCTTTTGTTGTAACTTCGGAAGTTGCTTAACGACTGCTATAATCTACTTCTCT
The DNA here is from genome assembly GCA_964017195.1 of Siderastrea radians. Lineage (NCBI taxonomy): Eukaryota > Metazoa > Cnidaria > Anthozoa > Scleractinia > Rhizangiidae > Siderastrea > Siderastrea radians. Next base: position 11,070,572 of record OZ024895.1, on the reverse strand, counting down.
TCAGCAAGCTCCAGGTCGGCAAGCTCGAGCTTTGTAACGACAAAGCTCCACAAAACTATTCTTCAACTGTTTCTCCACAAAGGTATTTCTTAAAAACAGTTTGCCAGAGTGTGAACGTCTCAAAAACAGTTTGCCAGTGTGAATGTCGCAAAAACAGTTTGTCTGTGTGAATGTCGCAAAAACAGTTTGCCAGTGTGAATGTCGCAAAATTAGTTTGCCAGTGTAAATGTCACAAAAGCAGTTTGCCAGGGTGAACGTCGCAAAAACTGTTTAAGTGTGTGAACGTCGCAAAAACAAAAAGCATTTTGCCGGACTGGTGTGAACGTCTATTTTAATGCTAAACAAGATGTTCCTGTATAAATAAATAAATAAATAAATAAATAAACAAATAAATAAATAAATAAATAATAATAAAAAAAGAAACAGTTTGCCATCTAGTCTTAGCATCACAACAACAGCTCGTTAACTCAGTGATAGCTTTTGGCAAAGTTTTGTTGCTATTTCGACTCTCACCAACTTATTAATAATTGTGACAAAGGGAAAGAAAGAACTCGGAAAATAAAAATTAAAATCTTTAAACCTCCTCCACATGTGCCAAAAAACGATTTAAACCAGGCTTCTTTTAGTCTCCCACGCAGCCGTTTTTAGTGGCGTCACGCAACGCTTTCCCCACAGCGTTGCGTGACGTCACTAAAAACGACTGTGTAGGAGACTAGGCTTCTTTGCATACGGTGAAATTTGAATTAACCAATCAGCGTTCGTAGGCGGGAAAAACTGTGGTGTTTTGACCTTCACGCGTATTTAGTGCTCTCTGATTGGGTAGATGTTAAATAAGCCAATCATTGATTCGCTTAGCTTCGATTTCTGTATGATGAGCGAAGTGTTTACTGTCGACATGTGGTTTTATTACAGTGTTTTCTTAAAACTAACCGCTTTGCCTTCTTACGGGCTATTGTTAATACAGTGTTTGCAATCATATGGACTGGTTAAGCAACCTGAAACTTTTTTCTGCTGTGGAAAACTTCACTGACTGAAGTTGACTGCGAAGGAGATTGTATAAGTTTTCCTCTGGCTAATAGTCCAACTGAGTGTGTTTTCACTATCTGTGTAGCAGGCGTAAACGGGGAAGGGAAAAGGAAGCGAGAGTGCGGGAGAAAAATGGGGTGTGGGGGTTAGGGACATGCCCCATTTTTCTCCCGCGTTCTCACTCCCCTTCCCCTTCCCCGTTTCCGCCTGCTACGCAGGTTATGTTTTCACAAGAAACTTTTCATCATTTTCATTCTCCTTGTTTTGCTCATCACATGGATGTTCACTAACTGAGCAGCTCTTAGTAATGTCGGGTCAATAACAATCGGCCTTCTGTCCTGGTGAAGATCTTCGGTCACACTACTTGTTTTCCTCGTGTAATTCATGTCTGGTTTTAATTTATGCCAGCCCCGAAGGCCTGTGCTATCCTGCTGTCAAGATTGTTGTTACTCTCGATGTCCAGAGTGGTCTTCTCAGGATGAAACTTTATCTTTTAGAGGAAAAATCTTCTGTTCATCAGATTTGAGACTCATCATGAATGTTTGACAAATTTGATCCATCATCATTGCACGGTTGCGCAGCTGATGCTTCTCTTTGGAAATAGGATAGTTTGTACAATATTCCACAACCGGAGACGAAAGAAAAGGCCTTTTTGGAATTTGGAGCTTCCTTGTGTCCTCTAACAGCAAAATCTCGTAATCAAAAGCCGCCGAAAATTACTTTTCTTCTCAAAAGTCAAAACTTGTCTGAAATTCAGGCTAAGCAAAAACAACATGCGGACCGCAGAGTGAACGACACTTTTGTTTGCTTTATTCATAAAGGAGAGTAAAATAACTGTTACCTACCCTGTCTTCGAAAGTGGATAATTAACTTGAACTGGAATGGTAATTGCAGGAACAAACTCTATAAACACTGAATAAGTTAAATATTGATATGTCTATGTCAACGCCAATTCAAACTTGCAATCAATCGACTTTTATAGACAAAAAGCAAAGAGAAGAAAGTGTTTTATTTTTCACGAAATTTCAACAAGATTTAAATTGTGATAATTAAAAGGAACAAGGACCACAACTACTCTAGAATTCAGGCAATAGGAGTTATTCAAAGTGGCAAAGTGAAGTAATTTTAAATGAGCAAAATGCAGATCAAAGCGGCCCTGCAACAGACCGCAGTACCGAAAGAGTTTTAGAAATATACAGCTTTGCATTAAGTCGGATTCGTCAGTTGCAAAAAGAAAGAAGCGATAATTACAAGTGACTGTAAGAGGTGAAGCTGAACTTCAAAAACCAATGAAAAAAATTTGTGATCAGGCTTGTTTAGAATATAAAGCTTATCCCTTGTGTGGTAGTTGCATTAAGCTTATATAAACGTGACTTTCCCGCCGCTTAAGTCATAAACAGGACGTGTAAAATATTTTTCTTCCTTAGCAAGCACACGTAATCGCCGTGTAACTTGTACTGATGCTAACGTCACCTCAACTTCTGTTTCCCAGAGCATGCCAAACAGCGAAAAGTCTTGCTGGAATTAGCTGTTTTTGTAGCGGTGGTGTGATGGTGTTTTTCTTTCCCCGAATTTGATCCCAGTGGGGCCGCTGCAAGTAGAGCACCTCAGTGAACTCTTCTGATATTGAGAATAACATTCTGGCGTCATATTACGATTTTAGTATCCATCTTGTCGCTCTTTAATAGACCTTTAACCTTTAATCGTACCCTTTAATCGACTCGCAGTGTTAATCCAACACATTGACCATGCAGCAAATCAGATGATAGAGATTTCAGTTCAAACAGCCACTATGGTTTATAAATCTCTAAATGGTCTTGCCCCAGAGTATTTACCATCAAAGTTCACCGATCGTAGTGACATTTCGAGTTATGCACCAAGAGACTGTTAGGGCAAGACAGCTATTCCTCTGCCCCGCACCAACTTTCCAAAAAACAGCTTCAGCTACAGTGGTGCAGTGCTGTGGAATAGCCTAACTGTCAGGCTGCGGCAAGCACAAACTCCCTCTAGCTCCAAATCCGGCTGCCGCGGATAATAATGGTTAATTGCATTCAATACATGGCATTAATGGAAGCAGGCATCCTTTTGTACATATTTTTGTTATTACTTAATTAGGAACGAGTAATTCCAGTAGTTAACAGGTAACCCAAGCTCTATGGGAGATATATAGACCGTGTGACCTTTGGTCTGCGTTGTGTGAGTGTTGTAATATGAGCGTAACGGCGGCCGTTGCGTAACAGTGAAATTATAAGGATTTGTATGGGAAAAAACAATTCCGACTTTAATTTAAAAATGCGAACGTGTTTTTAATAAAAAAAAAAACCCTACCTGAAGTCCTCTGTCTGTTGTTCTTTCTCCTATGTGGTTTTTGGAGCGATTTAGCGCGATTCCAGTGAGTTTTAGTTCTACTGCCTTTCTCTCTATATATGTAAGGGAAGGTACGTTTTTTCTTGGGGGGGGGGGGGGGGGAGGGCTGGGGAATTTTGATATTTTTTTCCCAAAAAAGTGTTGGCCCTCCCTTGCGTTTTAATAAAAAAACTCCTGACCCCCCACCTTTAGGTGACTGACAAAAGTGCGACCCTCCCCTCACTATTACATGGTATGTTCCATGCTGTAGAAACCTCAGAACGCTTCGCTTGTGAACTCAAAGTGTTTGAATATGAATATATCTCGATATTGAATGTGTGCGCGCTGAAACAAGGAAAATGCGAACAATCAGTGTGGGATATTTACATTTTATAGCTGAAGTTTGAATATGGAAGCATTTGAGTATTATAAAAGTTTTAAACATAAAATAGCTAACTAAGGCAAAATACATGCTCTTCTTTCTCCGACTAGCCGGCATTGCTGTTTGTTATTTTAACAAAAGGTTTATCTGTTTAGCATGCGAAATCTGCCTCTCAAAAACAAATATTTCCTACATTTCCGACAGAACTAAACGACTCAGGAGATCAGGCAGCGGATAGCCAACAGCAAGAAGCTGAAGAAACGATACCTGAGTCAAGTACTTATCGATACGGACGGCCGAGAAAAGGACACGAGTCCTCCGAGAAAAACTATGTGCCATGACATAATATACATGTAGAAATGTAACCTAGTACCTATAATAAAACACCAAATTAAATTAAAGTAGGTGAAAAGAAAATCTTAATCTGCAAGAAAAATGAAAAGCAACATCACAAAAATTCTCATTAAAAAATTCTGGAAAATATGTGTGACCCTCCCTTGAATAGCTCACACGAGGTATGGCCCTCTCCTTTTTGTGCTCACTTTCACTGATGACCCTCCCCTCTGAGGCCCCAGCCCTCCCCCCTCAAGAAAAAAACGTACCTTCCCTAAAGGATATATAGAGAGAAAGGCAGTAGAACTAAAACTCACTGGAATCGCGCTAAATCGCTCCAAAAACCACATAGGAGAAAGAACAACAGACAGAAGACTTCAGGTAGGGTTTTTTTTATTAAAAACACGTTCGCATTTTTAAATTAAAGTCGGAATTGTTTTTTCCCATACAAATCCTTATAATTTCACTGTTACGCAACGGCCGCCGTTACGCTCATATTACAACACTCACACAACGCAGAACAAAGGTCACACGGTCTATATATCTCCCATAGAACTTGAGTTACCTGTGGTTATATTTTTGTAGTTGGAATTTAGTTTAGAGTTCGCTGTTTTTTAATTTAGTTTCATTTGTAAATTTAAGGACTGATGTTTTAAACCGTGTTTAAATAAACTTAAATGTTAAATGTTTAATATCCTCAGACTTATTTTCTCTTTTGTTGCAAGCGCACAAAACCCTTAATTCAAAAGTTTAAGGAAAATAAGAGGGAAAAAAAGCTTTTTCAACAAAATCAACTCAAGCTACCCATCCGTTGCAATTTATAACTCTCGCTTTTTTGCTTACAAACTGCACGATACTGGAGCTTTATCTGTTTTTAAAGCATTCTGAAACCAGTTCATTGCTCAAGTGCAGTGCATTTGCAAGACACGACGGTTTTGACTGCCGCGCGTACTGCGAGCTCAGCTGCCTTATGCTAGACTAAGCGACGGGTGAAAAAAGTAAATATCACATGTAAAAAGATCGATAATATCACGTTCGCTAATATATTGTTGCACCATACACTATGTGTATTGGCCATTTCTAGTATTGATTGACGCAGAAATCCACATAAAAAATTACATCCGGCGTAACTTTTCAAATTGTACCTGTTTAACTCCATATGTAAAATGTGATTTCAACAAGCAGATTTTCGCAACTGGGGAAAGTTCTCAAAATGTCGTTTTGACTGACCATTTTTTTGCATTAAAACTCTGTCAAACTCTAAATACTTTGCCTAATTATTATCGATCGCACCTTATTCGTATATTGTTTTGTGCAAGGATTTTCTTTGAAAGGCGAATGAATTTTCCAATCTTTGAATCAAGATTTAACATCATTAAATATGGCGTACTTCTGTTACCATCAGCTTGAAAGAAGAATAGTCAAAATTATTGTTTCATTTTCTTTACCATTCGGCAAGCTCTTGCATCTCTTTGTTAATATGTTTTCGAGTTTAGAAGTTTTCTGATTCAAAATGAATGTAATCCCACCTGAATTTTCTATTCAGGTTTAATTAGGACGCTAAGGGATGGCTGAAAACGCAATCATTTACCATCTGGCTAACAAAATTATCTTCGTTGGTGGAACATACGGTTCAGGTTGTAACTCACTTCAAACAAACCCTAATTACTGGCTAGAGTTAAACACAATCCTTGAGCTCATAAGAGCACTGGTATCTGTAAGGCCCTTTCAACTCCCCAGTGACTGCATGGTATCTTTTTTTAATCGAAGTATAAAAAGTAAATGTTACTTACGCACCGTCAATATTATCCTTGCAGTGTTCATGGACATCTTTTGCGTTGCTTGCATGTCCTCGACGCACCTCACAGGCAGAACAAACTACCATATACACAATTTCACTTAATTTGTGCGTAAACGTAAGTCTTTCTTCAGTTACGAGTTCCTGTTAATCTGTTAATCAGCGTTCATCTCATTTCCAAATTATCATAATCATCGCGTTATGTAAGTACACCTGCAAATTTAGATGGAAACCCGACAGCTCGCATTTATTTAACCGTCGGTCTCCAAGACGAATAATTATCTAGAACTGCCGTTCTCAGTAGCTGTGGGCATATCCCTAAGACACGTTTTCACATACGTTTGGTGAGAATTGGCTGCTATGGTTACGAGGTATGACGTCATAAGTAGCAGTTGGTCAAGCCATTTTTGAGGAAATATTCGTTTTCTAACCGTTTTTAGGAAAAAAAATGCAAAAAATGCCAACAAAAGGTAGCAAAATGTTTAATTTTGTCATATTCTCACGTTCTACATGTTCAGCATCAAAACTTTCCAGTTTTTAACGTTTTTTGACAATTTCTAATTTTTGGTAAAATCTATTTAATTACACGACCCCACAAGCATTATGCTTTAAATTTTTTATCGTGTTTAAATAAAGGATGTGATGATGATGATGATGATGATGATGATGATGATCTAAGATGGCGCCAAATATGGCGGCCATGTTGAATGACGTCACAGGTCCCCAGCAGGGCGGCAACCCATAATATGTACCTCATCTTGTAGAGCACATCACAGGCTTTCTATTAAAGGTGGAATCTTTTTCAAAATATTGTAACATAACGAAAACCCAAGGGGGTCCATCAACCCCCCCCCCCTTGTACCACGGTGGGGGTGTGACTTTGCTTGTACTTCCGAGGGTTAAGTTTCAAATAACTGAAAGTGTGTTAGTTAGACTTGTGCCACAGTTATTTTAATTTTCCCTTTTCAAGGTCACTGGAGATATTTTTGCCGTCAACTGAACACGAAGAACGCTAATTAATATAGCGACATGCTGAGGAGACATGATTATTGGAAATACAAGTAATTTTAAGATGTGAAGGTTTGAGGTCAGTATTTAGCTGACGGATGGATGCCTAAACTGAGAATTCTGTTCTATCAAAAATGGAGTTCTCCCTAATTTTGTAATAAGCATCAATGAAAATAAATGTAACACAAATTCGGCACACCGGAACACGTTTGATAAAATCATGTCTAATTTGAATATGCATTGCAACATTTTCATTATAATTTTTTTTTTAATTTTCGTGGTTTTATAAGCCCGTTGAAGCTTACGATATTATAATGGCCAAAATTCTAAAAATACGCTAAAGACATGGCCGGGCTGAAATCTAGCTGGAAAGACTAGACTTTTCGTTGTTTTTCACAAGAGCTCAAACACAGGTTTAAACAACAAAACATAATAGGCAACAGTTTGAATTGGTCTGAGTAATTGCACACACAATCAGGCTAATTGAGCCCCACTTAGTTTACACTTAGTAATACATAAAGTGTGTGTGCTTCTTTTTTTCTTTAATTTGTTTTTCTGTTCATGTCTGAAATACTGTACCATATTCCTTATGAACCTGGAGAGAACATTTTTACGCTCAATTTGCCCAAAATGTACATGTAAGAACCTGCACTCCCGGCTCAGCCCCAGCTCGAAACTCAGCCGTTCCTTTAAATGCAATTGTGTACCGACAGTAAACCAGTTAAAAGAAATGAATAAAGCATATATGATCACACTGTATCTGAAATTTGAGCTGTATAAAGATAAATGAAATCACTATTTACGTTTTATTTACCTACCTCAGTATTATATAGAGATTACCATCAATTTGACATTTGTGTGAAACGGGCTTTTTGCACTGTGAAAATAAAAAAAAATTGGCGTTTCTCCTGCTTAACCGGTTTAAGATAACCGAGCTCAAGGTAGCCGGTCAATAGTAAATAATTAGAAAAGGGTAAGCATAAAGATAGCGAGGGATTTGAGAAAGCCGGGGGGGGGGGGGGTTGCAATAGGAGGTGCACTGTGTAATATTATTATATTACTTGCATTGTATTTCCATATTTTTTTATGTAAATAACTGTACATATCTCAAAAAAGCTATATAGATTAACTAAAAGGCATACTGGCCTAAAAAGGGAAACTCGCTCCTGTGAAGAGAAGAAACACTATTCTTATTTAAATTGTATGTCAGTGAGCAATGCTGTAAAGCGAGAAGTTAGCGCTCGTATACCTAGTGACGCTTTCCTGTCGAGTGCTAATTAAGCACCTGTTTCTTTGGTTGGCAAGGTTACCTGTTTGACCACCACCTTTGAACAGCTTTATAGAAACGATAATCTCTCAAACAAGTTTGCTTGCATCTTTCTTTTCTCGATACTTATTACTTAAAGTACCCCACTCATGTATTCCAATTTATGCCAACAAACCTCGTGACAAACATGACAAGACTCATTCGAATCTCACGTACTTAAAGGGGACCAAAACACCATGTTCACATTTCAGCAACATCAGTAGAGACAGAAAAGTAAAGTCCTGCTCAATCATACGATCCTAGCTTGCAAAGTAGAACTTCATCTAGCACTTCATCTTTGATCAACTCAGTCATTCTAAAACGGCCTCAAATGAATCCTTGTGCAAAAGATAGATGCTAAAAAGTGCCCCACGGGTCCTAATTTTAATTTATTTTCCTAATAATAGTAAATATGACAGATTGCTCCTTCTAGACTTTGCCAGTAACAACTGAATTAACATATACGTGACTGGAGCCTTCTTTTAACTAGTTTACAATCACAATTCATCCTCAACACATTCCCTCATCAATATTATCAGATTTGCAGCGTATGCAAACTGAAACTGACTTTTAAACAAAAACTGAAATGTCAAAGTGTAATCTAATTTTTTTTTTCACAGTTACAACTTAAGCAATATTCTTGCAGTTTCCCCTCAGTGGAAGGAACAAAAAAATGCAACGGTATTTGTTGGTTGCGCAAAAGACAGGAAATATAATGATCATTGAAAGGAAAACGAATGATCGCACATTACTTGCGTATTGTTCTTTCTGATGATTTTCAGTCAAAGGAAAACTGAGACGGTAAGGGGCAATACATTGTTTCACTGTCACGTGTTTCCCTTTGCGATAATAAAGGAACTATGTCACTGGGATTTTGCTTATTTTTGTCATAATTATGCTAATAGTGTAACTTATTAATCGTTTTCATGCACAAAATGGCCCTATCTTTGCAATAGGAAGATATCAATTGAATTTTTGAAGGGACGGCAAATTATAACAGTTTTTAATTGATTTTTCTAACTTTTCTAATTGATTTTTTTTTGACATAGTCCTTTTGATGGAAAGAATCGGCAAAATTAAGGCCATACTTTTGAGCAAAAATTTAAACCCTGTAGTCATTAGTCTCGCAAAATATAGATCACTTAAGTTCTTTTTTTTTTGTAATTTAGTATTTTTTATTTTCCATATACAAGAAAGAATTACAGAAAACGAATTACAGGAATACAGAAAAAGATTGCTTTTACAGGTGCAATAAAAATTACAGTTTTACAGAAAAAAGGGAAAAAAAGGCGTTACGTACACAATCATTACAATTTAAGAAAAAAGGAGAAAGGAGGAGAAACACTTGCAAAATTTTCCTTCACTGAATGCTTGGTCAGATTTTTTTCCATTTCCCAAACTGCTTAAGGAGCTTATTGTGTTTAGTTGCAATTTGTCGCTCTACTTGATAAACTGTCTTGGTCGTGGCTTCGAAAACTTTCAACGACGACGATTCGTGTTAACTTGCATTTATAGATATGAAACTTCGCCATAAGAATCAAGTGATTCAAAATGATGTTGTCCTCATTTTCATTGTATACACCAAACAAGATGTTCACTAAAGTTAAAGTTTCTAAAGTTATGTTTTGATTCGTAAGCCAAGATGTGAAGGTTTTCCAAAAGCTTTCTACAAAAGTGCAGTGAAACAGTAAATGTTCGAGGGATTCAACATCTTTCTTAACAAAGGAGCATAAAGGTGAATCAATCATTTTAAATCGAAACAGCTTTTCATTTGTAAAAACCAGGGGGGGCTGGCAGCTACCTTTGATCTTGCCGCTTTTGGCCTCTACATGATTGCCCCAGTAAAGAAATCTGTCAATCATTCGAAAACTCTAACGAGCATGCGCGAAATGCAACGAATTCTCGCGCAAACTACTCGTGAATATGTGTTTTTTTGTTCGTGGTGACTCGATTGTGGAAAAGGAATTCGTTTTTTGTTATTGTTTATTTGCTGTTAGTATTTTTGGCGACAGTACAGCGTTTGGGCACCACATTTCTCTAAATTCTGGATCTGTGTACAGTCCTGCTGTGTATTATGTCAAGAACATGAGCGTGATGGTTGTGTTATCGAAAACATAAACGTTCGTGGTGTCAACAGCCACTTGACCTGGGAAATGGCTTTAAAGTTGCAGCTTTCGACCTTCCATTTCGATCCATTTCTGTTTCTGAGACCATCAAAATCGATGGAATGAAGGACCAGCTTTATTTTAGGTTAGTAGAGCAGTCAATATTGAATATGCAAGTGACAAGTTTCGGCCTGAGATTTTCCCAGTTGAGTGTTGAACCAAACTACGCTCAAATTATAACTATATTCTAGCAGATGATTGTGGATTTCGTCATCTCAGGAAGATTTATAAGAATCTTTTTACTGTGGAAACTGTGGAATCTTCCAGCCAACAAAGCGAAAAGAGGAGATTTCGATTGCGAGTCTTCTTTAAGTCTCTTTCACAATGAAGACACAAAATCGAATGCGAAGGCTTAGAATGTATTAAAGGTGGGCTTGAACTTTCACATGCACTTGTCTCAAGTTTTTTGCGTCTTATTTACAGCTGTAAGCGTAATTACGTGTAAAACACCACGTTATTTTATGGAATTCTTCTTTTTTATGCTTGAGTGTTTCTTGGCGGCAGTTTCTGCAAATATATTGGTTGGTTGCAGTTACAAGACAAATAACATTTGAGGTGATAGAATTTTGCAACTGGAAAGGATAGCTTATAAAGGACAACCAACAAAAGAAGAATGCTTAACCTTACAAACAGAGCTGTCTGAGGTTTGCTTGTTTTGATAAGACAACTTAAAGAATTGGCAAAGTAAATACACCTAGGTTTAGGAAAACTCCCTAGTTCCATATATTGTGTTGACATGCTAAGTTTGATTCAGTGGAAAATGCAATGGACAATCACATTTCCAAGCATTTTCCCACATTATGCATGCAACTGTCCAATGAGAAGGTTTATAAACATTTGCTAGGGTAATCTGAAAAGATTGAGGGATATACAATTATATGATTTTTTGTCTTTTGCCTGAAGCCTTTACAAGAAGCTTAATAATTCAAAGGAAAGACATTCAGGCCCATTTTTCTTAAGTGTCAGTGAAAAATTTGTAGTTTGAGTTCAGTAACACCAGGTGAACTATGCAATAATGGAGTATTAGACAATGCAAAAGTTCTAAACTGTCCCTTCTGTTAAAAGAGCAATTGACTTCTGCTCACACCCTTTCAGACATTTGTACTTCTGATGAGGAAACAGTTCCAATTGCCAAGGAGAATTCAGTTTTTTTGAAGATGGATACATATGAAATAAATCAGGTTTGAACTGCCTGATGTAACAAATGTGGCCATAAAGGGCTTGCAGTTTTTAAATGTTTTCAACTTGAGAAGTTGAAAAGGCAAATTTGATCCCGGTCAAGACTGAACTTTTTCAAGTTTGCTTTTTCAACTGCTCAAGTTGAATGCATTTAACTGTGAGGATCATTATTTCAGAACTGTTACCGATAAGGTAGGGGAAAACAGGTCAAAACAGTGTTGTATATGCTGGGTGTCAAAACGAGGCTGGCATGCATTCAGTAACTGTTTATGAAGATGTGAAATAACCCCAGAATGGCTGATCAACCATGGTTGCTCTAAGTGTGCAACACTCCTTTTGAAGTGTTTCAGAAAATTAAGGATTAACATAGCTGTCCATATATATGTCATCAATCAAAGTCCCTGTACAACCAAAACCTTTGCCCAAAACATATTTATCAACATGCATCTTGGATAACCAACGTCTGCCAGATCCAAAGTGATGGTGTGTTTGCCAGAGTATCTTTACTTTACAGACTGTCGGAACCATTGCAAACTCCACCCCCAAATGATTGTTTTGTTTGCAAAAGCTCTTCAACATCAATTGCACTGTCAAGAAAAATTCAAGTCCCTTCAGAATTCAAATGCCAATTTTCCACAAACCCATTCATGGTGAAATATATGAAGCCAAGGTCACCAAGTAAATATGTGAAATGACTGACTGAAGTATTGCTGTCAGTTGAGCAACCTGGCCCCTTTAAGTTTCAGTTCTCACCCCAGAGGTGTGATAGACAAAATCTAAATGAAAAATTATTTCACCTTTTTCTCCAAAATAATGAGCTTTATTATCAGGTATACCTACACACTGTAGGCAATATCTGTGACTCACGTGGCGAAGTCAAAGAGCAAAGTGTTGTGAAAATCACGTCTCAGCTTTTCACCATTTAAGGATTCTAGAGAGCTGTACATGAAAATATCTCTTGTGGACTGTACAGTAGTAACACAACTTGGGCAAAACAGAAAATAATTTGGATCAACAAAACCTACACAATTAATTGTTCACTCCTCCTGGGTAGTTCCTATAAAGAAAGAAAAATCTACAGTGTATGTAAATGAAACAAGGACAAAGTCTCGAGCGACAATTCTTAGTGAAAGAGGAGAGCGAATCTGGCCGCTGTGAAATGTGTCAGAAAATGCTTCAAAACTCGTAAAATCAGTACCAGGAAAAGCAGAAAGGGCAACCAAATCAGATAGAAACAAAGGTAAAAAAAAGCGATCGAAACCTTTCCTTGAATGTTTAAACTTGGAATAACAGAAATAATGCTGAACCAACACAAACGCGCGTACACCAAATAACAGCTAATTCGGCTAATTCTCCTTCCTCGCCACCGCCATGTTTGTTTGGAATAAAATTAGTACACAGTCCTACTCGGCCAAATTTCTTTACTGGGGCGATCATGTAAACTCGGTTCCAGACCTCGCTGCCAGCCCCCCCTGGTAAAAACAATGTCGTTGAGTAGTTTGTATTGAAACTCTCTTATCTTTGTCTCAATGGTAACAACAACAGGTAGCGAATAAATTTTCTTCCAATCCACGGCAAGCTCAGGGTACTTAGTTTTCAATTTTTTTTTTTTTGAGCAGTGGGAGGAGTTTGCTTTCTGGCTTTTCGCTATATATAAAGTAATTGAGAGATTGAGGTGGAAAGTGTCGAGAATTATGTTAAAAAACGAGTCTCCAATTATTCGGTAGAGCGTCAACAATACTCATTAATTTAAAATAATCCATGGTGGATAGATTTGCTTCAGAAACTTTTGCACCTTCGAAAAATTTGCCAGTATCAGATAACAAGTCTCCGATTTTTACCACTCCAGCCGAAAAGAGGCGACATTCGAAAACTGAGGCTTTTTTACAACGATATTCTTATTATTCCAAATAATTAACAATTATCCTGCGAAATCGCGCGGAATATCACCTGATACTTAGCCGACGAGGCCGTAAGCCGAGTTGGCTAAATCAGGGGATATTCCGCAAGATCGAGCAGGATAATTGTTTTATTATTCAACAAATTCCAACCGACTACCATTTTCAGAACGAGAAAAACTACGGCTCTGTGATGAAAACGCTAAAAGCTAGCAACACATAAAGCTTAATAAAAATCAAAACGGAACTTCAAGAAATCGAAGTTTACTACCGTTCACTTAAAAAGACTTATTTACAAACTCATGTTTGGAAATGACAAGACAAAGGAAAAAATATTGCTACCTTACAGAGAATAAGTCCTCTTCCTGTGAATTAAAATCTTTTCAACTTTAGTCTTTACAACTTTCCATGAGCAAGTGTGCTGCTTCTTTCGCAATAGCATTTTCTTGGTTGAGTTCTCACTATGAAAATTCCAAGTCAACCTCTGGATATCTTTGTGAGCTGAAGCAAATACTTGTTGACATTTTGAGAGCATTTAATCGTGGAAAGTTTCTTCCAGAGGGTTAAAATTTACGGAGAACACTGCTAAAGTTGCCTCGCTTTTCAAAATCGCCGCCAAACAAGCAATGAAAGAAAATCTGCAGTGCACTTCCAAATATGGTCATTTACGTATATCGCAGGATATCTGTCATGCAGCATGACAGATATTGAGGGCTTCCTTACCATATATGGGCATAGTGGCAATTTGTTGAATAATAATCTGATTAATAGCATCATCGTAGGTATTTACTGTCGAAGATACTAACTAAGACCACGTTTCCAGGCATTCTTTAAAGAAAATCGGAATATGAATTGGCAGTTTGCGAGTATTAAAATTACAAAAAAAGAATAAATTTTCCACCTACGCCTTGAAGAAATTCATCTAGAATCACCTTCCAAGAGCTTTCGTCGTCATCAAAATATTTCTTTAATACCATTATCCTTTGAGCTGATATAATTGACTCAATATCTAGCATTTTTAGGCCCCGTCCTCAATATCATTCATAAGTGCCGTACGCTTAATTTCATCATTGCCATGCCAAATAAAGTTGTAGATCAATTTATTAATCTCTTTAATAAGGTCGTCTGAAACTGGAATTAATGACGCCTTGCTCATAAATCTTGGTATAACAAAGGTCTTCACGATTTGTATTTTGTAGATCACCTTAGTTCGCGAAATTCTGACTCAGAAGTAACCGCGAAAAGACGGAAAATAAACTAAGGAATGAAATATAACATTAATTGCGTATGTTGCTTTCAAATATTACTTATACGTTTCACTGATGTTATGGGGCATTTAGCTGGGACACAAAAGAACATTCGAGTATCGAGCAGGTTACTGTAGGGAGATTTTTAGTCTCAAGAAAAGGACAATAAGGCCAAAATAGAACGTTTGTGCCATGAGTAAGTTGTATAATTGATCTGATGACAGGGAGGCTTTTTTTAAAGATCAGCAAAAGCATAGCAAAATATAACAGGAAAAGTCGATTTTTATCTCTGATAAATCACATTAAGCACAAAGAGATCAAAGAGATCTGATTGGGTAAACTGTCCAAAACAGTTTGCATGTGTGAATGTCGCCAAAACTGTCTCTAGTGTGAACGTCGCAGAAGCAGTTTGCCAGTGTAAGCCTAAAAAAAACAGTTCGAGCCTGTGTGAACGTCGCCAAAACAGTTTGCCAGCGCCAATGTCGCAAAAACAATTTGAATGTGTGAACGTTGCAAAAACAGTTTGCCAGTGTAAAGGTCGCAAAAACAAAAATAGTTTGCCGGAAGGGCGTGAACGTCTCAAGAAACAGTTTGCCCACAAGTCTGAACGCCGAAACAACTGTTCGTTACCTGATAACTGGTGGCAAAGTTTTGTTGTTATTTTGACTCTTATCAACTCGTTAATAATTGTAAGTGGCGAGAGAAGAACTTAGAAAATAAAAATCAAATATCAAAAAATGATGGATACCAGGCTTACGCGACGGGTGAACTTAGTGTATACCAAACCACTGGAGAGTGTTTTTCCTGCACTCTAATAGCAAATGGGCCACTCAGACTCGGGACAGTATCTGCTATTAACCTTCCGGCATTTTTCTGGATTTCGCGCTCGATTTTCCTCATTTCTCAGAAAGAAAGACGGAACGATTTAGTTCTGGCTATCCACTGGTTTGGTGTTACTTCGCGGCTTGGCAAATATCCATCACTATTTACCTCCGTTTCGGTAAATAACTGTTGATATCACATGTGAAAATATCGATGATGTCACGTTCGCATTGGCCGGTTCACTAGTTCTACGGGGTATCTCGATCAGTCAGGCTTGGTGTTAAACACAATGAAATTCATAATATTGGCGCATAAATTTGGATACAAAATTATTTCGCGCGTAACTTTTCAAATTGTACAGTCATATCCCAAAATGTAAAATGTGATTTCAACAAGCATATTGGCGCAACTGCAGAAAATTCTCAAAACGTCATTTTGATTGACCCCTTTGTTGGGTAAAAACCCTGTAAAATATATTGTTTCTTTTTTTTGTGAGCGTTAATTTCCGCGACATTATTTAAGTGGAGAGAGCTTAATTTCACCCCCAAATTCTGGATACTGTACGAACACAGATAGCAACTAGGAAACAATGACCCTCCCTTTTCTGCACGCTATTTTTCAGTCTTTTACGGTGTAAAAGCCTTAAAGATATGTCATCTGCAATATTTCCAGTTCATTCTCGCTTTCAGAAAAGGTTCTCGACATCCCTTTTTTTTTTACACTACAGCCAAAATATCTTTAGAGACAACAATAATCGCGTTAATTTTCTTTATTTCGAAAATTTGCCCCCTCTCTCGCGTTAATTCCCTTGATTTGAAATAAATTTTTCCTTCCAATACGCTTTCATTGAAGTCGTGTTAATCTCAAAGACCTTAATTTAAGGAGCTTTAGTTTCCTATAATTATAATAAGGTAGACAAAGTTATTATCTCATTTTCTTTGTCATTCGGCAAGCTCTTGCATCTCTTTGTTAACATGTTTTCGAGCTTAGGGAATTTTCCGTTCCCAAATAATGTATACCCACCTGAATTATCTATTCAGGTTTAATTAGGACGCTAAGCGACGGCAGAAAACGCAATCATTTACCATCTGGCTATAAAATCGTCTTCGTTGGTGTATGTAAGGTTCAGGTTAGAAGTCACCTCAAACGAACCCCTAATTACTGGTTACAGTTAAACACGCTGATCGTTGAGCTCATGAGAACCCTTCCTATTTTATGGTACGTCAAGGCCCTTTGAACTCACCACTGAATGCACGCTAGTTTTTCTTTTTCTTTTTAATCAAACTATAAAAAAGACATGTACTTATGTACCGTGAATATTATGCTTGCAGTGTTCATGGACATCTTTTGTATTGCTTGTACGTTCTCAGCGATCCTCACAGGCAGAAATAAACTGCCAAATACACAATTTCACTTAACATGTTCGTGACCTTAAGTCTTTCTTCAGTTACGAGTTCCTGTTTATTTGTCAATCAGCGTTCATCCTTCATCCCAATTCAGACTAAAATCTTACTTATTCCTATCTAAACAACTTCCGCTTGGCTTTAAAAAACTATCTTAACGTTTGTTTAACTGATACGGTTGAATCTGCGCAAATGGATCTGTGTGGGAAGAGAGTTCCATGTGGGTTTAAGACCCTACAAACTGAATTCTATTTCCGATTCGAACACCTACCTTCTTGAGTGATCTCAAAAGATAAGTACATGTCACTTTGTCTGTGGATAACAAACCTATTTCCGTGGCCGGATACTGGACCCATTGTACAGATACTGGGCCATATTTCGTTGCCAAATTTCAGAACCCTTTCTCCCGAGTTAGAGGCGATAGAGCCCTTTCAAACTGAAGTGGTCGGATACTGGGCAACATACTGTATTTATTGGTTGCGGCAAAAACAGGAAATGATCATTAAAAGGAAAACGAATGAAAAATTAAGACGGAATCCATTAGGAAACTGAGTAATTTTAATTTTCAGTGGACAAAAATATTGTACCAGAATAATTTAAAGCATATCGCACTCCTTTTTACATTTTTTGAGAGCTATGGATGTAATTTGTTATCTGTAATAACCCCAAAGACAATTTCTTATGGGAGCCCCAATTTTCACAAAATGAAATCTTACGCATAAAAATTTACATATTTTACCCGTGTTTACACAATTTCTGTGAAATTTGAAATTTAATTTCACGGGCTCTCATAAGAAATTGTCTTTGGTGTTATTACAGATAACTAATTACGTCTATAGCTCTTAAAAAGTGTAAAAAAGAATGCGATAAACTTTAAATTATTTTGGTACAAGGTTTTTGTCCACTGATTACTCAATTTCCTGATGGATTCCGTCTGTCAAAAGGAAAACTTTTGAAATCGCACAATAAGGTTTAGAGGTTTAGAGTTAGCTCCTAGTAGAACTGTAACGCAGCGACAATTTTCAGAGCAGCACAAGAGAACAAAATGAACACTACCAACCACGATAAAAGAGCACCGCACGAAGCAAAAATTTTTTTCCTTCAAGCCGGCAAAATTGTTTTTCCGCCGAGTTCGCGCCAACTCTGTAACCTTGACCTGTTTCACGTGCTTCGTCCATGCGCGAGGTTAAATTCTAAACTTTCTATGCCCCCACACGGGAGCAGTTTTCACTGGGTCAAATAAACGAAGCCTACCCGGGGTCGGGAGCAATTTTGTTACGATGGCGCGTACCCGTGTCGGCAGCGATCGGCGAGCGGATAAGACGAAACACAAAAGGCTGGTTTTGTGGCGAAAACGACGAGATTTTTGCCTACTTATTGTGAACTTTTGACTTCGAAGAGAAAACTTTCGGAAAGTATTGCAAGCGGGACTGTACTGGTTCGGATTTTGTGGAGGTGGGAGTATTTTGAGTGCTTTTGTCGAGCTCCGTTGAAAGGTCTCTTCGTTTCTCACCCGCCAGCCTTGCTTCGCTATATAAAGGACAGAACATACGGTACTAATCAGTGAAATTTAAAATTTGTGTAAATAGCTCCCAGGACAGTCAAGACACATCAAGCAACAACAAATAAAACGTAAGCAATGTTTTATTTACAAGTTTCTTTATTTGTGTTTTCATTTCAACTTGTTCGTTTATTATATTTAGACTATCAATGAAATATTCTAGTACCCATACTGCCAATTTGGGCTGCCTGTGGTTACAGTGGAAGCAGTGGAAGGTGTGTCCCGGGGAGGGGGGGACTCCCTACAGTGCACTATATGGGGAGGCTTCGCCCGAAATGGATCCCCATCTTCGCTCGCCGATTTCGTTTTTATTTTCTCGTGTTACGTTATTTCGCTCGCTCCACTGTGTTTTAGTTTTACGTCTTGTCTTGATATTTCGTCGAAAGCCTTTGCAAAATTTTGATGCACTATGTGACGACAAAAGAAATTTTAAACACAACGCTAATGCTTAAATTTCTTTTTCTACAATTTCTTGTCGTCCTAAGAAATCAAGTACTCCCGAACAATTTTGATTTGTGTCTCAATGACAATCAGTTGTAATTTCTGGTTTATTTAACTTCGCTACAAAGTGACTTTTGTCGTCCATTTTTCTCGCCGGGTTGCTCGCGGGGAAAAAATCTTTCAGCTTACTTTGTTGTTGAGTGTGAGTGTTCATTGACCATATTTGGAGAGCATGGTATAATAGGTCAGATATCATGGCTGCTGATCCAATCAAAACTCTAGAATTGCATTATACCATGATCCAGTTTTTTTTATTTAAAAGGGGGGAATCAATTTTGGCAAAAATAGTAACGCACAATACATGGAAGCTCCAGACCTTTAGAAACTCACCTCGAGCAACCGAAAGCCCAGTTAAAAACGCTCACGTCTATAGGATAATCTGCCGTTTTGGCTTATTCGTGAAGTATAAGAAAGGGGTGCATTTTTACTCTAAGTATATAAAAAAGTGCCATTTGGGTAAAAATTATTATATTTGGGGAGCCTGCACACCCAGCGCGCCAGTGGAGCACCATGCTAAGCAAATTTGGTAAATAATCGATCCGAGAAATTGTAGTGACGTCAGCGTACGCCCGTCCGCCCGCACGTACAGACTGGTGGAGGGGGAGGGGAGTCCCAAGACAACCCGACAGGGGGTGGAGAATGCCATCTTCGCTTGGCGGGAGATCGCTCCGTGCTTTTGGGCAACCGGCGTTTTTCTTGGCGGGAAATTGCATGCCCACCGTCGCTTTTGACAGAGAGGTTATTTTTTATAGCTTAGCTTATTTAGCAAAACGTTACAGTTCGACAGAAGTGAAGTTTAGAACTCGAGAAAAATATCAAATATCTATAAATGGAAAGAAAAAGTTCAAAAGAATACTCAGTTGTGTTTTTGGTGGAAGGCAAAAAGTTCAAGTTACTAAGTTTGCCTTCGAGGGTTCATCTTTGTTGCCGGTTCTGCTGCGAACTGGGTCGCCATACGCTTGCGTTTGCAGCATTTTGCAGCGGTCCCGACGCCAAATATAGCAGAGCTAGTACCTTCTTTATTTTCTGTCCACAACCGTGGTTTTGCGGCCGTCCGAGGACTAACCCCAGCATGTTCATGTCGAAAGGCATCTTGTCACAGGAAAAGAAATAAGTGGTAAAATTAACTCCTTCAAATAGTGTTAGTGTTCGTGGCTAAGTGGAATCGTGCCAGCCTGCGATGCCGGCGAGTTGGGACAGCAGGGACATGAATTTTTTTCAATTTATTTTCTTTTTTATTTAACGACTTGAATGAGAGTCTTTTCATGAAAGCACCAGCAAAATAAAAAAAAAAGTGGAGCTCCGCTTTTAGGCCGGCTAAATCTATATATTAGTTAGTACTGTGTTATCTGTAAACTGAGTTAACTGTTACATTTATCCTATGTATCTCTTTAAATACCTTGAGTTAGCTATCAAAAAGCGTTACGATCAACTTGGAACTATATGACTGTCAAATGTTCCTCCAGGTTACTAAGTTAGCTCTTCCCTCATATCATCCAGGGGTAATTCATGTAAAAAAAAACAGAAAAACTTAAAAGCACTATGTGAAATTGAGTTTTTAATGTACATGAGTAATGACAAGTCACTTTCGAGAAACGAAATAAAGGTCACAGTTGAGCTTGTGTTGGCTGCCACTATTCTTGCATGTTGATTGTGAGGATTAATAATTAAAAGCAGGCAGGTTTCTGTGTATCGTTTTGGTGAAATTCGGAAGATATTCGTTAAATTCGAACTCATTTGGTTTATACCTGTTACATCAATCCGTACATTGTATGCCATCTTTTAGCATAACCCTACACAGGAACGTAGCGTTTGCTCTTTCTGTCACCATGTTCATGTCAAAGAAGAAAATTCATTATCGCTCTTGATTTTGAACCTAGTTTTGTATTTATTTCTGCCACGAATCCTAGGAATTCCATTTGTTACAACTCCCACATTATCTTGCGGGTTGACACCGTCATCAATGACAAAGGTGGTTAACTCGATGCTTTGGCCGTCTAAGAGAGTGTAATCCCACTTCACAATGACATCAGTACTTCCATTCAACACTCGAATAACAGCCGTTTGAATATCGGCGGGATTAAACCCTTGGTTAGTTTGGTTCTAAGCTGGTGGAGAGAAACCCACATTAATAGAGTAGTGAACCGAAATAAAATGATTAAACGTCATGAACGTTATGGTTTTTATGGTTTCTTGTGCCTATAAGCTGCAAATTAAGCAACTCCTTGACGTTTTCCACTGAAAAAAAAAACGTTTTGGCTGGTTGTGTAGGTTGCTGGGTACTGTGGGGCCTCACCAACTCCCCCCCCCCCCACTCCAAATGTTTCTTTTTTTTGTTATATTTCTTTACTTAACTTGGCAGAAAAGCTTGGGTTGTCGTCCAATTTATTTTAAATATCAGAACGAATTAAAATGTCAATTTTAAATGTCAACTATAAAATTTCAAATTTGAAATAAAACGTTACGTCGTCTAAACGAAATTGGCAAGGGGAGCAGAAGGTCCTCGCTACGACAAACATATCTCGAGTTATGACAATTTAAAGATATTAAAATGTCTTCCGCCTTATAAATACACTAGTTGAAACTCAATTATTGCAGATGTTTTTTAGCCATCTAGTTTATATTTCATATGAAAAACAATGCAATAAACTGTGGCTTTCCAAGGTATTTTAAAGTTACGCTCTTCACTTTTGCGCCGATTGCCGTCGATTGGCGCATTTAAAAATAAATAAATAAATAAATAAACAAGCGATAGAAAAACTCACCTGCTTCTTGGCGAAAATAAAGAATTCCAAACAGTATAAAGGCAAAGCACACGAGTGATGGCATGATTAAAATGACACGTTAAGCCACTGACAAAATCTCTCTACATTCTTAAACAATCTGTCCTGAAGAATGGTGCCTGGTAAAAAGAACTTAACGCGAAACCCACAGGTCCGTAGAAAATATATCGAAAAGCGGCATAAACAAATTGTAACTTAAATGAAGGAAAATGAATTCGCTGTGTGCATGAAAGGGCATGAAAAAAAAATGGCAGCGACGACTTTGAAATAGTGCCTTATTTGTGTCTTCTTAATGCTGTGCGTTTCGAAAACCTTATAATTGGAGTGGGATTTTTTCACGTGACTAAACACAAGGGATAAAAATAAAATTGTATTCATGATTCTAAATTATGATCACGAACGTTTTCTTTAAAAATCTGCTCTTTATTTCTACCTTTAATCTAAAAAATTATTCTAACTTCAAAAATTATCCTTGTTGTCATGATACACCCATGCTAACAAAGGAATATCACCTTTTTTTGGTTAGTCTTGAAGGGAGAATGTTGATAATAAATGCACTACTTTCAAAGCCATCAAACACTAAGTTTTTTTAAATTCTTACCGAAAATGTAAATGCTTGTATATATAAGCCACTACAGGGAATTGTTTCACCAAAAGTTAAATCGTCTTCAAGGTGTCGCAAAGACAGCCCTATAGCAACAACATGGGCTTCAATTTTGCCACAATATCCTAACAAAGGAGAAAAGTAGTAGGCGTAAAATATAAAGATGATAACAGGGGTCACAGAAGAAAATGAATAAATACATACGTTCAAGGTCCGCCTTCGTCAAAAACAGGAAACTCGGAGAACACACAACTGTTGCGTGGGCTAAAAAATCATTACAGGTGCGTTAACGCCAGGGAAGGAGATCATAATTTCAAACATACTATTTAGAGAAATACCTAAATATGTGAATGATGCATCCTAACCGAATTTCTTTTTTTTCCTCTTTAATAAAGACAAAATTAATTCGTTTTCGTTTGTTGGATTTAAAATCGGTTACTTTAATTAAGAAGAAGAAGCTGATGGTGCTGCTGCTGATGCTGATCAGTGGAGGAAAAAAAAAGAAGAGACTCGGCAGAACAGCTTGTTAGCTCGCGTGTTTATTGACTTAAATCTATGTACTCGTCTACAGAGTTGCTATGATAACTGAACGATGGGTATCTTTCAAATTTGTCGGTAATTATAAATGTACAGTGAGAGTAGAAAACACAGATAGCAGCTATTCACTTTCAATCACAAACTTTATTGGATGAATAAAAATACAATCCTGAGAAGCCTGCAGCTAGCTCGCGAAACCATGTGAAATCCTTCACTGAAAGGCAACGAAAGGGTCGGAGCAGAGGAAACTTGGTGTGCACCAAGGTTGAGGAAAGAGAAAAAGTTGCCACCTTCTCCTTCTCGTGTTCCCTGTTTGCCTCTCGTGCGCTACGCCCTCTGGGGGCCTACCACACAAGTTATTATTCAGAAGGTATCCAGTCATCTCGCCACCAGGAAGACTCGCCACCAACCATCTCACCACCACATCTCGCCATCTCGCCACCACATTTGTGTTTAGCTAAGGTCGCTCTTGTAACATTGTAACAATATATCCCAACACGAAAATCGGACAGCAGTGCAAGAGGGAAAAGAAAGCCATTGGTGATGCAGTTCGTGCTTTATTTACGATGTCCAATAGCATGTGTAGTTGTAGTTCATATACGTAGGCTTACAACTTCAAATTTTATGAGTACACTTTATGAAATAGTACTGTATGGAATAATTTTCGCATTATATTTATAGCCTGAATGTTAACAAATTTTGGATTTCGGATTCATTAAGTTAGTTAGTTAGTTAGTTAGTTAGTTAGTTAGTTAGTTAGTTAGTTATAAACCTTGACGAGGGAGCCCTCGGTAGCTTGGCACTGTCCTCAGATCGCACTCAACATAAAAGCAGCAAGATGGCGACGGTTCGATCGAAGCGTAAGATTTCGACTATCAAACGGCAAAATGGGGGGACTGTAAACCGTCTAAAGGCAAATTAGCCTAAAATCAGAGGTTCCACAACACACGGTACTTGCTTGAAATATGTGAACCTTACCCAAATTTTTATTTTAGTGCATTTCATGTTTGGTGGCGAGATGACCTCAACTGCTAGCGGGTTGGTGGTGGCGAGATAACCTCACCTGGTGGCGAGGTGGCTGGTGGCGGCGAGATGGTGGGTGCGAGTCTTCCTGGTGGCAAGATGACCGTAAACCATTCAGAATATATTTAATAGCAGCTTAAATATTACAGGCAATCAAATGATAGCGATAGTATGTATATTAAAGTAAAACTCGCAGATAATATTGATACACAAAAGTTCATATTTCGGAGCGTAAACGTTGACCCTCGGACGTACAAGCAAACTCACACCCCACTGTGGTATGAAGGGGGGGTGGGGGGAGGGGTGAAGGAACCATAGCTTGGGTTTTACTGGCAATATTTCGAAAATAGTTTATCTACGTAGAAAGCCAGTGACCTACAAAATGAGGCATATTTTGGGTTGCGGCGCTGCTGGGGGCCTGTGACGTTATCCAAGGTGGCCTCCATCTTGGCAATATTTCGAAAATAGTTTATCTACGTAGAAAGCCAGTGACCTACAAAATGAGGCATATTTTGGGTTGCGGCGCTGCTGGGGGCCTGTGACGTTATCCAAGGTGGCCTCCATCTTGGCAATATTTCGAAAATAGTTTATCTACGTAGAAAGCCAGTGACCTACAAAATGAGGCATATTTTGGGTTGTGGCGCTGCTGGGGGCCTGTGACGTTATCCAAGGTGGCCTCCATCTTGGATTTGACCTGAAATGTTGAATGTGACATAATTAATCACTTTGCTGCTTTTTGCAACGTCTTATGATTTTGTCACCTAAAAAATGGTAAAAACCCGCATTCTTGACAACCGGATACTTATGACGTCCTACCTCGCAGCCAGAGCAACTGATTCTATCCAAAATTGTGCAAAAATGTGTTATGGGGTATGCACACAGCTACTGAAAACGGCAGGTGCAGTTGATAACTCGTCTTGGAGAAATTCAACAAAAACGTGGGGGGTGGCGTCCAGCCCCCCAACCCCCAACCCACCCTGTACGTCTAAGGATTAAGTTTGGTCAAGGAAGTAGACATTCCCGGACTTCACTTACAAAGAAAAAAAAGGAAGGCAAAAAGACTAAAAAAATGGATTTTCTTTTACTTTTCCTAACTCCTACGGAGACATTTATATATTTTGCTTTGTTTAAATGCAGTTCTAACTCACTATGCCGTGACCTAAAGTGATTGAAAAACTTGACTCTAAATATTAACACAAGGTTCGCTTTCGGGCTTTACTTAGTTTCGATATTTAACAATTATTCTACGAGGGCGCGCTGGATATCGAATGATATATAACCAACGAGGCGCGCGTAGCGCCGAGTTGGTTATAATCATTTGATATCCAGCAAGCCCGAGTAGAATAATTGTTTTATTAAAAACTTAACCACTTTTAAAAAAAATCAAGAAAGAACGGGAAAAATGAGAAAAGAAATAAAAAGTGAACAAGAATCGATCAAATGACTGAACGAAAAAGGCGCCAAAACCTTGCGAATTGTTGTAGCGTTTCATTGCAAAGCTGAATGAATCAATGAAAGCTGCTCGAAAGTGAACAAAGTGGCACAAGTTTTGGAAAAGAATCTTCTAATTTTTGGCTCTGAAATATGGTACATGTTTGATTTTTCCTGAAACATTGTTGTAATCATCGTTCAAAGCGGATTGAGGTTGTAAAATTTCACCATGTTAGCTGCTGGAGTTGAAACTGAACAAGTTTGTAATCTGTTCGCGCAACGGAGCCATCATGTGCGTGTTTGATCGAACTGAAGACAGAACAAATTTGAACTTGAAGAGGGAATTTCTATGCATCTTAGCAGCAAGATTACTGTAGCGAGGAACATTAGAATTCACCATCATAGTTTGTTAAACGCAAAGCGCAAAATGCAGTTGTTCTCGGTTTAGAGGTTGCGGACGGAATGGTAAAAACAACATTCAAACAACTGGAAAAGCGATTCAACTTCGTTTACATGGCATCCGATTTCTATCTGAGCATTTGGACCTGTTGGAACACAGAGCTACAACGAGTGCAGGTAAACCAGTGTCAATTTTGCGTGTTAAAGCCGAAAAAAATCCCGCCTTTCCTTCCTTCTTGGTAGTTTGCAGCTGTATTTTTTTCCTAGTACTTGTTTAGACTGCCCCATGATCTTCGCATCGACTCGCCATGAATGTGTGATAGTTTTTATTAAATGCTCCTGCCCCATTTCACTGTGTTTTATTTTATGTCTTGTCTTGATATTTTGAAGTGGAAAGCCTTCCTGATAAAACCTACCGTTTGTTCAATTTCAATGACCGACGTGACGATCGATGAAAGAAATTAGGCTTAATTGTAAACACAACGCTTAATGCTTAATTTCTGCACAGTTTCTTCAAACAATTTTGACTTGTGTTAGACGACGCTGTTGGTGATGCTTGTTGGTGACGCTGTTTGAATTTCTGCTTAATTTAAATTCGCTGCCAAGTGATTTTTCTCGTCCATTTTCCCCGCCGGGTTGCTCGCGAGGAAAAAACTTTCAGCTCACTTTGTTGTTGAGTGTTCATTGACCATATTTAGTCGCAGCAGGTATATGAGCTGATAGCCTAGCTCCGTTCAGCCAATCAAAATGCTAGAAATCCAATATACCTAGTCCAGTTTTTAATAAATTAAAACATTCAAAAGCCTAAAACCTAGCCTGTTATATCTTCTACACGTCCATAGACAATTTCCAGTCATTAATTTGCAAGATAACCCATTTTGTTCTGGGTTTCTAGTCGTGTTTCTTCCACATCAGTTTTCATGGGATTAGAATCGGATGCATTTGTTTCTTCAAGTTATGGTTGGTTCACATTAATTTCCCAGATGACACTAACTCTCGTTTGCAAACCTGCGTGACAACAGCCCATAAGAAACCGACCTAGGAGCCTGCGTGACAACTAGCCTGCGTGAATGGCGTCTGATGAAAAGTGAGGTGTACGACCTCCCAGGCAGACATTCTTTGGGAGCGGAACGAGTGAGGAAGCCCAAAGACTATCTGCGAGGAAGGATAGGCTCTTACGAGGGAAGAGGAGAGGGATCGGAACGCTTATTTGGATGACATGGATCCTTAAAAGATGAATGACTGAGACCAGATCTGATATTTGCGGATCTTTGATCTGATCTTTTGCGGCAAGAAACAAACGTCAAATCACGCTTAATTCCTATAATTAGGTATGTAAGTATAAGCGCATTGAAAATGTAAAGATAACCTTTTCAACCTTTTGGTTAAGTCATTCCTGAGAGTGTCTAGACGAGCGAGAAATACGGCCCGGGATACGAAGGTGTTTTCAAAGTAGTGTGCAGTCCGTGTCGACTGCCGAGCACACGAACAACCATTGCACAAGCCTTAAACGCGTAGAGAAAACAAAGTCTACTTGAAAGCTACCCAGAGAAAATTGTTTTCGACTATCAGGTGAAGATCGATCAAAATTCCTACCAGCAGCGACAAATCTTCTTTCGGTGCATAACCTGAGACTGGGCTTTGTTGTTAGTAGTTAGTCATTTTCCTGCCACACTCAACCACTGTTAGCGTTTGCATCTGGAGCTCCCTTTATAAAATACGTGATTTCAGCGTAATCAGTCTTGACGTATGGTGTGGGTCTTTTGACTGGCGGCAGTGGATTCTGAGAGGTAGATACTGTAGGTATTTCTTATCTGCTGAAATTTCCCAAGAAAACATACAGCACCTCACCTGGCCTTCGTTTCTATGATAATAAGATGTAAAACAAAGTTCGTTTTATTTCCTCATTTCATATATGGCAGATACCTTAAGATTCCGATAATAAGCCCCCAGAAAATAAGCCCTCCTGAATATAAGCCCACCAAATCTCATTCGCAAAAGCCCTCCCCCCCACCCCAATATAAGCCCATGGGCTAGTCTTAAGTTTTCATCCCAAGAACGATTACGGCATAATATCCTCTGAATATAAGTCCGTACACAAACATTTTGAAGCGTAAAACCCCATCCAATAATAAGCCATGTTCCCTCCGCCCCCTCTTCCATCCCCTCTCGAAAATAGCTCACCAAAAAAAGACTTTTGGCCTGTTGGGCAAATTAGATAACGCCCAGGGCTTGTTATTGTTAATAGAGCTTTATATCTTGTTATTTCTAGATGTGTGCATTAACCTCTTGTAAAAGTTGTTACAAGTCGATTGTTCATCTTCCTTTGTATAGTGAGGCCCTTTTTAAGCGTCGGACTTTTCTCAGCGGATAGCAAAGGACTTATGTGTGAGGCTTGCTCAGTGAAAAATTCAGCAGTGACGTGTGAGAATAAATTCGCCATAAATGTAGGAATTAATACAACACGTCAATTGTGTTCTGGTCCAATAAAAAAAATACGTGACACGTAAAACTAGTCACGTTCCTCTCCAACTCCCTTTGCTAATCTCTTTTCATTTGCTTTAGATTTGGCACATAAGACTCTGCGATGGGCTTTGTTGTGTTTATAAGCCGTAATGAACATCCTAACCTCCTTATTGTATAAGTTTATGGAATATAACTTACATTCTGATTATTGAAATAAAACCTATCGAGGAGCGCTTTTCTGCGAGGCCGTTGCGAAGTTGTGCACCGTGTGTACCGTGAGTGGAACTTTTGAGCGTGTGGATGAATTTCTATTTTGTGACTTTTTGTTTTCTGTGATGATGTTAATGTTTGTTGTACAAGGTGTTTTCGACGTTTCAGCCTGCGAATGAAATGCAGAAATTCACGTGAAATACAGCCCTTTGACTACATTGTCGTTGTACTTTTTATGTTAGTGTGTATCAGTGTATTCTCTCTGTACCTTTTTGCCGTTATGAGACTTTTCAACGACGGTATAATGAAGCATGTTTTGGTATCCAGCTCCTTCTTGAACATGCTCATCTTCTCTGGAAGGGAAATGTTTTGCGCTTAGGGATATTTTATTGCAACGAGTAGGAAACCGTGAGTAAAGTTGGCCCAGAAGTATGAATCACCTCGGAGTATATCCCTACTCCCCCTAGAGATGCTGATCTATTTGCAAGGCAAACCTCCAGAGTTAAATAAGGTTTCCCCTGGCAAAGATCCTCTGGCAAGTTCTACCAAAAGGTGCCTCTATTACACACCTGGAGGTGAGCATAAAGACTACGAGGCAAAACGAAAATTTATAAAACAAATCCTTGGAACCCGTCGCCTGCCTTATAACTGCTCGATTCCGACTTTTGGTATCGTCATAACCTGATTCACGGAAAACCCTGAGATCATCGACTATCTCGGCTTATGTTACTACTGATGATCTTCATGAGTTGGCTGGGTCGGGTAACCGGGTGGGTCTATAGGTGTATTTTGTACACAAAAATCAGGCACCAGCTAACTGCATTAATATAATTATGTTACAAGTTATCTTTCAATGACACCGGGCAATGCAGTATTTTTCAGCCACTGTGGGTCGTAGGTTGTAAAAATATGTTGTGACAGTGACACTGTTGGAAGTCTTTAGTTTTGTGATACGTTATACGTTCAGTAAGAACGACTTGTCGAGCAAAAAATACCATACAGGTGATTAAACACAGGTTTATGGCGCTCTTTTTCTGTCCATTGCACTCAGGATAACTACAATAGAAGTTTAAAAAAATATTACTTACTTCGCTTCTTCACCAACTTCACGTTGAAATCCACACAGGTGCCATGAAAATGTTGAATAAGAATTTAAGGTAGTTAGCAAGCAAATAAAATACTGTTTTGTAGGAACTATGTATAATTTCTTGGGATCAAGGGAAGGCGAAGAGTAAGACTTCTGAGTCTTCTTATGTTCTACCTCTGAGCTGCAACGAGACTTGTGAACAGTGATATGTGTTGGGGTTTTAAGATGACTTTGCTTCGAAATAATTGATCTCTTGCTTTTTTTTTTCTTACACTAATTACCATAATTGTGAGCAAGTGAATAAACCAAACTGGTTAGAACAATTTGAAATCTAAAAGCCGCATCAAAACATTAAAGCACAGCATACACGTTCTGAATAGTCGAAACGCTCAATTGTGTCGATAAACGTCATCATCATCATCATCATCATCATCATCATCATCAACGAAGGCCTCTACGCACAATGACGTGTCGTATCAGTGGAAAAAGCATCAGATTTGCCAGAAAGTCCACTTAAGTTGCAATTACTCACTTGCGGTATTCTTTCGCTTCCACCACACCGCTAAGGCAACAATAATGACAAAAAATAAGATCTCCTACTACTGCAGCGCCCATAGTGGTCCATGCAGAATTATCTAGAACACATTGAAACAAAAGAGCATAGAATTTATTTCTTAGCCCTGGAGTGGCCTGATTTCATATAATTACATTATATTCTACAGTGCTTTAATCGTGAACGCGGTTGATATTCCATTTTTTCACGTTTACACGACGGGCACCTGGAGCCAGGGTAGTGACTGTGGTAATGAAATGTTCAAGTGTCATTGTTTAAACAACACCTTTTGTAGCAGTGATTTCTAAATACAACGATGCTTTTTGTTTGTTATGCTTTACACTGTTCCATTGAAAGCTACCCGGAAGAACGTATGGTGGCAAAAAGCCTATGTCCTTCCAGAGAAGCTATTAGATTGTGATCGCCCTCATATTGTGATACTCAACGAGATGGAGATACCTTGATAAAATTTAAGATAATTAATAACACCAAATACCTTTTGCGACCTAACCAAATTCTGGAAGAAAATGACGTAGTAAGTCAGCTGTTATTGCCGAGCTAATTCTAAACCAGAACTAGCATAAATATAACGTGGTAGCGTAGACCCTTACTGCTATAACTGCACGAGTCCCTGTCCTATATACACAGCTGACTTTAATCCTACCTGATGATGTTGTTCTCGCCTCGTTGTCTGGCGTGACACGTGTAGTAGGAAAGGAAGAGGTTGGTTTTTTAGAGGTTGGGTAAAGACATTATCACCGACCTTATGTTAAAAGTACAAATGATGTTATTTGAAAATGTTCCTTAAAAAAAACAAACAAACAAACAAATACTGAGAACAGTCAAGGTTTAGTTAAAGTCTTTATGCAAGACACGCAATACATGAAATTGAATTCAAGAGTACATAAATAGTAGGACTTACATGCACTCGCAATTCTAACCGAATTAGTGAAGTTGGCAGAACCCTGGCTGTTTGTCGCAGTGCAAGTATAATTGCCTCCATGACTCTCATTCACTTTATACAAACGGACATGTTTGTCAGTGGTAACAACTCTGCCAGCTGCATTCGTCCACACGTACTATGGGCTGGGATTGCCATTTGCATGACATTTAATAAAGGCAGACTCTCCAGCAGTTATTTTCCATGCGACTGTTTTTGGTTTGATAATTTTTGGAGGATCTGAATAACAAACGCAAATGTTAATCAACATCTCACACGCCTATATCATGCAGAAGGTTAGAATCACACTACATAATTATAAGGTAAACTTAAGGTCCTTAGGTCTTTACAAGCATATTTTTTTTAGTTCACAGAAAAGTGGCTTCGACTGAAAGTGAAGTTAAAGTTGGCGTGAAGTCGTCCATACAATATGTTTAGGGGCCGGCTGTCAACAACGATTAGAGTCAATTGTGAATTCAGTTTGTTGGCGCAACAACGTGGAATCCTAAACATCATTTTTCTTGAAATTGGACACTGGCTGCTTAAATTACACTATCACTTTGAATTAGCAGTGGAAACGCTTTAAACAAGAGAAACCTAAAACTTGGTCCACTTTTATACCCTAGTCAACGATAGTCGGCTTTTGAACAAATGGTGGAAGATGTGAAGGTAACCGGTATCATAACTGCCATCACTATTGCTATGCATTTCTACTTGTAATTCAAGGAAATTTCGATAATAAAATTGTTAATAATACGGACTTACTCGGGAGGGTAATAATGACATCCCTGTTATCAGGCAGGAAATTATCAGGACTTATCAGCAGTGCATCTGTAGGCTCCTGAGTCTTGTTTAGCACTGATGGTCAAAGGAAAGGTGACGACACTGTTATCATAAAGTCTTGCCCAGGTGATGTTTGGTGCTGGATAACCATCAGCTGTACATTTGAGTGACACTGCATCATCGTTATTCACTGTTCTGTCCTCAGATATGTAAGTCTTTTCCGGTTGAACTGAAAACAACAAAATTTTACGTTCCATCGAAGAAAATCTTCCCTAACCTTGGATCGGTATTGCTCGTGTGGGGAGCTGCTACTCTATTTGTGGGCTTAACCCTATTTCGCCTGGGCTTTTTTGGAGTTTCTGAGCCTGGGGGGGGGGCACTCCCCCCTACAGATCTCGAAAAGTATTAACGCTCTTGTGATGAAACTTGGCACGTATTTAGTACGGCATTAGCTTAACAGATTAGTATTATGACGTGTCAATTATGACGTGACATGACGTCATAATGGCGTCACAAACCTGCCATTTTGAATTTGAGGCCGCCATCTTGGATCCCGATCCTGCAGTCATACAGTTGACAATGACGACATCGAAAAATATTTAAATTTGTTCTAGGAAACATACTTAATCAAAATGAGCACAAAAAAGCAAACGATTATCTTTTTCTTACAAACTAAGGGTAAAAAACTGGAAAAAACGACTGAAAAACGACAGAAAATAGTCAAAATACACCCCTGAGAAGACGGTTGCTATGGAAACGTCAATCATCATAGACACGTCATTGACACAGGAAAATATTCTCTGATAACTTTTAGGAAAAGTCACCAGATTTGGTGATTATTTGGCCAGCCGTTTAAAAGTTATAGTTCGTTAAAGTCAGCGCGGGCACAATGTGCCCCTCCCCCAGGCTAAATAGGGTTAAGTAAAATAACAAGGGTTGAAGCACAAATAGTGTGATATGCATATAGGTCCGGCGTTCACACTGTGGAAACAAAACAAGTTATCAAGGTTTTAGTCAGGCGGCATAGTTCGAAATTTCAGGCGAATTGTGCACTTTTTGATATAAGCATGAAATCTGGCACACTGATAGTGGTCATCAAGACAAGCATTTTCAGATATAGTGCCAAGCTGAAATTTCACCCGTCACCATGGAAACCGCGATTTATAAGTATTCATGGAATTCCTCTGTTTTCGCAGATTTTTGCAAATGCTTTCATTTCAGTGTACTTAGTTGTTTACGATGTACGTTGTCTTTATAACATATCACACTTACATTAATTAAACTGTACGTTGCCATGGCAACGGGAAACTTAAATCGTTTTAGTACATCGATGGTTCTCCCGCCATACTGAGCATTATTCAAAACCCAAAACTTTCGGAAGCGTTTAATTTTGGACGTCATATTTCGGGCGAACAATATTCGGACTAATTCCATGTGATTTCGTACGAAATTCGGATAAATTTTCGGACATTTGAATTAACTTGAAATAGTCGTTGAAATGGAGATAATTCTCCTTATGTGAACTGATTCCGGGAGCACCATTAACCGAAATTAAACACGTTCACGTTCATACTTGCAAGAATTACTTAAACACGAACGCACTGCCCATCACACATACAAAGAGAGGTGCACGGAAGATCTGCTTCTACGCATTTGCATCTTTTGCCACAATTCTTCTTGCAGCCACAATAGACCAGCTCCTCAGTTACAGCTGACAGCCGCTGCTGGTAGGGTGGTCCATTGTGGTTTCATCTTCCCTTCTCTGTCGAGAGTCCAGCCCCAATCTGTGGGGTCAGGAAGCACAGGCTCTGTAATGGTCGCTTGTCCCCATACGTATACTCCTTGATATGTGGTGCCCTTTACATGTAGATTAAGAGCGTCCTGGGTCCTATATCTTCATCAAACGCCAGCAACACCTCTCTACCTTTGGCGTGAGCGGTCAATCCAGGAACAGCTGCCATTAACTTTTCCTTTGGACGCCTAGAGTGTATCTCTTGCGTTTCCTCCACCACGCCTTGTTGCGCTAGCCTCTTAAACCATTCTTTTTTCAAGTCAGAGAGTTTAAAAAGGTAGTATGTGGTTGTTCCTTTCTAGAATCTTGTATTTGGCAAATAAATTCGGCTAGGGTAATAGTACGGGCCATAGCTTAGCTGTTCTTTTCGGATGACTTTTCTTTGACACGTTCTCGCGCTTGGTTGTACAGCACTGCTAGGCAATTCGCGTGATATTTGGCTCCAAGAGCTACCATATCACAAGTACTTAGCTTAGATATCACATCGAGATGGCCTAATTCATGAGCAAGAGATCGGATTTGGGAATCGATATCCATTGTACTCGCCTCTCTGAGATCGCCCTCGGCAGCCGGTTTCTCGCCAAAAAGCACACTGGAACATTTCTATACCCTCTGGATAAGACGTATCCACTTGCTGCTGCTATGGTCGTGGTTTTCTGTACGTAATTTCCTTTTAAGTATGCGATTCAGATTTATGTCACACGGCACAATGACTTTCTATTGTCCGAACAATTTCATTTCCGTCATCCGATTGTTCCCAGCCAACCGTTCAATAGTGAGGTATACTGCACCCAAGTCGTGTCGTTTCGAATTAGCAGGACACTACTTGCTTCCTTTGTTTCCGTCTGGAGTAGTAAGGTATGTCTATATGGGGCACTTTGCCTCGTTTTGATGTAGGGATAACGTCATGACCGGAACCGGAAGTCACGTGTTTTTAGGATGGGAAACCGCTGACCAGTGGAAAAAAAGGGATCGCGGGCTCATGGAACCGGAAGTCACGTGATTTGGAAGGGGAAACCGCTGACGAGTAGGAAAAATGGATCGTGGGCTCAAGGGGAAGTAAAACCGCGGAGAAAACGCGGGCTCAAAGTCCAAAGTCCAATTTTTGGAACGGGGGTGGTCTTTCAGTCAAAGAAAAGGCATTTGTAAGTTGGAAACAAAATATTTTAATGTGGAAGAAATAATCCATGGCTTGCAGATGATGAGAGTTCCATGTCACAAGGGAAGCGTCGCCTCTTTAATAAGGAAGGAGACGCTTTTGGAGGACTATTGAGTGAAATAGGGGAAATCCCATGTTGGTAGGAAGGTGAGATGGACTCTGACCTTGATCCAATGAATCTTTCTTATGCAGCGAAGATGAACCAATGGAAGAGAAGTAAATGGAGGTATCCTATTAGTTCCTTTTTTTTAATATGAGTGTTCCATTTCACGTAATCGTTTGATGACTATTCCTTAAAGTTCCTTTTGATAATATGAGTGTTCCTTTTGATGAGCGTTCCTTTTGATGAGTATTCCTTTGAGTTCCTTTTGATAATATGAGTGTTCCTTTTGATGAGTATTCCTTTGAGTTCCTTTTGATAATATGAGTGTTCCTTTTGATGAGTATTCCTTTTGATGAGTATTCCTTTTGATGAGTATTCCTTTGAGTTCCTTTTGATAATATGAGTGTTCCTTTTGATGAGTATTCCTTTTGATGAGTATTCCTTTTGATGAGTATTCCTTTTGATAAGATAAGTGTTCCATTTGATAAGATGAGTTGAGATGAGTGTCCATGTAGAAACGATCCTTCGTGGTGGACAAAAAGCGCTCCTGAAGGCCCCGCGAGACTCAAATGGTCAAAACCCAAGCAAGCTGCACGACACAATTATAGTCGCAAAACATGTCACTGTGATCAATGAAGACATGATTGAAGCGCATTACACCTAGCAATGAAGTATGCAAACCACAGTCACAGATGACAGCGATGTACGTCAAAGAGGTAACTTGATTCCGGATCAGAACATCACGCAAGCTCTCCAAGAGGCAAGGAACGGCAACGACTTGGTATACTCTTAGGAGAGTCTCTCACTGGTATCCATAAGGGTAGGTCTGGAAGGTGTGTGGATCCACGACTCTCTTGTCGTATACGAGTTGGTAACGTTTGTACTCGGGGAAGGTGAAGAGTTGGTAGTTTTGTGCGTTCCGGACAATCTGGTGCGTTTTGACCACTTGGACTTGACGGGGTGTCATCAGTGGCTTCTGGATTTCGTCGAGAACATTCTGACGCATGATGTTGTAATTCAATTGGGTTTTGCCTTCGCTGTTAAGGCGGAAACCCCTGACCTTGCACTCGACGTGACCCTTTTGGGTTTGGCACCCATAGTTCTTGGGACCCCCTGAGACAAATTCTACGATGTAATCGTTGCCTTTTAATTCACTCGTAAACTCGCCGAGGTAATCGCCCAAGACCGGGGTTGCTTGATTCTCGTCTGTCCAGTAGATGACGGAGTCCGTGTCGTAGTAGAGGACACGTTCCCCTAGCTTCTCCAGCGCTGCATAGAGCCGGAGCCGGGCCCAACAGGTAGTGAAACAGGCTACAAAGATGTTGAGGTTAGGTGACACGGGGATGTCTTCGTCTTGGTACTGGTAATGCACCTCCACTAATTGGTCATTGATAACGGATACGTGACGTACCTCCAAACTACTGGTATCTAGAAAACGGTGGAAGGCTTGAGGGTCATCAAACGTTTGGACTTGGGTCTTGTTCAGACGTTGTCCAAACTTGCCCCACATGGAATTGAGCATCATTTTAGCGAGGGTACGCAGCCCCGGGTTGTGTTCGATTTTGTCGTACTCCAATTGAATGCCTTCATGTTCGAAGTACTCTCGAAGGTATTGCTGGCGTTTGGTTTCGTCCTCACCGACCCAGGATGGCCACCCACTGGCTTCTTGCTTAATTTTCAACCACGTGTTGACGTAGTCTTTGAAGAGTCCTTCACACGTCTCGTCAAAATGCCAGACCTCATAGATGTACTGGATTTCGTACCCCAAGTCCACCGCTTTAGATAATTCCGGGCTACACCATGTTCCAGTCAGGGCTCGCTGTTCGTCCGTGTGCACACATTCTGCGCATCTGTCTAATGGTCGTTTGGGCATCTCTTGTTCCACACAGGCAGCACAGAGAGGAAAAAGGAGTTTGGAGTCATGACGGTAAGGCAGGACAGGATGGTAGAGGTGACGGGGAGGAAGGATTTTGCATTTGACGAGGCCAAAGTAGGGGCTGATGTCGGTGTGTCCCGGATTGAAGATGAAACGAGGATGTCCTTTGGGGTACACACAGGTCTTGTTCACCCATGGGTACAAGGAGGTCACATCAATGTAATGTATTTGTTGACTGGGTGTCACGCGATGGTACAGTTTCACGGCATTGGTACGACCCCCGCAGAAAGCGTCACGGGGATTCAGAGGTTCTGTCAAGTCAAGGGTCCCCAGGTACGTTCGGATGTCCAAGGAGGTGTCTTTGAGACGGGACCAATCACATTCCCACATTTCCACGACAGTGAAGCCTTGCTCTCTAAATTGTTGGATCCTTTGCTGGGTGGTCTCGTAGACATCTTGCATGGTTCGATCATAGTGACGTAGATGGCTTTCGTGACGAATGGGGAAACAGCGAGGACACCCATGCCAGAAACACCCGTGAAATTCGTAGACGGTGTTGGTACTGCCATCGAAACCGTCGACATGGAAGTCAGTGCCAGGGATGCGATACTCGCCGGCATTACGGGCATGTTGAATGGTCTGTTGTTGTTGGGCACACCAGGTTAACCATTCCAGGGCCACCTTGGAGTAGTTGATATTGTTCTTCCAACCACGAACGGGTTCACTGGCAATACTGTTGGGCATCATGCGATTCATCCGTAAATCGCGGATACAGGCAGAGGCAATGGTGATGTGGTCGAAGGGGTTGAAGCCCGTCAGCGTTTCAAACAATCGTTTGAATGTCAAGCAGCCTTCTTTCAAGAGACGTACATCGGATTTGCAGTACTTAACCAGTTCTTTGCGGAAGTCAAAGAGTTTATCGCCTTGCTCTTGATGCCACGTTTCCAAGGCTTGCTTGCCTTCGGGGGACATGGTTTCGGGCATGTAGTAATCGAGGGCCGGGATGGGTCCTACGTAGTTTTGATGATCTGGATGATTGAACTTGTGGGGGAAGTACCCTTTGCGGAGTTCTGTCAATCCAAAGGTTTTGGGAAACGCGGACAGAGGCATCTGGAAGAAACTCAATGAGTCGATGAAGCGGATACGATCGTGTTGGACTTGCAAGAGTTTACACCCGTTCCGGAGTTGTTGGACGATTCGGTTGTCACCATAGTATTGATGAATGATAAAGTAGCCATCGTACCCTTGGAAGTTATGGGCCAACACATTGACTTGACGGGTATCATTGAGTGTCAAGGTATCCAACCATTCCAGGAAATCTCGGACGCAATGGTCGCCAGGGAAACACACGGGTTGGTCGTCGTCTTCGGTTTCGGCCACGACGAGATTAGCGATGTGTTGTTCCTGGGGTTGCATGGCTTCAATATCAAAGAAGACATGCAAGGGTGGTATGCTGTCCTCCTCATCGTCTTCCTCCTCCTCGGGTGTGGCATCCACACCCGCCCTACGTTTAGCGCGAGGCCCTCCAGACCGTTTCCTCTTTCTTTTCTTCTTGTCTTGAGTGGCTATTTGAATAAAGCAACGATGGGTGTCACCGTCCACGTACTCATGACAGGAGGGGCAATCAATATACCCACATTGATGTTTGTCAATCTTGTCTAATCCTACTTCCTGCTTGCCACATTTAGGACAGCGACGGCGCCGAAAGCAGACGGAGGAGTCTAGGTTGGTCACGGGTTTGCTGGCGTGGTCCTTGACGAGATGCATTTGGAAACAGGTGTCTCCAAAAAAGTCCCGATGACATTGTTGGCAACGTTGAGTGGCTTTCTGGCCTCGAGGGTAAGCCTTTAGGAAATCAGGACACTCTTTTTGGTAACAGGCTCTGCAGAACTTTTTCTTGGTGCATCGATGCTTTCCCTCATTTTCATAGGGTTTCCAACAATGGGCACAGACATAACTGGACCCGAAAAAGCCTGGCAACTTGGTAATGACATCATAATGGCTTTTCTCGTGCAACAGGATCAATTGTTTGTCTTGAAGGGGACCAAAGGTCGTGATGTGAAAAGAACGGTCGGCATCCACCAACAGGATCTGGTAACCGGCCAGGGAAGGAGTAGTACTGAATTGGGTCAAGGCATCATAGCCACAAGGGCCGAAGGGTACGTTGGCCTCGTGATGAAGCAGCAACGCGAGTTCTTTTTGGAGGGGTCTTCCTTTTCGAATCGATTCCCATTTTGGGTGATTGTCCACTTTGGCTTTGGCGGTGACGAGGGCTCTGGCACAACAGAGATCATCCCTGTTTTGGATCTGGATAATGGAACGTTTCTGGCCTATTAAATTTCGTAGAGGCTGGTGTCCGGGTTTCTCCTGGCGTCGGCGGCCGGTTCCTTGAGGGGCATGATGGACTTGAGTAATGGAGACTTGAAAGGAGTCGTCCATTTCAAATTGTTCATTGCTATTCAAGGCTTGGGCTAAACGTTGGAATAAAGCCTCGACACGGTCGCCGCCTTGGCGCCATTCTCCTGCACGTAATCCCCAACCCTGAAAATTATTATGGAGTCTGTTGGAGGCGATAGTAAAGTACAGGCGATCTTGATCGTGGAGGGCAGGTGTGGTGGTGGTCAACACTTGATTCACGGCTCGACGTAACCCCTCTTGGAGAGCTTGCGTGATGTTCTGATTGGGAATGAAATTCCCCCTTTGACGTAACTGGGTATTGAAATGACGTTCACGCACTCCCAGACGATTGCTTAAACGATCGACATAGGGTTGGAGTTCAAACTCGAAGACACCCTCCGTATTGGCATCCAAACCTCCCCCAGTTTGTTGAAGGAGATGGGTTTGAAAGGTACGTTGCCGTTCAAAGCGATCCAACGGCTCTTCACAAATCTCATCACTGTCCGCCATGTCATCAGGGGAATTCGCTGTCGTCTCTTCTGGCTCTGAATCGGACATCTCTAGTCCAAGCAATGACATCATCCTTTGGTGGCCTAGGCCACTAGGTCCCGCTTCGTCTTCTTGGTGAGAGGACATGATCAAATGAACTCACTCGAGGTTGGAGCTCTGTTTTTATAGAGAACCAAAAGGTCACGTGGGAGGGGAAGGAGCCAATCACTAAACAGGGTGCCCCCCTGAGAGGGGGTGCCCTAGGGAGGGGTGGAACGAGGTGGGGGGACCCCCCTCCCCCCTCTCTAGTTAGGGTCCCTGGTGCATCACGGGAAGGAATGAGAGACTATAAAACAGATCGGCCCTCGAGGTGAGTCATCTCAACATGGACGCTGGCCATGAGAATTTGTTAAAGACCTTTGAAGAGTTCGAGCTCGATTTAGAAGTGGAGGAGATCTTGGAGAAAGTGAAGAGGGAGTTGGAGGAGGAGGAGGAAGACTTTGGTGACTTTGCCAAAAGGTTAAAGGAACTCGAGCCGGAGAAAGTCGAGGCGCAGAAACGCCGAGCAGAAGAGGCCGTTCGTTTACACCAATATTGTTACCCCCAATTAACCTGTGACTGGTACATCGAGGGCCTGGACTATTGCTGTCCCTATTGGCGGTACCAGTTCAAGAGGCCTGCCACACCTCCCGCAGCACCGCCACCATCGCCCGATGTCCCGCGCAAGAGAGACCCGCAGGCACCGTCACAGACCCCCCGTGAACTACCATCAAAGCGACGACGAGGACGATGACTCCACCAACGAAGATGACTATGACCCCCACGACGACGACGATGACTCCACCAACGACGATGACTATGACGACGACGTTGACGACGACGACGACGAGGACTACGAACTGCCCAACCTTGAGCGTAAACAACTGCAGCAACTGACCGCTCAAGCGAGGTACCGGGCCAGGCATCCCGACCGAGTAGCCGCCACTCAACAACGGTTTCTGGCGAAACGTCAGAGCAAGGTACTCCGAATGAGGGCCAAATGTAAACGGTACCGGACCAAAAACCCAGACAGTGGAAAAAAGTACCGAGAAAACAATCGAGAGTTCATCGCGGTGTCGAAGCAGTGTTACCGGGAAAAACGTCGTAAACAGCTGGCGGCGGCCCGCAAGCGCTACAAGGCAAGGTATCCAGAGCGCGTGGCTGAGTGTGATAAGCGCTACCGGGAAAGGAATCGAGACCGCTTGCTGGAGGCCCAAAGGCTC
Source organism: Siderastrea radians (assembly GCA_964017195.1). Taxonomy (NCBI): domain Eukaryota; kingdom Metazoa; phylum Cnidaria; class Anthozoa; order Scleractinia; family Rhizangiidae; genus Siderastrea; species Siderastrea radians. The sequence continues at coordinate 11,029,703 of OZ024895.1, read as the reverse complement.
TACCGGGAAAAACATCGAGCCCAGGCGACGGAGAGGCAAAAGCGCTACCGGGAAAACCATCGGGAACAGCTTTTGGCGTATGAGCAACAATATCGGGAGACCCATCGAGAGCTGTTGAGGGAGAAAGAGAGGTGTCGTCGAGCCCGCCTGGTGGAGAAAAAGAGAACTCGAGAGAAATTGAAGGGCTTAGGACCTTTGACACTAACCATCCCCCTGACGGATTATTTGAAATCTGGTCCTGTGACGCTGGAATCTGTGAATACAAACGGACCTCCCGCGGACTCTCATACTCTCATTGATTTGGATTCGGGGGGCGTGCAAGTCGTGGAACCCCCTGATTGGGAGAACCTTTCGTTTTTGCAGGACTTATTGAAAGACATGTCACCCGATGATTGGCAGCAGGTCATGAACGATGTCGAGGATTTTGATGTGGAGGCATTGTTGCCCCCTGAAGACCTCGTTCATGACATGTCATCCGACGAGGGCGTGGATTTATTGTATGATTTAGTGTCTTAACCCCCTCGTCTCAGTATTTGGCAGAACATTGAATCGTCTCCGTATTTGGTAGAACATCCGTCTCAGTATTTGGCAGAACATTCGTATTCGTATTTTTGGCAGAACAATGAACTTGACAACTCATCAATCAAATGACACAAGTGATATTGTTTTTATTTTATCAGGATTAATGTTGTCTACACCACAATGGGTTTTGTCTCGCAAATCCTGCTTGAGACTCAACACGAACTACAGAAGAACAGACTGCAGAATACCAATGAGACATTTTCATTTTTATTTTTACTCAACATGTCATTAAATGTTTACAATTTTAAACGTTTCTTGGCTTGCATGATTTTCTTGACCACCCGTTCCGTCTTGTTTTTCTTGCCGGGTAATCGATCAATGGCTTGGATCATCTTGGTATCGGCTTTCCATTTATCTTGCAAATTCTTGGCACGGCTGTAATCAATGTCGTGTTGTTTAGCAATCTGGTCCAAGCGATTGATCCCGGGATCCCCACGTTTCAGACGTTTGGCCAAATGGGTGCCAGGGCCCATGTACTGATAACCGGGCCAATGAAATTCTTTGCCAGTTTTCGCAATCCATTTTTGTACATCCAAGGCCCCTCCTCGTTGGGGGCGTTTCCGTTTAATACCCCTTCTCCTCCTCTTGGTGGGCATGTTTTATTCACTGTCGTACTGCAAACGTCTCCGTCGGGGCTGTTTGGTTTTGGTCCAATCTTCCCAACCGGGTAAGGGTTTCAATCGTTGCACTTCACGGGAGACGCCTTTGCCTTTGCCTTTGCCTTTACCTTTACCACTTTCGGCTAACTTTTTTTCCAAGGCCTTGCGCTGTTCTCGAATGACTTGTAAACGCGTCTGGCTATCCCCTCGACTGGTAGAAGGTCTCTCTTCTCCTCGACTGGTAGAAGGTCTCTGTTCTCTCGCGCCTTCCCTGGTAGCAGGGGTAATGGTGGGTTTGGGGGCCGACGGACCTCCTTTTATCATGCGCTTCAACCATTGTTCGACGGGTCCCGTTACCAAATCCCCGGCTTCTTCTTCTTCTTCTTCGCCTGGTGGACCACCCGGGGCACGCGGTGCCCCAACCCCCACGCCGCCAGGAAATTGACGAATGCGTTTGGTTAACTTGATTAATTCTTGACTCAACGGTTTGGTTTGAGCATTAACCAGGGCTGGAGGTAATTGAGGGTTGGCTAATAACACATGTTTTTGGGCGGCGAGCGTCGCGGCTTTGTTCAACAAGGCATTTTCGGTGAGTTCTCCTTTGTAATATTGAATGAGTTGTTGCAAGTCCTTTTGGGGAATCATGTAGACCTCGTCCATGGTCTTCCCAATGCACGACAGATGTCACAACAGGTGATATTTATGCTTCCATGTCTTGGCACGTTAACGAACACATTGACATAACACCTCGTGAAGTCCTTGAAACAACCCTTGTCCTTTTTGTCGGACTAACCACTGACGACGTTTTTTGACGGAATGTCGACGACGTCCCAAATCACGTAGTACCTTTTTATAGGGTTGAAGTTTAGCCAGCATGGGTGGGGTCACAGGAATCTTGTTTTTTAAAAAGTTCAACACCAGTTCACTCACAGCATTGATTTGATCGGCATTGGCATGTTGTAACAACTCTTGACGTTTGGAACCATTGGCTTCTTGTAACATGGACCGTAAAAACGGTAATTGACGTCGAAGACGTTGCATCCTTTATCGGTGACGACGACGATACCGTTGATTGGCTTTTTGAATCGTGCGTTTTATACGTTTATCCGTTTCCAAGGCCACGGCTTTCCCCAATCCTACCATAGCGGGCACCAATAGATTTAAAAAACCGCCTCGTTGACGACGGCGTCGTCGTCTCCTCACCATGGTCGACCCGTCAATAGACGTTGAAGGGCTTTGTCTTGTTTGATGGCATCTCGCGACTCTTTATAGCCTTGACGGGTATTGCGTTTAAAATCTTGCCACCAACCCCCACCTCGTTGTCGTCGGTAATGTTGTACATTATCGGTAATGCCTTTCAAGGCTTGTCCGCCTAATTTGCCTAAAGCCAGTCCAAACCCAGGTGCTGGGCCTGATAGAAACATACTCATACCATGGGCAATTTTATCCACCAAACGGGGTTTGCGACGCATTAAAGCCCCTCCTCTTTGTTTCCTTTTTCTGCGTCGTCGTCGTCGTTGGACGGCCATGGTTCTAAGAGTGTGGGACTGGGAGGGAGCGGCTTTTTATGGATCCAATAATCTTTGGGTCTCAAGGGACGAGGACATCCGTCTACATAGCATAGGCCTTCCAAGGGTTGGTACACAAAATGACCATGGTAATCTTGGACACATCGTTTGGGTAACGGAGGGGTGAAATCCACAATGGTATCATCCAAGGTTTGCATCTTGATTAAAAATCGTTCCAGATCCTCCAAGGGAATACCCCGCACATGGGTTTTCAATTCGGTCAAGGCTTTGGCATAGGTGGTAAACGCAAACCGACTCATGGTCACTTTAAATCGGTATTGTTTAAAATCATTCCATCCTTTGACCACGGTGCCCACGGCCGCCAAACACGCTACCAACGTACTGTTTTCCAAAAGGGGACCCGCAATCATGCCTGCAGCCATCAGGAGTAAGGCCATACCATTGAACAAGGCATTGACACACCTGTAATGATTCAACATTTTTCGATAACACCACCATTGTTGATGATAAAAGGCATACAAGGAATCCATCCGTTGTAATAATTCCGGGGGGAAGGGAAGACCATGCTGTTTCGATCCATTCAATAACGACACGACGGTTTTCATCCTCACGGCGAAACCCGGGACGACGAGGTTTGTACGCTCGGTGCTCCTCCTTGTTTATAACTGGTGACAATGCTATTGGTCATAGTGACATTAGCAATTTCACGTCCTTGGGCCAACTGTTCTTGATCTTGTAACAGCATCCGTAAACGTCGTTGTAAATCCGCTTGACGCAAGGTACGAGGGGGTGGAGTCCGAGATCCTCGAGGAGTGGAGGGGCTGGAGGAAGGTGTCCTAGGTGAACCGGGGAAAAGTCGTCGTCGTCGTCTACCACGTCGACCACCACCACGACGGCCACCGCCACCACCACCACCTCCTCCACCTCCTCCTCCACCACCACCACCACCACCACCACCAGCACCACCACCAGCACCAGCACCACCACCACCACCAGCACCACCAGCACCACCACCACCACCACCACCACCAGCACCACCACCAGCACCACCACGTCCGCCACCACTACCACCACGTCCGCCACCTCTAGTCCTAGGACCACGACGTCCCCCACGTCCATTTCCACTTCCCCCACGTCCATTTCCACTTCCCCCTGCACCCGCTGCTGTTCGAGCACCCGCTGCTGTTCGAGCATCCGCTGCCAAGGGTACGCTTGGAGGAGTCGCAGGAGTTAGAGCACCAGAAGACTCCGGGGTGGTCTGTATGCTACGGAATGATTGACTTCCTTGACTTCCTACCCCTGCGGGGGAAGAGGCCTGTACAGGGGTCCCGAGGTCAGGGAGCCTTTCCAGATATCTGGTGAGGGCATCATAATCACCCGCATCGTCTATTTGATCGAAGGCTAGCTCAATCAAGTTTTGGTCCCCCGTATCCAAAATTTCTTGGATGGTCCCTGGCGACACTTGATTGCTGGTGGTGGCCCCCACACCCGCAGGGGACACGGTATCGTACGATTGCGGAGGTTGACGGTCATCATCATCGGCCATGGTTGCTTTCTCTTTTTTTCCTGTTCCAAGGGGGTGCCTTTATAGTCGTTTTTGATAGGTGCGAGTCCATCCTTCGTCTTTTAACAGGTGACTCAACAAACGTTGTTGATCGGAAGAGGCGGGGTGTAAATCCAACACCAAATAGCCATACGGTCGTGTGGTGGCTTGATGAAACGTCTCCAACGTGTCTTTCCAAGTGGTCGGAAACGATTGAAGCATGACATTGCGTACCCCTAATTGATCTCGGGGGTTCTTGAACGCCACAATGTAATGGGCATTGCGGGATATACTTTTGGCATATCGCCCCACGGGAAACATGTCTTGGCACAAGTATAGGACGGTCACCCCTTGATGATGGGAATGTTTGGTGAATAAATCCAACACGCGTTTATCGTGACTCCCTTCATCCATTAAATCATCCAACACCAGGACCCCCTGTCCTTCAGGAAACCATTGGACCAACGCCTCATGATCGGGAATCCCTTCGTGAAACACCACCCCTTGATCTTGCATGCTTCGAAATCGATCTTGCCAGGCCCCATAACAATAATGCAATTGGGTCGGTGGGGTGTCAAACAACTCCGGGTTGTCTACCAAGAGTTTTTCCGTAAAGACGGTTTTACCACATCCCGAAGGACCCACCACCAAGATAGAGGAGGGGGTATGAAAACGAAACGGTTTCCCCGTTTGCATGATGGTGACGAACTACCCTTAGAAAAAAAAAGGCACCTTTTTATTGGAGCCGGTGGGACTCGAACCCACGCACGATCCCCCTACACCTATTTTTCGGGGGATCCAAAGGCTCTACCGACTGAGCTACGACTCCAACACCACTTTTTTCCAACGAATTTTATTTAATGATTACATTGATGATACGGATGACAACAAAGTTGATACCATCTGGCTTCTTGGCCTACAATCAATTGTTGAAGGCGTTGACCGGCTTGATGGTCATTGCTAACATAATCATGATCCGAAAACTCATTTAAAAACTCTTGCAAGGTCCGTCCACGGGCTTTGGCTTTCAAATACAACAAGGCGTAATCACCACAACTCTTGCTTGAAATGGCTTGGAGGGACTTGCCATTGGTCACCACATACTTCCAATGTTGGACAATCCAATCTCGTAACGGGGTAGCTTGCACGTACGTATCCAATGGCAAAGCATAACTGTCCAGGACTTCACACACGTTTCTATCGGTCCACACCGCTAACCAATGTTGTCCCGGTTGATCGTGTGGGTCCGTATTCACAATGTACCCTTGGGGTTGGGTCTTGACAGGACTCTTGGGTAAACGATCACAGGCCACTGTCCCGTAAAAGACAGGGTTCAATTGGGGGTCGTCTCGGGCTAAATAATCCAACTGGACATTATTCAAGGCCACATGTTCCATCAGTGCTGGTAAATGTTATACAACACGGCTCCGTTCCTGTCAATCTCCAGCAAATTCTCAAATTCTCCATACACGAGTACGGTTATATTGACACCGGGGGCGGCTCCAAATTCCAACACCAGTTGTAAATCACCCGTTTGCTTGGGGTTGAGGTTTTGACTGTCAGCACATCCATTGGCCACATTGTCAAACATGTACAAGGTACAATTTTTCCTGTGGCCCCAATCCAGCAGTTCTACCATATTGCCTTTCTTTTTACACCAGGCACCACTGGCTTGCAGAAAACGGAAGTAGCCTAGATTATCTCGGGTGCCATTGTTGTGCACTAACTGGAGGGTTTCATAAGGGTATTCTTCTCCTTTCACAATCTGTCGAATGGAGGTCAGACCAAATTTCTGGAAACAGAAAGGATCTCGGGTCACATCTCCATTGAAGGCACGGCTGTCCAGTAACCCCACAATCAATCGGTCAGGTATTCTGTTTTGAAACAGGTTCGGGATATCAAAGCGGACCAGGTTGTTTTGCATGCTGAAAGTCCGGATTTCACTGCGGACGGTCGGGTAAGCCGCCACTTCTCCTTCATTGTGTCTTTTGCTAGATATACTCTGGTAGATGGCGTCATTCAAACGCAGTTGACAGAGATGAAACCGTAGTTTCACATCCCCTTCCATCAATCGGCCAGCTAGACCCACTCCATTCAAAAACAGGCTGGGGCTGTTGAAATGAAATTTCATCTTGATTTCGATACCAGGCACCAACAATTTGCCAGTGTGAAAGACTTCCAAGTGGGGGGTAAACACCAGACTGTGGGTGACACCTGCAGCATACTTGGCGGTTTCGGTTACCATGGCGGCCAAGGCTCCTTTGTGATGGGCGGGGAGATCCCGGTAGTCATTATGTGGTGCTGCACTGTTGGTATTGTTGTCCGTCCATTGGGGTGGGAAATCCACTTGATTGAACCATCCTTGGGGTCCTAACACGGTCTTGCCATCTTCTCGGTCATAATTCAGCAAGGTTTCTAGGTAAGCTTTGTAATGATACGTGTCGGATTGTGGACTGATCAACGTGCCATTCAACTGCAGGTCAATTTGTTTGATGATGGAATGGGCCAAATTATTGACGGGCCACAATTTCTCCGCGGCCACCAAGTTCCCGTTATCATCCTTTTTCAAACTCAATTCCATGGTAAAGTAACTGCGTCCCAAATCCACAAAATCGTCCAACCCCGGTATGATGAATTCCATGGGATTGATACCCGTGGTGGTGGGTTGAATGGTGACCATGCGATAGGCATTGATGCTAATGTCGGTCGGTGGCACCTTGAAAATCCGTAACGCTGGGTTGACGGTCCCTTCGGAACGCGGATGCCCTGGGGCAGCTTCAGTCATTTTAGCGGCGTCGTCGTCGAGTGGTACCCCGTCGTCGTCGTGAGGGGTTTTTATAGCGTCGTCGTCGTGCTAAACGTTGTCTCAAATCAAACCCGGGGACTCTCATCACCTCGGCACTCAACCAGCCACCACGTTGTCCTCTCCTGAGTTTCCAAAACGGATACAGTCCTCCCCATTGAGACAACCCTCGATTACTACGAATTCGTCGAGGTCGTGAATGCACGGGATCCATTACACTCCCAAAATATCTCGCGCACGTTTGACTTGCTTGGGAAACAAAGCACTGGCTACACGCACGGCGTCTTTCACGTTCTTCTGATTCAAGGCTTTCTTGGCTTGTTTGGTGATTTCTTTTTTAATGACTTGTTCGGCTTTGCGTTTAACACCGCGTGTTAACCCTGCATTCAATCCTCTCTTGATATTACTAGGCAGTTTTAAAGGATTTCGCGTGCTTTTAAGGCCTTGGAGCCCACCACGCATGACCTCCCTCATCAACCCACTGCCATGTTGATCATACCACTCGTCGGTTCGAAATCGTGTCAAACTTCCCCCTCGCATGGTTGTCTTCTTTGCTCTTTCACCAAGGTCTATGCTTCACGTCACCCCGTTTGTCTTTTTATACCGTCATCGGCCTTTCTTTTTCTTCCGAGTGGTCGCTGCTTCGATGGCTTTTTTACCACCGTAACCCGCCGCACCACCCACTGCTCCCAACGCGGCAGCTTTCCCCACGGCCATCAAGGCTGGCACGAGAGCGGCCAGGGGGAATAAACCCCCTCGTTGCCTTCTTCTTCGACGTGCTCTTGTCTTGGGCATCTTTGATTGACCATCCCCCTTTTTCCCTTTTTATGCCTTTTTGAAGTGCAAGGTGACCAGGGTGTTGCCTTTGCCAAACCTGACCAACTTATCCTCGGTGCCAAACGTTTCGGTGACTTGCATTTGAATGATTTCCACCACTTCATTACGAAGCGGTAGGTAATGAATGTGCAACGGTTCAAAGTACATGGTACCTCTGCCTTCCCGCTTGTAATGGATTTCTCGCAACAAATCGGTCACGCGATTGCCGACCATCATACTGCCTGCCACGTCCGAGTACACGTGCAACGATCGCGAGGGTTCACCCACCACTGAACGAAACGCCACATTCAAGTTGGTGAAACGCCACCCACAACTCATACTCAATCGTAAGTGATCCGGTGAAAACGCACGCACCGTCCAAAAGACCGGGTTGTGCTGATCGTCGTCCACATCGTTCCAATCGTTGTCAACGGGTTTTGTCATGTTGGGGATTTGATCCCCCATGAAGTCTTGTTGTAAGTTGGGTCCCAAAATCAACCCACTGCTAATTTTACGTAACCATCCCATCTTGACAGCCAACTTGGTGTAGATGTAAAGGGCTGGCGTGTCGGTTTTGCAATGACAGACATGGGTGTTGTCGATGATGAGATCCTCGCCTTCCCACTTGAACTTGACGTATCTGTGTTTGCCTTGATCATTGGTAAACCGACCTCCTTGAATGGCCGTTTCCTTGCGTCGTTGTTCCAAGTGAGCAATGGCGGCTTTCATGAAACTCACGCCATCCACCACCCAATCCAAATGTTGAATGTCATTGATGAGGGTTTGCGCGCTATCTCTTCGCCCGACCGTTTCCCCGTCTTTTCCACCCGGTTTGGGGTAGGTTTGGTCCCAGGTCGTCGATAGGATGTACCCATCTTTTTGCACCAACTCGTACAAATTGACGTGCGTATCCGGTAAGGAAATGGCACTCAACCCCACTTGCCATCCACCTCCTTGTAACCGTAACGGTTGAGGTAAACGAATCTTGAAGGAATTGGCTTGGTTGTTGGGAAATTCACGTCGGTTGGCATGACTGGGTAACGTCACGTAGAACGACATGTTGTCTTTCTTCTTCACACTACCACTTCCCTTTTAAAGTGGAGAGTCAAGAGGGTATGTCCTTCGCCAAATTTCACCAGATCCCCATTGGTTTCGGCCATCTGGGTTTCCACGATTTCCACCACTTCATTGCGTACTGGGACATATTGAATATGTCGAGGTTCAAAGTGCGTGGTGTTTTGAGGTTGGTACTTGATTTCTCGTAAGAGATCGGTGATGCGACCCCCTACCATGCTGCTGGTCCCTACATCACAATACACGTGCAAAGGACGCGTGGAGGGAAATTCCAACGAGGGACGAAAGGTCTGGTTCACATTCACAAACCGCCAAGGGCACGATAGACTCAATTTCAGATAATCCCCCTCCACTTTCCAAAAGATGGGCTTGTTGGCAGCATCGCGGATATCCGTCGGGGTGGGAATGGTGGAAATGCCTTGAAATTCTTGCAAGAGATTCGGACCCAATCGATACACGCCCGTCGACACTTGTTCAATCCATCCCATTCTCAGGGCCAAGGATCTGCCCCATGACACGTGCGCTACTTGTCGTTTGTAATCCACATTGGTGGTATTCAATAACAAATCCCCTTCGGAGGTCCATTCAAACGTCGGGTATAATTTGACACCATTGTCCTCGGTCCATTTGTTTTTGGGTTCGGTTTGTTTGGCACGGCTTTGCTCGTAACGATACACCAGTTGATGAAAAAAGTGCGATCCCGTCGACGAGGCCAATTCCTTTCTCATATCTCGACCGTAGACAGTGAATTCGCGACGTTGATGCCACCATCGATCGTTGCCTTGATCGTCTTGGGCATACACCCGTTCGTGCCATCGTACATACAACAGAGGATGGGAATCGCCCACGCCTCCTTCTTCCGCTATCACGGGAATGGTGGGTAAGGATAAACTCACCATACCCACCATCCATCCTCGTCCCACAAATCGGATGGGTTTAGGCAATCGGTTTCTGAAATGATGACTCTTGTTCCCAGGGAACTCTTTGGTACTCGCATGACTCATCAACGTCACGTAAAACGAAGAATTGGGCACCAATGTCATTGTTTAGTCACGTCGTCGACGTCGTTTGCGGGGTCGAAGGGATGTCACGTCTCCACGAGCAATCCAACTATTGTACTTGTCGGGCCACCCTTTCCACTTAACCAACCAACGACCTTTTTGTCGCTTAAGTACCTTCTCGATCCGAAACACATCGGACACATGGACTTTTTGTAAATCCTCTTCATAAAACGTGCCTTGGACGGGGGTCTCATCCCATTCGCGAATCTTATACGTGGGCACAGGTCCCGGCACCACACGATGCACCACAAACACTTCTTCGGTCCAACCGGGTAAATACCCTTTTTCAAAGGTACGATGAATCGTATTGAGACGGACATGATCCCCCACCTTCAATTGGGGTTTTTTGTAGCCTTTCAATCGTTTGCTGTACAATCGTTTCCACACGGCTTCTTCGTTGTCCCACGTCACGTTTTCGGGGGGCATACCAATACTTCGATGACGGGTGGCATTATACCCCTGCACCAACTCGGGTAAGACATCGTCAAATTTCAACGTGTTGGCCGCGGTCAAATAACGGTATAACCGTTCTTTCAAGGTGCGGTTAAATCGTTCCACGACACTGGCTTTGGCATCCCGTTCGGTCGAAAAATGTTGAATGTCTTGCTCGTCGACCCATCGTTGAAAGGTCCGATTATAAAATTCTTTCCCTCGATCGGTTTGCAATCGATTCGGGTGACGTCCTCCTTGTCTCACAATCTTCTCAAAAGCTTTCACGAGGGCCACGCCGGTTTTGGTTTTCAACGGTTCGACCCACGCGTACTTGGACAACACATCCACGACCGTCAACAAGTAGCGTATACCCCGATTATGTTTGGCCAAACGCTGCACTTCCACTAAATCCGCGGCCCATTGATCATCCAACCCCCCTACGATCACGGGTAAGGTAGCAAAACGACGACGTCGGGGTTTATGCAAGGTGTAACCCACATCCTGTTCCAACACCCGTTGGGCTTTTTTCAAAGGGAGACCCTGGGCTTTAGCAAATCGTTGCACCCCACCTAAACTCCCCGGGGCACGAGGATCATGGTAACGGTTTAACCATTGTTGCGAGACATTGGCCTTCTTCTTCGTTGACGAAACCTTGGTTTTCTTCAACCATGATGACGACGAACTCCAGCGTTGGGTTCTCTTTCGAGGGGCCATACTTTTTGGCATTCACCCCATAAGGTCGATATGGTGGGGACCGTGTGGGGATGCGCCTTTTGAATGATTCGATACCATCGCCATGCCTCTGGGTGAGCTTTTAACCATAAGACAAACACGACCCATCGATACAGGTTGCGGTCCACATGGGTTTCTTCAAAGAGGTGGAGAGGATGCGTGTCCTCGGGACAAGGGGGAATGGGGATTTGGGACCCGGGTTGATGATCATATAAGACTTGACAAAGGGTTTGATGACATTGCCATTGCCCCAGGGACAAGATAGACTCCCACGCATCACACACAGACTCCATGGACTAAATAAAAACATTTTTATTCGTTCTCTCATTTAAAAGAGACCTAGACGACCACAGCTGATGGTCTCTAGACCTTTCTGCCAGTTCTCCACACTGTCACTGTACTTGGGGGGTGGTGGAGCTGGGGCCACCATCATTTCCTGACGGTTCTTGAGCTCTTGAATTTCTCGTAACAATTGTTTCTCATACTCTGTCAAGGGGCGATCCTCTTTGCTTTGGACTGGCGGGCCAGGGATGTCATAGCCCTTCTTGGGATATCCTTGAGCATCACGGGTGGGTGGTTCAGCTTGTTGGTCGGCTTTTTTGGGAGGGTTGTCATGAAACCACGTCCAGTACTTGGGACCCAAGGGTTGATCGGCCTACCGGAAGAAGCCACACGTTTTCTTGGAACAAGTCAGAAACAACCGATCGGGGTTCTGAATCGAATGACTCTGTTGAAGCGTGGCGGGTTCACGGCAAAAGCATTGCAAACCACCCCACATGTCCAACACTTCTACATCAGGTTGACTATACACGGCTTTCATATACTCCAAGGCTTGATCTTGTCCACAAAACAGCAAACACGGTTGCATGGGACATTTCACATACTTCCATCCCTTTTGAGATTCTCGGGCCTCCAAACGCACCTCATGGCAAGGGCATACCATATAGTCCACTGAACTAGCTAGGGCTCTGTCGGCTTTCGCTTGAGCATAGTCCTCCGCATTGTCATACACGGTCGTCAGAGTGAATTGAGGTAATGGGGGTGATTGCTCCACCATGTCATTCAATTCTTTCATCATATCTTCCACGGCAGCTCGGGTGTCTTCCACCACGTCGCAGACCACAGGATCACAGTCCACGGGCGTCATATGTTGAATGCTCTTCTTCTTCTTCTTCCCCGCAGGGTGTACGCTTGGCTTTCTCTTCCGATCGACAGACATCGTGCTCAAAGTTGTTTTCACCCCTACCGCCCATGCCTTTTTATATGTTGGGCCCTTGCCTGTCATTGGTCAGCTTATCCTACCCATATAAGGACTTCTCGTGTTCTCATTGGTCAGCTTTTCCCTATCCATAGTGAGCCCTTCTCGTGTTCCCATTGGTCCGTTGTCCCTATTTAAGGAGCTCCCTTGGTCTCTAGATCTTCATTCTCAAAGCCATGCCCCCAGACATTGACATGATCGGAGAACACGATGTGGATGCTTTGGAACTGCAGATTGGTCATGGCCATGTGGTCTACACCGGGGGAGCCAAAGGTACGGATGCCCTCGTGGAACAACATGCCAAACAATTTGGGATGCAACTAGAAGTCCTGGTCCCCCCGAACCATCCTCGAGCCACTTTCATCACCCCTTCTACGGTGGAAGTCCTGATGTTGGCCAACCCCCATCTTCACCAGGCGGCTGAGAAACTAGGCAAACAAATGCCCAGTCATTTTTACACCCTGCAATTGCTGCAACGCAATTATCAATTGGCCAAAAAAGCCCATACGATCTATGCCTTTGGCATCTTGGAACCGGATCATAAACGAGTGAAAGGAGGCACTGGTTGGACTGTGCAATTGGCTATGGATCAAGGCAAACCCGTCTACCTGTTTGACATACCCAGTCAATCATGGTACCGCTCGGACCATTACTACCAAGTCAATGAGAATGCCGCCACCCTGGTCACTGGCAGTCAATTTGTCCCTTGGGGACCTAAAAAGCCCACCCTTCATCAAAGCAGTGCTATTGTGGGATCCCGGGATGTGGACGAGAAAACCCGAGCCGAAATTCAAGCCTTATTCAACCGCACCTTCTGTCTACCCGAGAACATTGATCAATTACGTATGGAACTGGAAGACTTTCATTTGTAATTTCTTAGTTTTTATTTTTTTTAGTTTTTATTTTTTTTTCCAATTGTACATAGCCATTTTTAGTTTTTAGTTTTTTCAAATTGTAGATAGCTTTTTCAATTGTAAATAGGAGCGCCCCACCCGCAAAGAACACAGACCACCATTTGTAAAAAACATCAACTCTTTTTTAATTAAAAAATAAAAAACTGACAACACTGACTTTGCACGTGGATCATAAATAAATGTCTCTTGACTCACAGTAGCCTTGACTCACAATAATCTCAACAGGAATAAAAAATGTTCAAGTCTATTTACAAAAACAAAACACGTCGCACTTGGTTTGCCCGCTCCCGTCTTCTCTCTTGCTCCTCCCGCCGCCGCTGCTCCCGCTCCCTCTCCATGTCCCCGAAATAAACGCGAATTCTCTGCCATGGGCGGCCCGCATGCACACGTGGCAAATAAAGTTCAAGGTCGTTATCGACCTCTTTAAAATGGTCGAGGGACATCGGCCAGTGACGCTCAAATCGGGAGCGGTGTCGCATCCGGTCCACCCATGGGATAATTTTGTCCACCAGGGCTCTCAGTAGGGCTTCCACGATCTCCGGATGTGGTCGTCCCTCCCGTTCTCCATTTTCCGTCCACACCATGCAATGCAAAAAAAGTTCGAAAAAAGCAGCCACGCGCTGACGGGTGAGGGGGCGCCAGGTTTCCTGCCGTCTTTCCCGCATCAGTCTGGTCTGCCGCTCCACTCCCGTCCTCTCTGCTGGTACCCTCCTTCGCAACACCTCTGGTCCCCCCACGTTCACAACACTGGCTAACGAGCCCAAGGGCTTTCTTGTTTCGGACATTTTTCCCGCACACCACAAACATAAGTCACTTAGGACCGGCTCAAAGCTAAGAGTGACGTCCTGTGGCCTCCCTTGACTTATATACCCTGATTCGCGCAATGCACTATGGTCTATCTAAGGAGGGGGGAGGGGGTCCCCCCACCTCTTCCCCTCTCAAAGCATGATGGGCCTTTCTCTCATTGGTCCCTTCCCTCCCACGTGACCCTTTGGTTTCTCTATAAAAACCCCCTGTCCCATTCCATCTTTCACACTCAATGGATGATCCAGTCCTCAGTCCAGAAGCCCAACAAGTGATTGATCGTCTACGAGCCTTGTTGTCTCGACTCGAAAAAGATTTGGAAGAGATCCGCTTCAAAGCTTCTTATTTTGAACTGCTTCGACTTCACAGTCAAAAACATCTCAGTCGGAACGAATTGTGTTTATTAACCTTGAAACACTTCTACCAGTGGTGAATGGGTGACAAAGCCGACAAGATCAGTCCTGACAAGATCACTCCTGGCAAGGTCAGTCCTCAAGCCCTGCAAATCATTGAACGTTTGGGAGAGATCCGAAAACAAATCCTTCACCTGGTTCAACCTTTACGTTACAAGCTCACTTTTCACGAACTGTGCCGACTCCGAAAAGAAGGGATCATCACCCCCGTCGAGTTTCAACTCTTGATCAATCCACTCTTTGATCCTTTCGCCGATCCTTTCGCCTGATGGCTCAACCCCCACCATGTGTGATCTGTTCGACACCTCTTGCCAATTATACCACCTTGAGGTGCTGTGGTCTTCCTTGTCATGTCGCCTGTGCCAACCAACAGAACCGCCAGACCCACCTATGCTCTACCTGCCACGTTCCTCTTGTCGTCCTTGAAGTCCTCCATGAACACTGGAAAGAAGACCCGGAGTTTGTCCAGCATGTCAAGGATGATTGGAAAAACAATCCTATCTGGTATGGCATTTGTTATGAGAACGACCACGCCCTGCAAGGATTCTGGGGAGAACTCCAAGATCCCTATGAGCCTCACCGCAAAACCCTCTACTTTCTGGGTCAGACCAAAAGCCTTGCCATTGGACGCATGAAAACCTGTTTCAGCTTCTCGTAAAAAAGGACACCCCCCATGTTTGGACATTGAACTCGTTTTTTTTCTACTTGTTGTCAATACCAAGGATCAATAAAAGATGTTGCATGACACTTGTTGTGATCTTTATTCATTCTCTACATACATCGTTGACTTTTTCTGGACAGTTCAAGGGTCATGATGGTTCTCCCCTGTTTAAACGGAGCCGGTTGTCCGTCAGCTGTTTGAATATCCATGGCAATGCTGTCAAAGATGGTTTTGCCAAGAGGAAAATACATCCTTTGCGTGGTATCAAATTGATGATCGGTATTGCCGGCATCCAAGGTACGTAAAAATCCTTTCTCTTGATTTCCCACAATGCTCTGGGACACCAGATCCGTGTAAATCATTAATTGTTGTTGTCCTTGTTGCGGTTTGACCGTTTGCGTACTGGGAAATACTTGTCGACTGAGATTCGGACCCAAGAACAAATAATAATTGAAATCGGGGTGGGTAAAGCTGACGGACACATGACCCAAAGGTGGATATTTGTTGACAGTACCGACAGTTGTTTCCCATTTATGGCGATCGTCGTAATCCACGATATTTTTGACCAGATAATTTTTTTCTTGGACCACGCGTTCACTTGGTGTACCATCTTTCACCAGTCCCATCAGGCCAGCGAATTTCCATTCCATTTCAAATTGCATGTTGGATGGTATGAGTACATACAACGAATCTAATTCGGGGGCGATGCTTGTATTGGTGATTTTCACGTAAGGTTGAGCCAGATTGAGAGCCGCGAGTTGTTGTCGTTTCGCTTGATCGTCCACGTCCATTTTCGTTATATCCATCATGACGTCCATGTGTTGTTTTTCCATTTCGTACGCAATGGCAATCCATGCTTCTTTCAAATTGGTATAATACCCTGGGGGTAAATGGATTTGTTTCGTCACTTGAATCGGAGCCGTTCCCTCCGCACGTTTTGGGATGGATCTCACATCGGTTTTCATCCAATGTTTTTGACTATCTTCTTGCGTCCAATTCTGTTTGGTTTGATCTCCCCATTGTTGATTAAACCCCGGGTGGGAGATATGAACCAACGCCGCTTCCCAATCATCTTCTACCAAATAATAGGAACGAGGAAGTCGAGCCGTAAATTTTTGTCCCGTGCCTTGTGCTTGATCACTGATCAGGGTGATGTAAAAACTCATCGTGATTACTCCCTCACCCAGGGTTTACCCTTTTATACCTACCCCCATTCCTAAAATTGGACTTTGGACTTTGAGCCCGCGTTTTCTCAGCGGTTTTACTTCCCCTTGAGCCCACGATCCATTTTTCCTACTCGTCAGCGGTTTCCCCTTCCAAATCACGTGACTTCCGGTTCCATGAGCCCGCGATCCCTTTTTTTCCACTGGTCAGCGGTTTCCCATCCTAAAAACACGTGACTTCCGGTTCCGGTCATGACGTCATCCTTACATCAAAACGAGGCAAAGTGCCCCATATAGACATACCTTACTACTGTCTGGCAAATAATACATTTTATTTTTTTCTGAAGCATTTTTCCGGTCCGGAATCCGGAAAAATTGAATTTGATTGGCTGTTGACGCGCATTCCATCTGTCCAGTTTTTTCCTATCCGGAGCCCGCGTACGGACCGCTTTAATCCGCGGGAAAACTTGAAGTGAAATCATTTTACTCCAGCACAGCGAAACGTTGGATTTTTCTTCTTAAGAATGGAACTTTTCTCTCACTAACTGTTGTAAAGTGAAAGGAAATATCAGCAATGGAATAAAAGGTCTGATTATTCTCCGAAAAAGGCGAGTATTCCTGTGGTTTTGTTGAGAAAAGTTTGCTGCTTGCTTTTTTCGAGTTGTAGTTTTCTTATTGACACGTCATTTGATTTAACACGGGTTAACTGCAAGTTAGTCTTTTGACCTCCGTTTCTCGTTTAAAATTTCGTTATTTTCCTTGGAGATCTCTTTTCTAATCTTGTCCCATTTAGCTTCATTCAAGACAATATATGATTATTAATGATTGTTAGCTAAAAATAGGCAAACGAAAAACCTCGCATCGCTGTGTCTTCGACAAGAACTGCTGCATATCAACAGTTTTTATGGTCGATTTGCGAAAATCTTGACCAAGAACGAACAAAAGAGTTTAAAATACTAAGATATGCAGCAGAGTTCGCGGAGCGTATGCCTTAGTTTTCATTAAAAGTCTTACTTGTTAAATAAAGATCTTTCGGCACTGAAAACCAAATTTAAACGTGTGATTTCATTTTGAACAAGACAAAGCTTATTTCTTTATTCTTTCTATGAGACGTGGTTTGTTCCAGTAACGCTTATTACTCCAGCGGCTAGCGGCTAGCGGCTTTGCTAGCGGCTCTTTCTCAGAAGCTTTATAATTCTAACTAACTTTGAGCGTAGGAAGTAGCGCACGTAGAAAGACTGTTTACAAACAGTTGTCAAATCAATTCGCCTCGTTCCACCTCCAAAATTGCAGAAAAAAACAAACACGTTATTCACCGGCCTAGGTCGGTCCGTATAGGGAAAAACTGTACCCTCGGTCTTGAGTGCGGCCTCGGGCCATACTCAAGACCTCGGGCACAGTTTTCCCTATACGGACCTCTCGGCTGGTGAATAACATATATATAGCCAGTAGACAGCTTGAGGCAGCGACTTGCTTCTATTCTCTGCGTTTTAAAATTAAGCCTTTTCTCCTTGACAGACATACATAGAGTAGTTTCTACCTTTAGTTGCACCGAATTATAAAACACAATGTAGAGTACAATTTTACTCCTGCAATCCAAACCATGCGAATGTGCTGCAGAAACTGTTGGCATAAAAAAGGAAACAAAATCACATTTCGAGACCTAATTTGAACATTTATATCTGCATTTTGGAGTAAAACGTAGCTTGATTCTCGAAAAAGTGCAAGAAGGGATACTTCGCGGGGGGTCTTTTGCATGAAAATTTTGATTGCCACTAACTAGCTAGTAACGAAAATTGAGGTTGGCACTATATCAGGATTTGATAAGTATGGGTATGCTTATAATCCTGCAAAGTTTGGTGCTTGTATCAAAAACTGCACAATTTTCAAGCTATGCCCCCGTTCCTACCCTTAAACCAATAATGCCTTGCTTACAAGTTGCTGTCATCTTGACAATGTGGACTGGTTGAAGTAGAGAAGAAATCATTGATACTGGTTCAGTAAACTTAACCAAATAATTCTGAATATTCCTGGACACTTACCTAGAAATCCAAAAAAATGAAAGTGTAAGTTGCAAACACGTTTAATGATTTATAAATCAATACATGGAATTCAACCAAGTTCAACATCTGTGAAACAAAACGATATAACTTCATGCTCACTACTTGATTCTGCAAGCCATCTTGAAAACAGCTTTGAGGCTACTGAAGTGCCGTTTCCTAGAACAGCCTTGGCACCCAGAATGATAGGCAAACGCAATCGCTGCTTTTCGGACATCCGTAATCGATTATAGTACCCAGTTGTGTTCTTGGAAAGCAGGATTAATTTAATGGTACTACAAGTTACTGACGCTTTTATTAATTAGTCTGATTTATACTTTTACTTTTAGCTCCAATATACTAGGATTAACAATTGGTTCATGCTTTAGTCAGTGTGTACATCGAGTTATGGATGCACGCGGGAAGTATGGAGAGCACGAGAGAAGAGTAAGAATTGAACGATTATAAGCTTGCTGAAATAGTTCAGTCTGATTCCAAGCTGGAGGAGGGGCAGTCCATATTAATACAGCGTCTAAAAAGGCAGCATTCTACTAGTTAGACCCTTGATGTTTGCTATTAAGAAAATAGATTATTTTTAAAATTACACCTGTAGAGCCGTCGGACTTGCAATGGGATAGGATGGTAGATGCCAACCACCCGTGACGTTTCTGTCCAGTTTTTTTTTTCAGTGGAATGTTGTCAACACCACATGCTGTTAACACTGAGTAGCTGTTTTGTTTTTTTTGCTTGTCTTTCAATCTCTCAGACACATTTTTGGAACGTTTTTAGAGAGAAGCGCTGTGCACTATTCCTTAATATAGATAGGACCCCCCTACATGAATCAGACAAAATGTGCAGTCAGCTCAAAGGATTTCGGTAGGAGTGGGATGCGTTTTGTGGTCATTTCACATGAGAAGCATCCAAATTTCCAATTTCTGCCTTTTGTTGATAATTTCTAATTTTTAGTAGAGCACATCAAAGGCGTTCTACCAAAGGCAAAATCTCTCCTAATTATTGGAATATAGCAAAAACCCAGGGAGGGGTTCCATCACCCATCCCCCCCCCACCCCTTGTACCACGGTGGGGGTGTGACTTTGCTTACACGTCCGATGTTGAAATGGAGGCCTGTATACACCAAATTGAAAAAATCGTTGTCGGGTAAAAAACATAAATCATTGACGATGCGACCCAGTGGTGCTCTGGGAAGCATGAAAACTTGCCTCTATTCTCGAATACGTGTACATTATAATAACACAGCGTGCCTGAATTTACTCTTTTAATTATCTTGGAAAGAAAATATTTTGAATATCAAGAAACGAAACTTAGCAACAAACCTGCCCCTGTCATCTTCCCAGAGTTCCATTGTGTCGCATTGTCCATCGTCTATACTTTTCACCCAACAACGTTTTTCAAACGGGTATATACAACGGATAGACTTATTAATAGACCGACACAATACAGTTACAATAAAATTCGAAAACGTCCTGTGCCAACTACGTGGCATCACATTCATTACACTATACTACACTAATTACAAAGGTAAATTTATTGTCATTGTTTCTTTTTTTCTTCTCAGCTGAATGCAAATGCTCATGTGTGGTGTTGAGAGGTGTAACTAAAACTCTCATGTTCATCATAATTCTTCTCATTGTTTACATAATTTGGCTACAAAGGAGAGGTAAATCATAATGCAATTTTGATCCACTTCTCTTATCTCTGAATTCACTAAATTTTTACTTTTTTGCTTTTTTTCTTATTTTCTAGGAACTACAAGAGATAAAAGGTAAAATTTTTCTCTCTTGAGGATGTAATAGTACATAAGCCTTTTTCACGAAAGTCTCACCAGTTTTCACAAGTGAATTTCTGATGTAGATGACATGCAGCTGTACATGTTTTAGGTTTGTAGCAAGTGCACTCTGGAAAATGACAAGTATTGGCCTTCTTCTTTGTATTCTTAGATCGTATAAAGCGCCCGTTGAAGATAGAGGTGTCTATGACGTAAGTCTATACACTTATTTATAAATGGGAGACAAGGGGAAAATAGGTCTGGATGGAGTACGTGGGGCCAGGGAAGTGAAGCGTCGCTTTCAACTGAAATGGTGGGGAAATGACAGAGCTTGCAAGTTCTTTCTTTATCTTATTATAGTACGCTACCTCTTATAGTACGTACGCCATCGTGTTATAGTACGGACATCATAGATCACAGTAGTATGCAGGACACACGTCACAATGAACCTAGTAAATAAGACCTAGGTCATCACGAGTCTCCCACAATATAGTTAACGAAATGAGTGGTCAAATCCGTACAAGAATCAAACAAAATCGCAAATGAGCGGCAAAGCTCAAAAAATCAAATTCGCTCTTCTTTTGCATGGTGGTAGCCCTTAGTAAGTTTACAAACGCTGTGTAGTTTTTTCCTTGAAGTAACTCTTCATTTCTGAGAAAAGCAAATAAATTCGTTTCCAGTTCTATGCTCGATTTGATGAGACCAGGAAGGGTTGAAATTCCTTCATGTTCACATGACTCGCGTATCAAAACTGCTGAACTGGGAAAGGATGTAATACTAACAATTTGTTTTATGACTCTTCGTCGTCCAGATGTCAAGATTTCATAAACATTGGATTTATCTAAGTATTGAAAGAAAGACAAAAGCAAAAGGCTTTCCTTTGTTCGATCAATCGATGGATCAAAAAGAACAACAAGTTTGACCATGCGCCTTTACTCAGAATGTCATAAAATTAAGTATTTAAGGACTAAATAAATTGTTCTTTTGAAGTACTTAAAGTTTAGTTTGGGCAAACAATTTCGGAATTTTTAGGAAATTTTTGAAAACCGGTGCATAGAAAGCATAAAATCACGCAATCCGGTGAATGCGTGACCAACAATAAACTGGAACAAAATTCCTTCAGTTGGAAATTACAGCGACGTAGACGCATAAAACAACCTCAGTGTACTAACCTGTACAGAGATATGGTATTCTAAGGGCTCGAAAGTCTTTATTTCTGCCGTTCGTTGAATGCAGATCTCCTTGAGCTTTGACAGTTGCGCTGCTCGGTCGTTGTTTGAATAGTTACGGCTCCAAACTTGAAATGTTTCAATTCATGTATCTTTGTGCTCCTTGTCCCATCAATATCATTGTTTTGTGATAATTGACGTTTAATCCTCCCAAAACCAATTTCAAGAGTGGGATTGTTGAAGAGGCCTTTCAATGGTACAGCTTCAATCAGCGATTTTACGCTAACGTGATACGCTACATGATTTCCGAAGCGTGACCATGGTTTGCTCGCGGGGGAGCCTTGGTGCAAACTTATCCTCGCCTCAAAAAAATTGCGGGAAAAATTGTGTACAAAGGCTGGAACTAAGACCAAGGAGAAGTAAAGGTATACGCTATATCTTTAGTAATATGCAAGATAGTTGCTTACTTCAGGGGCACATGGCTGGCTTTAAATAAAGTTAGCAAAAGAGATACATTGTGATGTCATTACTGCAGGAATAAGGGGAACTCACCCTATTTCCATAAGGGAAATGCATGAAACAACCATTAAAATACTTGCTGAGATAGATAGTCCAGTTTAGATTGACATCATATCATCATTATAGAAAGGTACACTTTTCTAACAGAGTGAGCGCTTGGTGGTTATAACGAGCACGAGGGCCAGGCATGTGTATTTTTAGGTGACAGAAATTTTCCTTTCACCCATGAGCCTGTCACGCAGTTTGCACTTATTATTTCAA
Organism: Siderastrea radians; assembly: GCA_964017195.1. Classification (NCBI taxonomy): domain Eukaryota; kingdom Metazoa; phylum Cnidaria; class Anthozoa; order Scleractinia; family Rhizangiidae; genus Siderastrea; species Siderastrea radians. The sequence continues at coordinate 11,007,545 of OZ024895.1, read as the reverse complement.
CTTGGCACCTGCTATCTTAGAGTGTGCATGTAGCACTGCTCACCCACCTATTCCCCAGTCTAAGCGTTCCACAGAAATACTTTGACTATCAAGAAAGCTATATGGGAGAAGCTCAGTAGCTTAGTACTTCTAACCAAGAAAACAAAAGAAAGAGCTGAAAGCTACCACCCAAAGGTCCGTTGTTGTACTAGATATAATTCAAATAAAATGGACTTAGACATGTTTTAGGGTATTCCGTTCTAGCAGAGACATATATTGGCTAATTACAGTGGGGACAAGCAATTCTCATTTATTTCTGTGACATTCACAGCCCTTGACAGGTTCTACTAAGATGTCAATGTATGGTCGCTTGCACTTAATCTGAACTGAACAAATTGTTGCTGCAGTATTTTTTAAAGAGTGGTAAAACATCGACCTAAAAAAATCGCAGATGTTGCGAGCATCGTACACCATTGGGTTGGCGTGGTGAATTGAGATGTTGGTTATGTCATCATCTTTGATTTGCTGCAACTGGCATTTCTTGTTCCAAATTCGTAACTTCGTCGATGGCACGTGCTTCAGTTTCTAGCATGAAAATATATAGTCGTTTCCCGAGTCCAATCATTTTGTTTTATACTAAATCAATTATAATACCTGTCTGCAGGCTGCGCCTCGTTGGCTACTTGCTCAAACTCGGCCTTGCAGTTAATCAAGCTTATTTATGTAAAGAAACAAAGTATGGCGCCGGTTATGGCAAGGTTAAGGACTACACCAAAATCTTATGGTTCCGTCAATTCCGAGCGTGACCATTCCTCCTCCCCCCACCAGGCATTTGTCGTTGTCCAGGGTGGGGCATTTGTAATCAGTGGTCTGCCAGGGGATGGGGCATTTGTCGCCGATTTATTCAAATAGAGCGAATTTCACATTTTTACTGCTAATTTTCTGCTTATTTTATTAGTTTTCAAGAAGAAGGCATTAGTCTATTCAAAAGCCATGTATTATTATCTTACAAGCCCTCTCCCCTCTCAATTTGTTTCCATTAGCTTAGCCCACAGGAACAAGGACACCTGTTTTCTGAAAAATAACGGCTTCGATACCTCCTTCCCCACTCCTCTGTCACTTTTATGTTACTTATCCTTTTCCAGCACTGCGATGGGGGATTTCAGCGTTTGTATACTTACAAATTGGGACTACCACCATGCAAAAGAAGAGCGAATTTGAATTTTCAAGCTTTGCCGCTCAATGTTTGATTTTTGTACGGATTTGCTCTTAAAATCCTACGAAATCACTTCAACATAAAGCCTATATTGGTTGATTAGCTCTAAAGATGGGAGCAGAATTGACTTAGTAGAATTGGCTAGCTCGAAGAAAGAATAACAGAATTGTGTTTAAAATAGCTCCGACAGCACGTTCCAAAGTGTGGGGAGATCGTCGTTTATCGCCTTTTCTATGACCTAATGGGATGCCTCCCTCGCTTCTTTTTGATGCAGTTGACGCAGACCGTTTCCGCGCAGTGGCTTTTCCAACGACACTATTAGAAGACAAGGCACGACAAAAGTCAAATCCACATACAATGTAGCTTTTGGAACAATCATCACGCCATTGTAGTAGGAAGTCAACCTTTGCGCGTATCTTTTCATTTTAGAACGCTGCAAGGCTCTGGGATTCCCACGGTCTCCTTGGAATGTCCAATCAGAACAAAGTTATTGTTATGTATCGCACGCCACTTATGTCAGTCTCAGCTCACATCAATTAAAAAAAATATATCACAGTATTAACTGAAAGCAGTGGGCTGAAAGTGTGGACTATTCCTTAAGTGATGAAAGATTCAAATCGGGCAACATTGTTAGACAAAAAAATTTAACGGCGGGCCCGGTCGCTAGTAGCACTCCAGAAGTCACAACCAGTAAAAATACTAATTAAAATCTTTTGCCATTTCAGGGCATAAATATAATTTTTTCAACAGTACCAGGGATTATTTTAAGAGCAAAAGCGACCAAGACAATTAAACCTGGCAACTTTGGGGCGTTTTGTTTCGTTTTGATACTTGCACTTCGATAATTTTACACTGACGGCGGGTCTGCGAGCCAACAGCATATGCGCGATTACAAATTAAATATAAAGCCAAATCCAGAGTCTAACTTGATATAGCAACGATACAACGTTCGCTCTAGAGTGAAATCTCATTTGCCTGTCATCTCCTGGAGCACGCAGCTTGAAATACCCTCAAAGATATTGAGGGCAAGTGTAGTGCTCATTGCCCTTAATTTTTTGATCAGAAATAAGATTTGGAAGCAACAGTTATATACGTTTCTTTTGCAGAATGAAATAGCAATGGACGAAGTTACATCAACTCGTGTTCATCCAAGTGGTTCCACTCAGCAAGGCGGCCCCGCATACATGGACCTGCAAGAAGCAACTCGAAACGACCGCACGGAGCAAGCAAGACCAACCAACCCACAACAGTCTAGTCTATCTCAAAGAGCTGATTACGCGCCTCTTAATCCAAGGACACGTTCTTGGGAAGTAGCAAGAGATCACGTGAAAATAGAAAAGATTATTGGTAAAGGTGCTTCTGGTCAGGTTGCCAAGAGAACAGCAATAGACCTTCCGAGAAGGCCTGGAAAGACTACAGTTGCCGTCAAAATGCTCAAAAGTAAGACGCTTTTCTTTCGAACCATTGTTTCGGGATGGAGTGTGAATCCCAACGTTAAAGGAATTGCTAACTGCATTGCACATATGTTGGTTTTATCTCTATGACACGATACAATAAAACCTCCTCTCATTAACAGCATGCCCAGTAATGCTGCACATGTTCTGCATATCAATCTATATATTCCGAATGAGATTGGCCAACTTATTATAATATTTCTCTGATTTAAAATTTAAGTTAGGAACACCGTTTAACTGATAAACGGGATACAATACATAAAATTTATTGACATGCATTCCTATAAGAGAGATAACGAAAAAAAAATACAATGCAGAAACCTTTCAGCTATTTCAATTAATGTTGTCAGTTGAAAGCTTAAGTCTACGCGACAAGACCACAGGGTAATATGGGATTTTTATGCGGCTAAGGTCACCAAAATCAGTAGTACCTTACTTGCCTTACAGTAGCAAAGTATATAGTATATGGGAGAGTTTTGAGATTTATATTTTTGGAATTCACCGGCAGTACGTCGCTAGAATATCAGAAACCTGTTTTAGTATACCAACCTCAAAAGCCAATTAGCTGGAAAACAACTTCTGAAGAGCTTCTATGTCTATCAGAGCCACTGTTGGTGTTGATCGAGTATGTGCCCTATGGAGATCTCCTCGGTTACCTGAGAAAGAGGCACGGGTTAAATGACACTTACTATAAAGACCCGGATATCAAGCCACAAACCAGTCTGACGTCACAGCAGCTGATGAAGTTTGCTTGGCAAATCGCTGATAGGATGAGTTACCTCTCATCAAGATCTGTGAGAGGAGATTGCAGTCGAAATTTAAGTCACACATCTTTTGAAAAGAATCGCTACCATTATTAGAAGAAGCTTTCATTAAAAAATAGATCCTATTAAAACCAAGTTTCCCTGCCTATTATTAATATCTTTTTGTTTGCAGTAATGAGTTCAATATTTACCTGATAGTCAGTGAGTTTGCCACTTTCGTACCCAGTGCTTTCAGTATCAGGAAGACTGAAATCTCAACACGGAAGTATATTCTTACCATATTGAAAAGTATTCTCTTGGATTTTAAGTCGTGCAAGAGTTATTGACTTTTCATGCAATCTTTTGTCAACTAGGGTCGCCTGCCAGTTAAGTGGACCGCATACGAAGCGCTGATTTATGGAACGAACACGACCAAAAGTGACGTGTAAGTCTATTAATTGATGGGTTGTGTATCAGAATTTCATAAGAAAGGGTATCTTGACGACTGCTGGTATACTTCTGCAAATGTGCTGTTTTACTAACAGGACATCATTAAAAGGAATTACTCTTACATTATTCCATAAAAAACAGTTCAGAGTGAATGTCTGTAAGGACCATCGATATCGCGGTCACAGCTCAAAATTCGATTTCGCTCATACTTTGTACATCGGTAGGCCCAAGTATTGTACATATGAAATTGGGGTTTATTTAATCAGATATTATTTCCTTTGAAAGAAATTATTTTAAATTAGTTGCGGTATTTTTCGTCAACAACACGTACAGAATTGTCAATATTTACGTCTTTGCCGAGTCGGCTAATTGCGCGTTTCGATACATTTCTACACGAATCTTATTTGATTAACACCTCCTAAGTCCGCTGAGTGTAGAAAGAGTCAACTAGCTACATTTCTAAATATTTTGTAATTTTTTGAACAAGTGCACTCACGGTGTCCCAGAAAAAGGTTCGACGGTACGTCCAACAAACATGCCAAAAATGCCCGCGGTACGTAACCAAACTCACCAGTAAACCACCAAAGCAACGCTAAAGGAAGTTTTCAGTTTCTGCCGTTCCATTTTCTTGGGATCTCCTTTACTTTTCCAACTAAAAATTCGTGAAGTAAGCGAAATTTTGCTATCTGCCATTTTGAAATGTGCAACAACTTGGACAGTTGAAAGATTGTACTCACCACAATGCAGTCGTCAAAAACATAATTTTCCACTAAGTAGAAAATGTAAATCGCCTTTGTATTTCTTTCTTAGAATACAGTCATTAACAACGTAAAGCCTTGTGTGAAACTGAACCAAGAAGAAACCCGTTGAGCAAATCAAAGGTCATTGCAAACATAGCCCTCTACTCACCTCATTCTATTGTTCGCTTTGATTTCCTCGGCGGCTGTCTTTCGTTTGTGACCTTACAATTCGAATTTATACTTTTTCCCATTACGTTATCCATCGAAAGTTGCTGCTTGCCCACGCTATTCGAACAAAAGTTTGATTTGCCAAGTGAATATAAGTACTGTTTACACATTTCAGCGTTTCACCAACACACAGTAACGTAATACGATATCTTTTATGATAAAAAGTTCCCATTTGTCACGCAATGCAGATTACACATGAACGGCTGAAATTTATTTTCCGTAAAATGAACTTTATTTTCTTCAGTGTCCCGCGAATGAGACAATCATTTTAAAGGTAACATCGTTTCCCTAAATTGAGAAATAACCAGTTTATTCCTTAGCCTTCTGGCTAGTCTTTTCTTTTCTTGAAAACGTTTCTAAAGCAAGCACGGAGGCTCCCCCTGTTGTCGACGGTGATCTAGTCACTTGTGCTCGCGTGTCTCACTCAAATCAACATCCTATGATATAAACTACACAATTTTAAATCAGCTACAACATACACGTTTGTGGCTGTTGGCCTATTAAATGAGCAGTACTCAGGTAGTTACGCATATTTCCCCGGTAAATTAAAGTATATATTAATAAAACGTACCGGTATTATACAGTCCGAATGACTGGGGTCCTGCATATTCGAGTCCAGGATGAAATCAATTCACAGTTATTTCAAGCTAAAAGGTGGAAAGTTGAAGTATCATTCCCATACCTGGGTTCGCTTGAGGTTTTCTCTTAGCTTGTTTTTTTTGGGGGGGGGGAGGGAGGGGGAGGGGTGAGTGGAGGGGTTTTCCACGGGATGGGGGCTTGCCTCCTCCCCACAAGCAATTTTTTTTTAATTTACGCTTTGAAAATTTTAATCCTTATCAGTTCTATAGCCGCTAAGTTGGCTCGCAGGCCTCATGCGTGATAGGCCCCATGTGTGATAGGCTCCCATGTGTGATAGGTTTCCTTGAAAATTTAATGTCCAAACTTCATTTAAGCCTTCGAACTTCTTTCTTGGGCCAATATATGTTGTGAATAACAAATTACCTCGGGCAACTATTACACTATACTGCCTTCGACAGAAAAACTCTATCGTTTAAATAGTTGTGTAGTTGCGCGCGTTGGTGACTCGAGCAATTTGCGCACACTCCCATGAAAATGTCGGATTTTCCGATATTTTAGTACTCTAGCAAAATTAAAAATAATGGAAATCTAACATCGGATTTTCTACGTTTCCTTAAATGAATTTTTCTAAAATGTCGCAAAATTTGTGGTACAAATAATAAATTTTACATATTCTTTTTACGTTCAGTATGGAAAAATCTGTCGGAGTAATTTAGTTTAGTAACTAAATATGCAGAATTGCATAATATTGAGAATGGTGAATTTCTGCAAAGCATTTTCCACTGACTAGATGTTCTGTTACCACGGTAACAGCCTCGGCCAGATAGTCGCAACCAAATCTTGTGAAACTAAATTGCAAGACGAGAAAACAAGTATTCATTTTGTAACTACCGTGAGATATAGTGTAAGTGCTTTTGTTAATACTCTTAAGAGCCACCTTAACTGATGTTGTTCATGACCATGCGTGAAGTTACACCTGTCAATTCCGTCCACACAAGCACTCCCCAACGACCCGGGTAATTCTATTAATCAATGGCTTTTTCTTTATCTCAGTAATGTCATCCACGTTTAAACCCAGCCTCTCGCAAATCTCCCTCAGCATAGCTACCGACAAGGGCGATAAGTTATTATCGTGTACCAAATTGCAAATGTTGCGAGAAAGTGCAACAATAGGGTGCCGCAAAGCAATTTCCTCTTCGACAACTGCATGGAGCTTTGAATGTAAAGACTCCTTCTCAGCTGCATTCTGGTGATCTTCATCGTCGCTGTCAGGTTCTTCATGTTGCTTCGATGAACTCTTCCTGATCTTAGCAGCCAGACGAGAGAAAAGCCCGCCACCTGTTGAGGCGAAAGAACATCACTGCCAAGAAAAGGGCGAGCCCCCGATTCATTCCTGACTTTACGCATTTCATTTGATACTTCCCTCGGATCGGTTTTTTTCCCGCGTTCTTCGCCAATGAAAAATTGTTTTGTTAGAAATTTCTTTTGTTCGTCAGTTAATTAAGTCCTCTTCTTCGTAGTTTTTAGCTCCCATTCCTTCTCAAGTGGCGAATGCAAGTCTGCACCTGTACTTTCAGAGGTTCCTGCACAGATACCGACAGTTGGAACTTGTGTTCGTTCTCCGATTATCTTAGCCGCGTATCCTCGCCTCGCCTCGTCGAACAATGTTTCTTTTTCTAGTGCACGCTTATGCCTTCCTGCGTCTAAATGACCCTGTAAACTCGAGGACTGCTGAAACGTCCGAATGCAGCCATCTTCTGGACAAGTAAACAAACCGTCTTTCACGCCTTCTGTGGCTGTGTCTTTCTCAGAGGTAGGAACTGTATTTGTTTGTGTGGTCTCTTGTCTTGGTTTAGTGATCTTAAAACTTGACTTGGGGCTATGTACTAGAGACTCCAACACTTCTAGCACAATAGGGGAACCGCCATCACTCTGAATGTCTTTCCATGGAACTAGTTTTCCGGGTCCGATTTTATAAGCCTTCCAAACCCTTATTCCTCTTTCTTAAAACTGGAAATTATTCAGCGCGCTAATTCCATCCCATGACCATAATCTTATCAGAAGATGCTTCGGGAAGCTTCACGTACTTGACAATTACACCAGGAATTCCGCCATTTGATTCCACTGCTTCCTTCATCTGAGCGGCGTTGTTTACATCGTGTCCTTCGTTTAAATAGACATTGATGTGTCCTTTTATTGTAGCTGCCTGGCGGTCGGCCTCTCCCTTGCCACCTTGAGGATCTGAAAATTCAAATCTCTACACCTTGACACCCGCATGATTGCTTGACTTACTTCCAACAATTGTCGAACCACAATGGTAGCAACTAGCGTTGTCTTGTTTGCAATACACTTTCTCCAGTTCTGGACGGTGTTCCTTTAGCGTAACGAGAACATCCCGCAAGACACCTGCTACTGCAACACTATTGGTCACTCAAAGCAAACGCCAAGCAGTGGTCAGCCACTTCTGACTCCATTGAAACGTGCACCTAAGAGTATGAGTGGGTTTTTAAAACCTAATTTGGAACTTAATATTTTTAATGTTATTTATCTAGATCAGATTGTATTGCTGAAGAATCATAATTACGTTCCATGATGACTCCTCTGTAATTTTATCTTGAGAACATCCCTTAACGTTAATAACCGTATATTATTGAAAGCGTATATGCCCACCCTTTAGACAGAAATGAACTTGTGCCTTCACTTTCAACAACGGCCGGGTGTAGGAATCCAATCTAACTCTTTTCAGCTAAAAAGCAAATAGGAAAGTTCAGTATCTCTTATTTTTTCCCGACAACGGCACAGATGGTCAGGGTACCCACTGTTTCTTCGCGACAAGACCTGCTTCCTTAAGTTTGTGAGTCATAGGGTGTCTGTTGCCACTCGAAGTTCTCTCGTCATGGTATAGTAAATCGGGCAGCTGACTAGGGTGAAGTCCCTAAATTTTGTTCCCACGTTTAGTGTAGAGAATACCTGTATAAAGAGGACACCCCCTGGTGTCAGCCCGCTTATTTGTCTTTATTAATGAGCTACGTAGCCTTACCTTGTAATCTGCTCTTAAACATTGCTTAGCAGACCGAAGTGTTTGTTTCGTTTCCTTTGCCCAGGCTTGTACTTTGCTTGGTCTGCTATTCTGTCTACTGTTTCGCAAAGGTCTTCAAATGCTTTGGTACCTTGAGCGGAGAAGTTGTCTAAACCCTGTAGCGACTTCCGCACCGATGCAGAGCACACGTCTAGTACTCGGAGTAGAGTGCGCTTGCTCATTGGAGTGAACTCGGTCTCGGCACAGAACTGAAAATATTGCTGCGTGATACGCTCTGGTATCAACATGCGCACGACATTTGGTGTTTTGATTACTTCCCCCGTCGATAATTTCAGCATCCTTTCTCCGAATGACATGTCTTGAACGATATGAGGGCTGGTAATAAAGTTGAGGAAATGATCCACCTCAGCATAGTCAACTTTCATACGTCTTGCGATATCAACAGACACAATCGCCCCTCTTCCATGTAAAAGCTTGTGATGTCGTGCTATGTTAGCTTATGTTAAACCTGTAGCTAGTGATCCCAGGAATGTACTGCGTAAGTTCCTTAAGTGGCACTTTATCTGCCATAATTGACAGGATTTGCCTTCTTGTGCTCCAGTGTGTTGCATTCAAGTCAGCAGCTCTCGGCTAAAGCCTGCAAGAATTCCACCTCTGCCTGGGTTCGCTCAGAGGGTACGTTACCACCCAATGTAGACAATAACTTATTGCTTCGACCTGGAGCAATGACTTCAAGGACTTCGCGGACACTTTGTTTTGCTTTAAGGCTGTATCTTCGCTTTGTGCGTTCGTGAGCACTGTCCCACGGAACGGACAATTTGTGGCGCACAGGGCTGACGTCACGACATGCTAAGAATTCGTTCAACATTTTCAAAGATTCGTTCACTGTGTTTATTTGGCTACTGTCTGGTGACTCATCAAGATCAGATTCTTCAACATTCAATTCCTCAACCTCCGGGATAAAAATACTTTCCCTCCTTTTACCGCGAATCATTGGCGTTTCTTCCTGAAAAGTCAGAAATGGCACTTGTATCAAAACTACCTTGTTACTATTACTCTACCTTAGCTGATATAGGCTCAGGTTCAGACATAGAAATGTTGTAGTCGATCTTGTCTTTGTTCACACGTGGCCCTCTCGAACCACATTATACAAAAACTAAAAAAAAGCCAAATATTTCTCTGAAATCTGCAACCTTACTCCCACTACGTTATTTAATCCAAGTGCGTATTTTGATCAAGTGAAGTACACTTACCAAATTAAGTGCACTTAAATTTTCCGCAATGTCGTAAAAAACTCATTCAGGCAAACTGCTTTCTGGGACACTTCTTCGTTGCGGTAGTGTCTTTCGGCACTTGGTACACACTGCTTAAAGAAATATACCAGGAAGACGTCAGATACACTGCAAATTTATGTCACCGATGGAGATAAATTTACTTAGACTTAGAAACTCCTTTTTGATAGTTGTTTCCACAGACATCTATCTATCCCAATCCATTTGTCAGTCTTAAAGATTCGGAAATTAAATTACTTAGTTCTGATCGTAGAGCAGTTTTCTGTCGATGATCCAAAGTAATGGTTTTTTTTTTCTTGCTTTGGTTTTGCTTTCCTAGTTCCTACCCTCTTTGATTGGTTAAAAATAGCTCGCGCCACTTTCTTAACCAATCACATGTAAAACCAATCATCACTTGCTCCCACACGTTTTCCCGCGCTTAACAATGCTTTGATTTCTGATTGTTTATTTAGTGTTCTGTTCCTTTTGTGATTGGTTAGAGTAATTACTTTGGTTTTGGTTTTACGACACTCATTTTAAAACGCTCTAATATATTACTGAATTTCCACGAAGGAGTAATTGTTTTATTTTGTGTGTGTGTGTGTGTTGGGGGGGGGGGGAGGTCAGCCCTACTCAGCTAGTATATAGACGTTACCAACCCAATATTTTGGCGCCAATACATGACGTCACCAATTTCTTTACTTGCCGACGTCGGACCGGAGATCGCCTAGGAGCTATTTCTGCTCCGATACAAATTTTCTAATTATTCAAAGGTAAAGGTTAATAGATTTGCCTGATCCAACTGGAACGGATTCTCCAGTTGCTTCCATTATGAGTTGAGACTGAGACAAGCTGAGGTCCCGGTCATCATTTCTCTTTGAGTCTTCACTCTGCCCCGAAAGTTTCTTTGGAATACTACACAGCCTTACAGACCTCCGCCAGCCAATGCTCAAACGTGCGCGGTGCAAAGGACAGATGATCATTTCTTTGATATTTGCTGGCGTTTAAAAACAGGCACTTCGCGCTAAAGTAAGCTCCACTTCGGTTTCGCAACCACTAAACTTCAGCAATTTTTTGTGGCTCAATATACTCTTGTTACATGAAACCAGAGGCACAATCTCACACGAACGATTCCTTGATCTCGCGTCAGGTCCACATTCACCACCGACCAAAAGTGCAAAGGTGCAAGCCATCTTTTCATTTGAAAATACGTTTTCGAAAATCCAGGAACTGTTTGTATTATTGACGCAGCGAGATTTACCTTTCGGAAATATGAAAGCAATTCTTACGATGTTCATTTCAGTAAGTAATTTAATTATAAAACCAAGGAAGATAAAATCTCCTCGTTCAGAAGCCAATCCAACTGTTTGTATTCACCATCTGTTGTCATTTTCTTTTTTCATGAAATTGTTTGTTTTCTTTTTTATGTCTTGACTTACTGTGTAAGAATCTGTCTCGCTCTTAATCAAGTACAGAATGCACAAGCTTTAAACTGCAGTGTCACGGAAGACGATAGGGAAAAAATACGGTGTTGGTGGAAATATTATCTATATTTGAAGGTAGTCATTAAAGACGCGAATCAATTAAATACAAATTTCACTTATATTGCTGTTTTTGAGAAAAAAGAGGCTTAATCAGGGAGGAAGTACATTATTGGCAAGTAACTTTGACATTTTGGAACAAGGCGTACATAACCTTGGCAATATTTACACAGGTGTTTTATTGTGTTTACACAACTCAGGACTACACAGTCCGATTATTCATTCTTATTGTGTGGTCTGTGAGTGCAGTTCCGAGACAGGATTTGAGGAAGATTGTCTTCCAAGAAGTTAAACCAAAAGATCTGATATGACAGAGAGGGCATCCACTGTAGCTGACGGTTTCAACAAAAGTTGATGTTTCACCTTCCAGGGAAATTCCAAAGGTCGGTGTTTAGTAATTCCATTCACGGCAGTGTAAACAGCGCAAACTTTACTCAGTCAGTTCTGTTTAATATTTTAAAGATAAGGTACAACAATAAGCTTCTATTTGCATTAACAAGCTGTACTTTGCTACAATTTACGATTTCGAGCCTTTTTTAAATGTTAAAATTTTGCGTGGATATTTTGGTTACAGTTTCAATATGGCGGCGATCGGTATAAACATGTCAAATTAGCAAGCTTTCAGGATTGCCCTTCGCAAAAGTAGTAGAGATCCCAAGAAAATGCAAGCAGAACTTAAAAGGGCTATCCCTTAGCTGTATCCTCAGTATAGTCTGGGGTTTAATTTCCGCGTACCGACAGGGTTTTTTGGCCGGTATTTTAGGCTACCTCAGACCTATATTAAGAAAGGCTTCAAAGTGGCTTCGAACAACGGTCCACAACATGCCCGTTGAAAGAAAATAACTTACTTTTTTGCCATGGTTAAATTGACTAAGGACCGACCTTTAAAGTTATCGCAAGAAATGGTTTTTTAAGCTATTTTCTGCTCACGCGAAGCCGCCATAAACACTGCGAAGTTTCGGTTCTTCGAATAAGCAAATTTGGCCTTATGCGGACTCAACGGTTTTTATTTAATTACTCTTAAATAACGAAACATTTAAACAAACTAAACCGTTTCGTTTACTTTGGAACAATAGACTATCAATATAAAAAGTATCAGCGAAATCTAATTTTGAGCTGTGTCCGCGATGTTAAGGACCATCTTTGATTTTTACTGACATTGACTCTTAAGGCTGAAAAAAACCGTTTGTACATACTTCATTTATATTTATACATTATTCCTCCTCAATCATTTACAGATGGAGTTATGGAGTTGTTCTTTACGAAATTTTCACCATAGGTAAGGTTAACTGAACGTAAGTACTAGGTCGACGGTCATCACGTTCATAAACAGGGGAGAAATGCAAAATAACTGAAAGATCGCCAAATGGAAGTAGAGGAAGAACCCAAATCAGTGTGTTTTTCGTGAACCTGAAAAGGAAGTGATACAAAGCAAAAACAAACCAGGGAGGCTTTCGTTATTAATAGACATTCACTGTGTTCTATTGCAAATGCGTAAATAATTGGCTTGTTATTGTCTTTTCGCTAATAGCCAACTATTGCACGCTGTGGTGTGGTACCAAATTATTACCATTCTGGAAATACCATCAGCTGAGTCTCGCTCTTTCCACTTAAAAGTATCCGCAGCCTACAAAAATAATCAGATTACGCCAAGTTAGATTACGGTCAAAATACAAGGAGGAACATTTAGCATTTCGATAAACAGTAAGTCAACAGAGTCCAAATTTGTCTTTACGCAGCGCGAAGCGCCGCCATTGCATGATTGAATCAGACATTGATTAGGGACAAGCGCAAAGATACTACTTTTGGTATTTGCGAATTCACGCGTATTTTTTATTTTTATAAAAGGAGCTTAATATCTCAACTTTATTCCGGATTTAAAGCCGGTTTTATTACTTCCGGTCATTTAGATCAGTCTTGAGCTGTTTGCGTATATTTAACAATAGGGACCTTACGATACGAGAACGGCGACGGTAACGACGACATAAAGAGACTGGATCGAGGCCATCGGTTGCCGTTGGCGTTCCCCCCAAAAGTTTACATTACGAAAAGATCTTGAACAACGCGAGTTTTCCAACCTTTGTGAAGCTTTCTGTATTAAGTTACTTGAGAGTTTCTTTAACTTCTTGCCGGTGATATCATGCCAAAAGTAAGAAACATCGTTCTTCTGGCTTATGCTATGGGGAAAGAGTAAAACCTCCTGACTTTCATGGAAATATATTGAGGTATTAAAATACCTAAAAAAAAGACCTGAGAATAGACGTTTTTAGTATCACTTGAATACAACAATAACTGTAAAAGACTTTTTCCTCAGAACACCGAACGAATCTGACCAAACAATATACAAGATTAAATACTTCCATAGCGCCTAAACACGGAAGAGCAGCCTGACCCTATTTACCTTAATCGTTCGAGGAATACCAATTCAGGAGAAAAGAAAGATCCGGCACAAATCGGTAAACATGCAAAACAGTTTTTTGTGTGTTTGATCAGATCGAACACCGCAAGCTTAATTATCACTTCCGAGGAATTTTTTTCCTATTTTTTAATACTTGAAATTGAAAGTTCAAAATGATAACAGTGACAAAGTATCGTAATCAAGGTTCAGTTAAGACATTAGAAGTGATCAATTTGAACTCGTGGACAAATCTTAACATATAGATTTAGCCAAGCCTAAAAGCGGAGCCCTCCCTTTTTGTTTTGTTTTGTTTTGTTGCTTTTTTTTCCCCATCTGGAACTCAGAATTTTTTCTGAGTTTCCTCTCTCTCCACACATCATTCTATTTTCATTTTTTCTTTTTTTTTTTGCTGGAAAGTTATAGATTTGTGAAAATACTCTAATTCAAGTCGTTAAATTAAAAAAAAAAAAAAGAAACGAAAAAAGGAAGAATAATTTCTTGCCCTCGCCGAGAGCTGAACCCGGCTCGTCGATGTGAGAAGTCGGAAATAGGTCCACTGTCGTTTCAAAAGTTAATTTAATACTTATTTCTTTCTTCGTGACAAGCTGCCCATCAGCATGAAAATGCTGGTGTTTTTCCTGGCAAAATGTTTTCGGAACGCCGTAAAAACCATGGCTGTGGACAGAAAAAACCAAAAGCACTAGCTCTGCTATATTTGGCGTCGAAACCACTGCGAAAAGCTGCGAACTCAAGCGGTGTGCCGACCGAGTTTGAACAGAACCGACGAGGCAAATTTGAACTTTTCGCTTGAACTTTATCGCCTAATTTTTTTCGCCTAAATTGAACTTTTCCCCTTCCATCAAAAAGACAACTGAGTATTCTTTTGAACATTTTTTTCCCATTAACAAATTTGTTTTTGACTTTTGTTGTCTTTGCTTGTTTTGCTACAACGCAGGTCAACATGCGATTTCGCGCCAAAAACACACGGGATTCAGCACAGGGTTATCACCAGTGTATGAAGTGTATTGGTAACCCTATGTTGCGGACGGACAGACGTACGGATGTACGGATGTACGGACGTACGGACGGACGGTCATGTGACCTTTACGTCACTACCAAAATTTCTTGGCTTGATAGGTTACCAAATTTCCTTAGCAAAGGAGCTCCGCTGACGCGGTAGCGTGCTGGCTCCGCTATGAGACTTGTTCATTTGTCCACGAAAGCTCGTGATCAACACAACATGCAGATTTGACCACTAAACCAAAGGTAACCAACAAACAGCAAAAACAAAAACATGTCGATCGAGCCTCTATTTTAGTCTTACAATGAAGAAAACCAAGACAAAATCATGTTTACTTCTTGCTTCACCATTACACAAATCCCACTTCAGAGTGAAATTTACCCACTTACCCACTGAAGAATTTGAAAGCAAAATATTCCGAAATCATTCACCAATTCACACTAATTTTGGCTTAGTTAAGTAAAAATAAAATAAAATATAGGTAAATGTCACATTACCTCGGTTCCTTTGCCATTTTTTGGTAGAAAGGCCGTTGTTTTGGCTTTCTTTGGACACACAGACACTCGAGTGACAGGAAATTACCTGTGACAGGACTCGCGTTTTCACACAACGCCAAAACTCATTCATTGCCGTTCGCGCCCTGAGCAGGCAACGGCAACGTGAGAGCAAGAGCAGTTGTACGTTACCGAAAGGTGACTTCGCCGTTGCCGTCGCCGTCCTCGTATCGTAAGGTCTCTAATTATTCTACGAGGGCGCGCTGGATATCGAATGATATAGATAACCAACGAGGCGTGTAGCACCGAGTTGGTTATAATCATTTGATATCCAGCAAGCCCGAGTAGAATAATTGTTTTATTAAAAAATTCACCTTCATTAAAAAAAAATCAAGAAAGGACGGGAAAAATGAGAAAATGAATTTAAACGGAACTAGAATCGATCACATGACTGAACGAAAAAGGCGCTAAAACCTTGCAAAGTGTTGCAGCGTTTCATTGCAAAGCTGAATGAATCACTGAAAACTGCTCGAAAGTGAACAAAGTAGCACAAGTTTTGGGAAAAAATCTTCTAATTATTGGCTCTGAAATATGATACATGTTTGATTTTTCCTGAAACATTGTTGTAATCATCGTTCAAAGCAGATTGAAGCTGTACAATTTCACCATATTGGCTGCTGGAGTTGAAACTGAACAAGTTTGTAGTCTGTTCACACAACGGAGCCATCATGTGCGTGTTTGATCGAACTGAAGACAGAACAAATTTGAACTTGAAGAGGTAATATCTATGCAGCTCAGAAGCAAGATTACTGTAGCAAGGAACATTAGAATTCACCATCATAGTTTGTTAAACGCAGAGCGCAAACTGCAGTTTTTCTCGGTTTAGAGGTTGTGGACGGAATGGTAAAAACAACATTCAAACAACTGGAAACTGAAGCGATTCAACTCCGTTTACATGACACCCGATTTCTATCTGAGCATTTGGACCTGTTGGAACACAGAGCTACAACGAGTGCAGGTAAACCAATGTCAAGTTTGCGTGTTAAGGCCGAAAAAAAATCTCGCCCTTCCTTCCTTCTTGGTAGTTTGCAGCTGTATCATTTTTAGTACTTGTTTAGACTGCTTCATGATTTTCGCACCGACTCGCCATGAATGTGTGATACTTTTTATTTAATGCTCCTGCCCCATTTCACTTTGTTTATTTTTTATGTCTTGCCTTGACCCTTTTAAGTGGAAAGCCTTCGTGATAAAACCTACCGTTCGTTCAATTTCAATGATCGACGTGACGATTGAAAACACAACGCTTAATACTTAAGTTTCTATTGCTGCACAGTTTCTTCAAACATTTCTGACTTGTGTTAGATGACGCTGTTGGTGATGCTTGTTGGTGACGCTGTAGGAATTTCTGCTTAATTTAAATTTGCTGGCAAGTGATTTTTCTCGTCCATTTTTCTCGCCGGGTTGCTCGCGAGGAAAACACTTTCAGCTCACTTTGTTGTTGAATGTTCATTGACCATATTTGGTGGCAGCAGGTATATGAGCTAATAGCCTAGCTCCGTTCAGCCAATCAAAATGCTAGAAATCCAATGTACCTAGTTCAGTTTTTAATAAAAGCCGTTATGGCGTAGAGAGAGAGAAATAAAACTGATTTGAAGGCTATGTTTAATTCTCGTTATTTATATAATAAATAAATTACAGCATAGAAAGTCCTTTATACGGATTGTTATTCACTCGTTGCAAAACCTTGGAAACGAACAAGCGAGCGCAGCGAACGAGTGAGTTTTCCAAAGTTTTGCAACATCACCAACAACAAGCATTTAAGTATAAATATATATTTTTTAACCTTGAAATGATGCCCCTGAATCGAGCTAATTTTCGTTTTACGCCCACTTCAAGATGGCGGACATTTGAATTTTTTGTTATCTTAAACAACCTATTTGGTTCTCAGATTCATAAACCGTCAAACATTTAAAAATTCAGCTCTTTTTGACTATTTGGCTTCCGCAATAGGTCACAATCTGTGTTTAGAAGAATACTTGGTTGCTTATTATTTCAAAACGACCAGTGTTCGTGTCACGGTATACACGTTAAAAAAGGCCAGTCCGAAAAATTAACATTTCGGTGGTGTAAATTTAGAGACGCAGCAGAGAATTGGCCTGAATCTAACCAATTTTTGAATTGTTTGAACAGTTGTTTTCTTTTTTCAGCTAAAAACGTGTATCGAACGCCATCTTGTAGTGGGCGTAAAAAAAGAATTAGCCCGAATCGAGGTTCATGGGTTTCACAACAAATATAAAATTTGATCCCCCCTAATTTAAAAGTCATCTGCTCAGGAAAATCTAACAGCTGGCTGGACTTTTCGAGCGTTGGCGGGTGACTTGTCTGCTCGTAGGATATTTTGTGAAAAGTGGAGGATATTTAATGACCTGTAAAGTGAAGATGTTAAAATTCACCACTGTTCACCAATCCTGGGGGAAGAAATTGTTGTGGTATTTTCCACACAGGCGAGTAGTCGATTCCCTAAGTTGTTTCCTTTCTTGGTGAATAATTAAGAACTCAGTTGCACAAGGTGAGAACTGCTTCGCTCGAACTTGAGGAGCATTGTTATCCTGAATGTGAGCAGCCAATCAGAGCCCACGAAGAAACCTATTTATGGCATATGTTAAGAGCGGATACCCTATTAGTAGGGAGCCAATCGAACTGCGCCATGGGCTGCGTACAGTGAATTAAGTGTAATATATAGATTTAGCCAAGCCTAAAAGCGGAGCCCCCCTTTTCGTTTTGTCCGTCTTTTTTTTGTTTGTTTTTGTTTTTGCTGGCAGTTATTAATTTGTGAAAATACTCTCATTCAAGTCGTTAAATTAAAAACAAAAAACAAAAAAAAAACAAAGAAAAAAAGAAAAAAAAACCTGCTCCCGCTGAGTGTCGAACCCGACTCGTCGGCGTGAGAAGCCGGTGACTAGTCCACTAGACCATGGGCGTTTGACGTTTTATCGGAAGCTAATTTTAATACTTATTTCTTTCTTCGTGACAAGCTGCCTATCAGCATGAAAATGCTGGTGTTTTTACTGGCAAAATGTGTTCGAAACGCCGTAAAAACCATGGCTGTGGACAGAAAAAACCAAAAAGCACTAGCTCTGCTATATTTGGCGTCGAAACCGCTGCGAGAAGCTGCGAACTCAAGCGGAGTGCCGACCGAGTTTGAACAGAACCGACGAGGCAAATTTGAACTTTTTCCCTGAACTTTATAATCGCCTAATTTCTTTCGCCTAAATTGAACTTTTCCCCTTCCACCAAAAAGACAACTAAGTGTTCTTTTGAACCTTTTTTTCCCATTAACAAATTTGTTTTTGACTTTTGTTGTCTTTGCTTGTTTTGCTACAACGCGGGTCAACATGCGATTTCGCGCCAAAAACACACGGGATTTAGCACAGGGTTATCTCCAGTGTATGAAGTGTATTGGTAACCCTGTGGTGCGGACGGACGGACGTACGGATGTACGGATGTACGGTCACGTGACTATTACGTCACTACCAAAATTTTTTGGCTTCATAGGTTACCAAATTTCCTTAGCAATGGAGCTCCGCTGACGCGCTAGGGCGCTGGCTCCGCTATGAACGCTTATAACTCCAGCGTTAAGCCATGGAACACACGCTCCACAAAAACATAACTAAAAATATGTATACATTATTGCAGCAGAACGAGTCGGAGACGCATGGTTTCATATCATTTTTTTGGGAAACTATAATAGCGTCAGTTGCTTGTGCATGAAAACGTAAGTGTTGCCTTAAATTTGCTTTCCGTTATTCGCTTTCTTTTCAGAGGCTGATCAACATGCACATTTTTGACAACCAGTTGTACGCAAAAGTCGAGGATCTGAATGTTGGATTGTCCACATTATGCCGGCAAAATTTTGAGCATAATAGTGAGGCAAGAGAATCGAGCATTACATGTATGCTGGAATAATAGTGCAAAGTTTCTTCGATTCTTTGTGCTTCATGAAAACTTTGCCAAACCATGGGATTCCCATACAAGACACCAGCCCAGGTACCACATTTTAAGACCAGGCCTGGTTACAAATTAGCAAAAAACATGGCTTCCAGCAGTTCCAGCTCTACAACATTGTCAGCTGCCTCCTCGGACTGTTTCCATTTACACTTCTAATCATCATAAACCTGCCTTCTGTGGTCTTTTATTTATTTTATATTATAATGGAGTTTAATAGTGATGCTATTTGAGCATAATAGTGACATTTGTTGAGCATAAAGAATTAGCATAATAGTGTGAAACATTGAGCATAATGTGGACAACCCTATCTGAATGTCTAAGATGACTTTCGAATGAAAGCAAACTCATTAATTCCAGCGTAGTTTTGTTGTTTTGCTACAGTATATAGTGTATAAGCTTTACTGATGGTAGTTTCAAAGGACTTGTATACTTTCATTATCTTTCTTTAGTCACGATCGAAGTATTGTAAATAACCATTATTTAACCGTTCTTAAATTGATGAAATCGAATTGATAGCCGTTGGAGTTCATGAAAGCGGTTTATGGGCGCAGTATTTTCATTACCAAGATAACCGTAATCTGTAGCTCTAGGTGCCATGTTGGTTAAGCCATGCCCTCGAAATTTTCTAAGAAGGCGAAGCGAAATGCCTTTTACATTCCACAGTAGACGAAATTTGATTAGAGTATGCGACATTTTGCTCAACGCTCACCTATATTTGTGAATTTGCTCGAATTAGATTTTCATAGCTTTTTTGTACAAATAGACAAAGAAGCCTTTCTGTAGCTTTCCAAGGAATTGAGACGAGCTTCCATAAAATGTTAGTTTTTTGACATACAAAATTCATTATACTGTACAAAATGCCAATTTTCGCTCTTCGTTCTCGCAAAATTTCGCCGAATATTTTTTTGGCAAAATTCAATGGAATATTTCGCGGACATTCCACAATGTTAAGAACATGAATTTTTCACGCTTTATTTCTTATTTCTTTTTTGAATAGACAGGAAAGCCTTTACATAGCGTTTCTATAAATATGGCTAAGCTTCTTCAAAATGCTAGTTTTTAAAATTCTTATTTGTGAAAGTTAACTTTCACAAAGTTAACTTCCTTTAACAAGTCCTTGCAATGTTCTTGGACCTCAAATTTAAACAGGAATAATGAAGACAGTAGCTACCATTTCTAAGAGAGGCAGTATTTTATATTTTACTGCTTCTTACTCTTGTTGTAGCCGGTTCTTACCAAAATGGTTCAGCGCTAAGATCGAGATACCTAAAGTAGCTCTTAACTGTTTAAAACAATATTTTGTTTCTTAACTCGGGTTGTTTCTGGTTAGCCTGTTTTATTGTTATTTACAGTTCTTGAAATTCGAAACTTAAATGATTGAAGTAGCTCTTTTCACTTTATACCAACGTACTCGTTATTACTCGTACACCCCCCTCTCCCAACCCCCGTGAGGGTGGCCATACAAGGAAAATCATCCCTGAGGTTCCAATCGCTGCCTTTTTATGAAAATGGTCCCCTTTCACAGCCTAGTACTCAGGCGTTCCCTTTCCGCTCACTCGACAGTGCGAAATGTGACGTCACCGATTACCATACCGATAGAACTCTCCGGGCGACTCACTCGATGACGTCATGACATTTCGCGCCAATTCGATCGTAGTGACAATTCGAGTTATACACTACGGGGCTGTGAAGGCAAGCTAGCTATTCCACTGCCCCGCACCAACTTTCTAAAAAACAGCTTCAGCTACGGTGGTGCTTTGCTGTGGAATAGCCTACCTGTCAGGCTGCGGCAAGCACAAACTCTCGCTAGCTTCAAATCCGGCTGCAGCGGTTTCTTCGATGATACTGGTTGATTACAATCAATGCACGGCATTCATGGAAAGCAGGCATTCTTTTGTACATATTATTGTTATTTTAAAATTAATTAGGATTGAGTAATTCCAGTAGTGATATTTTTGCACTTAGAATCTGTAATAGTTTAGAGTTTTTTTTAATTTAGTTTCATGTGTAAATATTGTTATTTTAAAATTAATTAGGAATGAGTAATTCCAGTAGTGATATTTTTGTACTTAGAATTTATAATAGTTTAGAGTTTTTTTTTAAATTTAGTTTCATGTGTAAATGTTAAGGCCCGATGTTTTTTGACCGTGTTTAAATAAAGTTAAATGAATGTATTTTTTTCATCTGTCCGGTTGACACGATTGCAGTTTTTTTATGACAGGTTGTTGTTATATCTAAATGGTCTAGTGATCTCTTGGCAAGTGCCACACAGTGCAATTTGTGGCATTCCTTTGGAGTAAGGTCCGTTTGAAACGTCCAACATTTCTCAGAGGGTAGCAAAGGGTTTATGTGCTTGATGAGGGCTAAGATTGTGGATGACGCTTGAGAGTACTGAGTAGTAGATCGTTATTCGTTAATTTAGGAATGCATGTAAGACGCGAATTTTACTCTGGTGCGTTATGGGTGGCTCTTGAATTTTTAAAGAATTTGGCACATGAAACTTTCGGCGTGAACGTCTTTCATTTTGCCGGGTTGTTTTGGTTTTTTTAACCTCATAATGACCATCCTGCCTTCCTTATCTTACGAGTCTATGGATTACATCTTACATTCTGTTGATTGAAATTAAAACTATCTACGAGGGAGCGCTGGTCTGTCTGCAGGCTGTTTTGCGTTGTTGACGGTGGTTGAACTTTGAAACTCATGTGCGTGGATGAAAGTCTTACTTGTGGCTTTTGATGTCTGTGAGGTTGTTGTAGTAACAAAAAGCTTTGAAAGTTTGAGTCTGTGGCTGAGGTATCGAAATACAAATCAAATCTAGTTTGATAGTTACACTATCAGTGTTTATGAGCACATGCAACCGTATTTCAGTTGTATTTTCTAACCGTTTTCAGAACGTTTGTCGACGATATAATGATGAGTATTTTGGCATCCAGCTCCTTCGTGATCTTGGTCATCTTCTCTGGAAGTTAAATGTTTCTACATTGAGGGGACGTTTTACTGCTACGATGCAGTAACGGTAACGCCGGCCGGGGAGAAATGCTACTACCCAAGCATTACTACTCCCTGATTGGATGAAAACCTAATATTCGCAAGGATACTCTCAGAATTCAGTTAGGCTGCACCAGTAGTTGGCTGGTCATGGGAAATAAAGTTTGTTTCCAGAGAAAACAACACGAAGCGATGCTCTAACCACCGTCCAGTCTTCGGGAATTAAACAGACCTCCAAATTCAAAGTTTAAAAAGTTATTTGCATCATTTACTGGTTTAACGTTGTATTTATTGAATAAGAGACTCCGTAACAGAGTGAAAATCATAGAATCAAATCGTGAAAAATATTGCCCAGAGCATACACTTAAAGTTCCATATTTGGAAATGAACATTTGCGTTGGGTTACATTGGGTGAGATCGTTAACAAACGTTAAGACTAGGGGCCGATATGACGTATTTTGCACCAAACGCGAGACTAAGTTTCACATGGTAACATGAGAAATATGTCACAAATATTTGTTTGGTATAAGTAAGGACCATTGAACAAAGTGCCACAAGTAAGCACGACCACCAGTGGCACTATCTTTCTGTCAACTGTACGAAGAAAAAGTTTTATTTGTCATGTTACCTTCAGAGGTTTATAGTGTCCCCATTTAGCACTGCCGTGCTAAATACTTCGACACTTAAATAAAGGTTTTTGTTAGTAGTATCTCACAAACAAGGAGTTAGTTTTGAATTAACTGTGGTGCTGCGTCGGTGGGGAAGTGAAGCACAAAACTTTGGATTTATCAACCGACTTGATAAGGTAAGTTGGCTACCGTAAAGAAATTGAAAGATGACGTTTCGAACGTTAGTCTAGCCTGCGTAGCAGGCTTAAACGGGAAGGGGGAAAGGAAAAGAGAACGCGGGAGAAAATGGGGGTCTTGTGGCTTGGGACGAGGTAAGTCCCACGGGAATTGAAGTAATTTGACGAGGACGTGCTGATAAAAGATTAAACTTGGCTGCAGCAGGGGTAGGTTGCAAAATTGTCAGAGCGAGAAACGGCAGTTATGGCAGAGATGTTTTAGCGGTTTTACCAACTGGATACGGTCCTAGAAAGAAGAGATTTTGTCATTGTCAGAAAAGATTTCAAAAAGCATTGCACCGTTTTGCGCGTGAATTTCAAGGTGGCGGAAATATCCCGTAAGTGAAATGAAAACTCGCCTTTTGAGAACTATAAATCAGAAGAAGAAGCCCTTAGAAACACTCGACAGTTTAAACGGTGGAATTCAGAGAAGCAAAAGCGAAAGAATTATTTTTGAGGACAGGCGGTTGTTTTACAGAGAAATCTGCCGTGGCAATACATCACTCAAGCTGTTGACAGGGAATCCATGGTATAAAAGTAAATTACATTTTTGATTGTAAATTTGTACTGAAATATTTTTTTAAATTGACCGGTTCTTCATATTCCTTATGGCTTTGGCGTAATTTTTGAAAAAAAGTGCGGTTCGGTCAATAAATGCCGTTCAAAATGTATCGCGATTCCTCGCTTGCATGTTAACCCTCGGACGTACAACCAAAGACACACCCCCACCGTGGTACAAGGGGGAACCCCTTCCCTGGGTTTTTGCTGTGTTTCAATATTTCGGAGAGATTTTGCCTTTGGTAGAAAGCCTTTGATGTGCTGTACAAGATGAGGTATATATTATGGGTTGGGGCGTTGCTGGGGGCCAGTGTCGTCATCCAATATGGCGGCTAATATGGCCGCCATCTTGGATTTTACCAAAAATTGGAAATTTTTAATGCTGGTCATGTAAAATGTGACATAATTAAATACTTTGCTGCTTTGTGTGTACAATTTGATTTTTTCACCTAAAAAAGGCGAAAAACACAGTTTTACCCAAAAATGGCTTGACCACCTACTTATGATGTCATATCTCGTAACCACAGCAACTGATTCTCACCAAACTTGCGTCAAAATGTGTCTAAGGGATATACCTACGGCTACTGAAAACGGTAGGTGCTGATGAGAAATCATCTTGGAAAAATTGAAGAAATACCTTATCAAAGGGGGGAGAGGCATCCAGCAACCCCCTTGTACGCCCGAGGGTTAATAACGTTTACTTTTTCTAGAAGCGAAAATTGAACGCGTTTGGTTTTCAAAAGCAGAGGGGTTCTTCTTAAAAAAAATTTACTTAAAAAACCTTCGTGTTTCTTATATTCGAAAATAAGGGCAACTGATGAGTGTTGTTCAATACAAGTTGTTCTTTGGTTCTAAAAAAATTATCATACTACTTTTAATTCTCGCTTCATTGACAAATACTGAAAGTGACTCACTTTTCCGGTAAATTCCTGCGTGAAGTCAGTCATGCAGAAAAGTGCACGCCTGTTTCTGATTGGTGGTTGCATTGACAGTTAACTTAATTGGATAAATTGAACATCGGTGGGCGGAGATAAAAAAAATGGGGTCTTTGTAGCAGGCGTTCCCTAGTCCCTATCCCCAAGTCCCCCATTTTCTCCCGCGTTCTCGCTCCCCTTCCCCGTTAGTCCTCCTTCCTCTCTGCATGAGTCCTTGTCCTGTGTAAAGATGACTTTAAAACCTACCTGATGTTGTTCTCGCCTTTTTTTCTGGCGTAACAGTTGGCTTCCTGGAGGCTGCGTAAGGACATTTCTAGTGACTTTAAGGTACAAGTACATGTACATATGATGTTATACATTCACGTGTTCCTTGTACGAACTCGAATACAGATAACTACACAGGTTTAATTTTTATAAAAACAAAAACTTGCTGAAAGGTACGGGAAATAAGAACTTGTATTCAAGAATAAATAAATGAGACTTGCAAATACGTGTCACAGTACAAGTATAATTTCCTCCCGGACTATCATCCGCTTTAAGCAGACAAAGATGTTTGTTGGTGGTTGGCCGCGTTCGTCCAAACTTACTGTGGGCTGAAATTTCCATTTGCACGACATATTAATAGGGACACTCTCCTCACCAGTTGCTTTTCAAGCGACTGTTCTTGGTTTGGTTCTTTTTGGAGGACTTGAACAACAAAAGGAAATCTTAGACAAGTAGGCTGGCATTCAGATTCAATTTTTTAAACTGATTAATAAAAGATTACACACTTCATGGTCACACGGTAAGCTTTAGGGAGGCAAGAGTGTTTTAAAGTCAGAATACCGCAAAAATGTGCTCAGGTAAACTATAGCCACCAAAATGGGCAGTATGGCCACGATGGTAGCGGGCATTACCGCTAAATCTACCAGACTGAAAATAGTGAGCCCAAGTATTATCAGCCATGGACAGCTGGTTTGCCTCGTTAGGCCTCATCAGCATGGCATAGCTAATACTTGGGCTCAGGGATCCCACATGAAGATAACAAGCAAATGAAATGTGAGGCTTGTGGGATGTGGCTAAAAGTGGCAAAGTCACATATTTTCTGGTAGATTTAGGGGTAATGCCCGCTACCAACGTGGCCTTAGTGCCCTGTTTATTAGCCTGTTCCAGGCGTTCAGATATTGGAGCGCGAGCGAAAAAGAAGGCGAGCAAAAGAGCGGGAAAAAACGAGGGGAGACTGGGGAAGAGGACGAGGGAACGCCTGTGAAATTAATTTTAAAAACCTCATTGATTGGCCAAATTTGACACCTCCTGTCAACACCAGAGGGTTGTTGACGCAGACAAGAAATGCGATATGGCGTGCCCGTGCGAAGGTCGTCCTCCATCGAGTCACGCACGGTTGAATAACTGCACGGCAAGCGCTTGACGATTTCCCAAATGTGGATACTTTACAAATGGAATGAAAAGATTGTCTTCAAAGCGTGTTTCTGGGAAGAGGTCTCATCGCCATTCCTCCAACAGGATTTGGAAATAGCTTGATCTTTCAACTCTTTCCAAGGTTAATCAACGCAATGCAAAGAAACGCTGTTTCTAAGATAATTGTGGTTACTCCGCTTGTCGCAATCATGAAAGACCAAGTAGAACAGCTTCAAAGCATCAGAATTAGAGCGCTGGCTATCGCAGTAGACGAAGAAGAAGACGAAGAAGAAGCAGGGAAAGTGAATCGGCTAGATTGTTTATGAAAGTCCTGAAAGCCTGCTGTCTAAGCAATGGAGAAAAGAACAACAACATATCGTGGCCATCGCAATCGTTGAAACGACGAAGTTCATTCCGTTACAGAGTGAAAAGCTTTCTATTCATCAATTTGATAAACCGATGTGTATATAAAGTCGTCTGGGATTCTCGTTACCTTTATTGGTCCAGTAGTGGAGATGACATTTGCGTTTCCGTAGCGCAGAAAATTTTGCAATGTTCATTCGGCATGTCAGATTTCTTAAAGCATCATCTACTTTTCCCAAAGCTTCAAACTCGGGTGAAACCTATTTCGGTGAGCATAATTACATAACTTTCTTGTTTACTTTCACCTGACCCTGGGTTCATGTTTCTCTGCCGCTGACGGCGGTCTAAAGTGGGCGGCATGGGCTTTTTAAAATAAACTTCACAGGCGTTCCCTCGTCCTCTTCTCCAGTCTCCCCTCGTTTTTTCGCTCTTTCGCTCGCTTTGTTTCAGTGTTTCTTTTTCGCTCGCGCTCCACTATCTGAACGCTTGGAACAGGCTACCTGTTTATTGGCTATAGTTTACCTGAGCACATTTGTGCGGTATTCTGACTTTGTCACTTTTAGCGAGATCCCACAAGCCTCACATTTCAAGAGGTTTTAAATACCGCACATTGGGTAACTTACGACGTAGTTCACTGTAAGGTGTTTTTTCGAAAGTGAAAGAAGTTAGCGTAAGGTTGTCAATCATTCAATACATTCAGGGCCCAGCTGTGAAAGCCAGCGCCTTAAGGACGGTGCCTCCCTTTGTTACTGCGCATCTTTGGTCTGATCCGAGATACTCTAGTATCTTAAAGACGGTTGCTACTAATACAAAGGTATTTTTTCGCGTTTAATGGCGATGTAGGAAAAGCAGAACTTAACAATGACTATCAGAATAAAAGAGACCTTAAGCAAACACTGGAGGCGGCTAGGTGGAGGTCAACCGGAAGTAAAATTTCCCGCCCTCGAGCTAATTAGCATAATCACGTCGAGTGTTGCCCGCGTCCACTTGCAGTGGCGGCGGCGAGAAAGGTAGGTTTGGCCGCCTCGAGAGACGGTCACTTTATTTTCCGATTTTTAGTACCTAACAGACACGAAAAATCCTCTATATAGTCAAAAAAAATGTTTTTTGACTATCATACTTGTATTTTATTTGAAAATATTTGATATTTCTTTTGCTTTACAGCGAAAATCACGCTTCACATTAGATTCAAGAAAGATGGCAAGCGAAGCCCGCAGCGAAGGAGAGAAAAGCAAAAGAAATGGGTGAGTTTCCTGGCATTCACATTGTTCCGAGCAATGTTTACGTCCTGTAGACTTTAAATCTTTAGATTGCAAGTACTCGCTTGTACAAAATGCTACTTTGTTCTTCCGATTTGTCTCTTACACTTTGGAATATTCCCGAAAGGTGAATCGATAGACAGAGCCTGATTTTAATAAGGTTTTGTTTTCCCTCTTCTAGCTCGATTATGGAATGGACAGAAGCTCACGATTTGATCCTAGCGAAAGAAGTCAGAGCTTCAGAGCCATGGATCTTCAAACCAAGGACTGTAGATCGAGGAAAAGTATGGAATGCCATCACGGATCATCTGAATGACGAAACCTCTGTGAAATTTCAGGTGAAGAAGAAACAAGTACAAGAACATTTCAAACTACTACTGGATAAATTCAAGGCGAAACGAAAACATCAGGCGAAACTGAGTGGAGTTGACATCGAAGATAGCGAGATGGATATCCTGATGGAAGAGATATCAGAAAAATGGGAGGAGGCAGAGGCCAGTGACCTTGGTTGCACCAGCAAAGAAAAGGCTGATTCAGATCGAGCGATTGGTGAAGAAATAAGGCGGAAAGCTTGTGAAAAGCTCGGAGAAACGAGTAAACGAAATGCGGGAGAAAAGGCCGAGCCTGTAGATAAGAAGTCGAGAAGAAGTGGGAGTGAAACTCTTGATTTTCTCAGGGAGAAGATTGCTGCTCGATCAGCTGAAGCAGAGCGTCAGGCAAAGATTCAACAAGATATGCTCGGCATGATGCAAAACCAGAATGCAGCCATACTACAGATTTTGAACAAAATGGCTGACAAGTAACTGAACAATCCTTTGAAATACTCTTTTTTCTTGTCTCCAACACTGTTGTTCAGATTATACATGCAAACGGAGCTTTTTCCAACTTATTTTATTTTGAATGTCATTTAGGGTTGGTATGATGTTGATGTTTCTAAGTTTAATCTATGCACATGTTTAAATCGAAGGGATTCGTATTGTGTTACATTTTACTGGTTTGTCTAGTCTATACCAGAGAATTGTCGTTTAATTTTGCGGAATGTAACAGTTGGACCACGAATAATTTCAGAGTAATGTTAAAATATGTTTTATTCACTTTACAAACATGATCACCCTGTGATAAAAGTGTTAATGTATATGTTGTGGTTTAAATTTGTCTTTGGTTTAAAATTTTTCAAACCAGTTTGATTTTCATTTTCCTTTGTCATTTATTCATTATCATAATCATTTATTTATTATTCATAATCTGAAACAAAAAGGAGTAACAATCAAACTGGTTTAAAAAATTTTAAACCAAAGATAAATTTAAACCAAAACGTAAATATCAGAGATTGTTCTGTAACAATCACAGACTCATGAGGGATTATCCTATTGTTGTTGTAAAATAGCTCACTGAAACACCCAACTGAAATGTCAAAATGAGGCAGTGGTCATAAGATGTGAATTTGTTTTCTTGTTACACTGAGTTATCTACTGAGTTATCTAAGCATTTATTGAATATCTGTTTCAGTACAACTCTTATCAGATTACATCTCTTATTCATGCTGGTTTAAATAAAATAGTCCCGCAGAGTTAGTGGGTCTAGATCAAAGTACTCTGATGTCATGTTTCCATAGAGGCAAGTCAAAGCATTTCGTAGAATGGCACATACCAAGTACATTTTCCCCACACTACTAAGCCCTATCTCTAAATTCTTCTTGAAATCTATAAACTTCCAGGATGTGGCAACATCGTTAAACAACCATTCTACAGATTCTCTAACTTTGCTCATGGACACATTGAATGCTTGCATCTGAGGGGTCAACACCCTGTCTCTAAATGGCTGGATCAGATGAGCCCTCATGGGATAGGCAGGGCTGCCATAGAGGCACAAAAGCTGTCCCCCTGGTGATAATGCATGGCGATTCAAGACAGGCAGTAATTGTGAGTCGGCTAAAATCCCAGAGTCATGCCGCCTTCCCTCTGCAAAAAAAAGAACATTTTACAGTGTTTTGATTTTGTAATCATGGTGAAAAAGTAACGACCTACACCCAAGTTTTGTTGTAAATTATTTCATAAAAATGGTGAGCAGAAATGTGATTTTCTGACTTAAAAAAAATGACAATAAAGTAGTTGGTTGAGTGACATTCAAAACAATGATGTAGCCAGGATTTGCTTCAGGAGGCTCCCTCTGTTACTAATTATCCCATATATGTACTGTATTTTTTTGTACAAAGAGGGGGATACGCCCTTTCAAAAACAAGATACTGGAGTACCAAATATACTTACCAACAGGGCCGTACATGTTAGCGATGAGTCCATTTGGAAGAGCAATTGACTGAAACTTAAGCGCATGGACACGTTTATGGCCGTTATACACCATGCGTTGGTGCTCTCCGGGCCTGCAAATTGGCCGGACAGTTCCATCGATAAATCCGAAGCAATTATTCAATGCGGCTCCCTTTAAGGAGACTGAATCAGCATACATTTGAAGCTGTGCAGGTTGCAAAATAGCTTGGTTCCATTGTAGTATCCTGTGACTGTGGGTGGTAAAGATATAATCCAGCACAGTATTTGTAACCATGCTCATAACAGGCACCGGCCGACCAAACCGCGCTATCATGTCTGAGTATCTGCAGGGATATGAAAGTCGTCGGAGCAACATACAGAGTCCCTCCATTCCATCGGCTACTGACCGCTGATGGCACACGAACTGATTCGGTATTTGCAAGGCAGCAGCTAGGTCCGGGAGGTCGCGTTTCTTGACTCTAAACTCTGCTACACACTCTGAGTCGTCCATCTCGTCCAGGTCAAATCGGCCGTAGTCTTCGTAAGGAAAGTCAAGATTTTTCGACGTGTTAAGATCCCACAACAACAGAAATTCGTCCTCGTCTATGATGTCCTCAAAGCATGCGAAAGCTAGAAGGTCTCGGACTTCTCGAAAAGTTGCCATTATACTTGTCAAATTCACAAACAAAGTCAAATTGGACCGCTTAAAGTAAAGGAAAAACAGCCGTAGCTCGTCGCCGCTTCCACGCCAGCTTAAATATCCTAATTTCGCGCCAAGAGGAGGCGGCCTCAACCCACTCCCGCGCGGCCATCGCCGCCTCCACCTAACCGCCTCAAGTGTTTGCTTAAGGTCCCTAAAGTTCGGGCTAACCACGGGATACCTGTGCTTAAATTTGTTTAAATGATGCTTACTTAATTATCTCTGAAAAATACGTGGTTACCCACATGTTTCCTTTTGTATTCCAATAACCCTAGCAGAGATCTGCTTTTTTCCCATAGTCATAAACTGGGCAAAAATACCTCTCTATTCGGAGGCACCATCCTTAAAGTTATGGCCAGTACAAATCAAGACTTGAATGTATGGAAAAAGTGACTCTGTCACCAAAAACCCCATTTGGCGAATATCAGACATTTTACAAGACCTCAATCACATCACATGAAAAATCATTACAAATTACAGTACCCTGGAAAGGTTTCGATGCTTTAGTTTTCATAGCAGAAAAGTTATGGATCGCAAAAAATGTGAGAGATTTGTATGGGATTAATGATTTCGACCCCATTGCTCACTCCCTCCCCTCTCACACACAATGATTCATTGTGACAAAGTTGTTGAGGCTAAATCTAAATCTGAAAACTGAACGATTGCAACCTTATTGAAATAGGTTTTTTTCTGCACGATGCTGCAGTTCCATTTCGTTTCCTTTGAAAGTTGTAATAAGCAATACGAATGCACAGTTGATTCAAAACTCAATCACTACTTACCATAAAATCAAGAAAGAACGAGAAAAAAAAAACGAGAAAGAAAACAAAAGAACCATGACAGATCACCAGCGTTTCTTTGCAAAACTGAATGCATCAATGAAAATGTTCCGAAGTAAACGTCCGAGAGTAATTTTTGGAAAAAGTCTTCAAATTATTGGCTCTAAAATATGGTATAGGTTTGATGTTAATTTTTTTTCTGAAAAATTCTTGTATTCATCGTCCAAAGCAAAATGAAGCTGTATGATTTCACCATTGTAGCTAGGGAGTTTCTTTGAACATTTGAAGCTGCCTCAACTCAGAGCTACATCAACTGCAGGTAAACCGATGTTATTTTGTGTAGTAAAGCCGAAATAAAAATGTCGCCCTTGCTGGTTTTCAGTTTTAAGATTACTTTGTTCAGTGCTCAACTAGCTTGACTTTAGTAGTGAATCACCGAAATCGTGCGACACTTAAGGCTTGTTATTAAACGCTTCTCTTCTTCCCGTATAATGACCTTTTTTGGGGGAAAATTTGATGAGCGTGAAGAAATAGTAAACACAACACCATAGACCAAATAAGCTTGAGTTTTCAAAAGTTTCTTGCGCGTTTTAAGAAATCAAACACTCTGCCGGAACAATTTCGCTGTTGTATCTTTTCCCTAGTTTAACTCTGCTGAAAGTGATTTTTCTTGGTCATTTACTCGCCGAGTTGCTCACAATGGAGACTCTTTTGACCTCTACAGAAAGAAAAACAACAACGACAAAAACAACAACAACAGGTTAAGGTTGCTCACGCCATTAGTGTGCAGTCAACAAGGTTATGAAGCACGCTTACGTATGGTGAATTTGATTGCGCGGATTTGCTAACTAAAGTTAGAACAATTTTTTTTATTGTAAGCACACTGAGTTATTACGTGTGCATGGTATCAATATAAATAACGAAACACGCAGACTTTGAATGGGACACAAAGAAGTCGAGTTAATCAGCATTTATTAGGCACTAATTAATGTTGGTTACATGATTAGGCTGCGAAAAAGCATTACCTAAAAGCATTAAACAATAGGGAAAAAGTGTGGCAGAAGACCCTTATGATTCGCTCTAAATTTGCCTTTCAAAAGGTTAACTTGATAATAGATAGAGCCTTCTTTAAAGCACAGGAAACCGAGGAACCAAGATGGCGAACCTGTGGTTTCACTTCAGCAACTATCCTGGTTAAACACATCTTGGCCTCCAAAGGTGACTGCCACACAGTCAGACTCAGGTGTTAAGCAGGGTTACATCGTTAACTGGCTAATAAAGTAAGATGGGTTACAATATTACAATCAAAGATTAATGGTGATGTTAGGTTTACATCGGTAACGACTAAAGTTAGTTTCAGAAGGCAGGAAATGAAGCAATGACTGCTGTCTTCTTCACAACCATGTGGTGATTACAATGGCTCTTAGCGCTTATTTTTACTCATCAGTCTAATGCGCGAGGCATGTTCCTTCGGTTAATTGGTTTCGTTTTTCTCCTAGATTGTTAGCTTTTAGATTTCAACAATTTCTGAATTCTGATACTCGGTGATTTGATATTGATTTAAGATTAACCACAATCCTGAAAGGGCGAGTACGTGCGATCGATTCCAAATTTGCTCCCCAAATTTTGTCCATTAACCACACTCCATTCTTCAGCAAGAGAGAGTTGAAAAGGTTATAAATATAGGAAATAAATTTTCCAAAACTTGTAAACTTGGGAAAAGCTTTTTCCAAGATGAGTTTTTTGCGCACTTGGGCGAAGGCTAAAAACGAATAGTGGAAAACGTTTACGTAATATTGCTATGTACAACCAACTACATTTTAAATTGGCAAGTATGCTAAACTTACAATTTTTTTGGTTTGTTTTGTTTTACTTTATAATTGCCAAATATTGTAAAACAAACAAAAAGATACTTAAGAAATGGACAATTGAGGCCCATTTCGGTACGATGGTCCTTATTCTTATTCAGATGCTCATTGCTGTTATCCACATCATATCTTATGGAATTTAACCAATGAATGAACATTTTCCGAACCACGTGGTTTTCCAGACAGCCAGATATCTCTACTGTCCTTTGCATTTAGCTGACACACGAAACTGTTGTAACCCTGGGTTAGGTTTTCCCCACACCTTTATAGGTATGCTGGTACCCTTTTGTACGCCTTAGTGAGGACAAAGGACAAGAAATACGGACCAATCAATGTTACATTTTCTGGGTAAACTTAAATAACTTGTTGATGCGCCTCGAAGCAAGGGAGTTTTTTATCTACACTTGTTCAAGAAAAAGTACGGACAAACCAATGTGAATAACTGGTCCACGTGGAGTGTCGAATCTTAGAGGTACCACTGCGTGGGCAGAGATCATGAACTTGCCATCAACTTCTTCCTAAACGTGACCCTGAAGCACGTAGCTAAAGGACGGCCGAAACTCTACTTTGAATTTGATGCAAGATTACATGGGGGTTATATAAACCATTTGGAAGTGCTCTGTTATCCCCTATAATTAAAAAAAAACCCACCTAAATAAATATCGACCCGTGGCAAGACAGGAAAACGTGAATCGAGAGACATGAAAACAATGAAATCTGGAAACTGGAAAATGTTGCCAACAACTTCTATTGTACTTTCCGCCGAATTCTTTGTTAGCGTTGATTTCGATAATAGTTTGTTGTGAGACAGACATTGTCCACGACCCACCTTCGCACCTCTCTAATAATAATAATAATAATAATAATAATAATAATAATAATAATAGTACTAATAAAAATAGCACTTTCTGCTAAAACATATTCTATTTGATTGGGACTAGTCCTTTTCACACTTGCAAGAAGGGACTTAGTTGTCTCCTGTCCAACAAGAAATGCGTTGATAACCCGCACTGAAGCAACCAAAGGTGACAGTAGGAAAAAAAGTCTCCAACATTGCTTAAAGGACAGTACTTTTAGAAATAAAGACTGCAACAAATCCCTCCTCCTTTGACATTTTGGCCAAACCTTTCAGCGTAGGCTTACAAATTGTTTAACCATTTAAACTAATTATCTAATTCCTGAAATAAAGAAACTATCCGTTAACAATTTCGACCTCAGTCCTTCATGAAGCAGGTTCGGGAAACAAAACAATCTGAGACATCAAATTTGTATGTTGCTCTTAGAAAATATGTAGGAAAACCTACAGAAAAAAGGTATAGTTTTATGCAAGAATGACAAGTCAACTAGATACACCGAAGATTACGAGGTGATATAAAATATAATCAGATTTGCGTTGGGTTACGAAAATCAATTAGAATTAAAAACAATACCGGTAAGAGCGCTTGTAACAATATTTCACGCATAATCTGTGACTCTAATTACTACTTACTTCTTCTATAAAAATGCTTGGTTTAATAAAAAGTAAAAGAAAAAGAAAAACTGTAACAGAGCTTATAAAAATATTTCACGCATAATCTATGATTCCAATTACTATCTACTATATCTATAACAATGTGTAGGGTTAAAAAATAATTAGAAAAAGCATACCGGTAACAGCAGCACTTATAAAAATGCTTCAAGCGTAATCTATGATTCTAATTACTATTTACTACAGCTATAGAAATAACCAAGCCATAAGACTGTTACTACTTAAAGAAACACTACTAGCTTATAAGTATTTCAATTAGGGTTGCCGAATCAAGGTTACAAGCCGTATGCGACAACACCCTCAGCGAGGTGATATGAGTTTTTCATGAAGTCAGTAATGCCTCGCTCGAATAGAAAAGAAAAAACAGCAAAAAGAGTCGACGGTATTTTCTTATTCTCTCCTACCGCACTGAACACCGCGAAGTGTATACTACTTACAGCTTGCTATTCCACCTTTTTGTCGTGTAAGCTGGAGATTTTTATCCGACAAAGTTAACTGAAATAGCTGTACAACTTTTACAGGAATAGCAAAGAGCAAACACTGGACCATGACCTACATTGGAGTATTCCCGTCTTCTGCCTCAGCTCCACGCTCGTCTTTGTTTGCGCCTTGCAGCTGCAACTCAGTGCCTTGATTGCTATCACTTTCAGGTAAGGTAGCATCACTCTTAAGAAACTGTGTGATGTCTGCATATTGCGTGTTTTCATAAGGTTCTGGCCTCTTGATTGGAGGTAGAGGACCGAGAAAAGTGGAAAATGTTGGCGTCCATGGCACATTCATATCCTCCAGGTCGGCATAAATAATTGCCTCAGGCTTTGTATTCTATATGAATCAAAACACTTTGAATCGTTTCAATGTACACGAGCTGAAGAAATTCAGAGTGTAACTGTTTATAATGTGATTATTCGAACAAAAGCTGATGACAAGTTCTTCAAGTCCTGTAATGCTGTTTCTTTTGTTTACAACAAGGCTTTTACGTTTAGTACATCAATTTCTCATGTGTGACCTTTCAAAGGAGAGCTGTCAAGGAGTACTTTCCTTTAGTATATGGCTATGATGTACAAAGATAATTTACGTTTTTGACTGTGTGGATGAGCCCCTGACATGGAAAACACTGAGCAGCACTTTCCTGAGGTATTGCATATTGAAATAATGAATATATGAATATCATATATCAGACATTTCTGCGTGGCTGTCGACTTCAGCATGCGTTTGATATGTTCTTCTCAAATAGTCTTGCGCCATGACGAAAATTATAGTTTGGGATTACAAGGTCCTACTGACTGACATACCTTCGCAGTTTTCTTTGACTTGTCGACTTCTGCATCAGTGTGGCCTAGTTTCTCCTTCCCCTTCTTTTTCTTGTTCTTAGACTTGTCTACAACAGCGCAAGTTGGAGGGGCAGCTGCTGCTTGCTGGTGCGCTGCAGCATCAGATCCGCCTGCGGATGCCCTCTGCTTTAGTGCCAAAGCCTCAAATCCCTTTGCTGATGGCGGCCCTGTACCAACATAATTGCGGTTGACTTGGGCATAAGCATTATCCTCAGCACCAAACTGGCCTTTCTGTCTGGAACTAAAACATCCAACCATTAGACGCTTGTTACACCACGCGATGTACAATGTGTGACGCTATTTTCTGCTGGAAAAAAGTTGCATGAAATAAACTGGCCATTTAAAACATTACAAGACACGGTGGAATTCAAACAGCGGAAATATTTTTGCGAACTTAAACAGTTACCTCACGCAACTCATCACTCGTGCATAAATATGTTGTCAGACAAAAAGATAATCTTTTGTTTAGGCTTCTTTATGCTACGCTAGGTCATTTGATTTAGTCTGGATCAAAGAGACACAAAGTTGCGGGGAGAACCACTGCATGACTCCAGCCTTGTACACCAACTGTCAGATTTGCTTCCTCTGGTCAATATCAGCAAGCTTTGGGAAAGGGGACACACCTGCATTCTCACACAAGTTAAACATGGAGCGATTCTATAAGTTGAGGCTTAGGGTCTTAGCCTGTCGATCGCAACTGACAGCGGGCGTCAAACGAGCGCGCACTTGATTGGCTCGCCGACCATACGAAGAGCCATCAAGGTGCGCTCCAAACTTGCATCAAACATTTTCGCAAATCTCTGCTCAAAAAACAGTGTGGTAAATTTGTTTTTACCTCTGCGAAAGCGACAGTAAACAAGTAAATAGCAAATCTCAGATCCTCGTGTGACTTTAAAAGTTTGTTTTTATGTTCGTATTTTTGCATTGCGAAGTTTTAAAAGAAGGAAATAATCGAGAAGCCAAATACCCGCCGCTATTGCTTGAAAACTTAATTTAAGCATGAAGAAAATGACATGTTATCAGTGATAAGCATTAAGCAACGCGACATTGAGATAAATTGGCTAGAATTTTATCTTTAAATCGCATCGGGGCAACGTTTTAGTGGCAATTCAATTTTTTAAATAGTTTTATTCGTCACTAGAGAGCCGTTTAGTCAAATCAAGCAAAGGAAAATTTTATAAATGTTGAAACGTTTCACGACCATTGTTTCCTCTGGATTTGAATTTGTCAAATGAAGCCAACAAGATGCTTCCCGTAGTCCTTTGACAGGCTCGCTCGGTAAGATTGATAATAAATGATTCTTCAGATTTCTGTAATGAAGACACGTCCATTTTTTTTTCGTGATTTGTGAGCAATCGATAAGGATAATTAGTAATACGCATAACTCAATAGTTTATTAGTTTACTTTATAGGCAACTCTTAGGTTACTTATTTTCGTATGTACTTTGCTAACAAGCATAACTCATTAGTTAATTTATTTTCTCCATAGGATGATCTTCTCTATAACTTGTTTTATTTATTTTACTTTATATTTATCTTTTTGTGAGCTTCACGTTAATTTACTTCAAGTCTCAGTAACCCGCCTCGATTGTCCTTAGCTATCGTGCGAGTTACAACTTGTATCTGTAGATTACAATTCAAATAATAGTTTGTTGTTGCTGTTGTTATTATTAATTCCTAGCATAACCTAGCCTCGAAGGCGTTCTTCGGATTGTCACGCATATTTCCATGGAGACATGACCAGTCCAAACAACGAGAGAGTGAGGCAACAGAATCCCAAAGTACTACGGAATCATAGTCACTCAAAGCTCCGTTT
This sequence comes from Siderastrea radians, assembly GCA_964017195.1. Lineage (NCBI taxonomy): Eukaryota > Metazoa > Cnidaria > Anthozoa > Scleractinia > Rhizangiidae > Siderastrea > Siderastrea radians. Next base: position 10,969,749 of record OZ024895.1, on the reverse strand, counting down.
CAGCTGCGGACGTGGGAATCAGGTTGCAGAGAGCACACAAGACTGTTCAGGCTGCCTGCTCAAATTTTGCCTTTTTTACTAGATACCTCATACAGTCCCAAGGCAACCTGACAAGGGATGGAGAATGCTATCTTTTCTTGACGGGAAATTTGGCGGTGCTTTTGGACAACCGGCGTTTTTTCTTAGCGGGAAATTGCAAATCTATAAATTAAAAGAAAAGTTCGAAACAATAGTCACGGTGGGCATATAGGACGCCTAAAAGTGCATCCTTGGAACTACTTTTGCATTTTTTATTCGTTTGACCAGACTGCCCCCTTAAGGATAAGCAAAGTACTAAAAAATGGAAACAGTGTGTGGACAACACAATAAAAGAATGCATGCACAAGAGGCAAAGAGAAATCCAATTTTAATACATTTGTTTTCTTTCTCATTCAGTGTTTTCTCACGAAACATTTTCAAGTTTCTTTATTTGTAGTCTAACAGTTTCCAATTTATAGTTGAAACAGTACGAAAATTAAAAGTTAATAATTATTAGGTGGACACCTAAACAATCCACAAACAACTCCGAGTGCTCTTGCGTGGGGGTGGACTGTCTGGAGGTGTGTACAAAAATCTTATCCCTTTTTTATTTCTCTCTTAAATCTTATCCTATTTCCTAAAAATTTAACCAGACTGCCCCCTTAAGGATAAGCAAAGTATTAAAAAATGGAAACATAGCGTGGACAACACAATAAAAAAATGCATGCACAAGAGACAAACAGTACTCACAATGCTTGTTGTTCCCAACTTTCAGAATGGCGAACTTCATGTTGAAAAGGCACATTAACATGTAAAAATAAAGACGAAAAAAAAACGTTAAAAGACAGCAGTAACGTATAGTCAGGAATAAGGCAATGGACGGTTCACTTTTTTGGAGATTGACGTTTAAAACTACTAGGTCAACCAATAACACTTTTAGTCTGCACCCAGGCACCCCCTGTTTTGATCCCTTGTTGAACAGGGAGAAAAGAAGAAAACAGAGGCCGGAGCTTTGCTTGCAGGCTTCAAGCCTTGATACCACAAGACTGAAATTCGAGGCTTTAGTTAAACTTGTGAACTAATCACCTTCGTCATACACAAAAGGCTGATTTGCTAAAATGGGAGATGTTTCAATCACTATAGACATGAATTCATTAGTAGAAACCAAATCATTTATGGAGTGCTAACTCACTTTTAATGCCTTTTCCTCTGCACTTTCTTTTCTTATGCACGCACCAAGTGACAATAGCAGCGACGACAGCAAACACCACAACTCCTCCGATTACAGCGCCGATAATAACCCATGGGGGGCCATCTAAAACAGATTATAAAATGGGTCAAATTGCTCCTAAGGCTAGTGTCTTACCGGGTATTGACCCTTGCTTTGTCACGTTCAAAGCAAGAGTCAAGGGTATGTATGACAATTCACTCCACAAAAATGTCAGCTTAATGTACCCTTCTCAGTCATGTGATAAAAAAACAGGTAGTGGTTGTGGGACAATAAGCTATCAGATCTAACAGAGCATGCTTATCTATCATAAGATATTACGTCAAATAACAATATACCTGGGCTTGAAGTTGTCTTCTTCTCCGTTGTAGCTGTGCCTGTAATTGATGCAGCAGGTGTGGTAGTGGGTTCTGCTTGCTGGATAATTTTTAAGCTTGTAACTGTGTAGGGACCGATCCTTCCATTGTTTACAGCAGCCCTCAGTTCAGCAATTCCTTCACTTGTTGTGACAGGAGTCGTAAAGAACAGGGTGAAAGAGATAATCACACTGCCCTTCCTGTCGCCAATAATAAAGTAAATTAAAGCAAAATAGTCTTTTAGCGGAGCCCATTGCTAAGCAAATTTGTAACCTTTCAAGCCAAGAAATTTTGGTAGTGACGTAATAGTCACATGACCGTCCGTCCGTCCGTCCGCGCTACAGGGTCACCAATATGAGGTGGCACACACTTGAGATAACCCCGTGCTGTATCCCGCGTTTTTGGCGCGAAATTGCGAGGGTGACCCGCGTTTTAGCAAAGACAACAAAACTCAAAAACAACTTTATTATTGGAAAGAAAAAGTTCATAGGAATACTCAGTTGTCTTTTTGGTGGAAGGCGAAAAGTTCAAGTAAAACATTTGCCTTCAAGGACTTCACCTTTGTTGTCGGTTCTGCTGCAAACTCGGTCGACACAACGCTTGAGTTCGCAGCATTTCGCAGCGGTCCCTACACCAAATATAGCAGACCTAGTGCCTTCTGTTTTTTTCTGTCCATTACCACGGTTTTTGCGGCGGTCTTTTCACATTTTCCCAGCAAAAACACCAGCATTTTCATGTCGATAGGGCATCTTGTCACGGGAAAAGAAATAAGTAGCAAAATTAACTAATTCAAGTAGTGTCAGCGTTCGTGGCCTAGTGAAATCATGCTGGCCTGCCACGTCGGCGAGTGGGGTTCGATTCTCAGCAGGGACATTAATTTTTTCTTTCCTTTTTTTTCTTTACTTTTTTAAAATTTATTTAACGACTTGAATGAGGATATGTTCACAAATTAATAAGTACCAGCAAGAAAAAAAACAAACAAACAAACAAAAAACCGTGGATGTCCGCTTTTAGGCTTGGCTAAATCTATATATTATCCTTTAAAAGTAGAAAGCTCTAGCTAGCACGCTACGAACCTCAACCTAGTAACTTTTATTGTACATGCAGGTAACGTCGTAGGACATTTCTTCTTAACCTGAAAGGTATAAGTTTGTGATGAATTACTTTTGTAGTCGGTAACAAATATCAATTATAAAGATAATCAACACCCAATAGTCCATTCTCGATTGTTGGGGTAAATAAATATTTTCAAAATGTGGAAAATCCACCTTTTTATCAAATAACCTCAACATACAAAAACAGTACTTGGCAATGCTGGCCAGAAATCCACACCTTCCACGTTATGTTCTATAAACCGACTAGGAAGAGCCCTTTTTGTTTTGTTTTTGTTAGTTGTTGTTGTTACTTAGTGGCCTTTAGAGTTCTTCTCCTTCCCTAGAGGAATAACTCTACATACAACAGCGTGAGTTTTCTTCACACAGTGTACCTGTAAGTACAACTTTTCAACAAATAAGTACATCAAACGCACCTGTTCTTCAAATTTACGAACAAATTCTTTTGAAGCTGCACTATTCAGGTCGTCATAATCTGACAGATATTCCTCATTCTCTACCGTCACTTCTACTGCAATTTCTCTTCCTAAAAACATAACCAACAAAAATTGCACATGTCCAGAACAGGACTGCTGGTCACTTCTTGAGGCTAAGCCTGTTATTATCTGCTAAAACAAAATTAAGGACCTCACTGACAGCACGGGATGTACCAAACACAAACACTGCAGCTATTTCCACTAGAAGGTGAAGTGGAACATCACATCTTAAAGCCAGACTTTTTTAAGGAATCCTCAGCACACTGGACGTTCCCACACATACGTGTATCTTGTGTCTTGGTGAAGTCATGCATTAGGGAATAAAGCTTCTAATCTGAGGTCACAGCACGAGGGCAGTGGCCCTCACGTACCCAAGCCATCAATGGTCAAACATCAAGTCTGAAGGCGCCTTCACGCGACACACTGAAGCTGGCAAATTGGTGTTGGAAAACTTCAGAAAACTGAGAAACGTGTGCGTTCCCACGTCAGAGCTAAACATACGTCAAATTGCAACAGGGCGTCTCCTATAAAAAAGTGTCGTGATGGCACACAAGAAGAATTGCAGCCTTGTGTCTGTTATTAATTATCCTTCGTCAACGAAGACAAAACAGAAAGCGGTGGAAAAATGAAGTTTGGACAAAACCGTTTACATCGAGAAATCCCTCCTTTGGCCCACATAACAGGATCATCCAAGTGCTCCAAGACGAAGAAGACTCTTCGCTTAGAAAGTATTTCCTTATGGGGTTTTATTTACGTATTCTGGTGAGGATACGTCCCATGTAGCAGAGAAATTTACAATTTCTTCAATCAATTCAACTTTAGCGTCTCGTTCTCACACCGCCATTTTGTGCTGTTGGTCGCAAATCATGTAAAGGGCGCACGAAAGGTGATTGGTCGAAAACAACAGCACGTATTTGACAAACGTTCACGTGTCAAATACGAGTTTCTCAACAGTTGGCGAGAATAGAGACCAGTTCACATCATCCAACTTGATTTTGCAAACATAAGTCTCTAAACTTAATTTTGTCTTGTTAAGTCAAGCCCGATAATTTTTTGTTGTCTTATGGTTTTGTACAGGTTTTACCTCGACGGTGCACAAACCATAATGGGTTTTAACCTGTATTGGAACAAGTAACCAATAAAGAATTTTTTAGTGTGAGATCTTACGTTATCAAATTTATTTATTTCGTCCCTTAATTTTTCTAGCAAAAGAAATGAACTTATGCAGACGCTAAAACTTCGTTTTAATATTCTGCATATCCTCTGATATTAAACAATTCGAAGAGACGTAGCTCCCTTCCACGTTTTAATATGGCGTTTTAAAATGACTTTCTGGTGAAGACATGCATTAAGGAATAAAGTTTCTCATGTAAGGCCACAATGGGTTTTGAACTGTGTTGAAGCCAATGACCAATAAAAGATTCTGCACTGTTGTGGTGCTTCCAAAAAGAAATAGAAACGCTGCCGTCACCATTATTTGAAGTTTGCCTTAACTAATTCCTTAACTGAAAATGTTCGCCGGGGACGAATTGACTTCTAATTAATGGCACACAACAGCGTGACGGTAATAAGCTATACTGATAGTTTTCATAAAAACAACGACAATCATGTTAGGTATAACACGTGTTCTTTCTTTCAAGCACCTAACACCCGCTGAAGGTTTGGTGGTAATTGGACCAAACAAATTTACAACTGAAAATATACCCAGGAAGAGGTTGATCAAAACTTACTTGTAACTTTGACTAAAATTGTGAGGCTGGCAGAATTCAGGCTGTTTGTTGCAGTACAAGTGTAATTTCCACCATGACCATCATTTACGTCATTAAGATGAAGATCTTCGTCATTTGAAACAACTTCAGTTGCTCTCTTCCAGGCATACGTTGCATTAGGGTTAGCTTCTGCTAGACATTTAATAGTGACACTTTCCGAAGCATTTATTAAGTGTATACGGCTTTGTGGTTTGGTAATTACTGGAGGATCTAAAAAAAAACAAGGAAATAGCAAAGTTATAGAATTTTAAGAGGTTATAGAATTTAGTGCTTTTTATATCTTATATCTTTTTATCAATTAGGTTAGTTTGTTTTGTAATAATAATACCCCTTTTTGTATTGTAAATAACTTATTTTTCAGGGCTCCTATTGATAACAGAGTCTGCCTTGACTCTGACGGGATTTTCCTGAATAAATAAAGGTGTTAATTTATTATTTATTTAGTTCTCTAATAAGAGTGGCCACTGAATTACGAAAGCTGTAGAATGATTGAATCTATTAAGAAAGTAAGGTTATGAGGATGATTTTTCTTTGAGCAAATGGTCAACGAGGGGCAACCGAGTTAACTATCGCTCAGAGCAAACTCAGCCTCGTATACTGAAAAGTACGACCTTGAGGTCGTATTTACAAAAAAAAAAAGAAACATTTCACATTTCAAGGACATAGCGCGCGTGATCGTTGTCTATCAGTATGTAGTCAATAATTAAGCCAATCAGATTTCTGTATTCCAAGGGACCCAGTGAATGTCTATTAAACTGAAATATTTAACAGTTATTGGATAGAGTTGAACATAGTAACAAAAATCTACCACTATCATGCGAGAAATATACCAAGTAGTTATTTAATTATAAAATTACTTCTAGTAAACACGCACTGATTGAAATAAAAGCAGTGATTCTATACATCTAGAGAAGTACGAAAACTCTATGGGCTATCTTTTAAGCAAATAACAAATATTGTGTTTGTTTTTCTAAAACAGTAGATAGATACGGTAACGATTTGATTTACCGCTCGAGGCGCTAATATACTTTTGGTAGCTCAAACGAGGGCGCTTATTGGAGAGGGACCACTTATTAGGGACGGGACACTCATTTTTTTTAACAAAAACATCGGAGAGTGAAAAAGCGGTTAAACAGAAAATAACAGAAACTGTAACACAACCATAACGATACGGATTCGTATAGTGAGAATAGCGTTGGCTTGTCCATTCCGACCCAATATCTTCAATATTACTTCAAAAGAGAAAGAAGACCACATGATTTATGTGTCTAATCAGTCTATTTTATGTCAATATCTTGGATGCCACTTTGGAATACCGGCGCTTATTGGAATAGGGCCGCTTATTAACAAAACAGCACTCAGGGAGGAGCACTTATTAGAAAGGGGGCGCTTATTGGAATGAGAGTGCTAAATGGAATCATAGCGATTCTCGCAACAACAGTAGATTGTACGACGTTGAAAGAGACGTGCTGTGAGACTACAGGGATATTAAACGGCGAATTGTTGTGTGAATTGTTTTAGTATCTCTGGGAGGGCTGTGGGGAATAGTATTCCCCACAAATGAAATAATAGATTGAGCTAATAAGAAATACGTTGAGGCTAACGTTAGATGCAACATTATGATTACAAGGTTTGCTCTGCGCATTAATTCGTTGACAAATTCTCGTTTTCAATCTGAAATTTTCCACTGTTCTGTGAAGGCAATAATAGCAACCAAATAAGGAAAAGTGGGCAAGGGGGGTTAATAACGAGACGAGTGTATGGCTTATGAATGGGATTTTATGGTATACATGTACCAATAAACCAAAGTGGAGGCCACTGATGTAGTGGTTAGCCTGTTGGACTTTTTATAAGGATAGCTGAAGGTGGGTAGTTGAAGGCTTGATGTTTGCATTCTTGTCTTGTTTCCGGAGACAAGAGTCTCAACACCACACTGTCTCTCTCCATTGAGATGTACAAGTGCGTTGCGATGGACTACCTTCCTATCCAGGGGAAGGAGTCATACTCCAAGTTGCCTCATGTGACAGAAACCGAAGGTAAGATTTAAAGATTACGTGAATCCATTTGATCTTAACGATTTTAATGCATGCACGCTGCACTTCACGTTGTCACAAGAAAGAGCAAGTGATGTTTGTCATAAACTAAAATTTAAGTCCAAATAACTCAATACCAGGAGAATTTATTTTCTCCTAACACTGTAAATAACAATCCGCTGATGAAAGAAGAGTCTTCGTTACATTTCAAAGGCATTCATGACTTTAACTCTCCCTGCAGAATAGTTAAGGTTCATTTCCATTGAATTTTTTGCATCATTATTAGTCTTAATCTGTTTTTAACCCTTGCCCTCCATACTAGACAGGATAAATTTAAATTGACAAGGTTCATATTGATTAAGTCACCATCGGGGTATAGTCGGTCCTTCAAAATGGCCTTTAACGTGTACTGTTTGGGACGTTCTGAACAGCCTTTCTATACAGTGACGAGCAGATATTTGTAACTTCATTCATTGTAAACCAATGCCTCTCGCAACTCTCCATCCAAAGACTGAACCCATTTTCCAAATACTACTTGTAGTTTGAGGTTTGGAGCCGATTTCCCCACTATTTGCAAAAATGCTCTTTTCAGCCCCCAGATAACGTAACGTTTTTTAGATTACAAGCAAACAGTTATCTGAAATTATAAATATATGAAATTCATATATTTGAACTGCGGAATGAAGATAACTCTTTAAATGTAAAGAAGATCCTCGCAGTTATTAACACAACTTTTGCAGTTGCGAAAAGAAAGCCTGAAAAAATCAGGCTTGCCGGGATTCGAACCCTGACCTCTGCGATACCGGTGCAGCGCTCTAACCAATTGAGCTAACAAGCCAACTGGGAGCTGGTCATTAAATTGGTTCGTAATATACCCGGGAAAGATGAAGATGAAATTATAAATATATGAAATTCATATATTTGAACTGCGGAATGAAGAATAAATGTAAAGAAGATCCTCGCAGTTATTAACACAACTTTTGCAGTTGCGAAAAGAATCCCGGCAAGCCTGATTTTAAAATTAAGAACGAATGCACACTTTTTTTCATGCCACATTAAAATCAACTTAGACTTACAGTGTACATCAACTGTACAGGAGGTGGTGCTGTTCTTCCCAATGCCATTCCAAGCCCGGCACTTATAACTGCCTGATTTATTCCTTTTAATAGCTTCAATGGTAAGCATATTATTGGACGATACAACTAGCCCAGTACTTCCTCTGATCCATACAATACTTGGGGCAGGGTTACCAGTAGCATTGCAATAAAGGGTTGCATTGGCACCCTCAGTAACCGGACTTAAACACTGTTGGATCATCGCACTTGGTGGAACTGAAAGAGACGTTACAACAACGGAACAAGCATCCCTAATGAGACATCAAGTGGTCAGTCATTAGTGCCGATTCAAAAAACTGATTAAACAAAACATTCTCACACTGGATTGTAAAACGTTTGCTTCAAATTTTCATGGTTTCCTAAGGAGTTTACGTTTCAAACTGGATAGGTAAAAGGCAATTAACAGACACGAAACTACTTGTCCATAGTCAGACATATTGAACTCTTCAGTTAAGTCTCCAATCAACTAACAATTTGAAACGTAAATTCTTTTTGTCCTTGTTGTTCTACTTTTGAAAAATGATTAAGGGCATGTCTACAGTGTGCATTAAAAGGGCAATTCAAACTTGAGATTGTTAATACAGAAACTCAATGAAAACGCACCCAACACAGTAATCATGGCAGAAGCTTCTTTGGCAGGACCAAGACTATTTTTCACTTTGCATGTGTACACTGATCCATTCTGTTTTCTTGTCAGGTTTGTCAAAGTTAAAGACTCGGATTTCGAGAGTGCACTGTTGCTTCCTTCTTTGGTCCACGTAATGTTTGGCCTTGGATTACCAGTTGCATTACAGAACAGGGTGACCCCGTTGCCTTCAACAACGTGTTGAACTGAGGGACCGGAGTCAATCTCTGCAGGAACTATAGCAGGACAACAAAATATACAGAGATATTGCCAATAAGAATATTCAATGCACATAATGCACGCAACGAAAAATAAAATTCAAAGGTGCCCCCCAAAATTCAGTGCACTAGCTTAAACTCACAAGTGACAAAACCACATCTGTCGTACAATCAATTGCCCACAAAACTGGGAACACTTAAAAATGGACAGTCACATTCTCAGTACAAGGCGTCTGATTTCAGGACCATGAAACTTTGAGTGATGCTCACCAAGTGATCCAAAGGAGAGTGAATACAAAACAAGACACGTTTTTGACTACTTATAATTCATGAACCGCGTAAATGTTGCATGTGAATTCATAAGTCCAAAAGGCACAATACCCCATCATGCAAGTATCCACTCTTAAAATCAAGTGGTAGAACGGGATTTGATTCCAGGGGTGGAATTTTGTACACATTCTTCACTGCTTTTGCATCAACAAACGCTCACGCCAACATCCCTTTTTTACAAGATGATAAGAGCTGCTACATTTTAATAATTATTGTGGTTTGTAATCTCCAACAACTCTCGCCTTCAAAAGTTCTTGAACATATACTCCTTAATACGGATCACTAAATGGGATGCCATTTCCATCGTACCAACAGTACCTTAGTGGATAATTTCAATTTCAGTTAACGGATCCGTAACGCAGGCGGACCAGCAGCTCTTATTTCTCCTCCATACAAATAATAGCAGAGCCCGCGCGCGGCGCGCCAGCAGCGCACCATTGCTAAGCAAATCTGGTAACCTACCGGTCAGAGAAATTTTGATTGTGACGTCAGCGTACGTACGCCTGTCCGTACAGGCTCTGGGGGAGGGGGAGGGGAGTCCCAAGGCAACATTAAAAACAATATTTAGCAAAACGATTGTTCGGACAGTTTTAAACTTAAGAAAAATTAAAGCTAATATCTATACTGAAAAAGTGGAAGGCGTAAAGTTCAAATTACGAACCAAAATTTGTCTTTCTCTTTCTTCAGTTCTGCTGCGAACTCGGTCGGCACATCGCTTGAGCACGCAGCATTCGGCCGCAGTCCCTACGCCAAACGCAGGAGAGTTAGTGCCTTCTCGTTTTTTCTCTCCACGTCCATGGTTTTGGCGACGGTCCGAACACATTTTCCCGAGAAAAATACCCGTGTTTATGTCGAAATAGTCACGTTTGTCACGTGAAAAGATATAAATATAAAAATTAACCCCGTCCCAGCAACCGAAGTCACCGTGGCTCAGAGGCAGTGCAATCGCTCGCGAAGCAAATGAACAACGGTGGGAGCTAATGCTCTTCTTGTATTCAATAAGAGCATTTTCAGGAATTAATAAGTACCAACGAAACAAAAAAAAAAGTGGAGCTCCTGCTTTTAGCCTTGGCTAAATCTATATATTAAATAGTACTTTAAGGACTTAAGAAATTCGAGAACAGGAGATGAGTCTTGGAACCAAGGTAGCAAGACCAGAGTGACTTCAGTGTCATGAGCACCCAGTTCAGTTCGGAATATTTCAGTTTGAAAGATTCTCTTGAGTTGTTAGCTCAACCAGTAGGACATAACAACACCGAAGGTGGCAAATTCAAATCCCAGTTGGACCAACAGCCAGTCTTAAAGTAATTCATGATATCACGCCAACGGTGCTACAGAACGTTGTCTCGGATCAGAAGATTGTGTCACTGGGCGATGATGACATTAAGCTCTGCAATATAGAAGCTCACTGGCTTAAGTACGTGCCCTGGTTAACTTATTTAGGACCATCCATGGGCGCCTCAGTGAACAGGTGTAGCGTACGCTGCCTCAACCTAGTCTATGGTTGAATGCAGAAATAATGGCCTTGTGTATAAATAAGTACCTCAGGTTGAAATCTGTTAGCAAAGGGTTCCAAATGATGTAATGCCTCTGCCTCTCCCTTCTCTGTGTCTAAGGTCTGAGTCTGTTGCCTGTACACTTGATGACGTTTGAAGATTAAAAAGATTTTTGTAACTCAACACAAATGTCCGATCTGTTTGGAGTGGCACTAATCAGAGAACTGGTTATCATCAATGCTGTTGATTTGTCTAATAATACATCCAAAGTGCACCCAATAACTTTTAAGAATACAGTTATGCTATTTTTTCTTTAAACACTTTGATGGTTCATGACATGATTGCAAACGTTTACTTACAATACACATCAATTGTGCAGGACTTGGTGTCATTTTTCCCAATGCCATTCGAAGCCAGGCACTCGTAATTGCCAGCATCAGTCCTTAGAATATTTGCAATAACAAGCATCTCATCGGATGGTACAACTTGCCCTGTGCTTGCTTTAATCCACGTAATATTGGGTGCAGGGTTACCAGTAGCATTGCAATAAAGGGTTGCACTATCATTCTCATTAACTGGAGTAGAACACTGTTGAAATGTCACACTTGGTCCAACTGAAAGAAAAATATGAATTAAGGCAGATTAATGGTTACGAATGAATTATCAGGTGTATCAAGCTCCTCAAAACAGGGACCAAATCTCTAAAAAAAAGACCCCGAAACTGATGAATAAAACTAGCACAGACAGGCAATGGTAAGTTTCAGTCCACAAATAAAGATGCAAAAGAACAGACTTCTACGAAAGACAACACGGAACTCCAAAAGACGACAATAAAATCTTGTGTAGTCAAGCCAGAGGTATTTAAAGAGATTCACATTTCCCTCTTGTCTTGCTTTCCCTCTTTGCTTTCATAGCATATTCGATGACCAAAACTGGCAGTCCAGACTTAATTTAAACAAAAACTACACACTTTCCAGACAACGCAATGATTAAACAAAAATCATGCACATCAACTTGTGTTTACATTATGCGTTACTCAAACCAAGATAAAACAATATTGATATTTACAAGAACCTAACTAAAGATTACAGAAATGTAGGCACTTTACCCTACTATTAAAATTTTAAGCAGAATACTCACACAACACAGTAATCGTGGCTGTAGCTTTGACTGATCCAAGACTATTTTCCACTTTACATTTGTACACTGCTCCATTATCTCCTCTCATCAGGTTTCTTAGAGGAAGAATCTCAGATGAAGAGAGTACAGTGTTGTTTCCTTGTTTAGTCCAAGCAATGCTGGGCTGTGGATTACCAGTGGCATTACAAAACAGGGTGACTTCATTGCCCTCAACAACTGGTTGAGATAACGGTTTGACTGTTAACTTAGGGAGATCTACAAAGAACAGCCAAAAAGTAAAACTGTGAATAAGAAAGAATGGATATAAATACAAAACTGTTACTTGCAGAACTTATTAAGCAGCTACCTGGTGAAGGCATGTGCAAAGAAATTATCGTTGAAGAAAACAATTCTTCCTCAAATGAAGGAAATAATAGAAGATTAGAAGTGCATTATTTTGTCAAGTCCCTTTGTTCCAAGGTCAAAACCAGCAAAAGACCACCATCGTATTCCATGCAGGTTAACAGCTGTTAAATTAACACAGGCACTTAGCATTTTTAAACTTGCTTCCAAACAACAAGCAAACAAGGCTCAAGTGACATGTAAATTAAACGGTACAAAAAATAACGTCTGAAAGCCTCCAGACTCATACCTGAAAGTACGAAGGAATACAGCCTATACTCAGAGCTCACTTTTCATGAGCCCTTCCTGTGATGTCAGTAGCGACAGCTATCATACTGGTGTCACATAGATTTCGTGTTGAGAATCCTTGATTTATCAATTTGCTCACTGGCCTCGATAAACCATTTCTAAAAATTTGACAGAAAATTGTCCAAAAGATTGCAGATCCAGAAACTAATGGTACTTCCTGATGATCCAGAAACTACTAAAAGAAATCGGTATTTCTTGATTACAGAGTGGGTAAACATCGCAGCCATGCTCAGAGCTGTCGATGTACTGGTTTACGAGCAATGTTCCAGTCATTTTCTGTTTTACAGTGCACAGACATAAAGCCGGACATTAACTTTCCCAAAAAATGGCGTTTTAAGCTAGGAAAGGCCCACAGGCATTGTGAACAAAAATGGTCCAAGTGGAAACACTTGTCACAGTGTCAACCAGTTACTGAAACCATAAACCTGTTAAAACTGAACGGCTATAACTTTATAAATGTTTTCGCCGCCTTCAAGCATTTAATGACCACAAGCAAATGTTATGAAAAATAATAAGAAATAATAATTTAAAAGTCACAGTCCAAATGAATATGTTTCAGTATTGAATAGCCAAGGTGATGCCATGACATTGACACCCTCCCCAGTCACACTTGAGATCTAAACAATTCCCCTAAACAATAATGTAACTCACATTGTACATTCACTGTACAGTTCTGGGTGTCATTGTTCCCAACATTGTTCCAAGCCAAGCACTCATAACTGCCACCTTGATCTCGTGAAATATTTCCAATGACGAGCCTCTTATTGTATGTCATAACTTCCCCTGCTTTGATCCACGCAGTACTGGGCACAGGGTTACCAGTAGCATTGCAATAAAGTGTTGTATTATCACCCTCGGCAACGGGAGTAGAACACTGTTGGATTGTCACAATGGGTGGATCTAAGAGAGATAAATAAAATAAAAGTATGGGGTCTTCAAAACAAGAACTGACACAAACTGGCAGAAATAATAATACTTGTTAAACATGTTAGTTACCAAAGCAGCAAGACACCACTGTAATCCTGCATGGGATTACTGAAGCTTGCAATAAAACGGAATTTACGAGAACCTAACAAACGTTCACAGAACTGTACCTAGGCACATGAACTGTACTCTAAAACTAACAAAAACTACATACTTTCAACAGAACATAAGAAATACTAAACAAAGTAAAGAACTTCATAATCAGCGTGTGTTGACATTATGCATGGAGGTAAAGCGATCAGACCTGAAGACACTTCAAATGTACCCCACTACTAAAATTTTAAACAGAATACTCACACAACACAGTAATGGCGACATTAGCTTCATCTGATCCGAGATTATTTTGCACTTTACACTTGAACACTACTCCATTATCTTCCCTCGTCAGGTTTGTCAAAGTAAGGGTCACGGATAAAGAGAGTACAGTGTTGCTTCCTTGTTTGGTCCAAGCAATGCTGGGTGGCGGATTACCAGTGGCATTACCGAACAGGGTGACTTCATTGCTCTCAACAACTTGTTGAGAAAACGGTTTGAATATAAACTTAGGGGGATCTACAAAGAACAGCCAGAAAGTAAAATTGTGAATAAGAAAAAAGGGAAATAAATACAAAACTTTTACTTGCAGAACTTATGAAGTAGCTGCCTGATGAAGCAGTGTGCAAAGAAATTATTGTTGAAGAAAAGGAAATTCTGCCTCAAATGAAGGAAAGAATAGAAAATTAGAAGTGCATTGTTTCGTCACGTCTCTTTTCTTCCAAGGCCAAAACCAGCAAAAGACCATCATCGTATTTCATGCAGGTTAATGGCTGTTAAATTAACATAAGCACTTAGCATTTGTAAACTTACTTCCAAACAACAAGCAAACAAGACTCAACTGACATGTTAATTAAATGGTGGAAAAAATAACGTCTGAAAGCCTCCAGACTATTACCTAAAAGTGTGAAAAAATCTAGGCTTTACTCCGAGCTCACTTTTCATGAGCCCTTACTGTGATGTCAGTAGCGACAGCTATCATACTGGTGTCACATAGATTTAGTGTTGAGAATCATCGACTTAGCAATTTGCTCACTGGCCTCAATAAACCATTTCTGACAATTTGACAGAAAATTGTCCAAAAGATTGCAGATCCAGAAAATAATGGTACTTCCTGATGATCCAGAAACTACTAAAAGAAATCGGTACTTCTTGATTATAGAATGAGTAAACATCACAGTCATTCTCAGAGCTGTCGATGTACTGGTTTTATGACGAGCAATGTTCCAGTCATTTTCTGTGTCACAGTGCACAGACATAAAGCCAGACTTTAACTTTCCCAAACAATGGCGTTTTAAGCTAGGAAAGGCTCACAGGCATTGTGAACAAAAATGGTCCAAGTGCAAACACTTGTCACAGTGTCAACAAATTACTGAAACCACAAAACTGTTAAAAATGAACGGCTATAACTTTATAAATATTTTCGCGGTCGTCAAGCATTTAATGATAACAAGCAAATGTTATGAAGAATATTAAAAAATGATAATTTAAAAGTCACAGTCCAAATGAATATGTATATGTTTCAGTATTGAACAGCCAGGTGATGCCATGACATTCACACCCTCCCCAGTCACACTTGAGCTCGAAACAATTCCCCTAAACAATAATGTTACTCACATTGTACATTCACTGTGCAGTTCTTGGTGTCATTGTTCCCAACGTTGTTCCAAGCCAAGCACTCATAACTGCCACCTTGATCTCGTGAAATATTTGCAATGACGAACCTCTTATTGTATGTCACGACTTCCCCTGCTTTGATCCACGCAGTATTGGGCACAGGATTACCAGTTGCATGGCAATAAAGTGTTGCATTATCACCCTCGGTAACGGGAGTAGAACACTGTTGGATTGTCACACTGGGTGGATCTAAAAGAGATAAATAAAATAAAAGTATTGGCTCTTCAAAAACAGTAACTGACACAAACTGGCACAAATAAACATAATGATTAAACATGTAAGTTACCAAAGACACCACTGTAATCATGCATGGAATTACCCAAGCCAGAGTAAACCTCACAATAAAATGGAATTTACAAGAGCTTAACAAAAGATCACAGAACTGTACCTAGACACATCAACTGTACTCTACAACTAACAAAAACTACATGCTTCCCACAGAACGTAAGAAATATTACCCAAAATAAAGAAGTTCATAATCAACGTGTGTTGACATTATGCATGGAGGTAAAACGATCAGATCTGAAGACACTTCAACTCTACCCCACCACTAAAATTTTAAACAGAATACTCACACAACACAGTAATGGTGACATTAGCTTCATCTGATCCGAGATTATTTTGCACTTTACACTTGTACACTGATCCATTATCTTCCCTGGTCAGGTTTGTCAGAGTAAGAGTCTCAGATGAAGAGAGAACAGTGTTGTTTCCTTGTTTGGTCCAACTAATGCTAGGTGGTGGATTACCAGTGGCATTACCGAACAGGGTGACTTCATTGCTCTCAACAACTTGTTGAGAATTCGGTGTGAATATAAACTTAGGGGGATCTACAAAGAACAGCAAAAAAGTAAAATTGTGAATAATAAAGAATGGAAATAAATACAAAACTTTTACTTTCAGAACTTATGAAGCAGCTACCTGATAAAGAAATGTACAAAGAAATAATTGTGGAAGAAAAGGAAATTCTTCTTCAAATGTAGGAAAGAATAGAAGATTAGAAGTGCATTGTTTCGTCAGGTCTCTTTGTTCCAAGGCCAAAACCAGCAAAAGACCATCATCATATTTCATGCAGGTTAATGGCTGTTAAACAGTAACAAAGGCACTTAGTATTTTTAAACTTGCTTCCAAACAACAAGCAAACAAGTTTCAAGTAACATGTTAATTAAATGGTGCAAAAAATAACGTCTGAAAGCATCCAGACTATTACCTGAAAGTGTGAAATAATCTAGGCCTTACTCAGAGCTCACTTTTCAAGAGCCCTTACTGTGATCTCAGTAGCGACAGCTATCACACTGGTGTCACATAGATTTAATGTTGAGAATCATTGATTCATCAATTTGCTTACTGGCCTCAATAAACCATTTCTGACAATTTGACAGAAAATTGTCCAAAAGATTGCAGATCCAGAAAATAATGGTACTTCCTGATGATCCAGAAACTACTAAAAGAAATCGGTACTTCTTTATTATAGAAGGAGTAAACATCACAGTCATTCTCAGAGCTGTCGATGTACTGGTTTTATGTCAAGCAATGTTCCAGTCATTTTCTGTGTCACAGTGCACAGACATAAAGCCAGACTTTATCTTTCCCAAACAATGGCGTTTTAAGCTAGGAAAGGTCCACAGGCATTGTGAACAAAAATGGTCCAAGTGCAAACACTTGTCACAGTGTCAACAAATTACTGAAACCACAAACCTGTTAAAAATGAACGGCTATAACTTTTTAAATGTTTTCGCCGTTTTCATGCATTTAATAACCACAAGGAAAAATAATAATTTAAATGTCGCAGTCCAAATAAATATGTTTCAGTATTGAATAGCCAGGTGATGCCATGACATTGACACCTACCCCAGTCACACTTGAGATCTAAACAATTCCCCTAAACAATAATGTAACTCACATTGTACATTCAGTGTACAGTTCTGGGTGTCATTGTTCCCAACGCCGTTCCAAGCCAAGCACTCATAACTGCCACCTTGATCTCGTGAAATATTTGCAATGACGAACCTCTTATTGTATGTCACGACTTCCCCTGCTTTGATCCACGCAGTATTGGGCACGGGGTTACCAGTAGCATTGCAATAAAGTGTTGCATTATCACCCTCGGTAACGGGAGTAGAACACTGTTGGATTGTCACACTGGGCGGATCTAAGAGAGATAAATGAAACAAAAGTATTGGGTCTTCAAAAACAAGAACTGACACAAACTGGCACAAATAACATAATGATTAAACATGTAAGTTACCAAGGACAACACTGTATTTATGCATGGAATTACTCAAGCCAGAGTAAAACTCGCAATAAAACGGAATTTACAAGAACTTAACAAAAGATCACAGAACTGTACCTAGGCATATCAACTGTACTCTACAACTAACAAAAACTACATACTTCCCAAAGAACGTGGGCTCCCTGGCTAAATATTATTATTACCCCAGCTTCTGGACATTGGCCCAGACACCGAGTAACTACTGGTATTCAGTAGTCACTCTATATCTTGCATAGCATTTCTGTCCGTCCAGTATCTGTCACCTAGTTAAGTAACGGAAAGCTCATTTTGTTATAGTCTATCACTGATTATAGACTACCTAGGGCATGAACTACTGTAGTTGATAAGGCATGTTGCATTCCCATGGGACAAGTAATATTTAAATGGGGACAAGTGAAATCGGAAATTTACTGGCCCACTGGGCAAGTGGATTTCAAAATGTTTTTCCTGCCCTGCTGAAGACACTTCAACCCTGCCCTGCCACAAAAAATTCTAAACAGAATACTCACACAGCACAGTAATTGCTGCTTTAGCTTCATCTGATCCAAGATTATTTTGCACTTTGCATTTGTACACAGTTCCATTATCTCCTCTCGTCAGGTTTGACAGAGTAAGTGTCTCAGATGAAGAAAGTATAATGTTGTTTCCTTGTTTAGTCCAAGAAATGTTAGGTTGGGGATTACCAGTGGCATTACCGAACAGAGTGACTCCATTTCCCTCAACAACGTCTTGAGATGATGGTTTGATTGACAACTTAGGGGGATCTTAAAAGAAGAGACAAAATAAATAAAATTGTGAATAAGACCACTCCCAAAAACTGCAAATAAAATACGAAACCGTTACTTGCAGAACTTATAAGGCAGCTGACTGCCACAGGTACATCTAAAAAATCAAATGGCGTGGTGAAACAATGTGCAGAGATTGTTATAGAAGCATCCTGAAGCAAAGGAAAATGTTAATAGATTATTGAACGTGTTATTTGGTAAAGAAATACAGATGAAAGCGCAGAACCTCCAGTGACATACTCTAATTTCAAAAATGAAATACATTAGTTACTACATTAGAAGTGCACTAATTCATCAGGTGTCTTTGTTCCAAGGCCAGAAGCAGCGACAAATGATAATCTCATTACATGCAGATAAGAACAGCTGTTAAATTAACACAGGTATCAGGCAACATTTTTAGACTGTCTTCTTTTCAAAGCACAAGCGAGAAGGAAGGCTTAAACGACAATTTAAACGGTGCAAAAAAAGAAAATTTAATATTTATTAAAACGTTTAGAGTCATACCTGACAATGTGAAAGAATCCAGGTTATAGTCGGAGTTCATGTTTCACAAGCCTTTATTGTGATGTCAGTAGTAGCAAGTGACAGCTCTTACTCTAGTGTCACATAGATTTAGTGTTGCGAATCACGGATTCATCATTTTGTTGAATGGCCTCAAAAGACAACGTTTGACAATCTGACAAAAACTGTCCAAAAGACTGTCGATCCAAAAACTAACGGAACTTCTCGATGATTTAAAACGTTCTAAAAGGAGGTAAATAGATTGAGTGCACTTCATAATCATGCTCCAGGCTATCAACGTACTGGCTTTAATGCAAGCAATGATCAAGACATTTTCTGGCAAGTTTAAGCCAGATGTAAACTTGGCCGAACAACTGACTGATCTTTGCTAAGAAAGGCCTTACGGACAAAAAGAGTTCAAGAGCAAGCACTTCCTGTTTCCGACCCTGAAACAAGCTCACCTGTATAAAAACTATTAAATTCTAATAAAAAAAATGGTAATCTTTAGCCGTTATCCACTCTCTGGAAATCCAAGATGCACCCAGATGATTTTGACATGAGTGTCTCCACATAAAATCATAATGAACACCATTAGTTAGGTTGAAAACAACTCAAGCAACGCTGGAAAAGACAACTGATGCGTTAAGAAAGAGGGCAGGGGTGACTGGCCATACGATGATGAGGATTGTATTTTGATGTTGATCATGGTATGTGTTTCTCTTAACAAAAAAGACAAAATAAATAAGCATTGAACTAGTGAAGCATGAGACATCAAACAAAGAAGGATGATAAGCTTTGAAAACCGCGTGAAAGATAACACAACACGCTATATATTAACATTGTGAGGCACACACACTATTACTAAGCTTAACAGAGCTTAACTTTAAGCAACAGGTTTTGTTAAATCTAAAACGTCCTTTTCTGATAAAGTCCTGTTATTAAAAGAAAAACAGTCACTACAGTGCATGTCAAGAATTCTGGGAGAAGCAGTGTAAATAAACAAGATCTGCACAAGTTACTTGACTGTACGTTTCCATAATTATGTCAATGGATGCAAAAATTAATAATCACACGCACGATCTCCACACTTGCACAATATGATGCCTCAATTACTGAGCTACGGGACTGTACATGTTAGCTCGTGTTGGGAGCAGGGCAAGTCTGGAGACTTCGCACACACTAACTTGCTAAACAAATTAAAGAACGTATTTTATCAGAGAATATCAGCACAGAAGCGTCTGTTTGTTATCATCAAGGGATCTCGATGAGGCGTGCACAACTAGAACATTAATTAAAACAAAGTGTTTTGGGGGCATAATTCTCTGCAGACGTTTCCCGTAGAATGTCTAAACATGTACATGTATATAAACTAAGTGATTTGAAAACAAAGAAGCAAAAAGCACTGTGTCTGTCTCAAGAGAGCTTTAACAACTGGTTTTAGTTAAGCTTTTGCTCTACCATAGATTCTATATCGTAAAGCACGTATAGAGAAAGCAAAACCGTGTAATTCATTGCAAAAAAAAGTCGGCTTGGGCATTTGAATTACGGGCATTTGACAACATTGCTCTTGTGTCCGTGAATGCCAACTGCGGTTTTTGGCAATTAACATGTGACAATCAACTTTTGTGAGCTGTGAATGTTGGTAGAATTGGATTGGTTTCTTGGCACCATGTTACGTATGTTGTATCCATTAAACTCTACGCATAGCTACACGGATTGATTACTGAGTCCTGAAAACTGTTAAAACAATGGAGCCCCAGTTTGAACAAAGAAGTTCATTCTTACGTTGCGAAACTGATCTCCTCGGGAATCACTTAATACATATAAAAATATGCACATAGCGGACGGTCTTTTTACCCTGAAGATGACTTAATTAGTCGAAAACGTTTGGTTTTTTAGCCTTGTAAATAGTATATTTTAAATCATAAGCGATTATTATGGATAGGTACAAACTTAGGTTGTATGGTACATTCGCCACTGTTGAACAAGTTCAAATAATGAACTTAGGGAATAAAAAACTAAACATATTGTTGGCTGTCACAGACTTGCGAGTTACATGTAAGGTACTAAGCTTTTACTGACAAAATGCGGTGTAGCTTGACTGCAGCGAACTAGCCTATGAAAAAAGGAAGGAAGAAAAGGCTAACTAAAGATTCTTTTGGCACTAAGTTCATGAGTGGAACACGAAAGAAAAACGTCTGGATTGCAAATTTGCATTGGCATCAATTTGCACATATGGTGAGCTCTTCCCTCAATGACAAAAATACACTCTGTCTAGGTATTGGTACAATCTTGCTACATTTAAAGCTTCTTCTAAACTTCTTCTTCCACACGCTCATTGGGAAGAAAATTAGCAGTTAACAGTTTTAAATTGTTCACCATACCCAACATGAATGTTTAAATGTTGAATCGCTTTGGTTTTAGCAGCAAGTGCACGTACATATATTTGTCAACTTTATAATGAAGTCATTTTTGATACTGCACCTGGCTTAAATGCTTTGTGCAGCATTCAAAAATTCTAGAAATTGCCAATCACGCGCAAAGTGCTTCAATCATGAATAATACCTGGTTTTCCTTTCTTTGCTTAGTTTATTCAGTACATTAGTTCATGATAACTGAATGTGATAATGAGGAAATCATAAATCATTAAAAATGTACATAAAGCTGTAATGTACATGTAAATATTTCACCACTTAATAGCCACATGAAGCAGTGACATGTGACCCCTTCCTTATCATACTCGAGATCTTGCAACATTCCCCTAAACAACAATGTACAAACTTACATTGAACGTCTACTGTACAGTTCTCGGTGTCATTGTTCCCAACGCCGTTCCAAGCCAGGCACTCATAACTGCCATGTTGATCTCGTGAAATATTTGCAATGACGAGCCTCTTATGGTATGTCACAACTTCCCCTGCTTTGATCCACGCAGTATTGGGCACAGGGTTACCAGCAGCATTGCAATATAGTGTTGCATTGTTACCCTCACTAACTGGGGTAGAACACTGTTGGATTGTTACAGTGGGTGGAGCTGGAAGAGATTAAAAAAACGAAAGTGGTCACAACCTCCAAAATAAGGAACAAAATTACCCAGAAGTGAAAGGACTGAACCACAAAAGGTTAGCAAAAACTGGCATAGACAGGTAATGATGTCTTTCTCCAAAATGCAAAAAAAAAAAAAAAAATATATATATATATATATATAGAAACAGGAGAAATAATAATATGAGGTGGTAAAGCAACAATACAGCACTGTAATCATGGGGGAAACACTGGAAAATTTTATAAGGGATTTCCTGTTATGCTATTGTGATTTCACGTTTTCCTGTGAGATTATATTCCACATTTCATGTGATGATTGACTGAAACTGCCAATTCCTCTTAAAATTATTGATATCGTCAGACATGATCATACTTATTTCTGTGATAGAAAAAACTGAGTTTCTGCCAGTTCTAAATTAGCCAGGCAACATCATGACAGCTCAGAACAAAAGATTTCACCACACGACAATAATTTATTGTGCATACAATGCAATACTCATAAAAAGTTGTAACAATCGCTGTAGGATTCAACAATTCTTACAATGTAATCCTACATGTACCTTACAATTATTACCTTTACACAGAATACTTACACAATACAGTAATGGTAACATTAGCTTCATCTGATCCAAGTTTATTTTCCACTTTACATTTATAGACTGCTCCATTATCTCCTCTCGTCGGGTTTGACAGAGTAAGAGTCTCAGACGAAGAAAGAACAGTGTTGCTTTCTTGTTTGCTCCAAGCAATGCTTGGTGGTGGATTACCACTTGCATTACAGAACAGGGCGACTCCATTGCCCTCCACAACTGACTGAGATGGTGAAGCATAGTCAGTTGCTGCAGGATCTATCAGGTTGTAAACAATTATTTACAAAAAAGAGCGATGGACTAAATGTAATGAAAAACAAAGACAGGAACCATGCTTGGCTAATTAATTACAAGAACAACCATTCTATGTTAGCTCTCCAGTCTACAAAAGCAGCCACCCCTCATAGCTTTGTTGTGGCATTATTCATGGGTTAATTAGCTGCATGTTCCTTGAAGGATACAAATTAGATCTAGAACAGAGTTCAAGATTTTAATTTTGACTCTTAAAGCTTACATTATTGTATTATAAAATTGAACAGGTCTACATGTAAATATTAACAGGCATTAACCGACATCTATAACTTCGCTCCGCCAATAAAGAACTATTAGTAGTCCCTAAGTACACCAATGTCAAAAAGGCTGCCTGTTCTGGGCCATTGGACTTTTCATGGTCCAGTTTCAGCCTAATAGGATCTCTTTCGGTATAAAAAACATGGCCTCATGCACACCTCCCACCACTAGTACACCTGAGTACTCCTGACCGAGTAGTGATATACTTACGGAGCACTGTGACATTGACAGTATCTGTAGGTCCATCACCATAATAATTCAATGGAGTGCAGCTGAAGAGCACCTGATTTATTTCTTCACTGAATGAAGTTGTGTACGTGGCCGAAGAACCAGCAACCGTGCTGTTAAACAAACTCTCCTGTTCTCTGTAGAATCGATACCCTGCGAGTGGGTTGGCCTGTGCACTGCAGGTGAGCTTGATGCCTTCATTCACAACAAGAGTGTTGTTGGTCAAATTAGTTGACAGCTGTGTGTTTATTGGATGAAAGTCTGTAATGAAGGGAAAATAAGATTACCATTTTGCCTGAGGATTGAACTAGTACTACTAAAAAATCGATACTCTGCAAGTGGGTTGGCCTGTGCAGTGCAGTTGAGTTTGACGCCTTCATTGATAACAACAGTGCTGTTGGTCAATTTAGTCGACAGTTGTGTGTTTATTGGATGATAGTCATTAATGAAAGAAAAACAAAATTTTCACTCTGCCATTATCCAAAATAACCGCGAAAAATATTGACAAAACCTTAGTTTGTCAATATTTGGCCATACAACTAGGTTCAAATGCAACACATGTCCTGCCATTCTGCAGGCTCAAATATTTCCACAATAAAGTGAGAAATGGAAATACGATAAGTGAAATGGCGACTTGGGTGTAAATGAAAAGAATCAAATAATGCTCTCAAGTCGAATACTCAGAAAAAATTCTGAATCCTCCGAACGGGAGTCGACCCTCCAGGTGCTGGTTAGATGCTCTAACCGCTGAGCTACAGTGTATTTGGGACTAATGGTGAGCGAGGCCATATAACTAGGTTCAAATGTTTTGACAATAGAAAGAAATTTTAATTTGATGCTCAACAGACAAGTCATATAACTTGTTGGTTTATTTTAATTTGTGTTTTGAAATGATAAAACAACAAATACTTAATTTAAGATTTTCTGATAATTACCTCTTCCATTAGCACTTCATTATTTTTTATCGTCCTATTAGCTTACAAGCATGATTGAAATATGACATTATGTTTGCCCATAAAAGAAAATTGAAACGTAACCTTTTATAATATTGTAACTGATTACTGAGTGGCTGGTGAAATTCTCCACAGTCACATCAACTGGCCCTGCATTTTGCTGTTCATGCAATGTTTCTACTGCATATCAATTTACAAAAAAACATTTTCAAGATGCCTCCCAAAGACACTGGGAAACAAGCACTTTTGCAACGTACGCAACAAAGCAACATCGAAGCTTTAAATTTAAGTTTGTCTCGTCATTTGCCAATTGTGCACTTGACAGAAACTGCCAAACAAATAACCAACATGTACAAAGTTTAAGAACTCATGCACAAGAGTACATCAGGTTTACTGTAGAAACTGTGGACTGAGAACTCACTTTCAACAAAAATAAAAACAGTCCTTTTGTCAGGACTTCCAACACCATTATCAGCAGTGCATCTGTAGCCTCCTTCATTTTGTTTGCCGGTAATGGTCAACGGAAAGGTGACAACACTGTTATCAGAGAGTCTTGTCCAGGTGATGTTTGGTTCTGGAGTACCGTCTGCTGCACTGGTCAGATTCACTGTATCACTCTCATTCACTGTCTGGTTACCAGAAATGTGAGTGATAACTGCTGGATCTGTAAGGTAGAAGAAAAACCTTAAGTTTTTTAATAAATGTTCCAGTATCAATTTCCTTAACACCCCGTATTTTGTTTTCCTTTTTTTTTCAGCTTTTGAGCAACTTTAATTAGTTAAAAATTTACTAGAAAACTGTACAGTTGTACCAAGCACATGAAATTGTACACATTAACATATTATTAAGTTATGAATATATGAAATTCATATATTTGAACTGCGGAATGAAGAATTAAATGTAAAGAAGATCCTCGCAGTTATTAACGCAACTTATGCAGTTGCGAAAAGAAAGCCTGAAAAATCAGGCTTGCCGGGATTCGAACCCTGACCTCTGCGATACCGGTGCAGCGCTCTAACCAATTGAGCTAACAAGCCAACTGGGAGCTGGTCATTTAATTGGTTCGTAATATACCCGGGAAAGATGAAGATGAAGTTATGAATATCTGAAATTCATATATTTGAACTGCAGAATGAAGAATTAAATGTAAAGAAGATCCTCGCAGTTATTAACGCAACTTATGTAGTTGCGAAAAGAAAGCCTGAAAAAATCAGGCTTGCCGGGATTCGAACCCTGACCTCCGCGATACCGGTGCAGCGCTCTAACCAATTGAGCTAACAAGATTTTTTCAGGCTGTCTTTTCGCAACTGCATAAGTTGCGTTAATAACTGCGAGGATCTTCTTTACATTTAATTCTTCATTCCGCAGTTCAAATATATGAATTTCATATATTCATAACTTCATCTTCATCTTTCCCGGTATATCACGAACCAATTTAATGACCAGCTCCCAGTTGGCTTGAATCGTTCCATATTTGCCTTTCTCAGAACTCATAAAGCAGGAACCTCGACACCACCTTGTTCTCAATTGCCTGCAAAGTACGTTTGCTGTCGAGCAGTTGCCAATACATTTTTCCCCGTGTTTCACAGAGAAAAATTAAAGTTGAGAAGAGCCTTAATCAGTGTTAGTGGTTACTATCAGTGATCACTGTCAGTGATGTCCTGTCAGTGTCGTTTTTTTTGCAAAATGACTTACAAAAAATGATTCACTAAGATGACATAAAGTTAGTGACATTGTTTTATATTTTTAACGTTTTTGTTGACATTTGGTTCTTAATTCAACAAACCTGCGGTACTGCTAAAAAAAAAATGAATGGCTAAAAAAAGTCGAAAAGTTCACTCAACAAACAAATGCTGGGCCATGAATAAACGTCGGGTTCCAATAAATACCGGGTCTACGAGGCCGAGTTTTAAATAAACGCCCCCGGCACTTACAAATACATGTACAGTATTGCTGTTTTGTGGTCACTACCGTACATTTGTTTCTGTTAGCTCATCAAGACATTTTAACTCCTGCAATGTGGTGGGACACTCTTGACCTTTTTTTTCCAAATGAAAGAAAATGTGAATCAGACTTCAACAAAAACTACCTTGAATAGATTTGCAAGTCAGTGGAGACGTCAAGGGAAAAAGAGGCTAAATGTTAAGCAACAACAAAACAGAAATGTGAGAAAAAGTGAGTACGCCATGATCACTAAATTTAATTTATCTTTGTGTACAAGCAGATTTGGCTTTAATTCAGATCATCACATTTTTTCCTTTGGTTGTCTGAACTGGACATTAGTGCTTCAATTGTATCACTAACTAAAATCTTTCTCTTTCACTGGTGTTGCTGATGTTTTTAAACCATATTTTAACATCTTTTTCGCTATTAGAGAACATACCATTGGCCAAATGTAACCTGCGTGTTTTCAACATTTACTCAGAAATGGTTCGGAAGATTCATTCAGTTATCACTGAGATGTTTCCTTCTGGACAATCAAAATGAATGAAAGAGATGGTTAAAAAATTTAAAGAACGTGCATACCTTCATGTAAATCTAAATTTTTTAACAAGGAAGCAACAAGGCATCTAGAATTTCTTGATTTTCTGTGAACTTAAGAAAAAGTGCCAAAATTGATTCAAAAGTAATCAAAACTAATGGGATGATGCTTAGTGTTGTCCAAAAAAAGTTAAAATTACAGTAAGCACAGTTTTCTTTTAAATAGAGAATGAAAAAAAAATTGGCAAAACTTTCCAGTCGAAATATGATTTTTATGGACCAAAAATCAAGTTCTGTGACCATTATTTTACACATCAAGGATTGGGCAATGAGAGCATTAAGAGTGAGCCAAAATTTAGAAATGAGCTATTAATAATATGTTAAATGTAAAGAAGATCCTCACAGTTATTAACGCAACTGATGCAGTTGCGAAAAGAAAGCCTGAAAAAATCAGGCTTGCCGGGATTCGAACCCTGACCTCTGCGATACCGGTGCAGCGCTCTAACTAATTGAGCTAACAAGCCAACTGGGAGCTGGTCATTAAATTGGTTCGTAATATACCCGGGAAAGATGAAGATGAAGTTATGAATATATGAAATTCATATATTTGAAATGCGGAATGAAGAATTAAATGTAAAGAAGATCCTCGCAGTTATTAACGCAACTTGCGAAGAGAAAGCCTGAAAAAATCTTGTTAGCTCAATTGGTTAGAGCGCTGCACCGGTATCGCAGAGGTCAGGGTTCGAATCCCGGCAAGCCTGATTTTTTCAGGTATTTTTTTTCTGTATTAAGGCCGCGTGTGAGAAACTAAGTCATCAGTATTTATTTATTTAAAGCGTATGCACGAAGTGCAACGAATGGTAGCGATATTGCGCGAAATATTCATGAATAGGCTCTAATCAGTAAAACTTTCATTTTCTGAATCAATAATTGCACGTGCGTTAAATCGTGTGGTACTGAGCTGTGACTTTTATGCATTTTTAAATAAACAAGTTTTTTTACGTTCAGACGTTAACAGAAACTTTTTAGAAGTTTTCCAACAAAACAAAAACTACAATAATACTCCTTATAGCTAACATAGAGCTTGGGAAACGTTTATATTCTTCAAACCAAACATCTGCGATCTCTAAATTGCAACGTATTGTTCTTTTCTGGACAGTGAACAATAGCTGCTAGAATTTAATTTCCATAATTAGCATAATCTTTCCTTACACATTCGCGTTTATTCGGTAAGCCTTCGGAAACCCTAAAACCACCAAGTCTGTGTCCAAGAATACAGCGCGAATATAGAATTTCCTGAACTGACACACCAGGCAGACAAACTAAGTGTATTGTAGATTGTCACAACAGAAGCAGTTTTTTCAAACAGGCTTTTTAACAGAATATTGAGGGCTTCAAATTTTAACATGGACGATTTTACTCCTTTAAAAGCTTGCAACTTTCAATGGAACTCCAAATCCCATAATCGGCTTCTGTTGTGACACAATAGAGACTTTAACTGATCAGTGAGTGGTAAAATCAAGAAGCGTTGTCTTCTCCACGAGGAGAAAACTTGGACACGGAGAGGCGTTTTACAAACTCTTAACTTTGGGAGCTCATAGTATCGCAAAGAAGCGCAATCTATCAAACCAAAACCAGCCTTGTTGCACTTTCCCCATTGCCCAAGCTCTCTGTTAAGTTTCAACGGAATCGGCTCCCAAAGCTTCAAGATATAACGTTTCTTAGCGTAAGACCTCCACCAAAATTTTGCCTTATAAATCTATTCATGTGCAGCTTGTCACCCGCGGCCTTAAAGAACGATTTTTTACCTTTTTTCCATGATTAACCGTTTGGCAGTTGTCAATTGTAATTTTATCCAATTGAATTGTGGGCATCCGCCCTCGTGACCCAGACAGACTCAGACAGTGATTTTGTAATAGCTTTATGATGGAAAACAAATAATTATGAATATTCGACTCTGTGCTGTAAATTGCGGAATTCTTTAACTGTTCCGACGTATGGGAACAATTGTGGTCCTTCAGAGCTGGATACATGTACATTGACAACAGTGTGTGGATTTCACTACTGACGAGTGAACAGACAGTGAACTGATTGTTTGACTAATTCAAATGGCAGCCAACGTGACAGCACAAGTCCAAGAAATTATTTTCAAGTGGAGATCAAGAACTACCAACCTAAAAAAAAGGGAAAATCACCCAAAGAAGTTGACCTCACTGGCCAAGGCAGCGAGAAGGCCTCACACGAGAAAGATGACCACCTCGAAACAGGAAGCAGAGAGTACAAAAATACAAAACTTATTCAATAATAAGAAATCGGCAAAGAGTATTGATTAAGACAAAAAAATCAAGTTAAAAAATTGTACATAAGCAACCATTAGATGCAGCATTTCCAAGTAAGGATGCCACAAGAAGAGCTATGAACAAAGTGATGTCAGAGGCTAATGTCATCCAAAAAATTATTGGTAGTCTAAAAGGAGCTTACGCCACGAGTGGAGAAATTGAAGGGACTGACACAATTACCGCGACATTAGACAAAGAGCTTAATGAGATCGTGACCTCAGCAGATTCAGTTATTGAGAGTGTAGACAATCATTTGCGGGAAAGACTAGCATATGGCGAGGCTGAATTGAGGTTGCTTTCGTTCACATAAAACGGACCACCAGTCTTCAGCAGTGTCTATATTTTCCTTGTATGTTAAACTAAAACAGCTAGAGGCTAAGGAGGCTAGTGAGCGGCTGCTCAAACTGGGACATGAGCAAAGACAGAAAGAACAAGAGCTAGAAAGGCTGACTGCTAAACTTCAGCTAACCAACAGCAACAGACGAGGCAAGAAAAGTGGTAGCACTAAGTCAGTCTAGAGCATAGGCAGTAGAGCTCGAGCATTTGACGCACCCTATAGGGGTACAATACCAAATTACCACAAAGTCGATCCGCTGGCCACCACTTGGTGAAACAGTGAAGGCTCAACTCTACCCGGGACAGACAAGGAACGACACTTACAAAGAGCCTCACCCATCAAGTTAAAAGGTGTGGATCTGTCCATCTCTTCAGGAGAACAGTGCTTTCAGTAAACACCGACGACCAACAAAACGCGGCTGCCAATTCACTCAAAGAAGTCGGCTGCCATTTTCCCTAAACTGAAGTAATTGAAGAAAGATTTCTTTCAAACCTTGTTGATACATTCGGCTACTCTACTCAAACCAGCTGCCTACTTCAAATTTTATTGAAACCCTTGCGAGAAGACAAAGCAGACTACCAGCCCTGGAAGGCAGCATTTATGTCCATTGTTGACTGACTGGATATTCCGGTAGGCGAGAAGGTGCTAAACTTACATCTCAGTTTGACAGGAAAGGCCCTAGCACTCGTGAAAGTCCTTGGATTATCCATACAGGCATATGAAAGAGCAAATAGAGGCCACGTTTGAGCAAAACTATGGACGAGAGAGGCACCTGCAGATAAAACATCTGACTACACTGAAATCCTGGCCAAAGGTTTGAACCAAAATCTTGAAGACATCAGAGGAAGTTCAGGCAGCACTCGAGAGGGTCATGATCGCCTTGTACAACTCTGGACCTGGCAGTGAACCACAAATCTTTCAGCTAGTGAGAAGGTTTCCGAAGATGATGTGAGGCATACAAACAGTGGCTTATTGAGCACAGCTTTGAAGACAACTTCGAAACACTTATCGAAAAGGTGAAACTCCGTGTACAGATCATGGAAGAAGCAAGGGAAGAAGAAAGAATAAGAAGAAGAAGAAGAAGAAGAAGATTGACAAAGCAGAAGAACGAATAAGTGGAAACAGAAACGGAGAACGCATGCTGGAGGTTTCAGTACCAGATCCAAAACAAGGCTTTGCACTGTCAGCACCTGTAGAGAGGTCCACCCACCATGGGTTTGTGGAGCATTTAAAGAGCTACCCATGCAGAAATATAAACTAGGCAGGCAATTAGCAAAATCGATTAAAAGGTGTTAGGCTTTAATTATTAAATTTAATTTAATCCGTGAATCTGATTGGTTGGTATCAAAAAATTGCCAAAAAACACAGTAATTTTCAAAGAGTTATTTTAACTCCTGTAGTGGAGTTAAACTAACTCCTTAAGGTGGAGTTATTTTTTGGGAGTTACTTTAACTCCAAAAGGAGTTATTTTAACTCCGAAAAGGAGTCACTGTATACTTTAGGGGAGTTAAGTTAACCCCTAAATTGGAGTTACGCTGGTGGGAGTTATTATAACTCCAATCTGGAGTTAAATTGTACTCCTCTGGAGTTAAATTTAACTCTTTTTTTGGAGTTAAATTTCAGTTTAACTCTGCAAGGAGAGTTAAAATAGCTCCTTTTTCGGGGTCATTTTCGAGGAGTTAGTTCAACTCCCCTTAGGGAGTAATTGTGGAGTGATTTTAACTCTCTAACAAAGGTTAAAATAACTATCTTTTGGGAGTTATTTTCGTGGATTTATTTAACGGCCTTTTAGAGAGTAATTCTGGAGTGACTTCGACGGAGTCGTTTTGGAGGAGTTGGGATAACTCCCTATCAGAGTCATTACTTTATTATTGTATTTTTTACTCTGCTACAAGAGGTACATCTTATTTTGGGGGGTTAGGGTTGAAGGTGGAGCGTAGGGACTACACTTTAATTTAATTATGAACGCATTTTTCGGAAATAAAGCAAAAGATATTGTGGTAATTCATCCACGTGAAATCATAAGTTTGGTAAGTTCCTGTCTAAAATGGCGTGAATTCAAGAGCCCGAAATCAATGCGCCTGCATTCACTGGTCAGCAGTTGTCAATATTGAGTCATGTGATCTTTGTAACATTAGAGCAGGCGCCATTTTGAAAGTGGCGGTTGCTCGACGGAAGCAAGATTCACTTAGCTAGCATTTGTTCGTAGTTTGAGGACAAAAAAGCATCTCTCAAGTTAAAACAAAGGTGGAAGATTGCATCTTTTGCATTGGATTATGTGCCAAGAACTGTTTTGGAGCCTTGCATGTGGATTTTTGGATCGAAGTGAACAAATGAAGTCGACGTTGTGAACAGTCATATTAACAACAGTGGGATCAACGACTGTTTTGGCGGGTTGCTGAATTCGCAAAAGGACAAACGTAGGAAATATGGACGTTTTGCCGGTAAGCTTAAGCTTGGAACTTTAATTTACTCTCAGCCTAAAGGCTTCCCTTCCAGTTTGCCATTCAAAGGAGATGTTACTAGCTAGGAAGTTTAAGATGAATACAAACGGCTAGCTGTAAAGCTGTGTGTCTGCATCTTCGTGTTCAGTTCTTTTGACACTGTTTAGTTGCAATAATTGTTAGCAATGTAAAGTCTGTGGATTGCCATTGAAAACTGTAGCATTTAAATGTAAAGATTTCAGCAATTCTTTAGTGGAAATATTCTTGTTTGAAAGATATTATTGGAAGGTAAACAATCTTAAATGACCTCCATGTTTTAGCCTTTTTTTACTCGATGAAAACTAATTTACATTGCAAGAAAACGTGAATGATATTATTGTGTTTTTGTAACAATGTTTTGTAGGTTGTTGGAAACTATGTTGTTGTTGACCACATCAAAGGGCCTGCTTCTCTGCAGATGTCGAGCATTTGAGAAAATGGATGATACCATGTTTGACTAAAATTCATTCATTTTATTTATTAATTGGCTGTGGTGGTCATTTAGGAATTGCATTCATGCATCTAGGTGCAAGTTCAAGAAGTCAACTTTGACTTTTGGTGGATGTCAATTCACGAAAGCTATGTCGGTAATATGATGAACAATTTTACCAGTCCTTATACTTTAAGGCCCACCTGTACCCAAATGGCCTTGCGACCGTTTGTTATTGTTTTCAAATGGCTTTATTGTCCTTCTCGCGATCTGATTGGTTGCCAGAATATTTCTGGGAGTTAGAAAATCATCGCATATATTTAAAACAAATCGAAACAGCGAACTCGTAGCGATTTGCACCAATCTACATGAACGACCTCAATCTACTAGTTTTTTGGCTTCCATGGAATGCAATTACTCCCCAAAACGAAGGAATTATGTGTAGTTCGCCACATGAAAGTTTCAATGAAATAGAAAGCGAGTACTCAGTTTATGTTTGCATTTCTAAGTGCCAGCAAGTGACTAACATTTACTTTGACATTTGATTGTTTTTGTTTGCAAATTGCAATCTTACTGTCTTATAAAGTAACAGTGATTTTGAAGGTCATTCCAAGTCATTATAGAGGTTGGTCTGAACGGGAATACATGTAAACAGCGTATACAACTGGATGGCAACTCACTGATTATTGCTCGCAAAATAGCACTTGTCCGGTAACTCCTGCATTACTATTGCTTACTAATCTTCGATCAAATCTACCTGAACCTATGGCTAACTAAGAAAACTATTATTGAATTCAATCGTTCAACGATAGACACAGAGGAAGGAAAAGAAAACAATTCTGCAAAACCATTCATTTATTACACAGTTGCGAGCCGTTTTGTTTACATCCCGCGAATAAAATCGAATCGTACGAATCAAACTTACTTGCGAAGGTCCCACATCCAATACAATCAGATCACTACAAGAGATTCATGAAATCTCTGTTTTTTTTTGTTTTTTTTTTTGCTTTTTGTTTTGCTTCATAACACAAGCTCCTCTGAGACGAATACTGACAATATTTTCCTTCGGGATAACCATACAGCATCTTCAACTGCGAGGTATCTTTGGGAGCAAACAAATTGGACAAAGTAGGAGTGAAAATAAAACATGTTTGGCCAGCACAGTCACAAAATAATTCCTGGAAATGACAGTTTGATAATTGAAGAATAAATTCCTGCATGCTTATGGACGATTTTCAACAAGATGACTCTGAAGGAAACGGATTTTCAAAGAAAACCTGCTCAGAAACAATTTTGTGTTACACGAAATTCATAAACAGCAACCGTGGTGCGCAAGGCCTTTTGGGTGAAGGTGGGCCTTAAATGAAAATTAAAATTTAAGCCAGTTGTAATTTTGTAAAAGGTTTGGACCCATGAGTCATATCATGAGTTGGTGAAGTATGATTGTGCGGGTGAGTGTAGTCCTGAGAAGGAATGTTTGTGTTGACATTGACATTTCAACAACCTCAGCGAATTCATCATCAGGGTCAAGCCAGCTGGCTCTGATGATGTCAATGTCAGTCAATGTCACCACAAACAGTCCTTCTCAGGAGTACATTCCCCCACACGATCATACTTCATGGACTTATGGTTATAATTTTAAAGAAAAGATGGAGTTGTGTTTGAACAAAAATGCACTGAATTTTGCTTTATTCTCATTTCAATTCCAGCTTTCTTCAAATTTGAATTCATAAAATTTTGACTTTCTCACCTTGGAAGATTGTTCATCATTTGGCTCCCGACCAGTGTTTTTAAGTCAAAATTTAGTATAATCAATTTTAATTTTAATTAAATTTCCCAAAATTCACATGGGTGATCATGTGATTAGTAACCACTGTAGCTGATATTTGTTTATATCACAAGGGGCAAAAATGAAATCTGTAACGATGCATTTCTGCAGATTAATAATTGGAGGTGATATAGCACATTGGTGTTTCTGAAGGCACATTTTAAACATTATTGTATCCTGTTTGTTGCAGCCTTACTTATAAAGTTCTTTATGCTCCATACATGCCTGCATACATGCAGCTGAAGGTAGTGTTATTGAAGAACAATCACATTAATTTTTGAGCTTTTTTTCCGAAATATAAAATACAGAAAAAAGTTAGAGTGATCTTGCTTAACCCGTGAAACAATATCTAACAATTAGTGTCTAATAGTCAAAGCTGAGCAAAAGAAAACAATGGAATTAGTGTGTAATAGTGCGTAATAGTTTAGTATCTATTTCACGGGTTAATTCAAATCACTCTAAGAGAATTTTTAATATGTAATTTAAAATCATGTTTTAATTGTAAATCACTTGTACTTTCTTTATTTTCATTTTAGCTGTACGCAATCTAATTGCAATACTGCTGTCTTATCATCTCAATTTATACATACATGTATCCGACAATGTAATTTCCATGGCTAATGAATTCTTAGTTGTCTTTGTTCTGTTCTCTTTTTTTCTTTGTTCTATGACAACATTATTGCAATTAGGTGTATACCAGTATTTATAGTGACTTAAAACCCTCAATGCTCCTTAAGGGGGAATAAGTTTAAAATGGTTTTAAAGCACACAAAAGAAATTTTTTGTTCCTGTTCCAGATAATAATTTAAGAAAATTGAATTTTGAGCCAGTTATAATTTTAAACAAAAGATAGTGTTATGAATTTTCCTATATTGTCATTTGAATTCCAGCTTGCTTCAAATTCGAATTCATAAAGTTTTGACTTTCTTACCTGGGAAGATTGTTCATTAGGGCTTCACCACAGTTCTTCCGGTTTTTCAGGCAAAATTTGAAACAATTTGAAAAGGTTTTATTTAACCATGTATTTTCTGTAGATTGAATAATCAGAGGTTCTAAAGGACATCAGTCTTTCTAAAGGGTATTTCACAAAACTATCCAGCCTTAATTATAACGCTCTTTTTATGCTCCATGGATGCATGCAGATGGAGGTAGTCATATTGAAGAACAACTAAATTTATGAGATTTTTTGGAAATATAAAATACAGAAAAATTTTAAGAGAATTTAATGTATAATATATATTGAAATCATGTTTTATTTATACATACTTGTACATGCTTTATTTTCATTTTATATAATTATATACTTATATGATTATAGTGTCTTAGAAATTTACATTAATGTTACTGTTAATTCAAATTCTGTAAGAAACTATTGTTCATATAAGAAAATGAAATAGGATTGAATTAAAAATGTTTTACCTTTTATAGTGACAGTCAATTTGTGTGATGTTGCTTTTTATCTAAGAAACTAATAGGGTGAATGTACCGGAGTTAATTTTACTCTTATTTCAGAGTAACTACAACTCTGATTATGGAGTTAAAATAACTCTAGTCTTTGATGGAGCAGAGTTAAAATAACCCTAGTCTTTGATGGAGTAGAGTTAAAGTGACTCCCTCGTTGGAGCTATTATAACTCCGAAATTGGAGTTAAATTTGGGAGTTAAAATGACCCCCAAAAAGGAGTTATTTTTAACCTAAAGTTTTTACTCCACTTTTGGAGTTATAGTAACTCCCATATGGAGTTTAAATAACTCCTTTTATAGAGTTAAAGTGGCTCCCCCACTGGAGTTATTATAACCCCGAAACTGGAGTTAAATTAAGGAGTTAAAATAACCCCGAAAAAGGGGTTATTTTTAACCTAAAATTTTAACTCCAGTTTTGGAGTTAAAATAACTCTTTGAAAATTACTGTGAACAAGGAAAACTCAACAAAAACAGTATTTTTTGCTTAGCTTTCCCCATTCCCCCTATTGTTCCTCACGGCCAAACTTCAGCATTGTTCTAAAAGCCAATCAACAGTTTGAACAGGAAACGTGCCACAAGCGGGATCTTCATGCAACGCCATGTTAGATCTGCGATCTGAGGTTGAGCTGACCGACCTTTAATGGGCTCGTATTTGAGTATCTTGGCCTGTATGATATTGTGATTGTGGCTTCAGTTTGCCTAACATTCAAGCGATCTGTATTTGAAGGAAGGAACTGACTGCACAAACATTTTTTTGTGTGAAAGAATCATCGCACCTTGACTGACACGTAGGGGACACGGGAAGACTTCTTTATCAGAAAGTGCCGCAAAGAGGTTACACAAAATCGACTCGTCTGCAACATGCATTTCTTCTAACTGCTTTAGAGGAATGAATTTTGATACCAGATTGTAAGGAAAAATAGCACGAAGGTGATGTTCGCGTGAAGCTAAATCGTTTTTCAGAAGCGTTATAAGCACACAATCATATAAACATTACACTTTTTGTAATGCAAATGTACACCAACTCCGTGTGCAACGCCGCCAACCCCCTCAGAATTTCCAGTAACCATCCATGGGGAGCGTATGGATTTTTCTGGAACCACACAATGCAAATGAATTGACGTGATACAATTGTTGATGCCTTTGCATTTCTAGACGACATATTTGATGCCAACATGTTAAAAAGCAATGAATTGGATGGTGTCATTAATAAATTTATCACTTACATTTTACAACCAAATTCACATCATCTTCAAGAGAACCAAAGTTGTCGTCTTCCATTCGAAATCTGTAAACTCCTTGATCTGATCTTTGCACTGTAAGGATTGTTAGCCATGCCTGGGAGACTGAAACGTCTGCTCTGAATCGTTCCTGGAAACTGGGTGCCACATTTGTGTTCCCGCTTCCAAACTTTTGTGCAATAACCACTAGACTCCCAAGACCAGTCGAATTGGAAAAACTGGCAGAGCCAATTCCACCACCAAGAGTGTAAGTCCACACAAGGGTGATGTTGTGAAATTCCTGCACACCTGATGGCTCTGAAGGCTTTGAGTCAAAAACTGCTGCAGCTTCTATGTGGAAAGATACCATAACACAACACCATAAGAAACATTCAAGCAAAGATGCACTAAATTACATCTAAGTATATTATTTATTAATAAGCTAAACACAAAGTGAACCAACAAAAGAGTCATGCATGTGATGCAATTTGTTGGCTTCAATTGACATGTTGAATGGCAACCAGAGGAAGTGATGGTCACGAAAATTTTAAACATTTTTCAAAATTAAAGACTGTCTTTGCTTGATTTGAATAACGTAATGGTCTCCCTGAGTGAAGATTAATACTATTAAAAAACATCCCAGTAAGTTATCTCTAAAACACTGCAATCATGCACATTTGAACACACATGTATCAGCTGAAGTTAAAAGAGCTATGTCACAGTATTTTCATTCATTTTTCTGATCTGACAAATTGCATTCACATTGAAGGAATCCTCCAAATAATAAAGTTCTAAGGTATAAAAACACCAAAGAAGTAATAATAAACCATAACCAAACAAGGTTGGTTACGACTGAGGGAGAAAAAAACGGATTACGAATGACAAACTTGAAAAATTGGCCATTGTTTTTCAAAATGCATCATCCGCGACGTACATGTAGCTCCTTTCATAGACACTGATAAACCCAAGAAGTAATACTATCAAACACGAGAAAGAGTGTTCCTCAGGAACACCAAGAAGTGGGTTGAAAAAATGAGGCGCAGCCGAGTTTTTTAACCGACTGTCAGGAGTTTGGATACCTGATGAAACACTCTTTCGAGCTTTTCATATGGCTTCTCAAACCATTCACATAATTAACCGGCCATCACCTTTATGGCGACCGCCGGTACGGTTTATAAAATGGACCGGGTTTTGTTTTCATGGTTAGTTAGCGAAACATGCGAACAAAGCGCTGTAAAGCTTGTGGTAGGGGTACTCAAGAGCGGTAACGTCTTATATAAGACGCATGCGCAAATTGGTCCGCTGAATGTTACCTACGTGTGTTCTTGTCTTTTACTTTAAAGTATTTAAGATATGAACGGCAAAGGGTTGTTAAGTGCACGCGCAACTGAGCAAAGTAACTAATTGGATTGAATGCGAAATTGGCTGTCTAGTTTTTGGTTATGGTGAAAATGTTTTTAGTGCAGGAGTTTTGTTATGAGGATTGACATTTTGAGGGATGTAAAAATGTTGGAGTGGAAAGATTTGCGAATGTGAGGAGTATATCATGCTTCTGTGAATGTGATAAATTTTCTTTGAAAAATGCGTTTTGTATAGCAGCGGTATAATATTGTGCTGCGTGAGAGGTAGTTTCCCTTGGCGTTTTATGGGGGGACGGTTTCCGAAGTGGATTGTAAGTTTTGTCATTGAGTAGCCTGTACTTCGCAGAGGGGAGAAACGACAGCTGTGTTTGCAGCTTATTAGCGCAGTAAGGAACGGTGGCTAAAAAAGAGAAGGGATTGGCACTATTATGATGAGGCAATTAGTGGATTGCACCATCGATACATCATAGTTCTTGAGAAGGGAGAGAGGTGAGTGCTTATTTGAAAGAGAAGTTGATTTTAATTCCCTAAAGACGAAGACATCGGTCATTAGTAAGGAGATCAATTAATAAGGTAGCTGTTACGAGTCTTAAAGATAGAAAATAAAATACTATCGAGCGATCTGAGTTTGCGTGTGTTGTTCGCTGTTGTGTTGGTTGGGTTTGAGGTAGTTTTGTAAGTGCGTATTCTGGTACGTTATAGTCGTTTACGTTATGAATTCCGAGTCAACTTGTTTACTTTTGCAAGGGGATTCCCGGGTTAGCAAACCGGATTTAAACATCACGTCATAAGATATGCCTTAACGTGCCCCAGTCTCTTATGATCTGCTCGAGCTCGTGTTTATCAAGTGTTATACTTTGATTCTACTGATATGTTCACTAACCTGTTTGTACTCACAGTCTAGGCACAACAGTAAATATATTTATTAATATTTCGTTGTCCCTGTGTAAGCATTCTTTGTTGTGGGTGAATTTATACCGACATTCAAAGTTTGAGTGAATTTGCGTGTTTTAGAAGAAATAAAAGCGATAAGAAAGATAAGCTGTCATCAGAGTTTAAACATTACGTCATCCAGTAACGCTATAGTCAAAATATTGTGTCACACAATCACATTTTTGCCACGCTGGTTCGTATAAATACAGGATTGCGCTAACATTTGCAGAAATTCAAAGCAATTGTTTGCAAAATTTTATGCTAATTAAGATCCAGTATCCAAACCACCGTCACAGCAGTGATTTCCTTCGTCTTCTCTTTATGAATTATTAATGAGTTTGAGAATAATTAATAATTCAAATGCTGCAGAGTTACAACCAAAATAGTTTAGAACTAGACTACATTAGAGAGATTAAAGATCACATTTATGGCAAACGCGAATGGCAAAAATACCATGTGATCACGAGTTTCCCGCCATCTTTCCCGTTTCAACAACTTCTTTGAAGTTGATTTTGCAATAAAAGTTAACGCAAGTAACGAACGACGTTTCCACCGTTCAACGGTCATTTTCAAGTTCGGTGTTAGAATAAAATTACATGTGTAAATATAGTAAAAGCGCTTAAAATATGTACATACAAACAATAGACAATAAGAATAAAAGGCTAAAAGTGGCTAAAAAATAACTTTGTGCAAATGGCATGCATAGCTGTAAAAGATATAGTTAAAAGCGTATAAGGCGACGGGAATAAAAGTTCTTTTTTCACAAAGTTATTTTTTAGCCACTTTTAGCCTTTTATTCTTATTGTCTATTGTTTGTATGTACATATTTTTAGCGCTTTTACTATATTTACACATGTAATTCTATTCTACACCGAACTTGAAAATGACCGTTGAACGGTCGAAACGTCGTTCTTTCCCGTTTGCCGTTTTTAATACGAAGAGACCTGTTCTCGCGTTTGTCTATAATACGAGTATTTCTTCAAAGTTTTTGATTCGTTCTGCAACAGTTATCAACCTGTGCTTAAGCCCAGTGATGTTTTATATATTTTTCTACGCAAACTGTCCAGTTTCCCGTCAGTGTTTAAACCAAAGGGGAGAAAAAAGTGCACAAAAGCGAGGTGATGTTGTTAACACTGGCTGTCGCCTGTCTAAATTCTGCTAATTGCAAATTGGTTAATTTATACTCATTCAATGTTTGGAAGTTGACTTAATGAGTAACTGATCGTCCATTGGTTTATTTTATACTTGTAAGTTCATTCCAGTTTCCTTTTTGGCATTCCAGTTTAATTCTAGCAACTGTTTGTTACATAATCAGCTTTTACAACCCAGGTCGATGTCTCTCACCTGACAGTAATTGCGAAGCTCGTTAGAAGTTTCCAGAGCGTATCTATTGTGTTCTCTTTGCACCATTTCAATTAGTAATTAGCCCATATTGTACATGTTAAGCTTTAACATATTCAAAGACGTTTCTAGAACTTTCTAAGGCAGAATACGTATAAATAGGTTTGTAAATTTAGTTTGTGACACATTTGCATGTATCGACGAAACAAACTATCGGCCAACCAGAGTAGTTAACATGCTACATGGTGTCAGGAATTTCCTCTGTGAGCATGTGGACTGGGATGAAATCTTCCTCGTCTGTTCCTTCTTCATCTGCTGGCTGAGGAGATACGTACTCTGAAGAGAGCGTCAGCGAAGACATTATCCTTTCCTTTCAGGTATTCAATGTTTAGATCATACTGGGATAGTCTCAGCAATAGCCTTTGAAGAAGTGACAAGTAATTACACACAATAGATTTCTTCCACGCACTGACCAATGGCTTGTGGTCTGTTTGCACCGTTGCTCTGTATCCATACAAATAATGGTGAAATCTTTCGAGAGCAAAAACAATACTAAGCAGCTCTCGTTCACTGTTCGAGTAACATTGTTCCGTCTCAGTGAGGGTTCTTGATGCGTAAACCACAGGCTTACCTTCCTGAAGTAGAACTGCTCCCACCTAAACCTTTCTTGGATGCGTCTGACTGAATGATGCTAGTTTTGGACTGATCAAAGTATGTCAACACTGGTGCACTTGTGATTTCTCTCTTGATAGCTTCAAATGCTGCTTGTTGTGTGCTCTCCCAGGCAAAGAGAGTGTCTTTCTTACAGAGGCTCTCAGCGATGCTGTTAAATCTGCTAATGCTGGGCTAAAGCAATTAAGGTAGTTCTTTAGTCCCAGGAAGCTTTGCAGATCTTGAAGGTTGTCTGGTGGTTTCATCTCTGTGATGCCTTGTACCTTTTTGGAGTCCACCTTGTACCCGGATGGGGTAAGATTTCCTCCAAACAATGCACAATCTTGAGACTTGAATGCGAACTTGTTTGCATTGAAGGCGAGATAGTTAGCTCTCGCTGTTTCTAGCAGGGTGATGACTGTGGCATCATGGGTAACTTCCACGTTGCCATGGCAAAGGATATCGTCAGCGATTCCAGTGATATTGGGGACACTTTTCAGCACTCTGTCGATTCTTTCCTGAAAGACTTCTCCTGCCACCTTTAGCCCAAAGGGTAGGCGTAAAAATCTGCACTTGGCCCAGGGCTTGTTGAAGGTTGTCAGAAAACTGCTCTCTACATCCAGAGGGACGTGCCAATACCCCGACTTTGCATCAAGCAAGCTGAAGTACTTCGAACCTGCTAGTTCCGGTGCAATTTCATCAACTGTCCTGCTGTACCACTGATTTCTCTCTATCCCCTTGTTGAGATCTTTGGGGTCGAGACATAGCCGTAAGGACCCATCTGGTTTCTTAACTGGGACAATCGAGTTTAAATCCTTCAGTTAATCCACCCAGTTAGTGAGAAATCGTCGCTTCATTTGTCCAGCTGAAGAGAAAGCTCCGCTTACTTACTACCAAACCCAATGTGCAGTATGACAACCGCAGTAGCAGTGAACGACCAAGACGTGTGATTACCAAACCTGAGAGACTTATAGAGACAATTTAATCATATCCAATGAAGAACTTAAGCTATTTTCAATTAAGGGAGAGATGTTACATAATCAGCTTTTACGACCCAGGTCGATGTCTCTCACCTGACAGTAATTGCAAAGCTCGTTAGAAGTTTCTAGAGCGTTTTCTAATGTGTTCTCTTCACACCATTTCAATTAGTAATTAGCCCATATTGTACATGTTAAGCTTTATTATATTCAAAGATGCATCTAGAACTTTCCAAGGCAGAATACGTATAAATAGATTTGTAAATTTAGCTCGTGATACATTTGTATGTGTCGATGAAATAAACTATCAGCAAACCGGAGTAGTCAACATGTTACAGATGTTTGGTCATCAACTTTAAAAACGCCATCAACTATTTAAAGTACGTCAAATCATCGCAAGGTAACCACATTCAACTACTAACTAATATTTTAGTTTAAAGTTAGAAAGCTGCTTTATTGTGTATCCAAGCTTTTAATGAGTTTATGCGAAGCTTGAGAAGAAATGGTTCA
This sequence comes from Siderastrea radians, assembly GCA_964017195.1. Lineage (NCBI taxonomy): Eukaryota > Metazoa > Cnidaria > Anthozoa > Scleractinia > Rhizangiidae > Siderastrea > Siderastrea radians. Next base: position 10,927,151 of record OZ024895.1, on the reverse strand, counting down.
CTTTAAAACGGCAGACAGCAAACGGCAGGTTGACGTTTGCCATTTGCCGTAAACATGATGCTCAATCTGTCTGTAGTATTTATAAGCCAAAGTCCAAGACTGGTACTAATTCATGATAAGGACCTTCAATTTTTTGACAGTTAATTGTCAGTCAATGTTAAATAGCGGCTCTGCTCAGCGAGCAGTTTTTCAAAAGCAAGCTTAACTAGTTTGGTTAATTCACTAACCCCTCAATTTCTTAAATTAAAAGCATGGACTGTTCCTTTGAACTGCTCAATCTCACTGTCAAACAATAAAGGGCAGCTGCCAACCCGTGTCCTTTACAGGCCTCCATTATAATTGTCATTATTCAGGAAATTGCTGCACGAGCTCACATGTATGTAGAAGTGTCGGATGCATGTATGTGTATGTGAAAGAAATCTACTTAGACTGAGCAAGTCCGACCGTTATCTTGAAAACACTGCTCTCGTGAGCCTTAAATCGCCAAAGTAAACGCAGAAAAACAAACCAACATGGCAGCAATGTAAGGAGTTTTTATTTCATTTTTGTCAGTTTTTAAAAGTCCTGTATTGATAAACCAATACAGCCATTACAAACGCACAGCACATCACACAGAGGATGGCAAACCTGTGATTAGCACACTCAAGAAGATTCTTCATATTACATCATGTAGGATATCAAAATGTCTCTTTCCATCTTTTCTTAAAAGAACAAAATTAATTATTCCATTTGTGTTTCCTGTTTTCTCTTGTTAAAACGATCCTTTATATGTATCTCTTGAAAAGCATCGCCAATGGACAGAAGATGCAAAAGGTAAATATTGGATGTTCCTACACAGAATTCTATTTCAGTCTCATCAGCAAAATCAAACATTGCACCATACAAGATTATCATGTAAACAAAACCGGAAACTAACTGTTCTCATCAACTGTGTATGCTTCACAATCAACGCAAGTATAACCACGATATCCTTCTGACAAAAACCTATGCTAAGAACACATTGCTGTTTGTTGCACATGATATTATGCTTCTTTTAAATTTTACCACAACATATTGAATATTACTGAGCATGAAATCATTGGTAAACAACACTGTCAAGCTATCACTCTAAACAGCAGGAACCACATTGCAGACACCCTAGTATTCTGATACACTCAGCATCTAATAATAATGAAAGTGCTCCAACATAGCCATGATAAAGTAAAGCTACACGTACTCTCTTAGGAATACTCATGATCTCTCAAACGCCAGCAAATTTACCCAAGAGTTCACGAAAGAGTGCAGTTGGAGTTGAGTGAGTTGTGGTAAAGTTGAGTGCTCGGGAATGCACTTAACTCTACTACAATACCTTGTGCTTGCAATTATTAGCAACTACGAGATAAAAACACAATTATTTTTCTGACTTTAAGAGACATTTATGACCTGAAAAATGGCATTCTGTTAATAAAATATCAATGCTTCCTTTTCATATTAAATGAGGTCAAATGTACGAAATTGCATCCTTGCACAATATCAGAATTAACGCATGTATTTTCCTGTAAAAGAGGGTTGCAGTTAGCTTCCTTTGATAGTCTCAACAGTGACTTTGGCTCGGTTTCTTCATTCTGCTTGCCAGCACCCAGCTCTGCACTGTATCTCCAAGTTGTCTGTCTGGAGCATAACTATAATTACAGTTGCTGTTTACTTACATAAGTCACTTGTCGTACCATCTCAAAGTGTTTAGTTCGCTACTCTATTGACCACTGTTAACACCACTGTGTGTTTTGTGGAGGCAATATTAAGGAAAAGAACTAAAACAATATGCGAGGTCTGGTCTTTTTTCACCAAGCAACAAGTGCCTGAATTGTAACACTTTTTTAGGCTGTCATTGGCACTAAACAAAGCAACAGCATCCAAATTATTACAAAAATAAAAATACAGTAAAAAACGCTGGAGATGGTAGCGATGCAACCAGATAAAAGATTACAGTTGGGAGAAAGGCGCTTTTATGCCCTGTTGCTTTTAGTGAAAACCATCTTCATGCTGCTAGATATATTTTCCCCCTTGGAAGTGGCTTTGGTATGATTTTGTGATCTTTTATCACGCCTGAATTTTTGACTCTTGAATCTTTTCCTCTTTTAGAAAATCCACATTGCAAGAATGCAACAAGAATTTGTCACATTGTTCACCGTTGTAAACTGAGGCCTTACAGACAAGACGTTTTGTTTACCATCACCACCCGCAACTGAGCCGCATTTCATTGCCCACCTTTTTCTCACTGATAGGTGCAAAGTTCTGTAATTCCAAGTATAATTAGGCCCGGCCATCATCCCCCACCCGATATCAATCCCCTGGGTATAAAAGATACTAGCATCACTTCAGATACGAGCCTACGTGAGGAACTTAGCTTAGTTGCCCATGCGTTTTATGCAAGACAGGGATGGTATGACTACAACAATGTTAACAGTGGTTTTACACTGAATCCCTGGCATAATGAATATGTGTTCATGACTAAATGATTTCATGACCAGGAACAGGAATTTTGGGGCAACTATTTGTTTGGCCGACGGAAAACCGGAAGACTGAAAAATGAAAAAGAACGTGAAAGAACGGGGGGAAATGGGTAATACTCGACCCTCTCGACGCCATATTGGTTGACTGCTAGCTAATATACTTTGCACACATCTCAAAGAGACTCTGACATTTACAATGTATTTAAATTAAGGAATCCCCGTCAGGCACACCTTGGTTGTTGTTTACTATCTGGAATTTGTTATCAAATTTCTTATCAAATGTCACAAAATGCCAAAAGCACAACTGGGTTTTGATTATTTTCAGCACATTTGTTGGTGGTTTCGTTTTTTTTTTTACAAACAAGAAATCAAAAATGTTTCTTAACCCTTCCCCGTCAGCCTTTTTCTCTTAAGAAAAAAGTGTCGTCAGAAAATGATGACGTCACAAGTGGTTCAATGTCTCCCCCCTCAAACGAACCGAAAAGCAAGCCTCCTCCAAGCTCCTTTCGGCTTTTAAGTTTATTGGTCATAATTTTGTCATGTAGTTACAATAAAAGGGCTACAATGTCCTGCAATTAATGATTTAAGCCAAACCTCATATTAGATTTGCCTCATAAAGGGCAAATGAGTACATGGTCTTCCTTTGAGTTTTAGATCCTTGACTTTCCCTTGTACAGTGCAAAACGAACAATTTAAAGGGACACTATCCCGATAATGCGCACGCGTGAAGGTCAGCTGTTATCTTTCAAAAAAACAATAGAACTGTCACATTGAGGTGACAAGATTACCCCGCGGCCCACACGGTGATCCGCCGTTTACATCCGCCATTTAAATATTTGCTCGCGTTTTATAGCTCCAAGGAAGCTACAACTTAAATTTCTTGACAAAAAGGGTCTATAGATCGCAATCCATGATGCGAAACACAAAATATAAATCATCGGAGATTTTCGGATTTAATTGCAGTGAAAGCTAGAGATTTCTTTGGCGAAACATCACGTCGGACTTTCGTAACAAGAGGACTTATTAGTTCCTATTGTTTTTGGAGGGAAAAATATGTCGTTTAGAGTGCAAAATAAGGTCATCTAGTATTTTCGGCGACCCATCAGCAGCTCGGAAATTCGCGGGTAGGATTCTGTTTCCTAACATTTTCTGCGGCCTAAATATTCAGCTAAAAATCCGAACAAACCTCCGAATAAACCTCTGAAGCAATCTTATAAAGCAGGAAATGATTTTTTAAGTATTTTGCTAAAATTTTCTCGTTGGGTGCCCCTGATTGTACACAAAGATTTAACCGAGCGTGATGCGAAGCACAAAATCCAGCAACAGAATTAAAAACAATAAGCCAAGCCCGGCGTTACAAACATCAGCAGGGAAACTCGTCACGCTGCAAGTGAATATTTCAAATCCTTTATTGTCGAAAATATAAACATGAGAGGCGGAAAAACCCATAAATTTCCTAAATGAGCCGAATTCAACGTTCCTATTATGCAAGAGCGGCATAAAAACCATATTGAGTCGCTTAACAAACGATCAGAAGGCAAACCAACGGAGAATAACAAACGACGAAAGCCACAATAATCCACCAGTTTATATGACCTCGATGTGACCTCGAGAATGCGACGCCTAAGTTGTAACTGCTCGATTCAGTCAACATTTAGAAATCCTCCGTTCTAAACCCGCTACAAAAAAACAAGAAGCAAATGGGTCAAAAGACCAAGACAAGGCGCGGCGTACAAGTACAAGTAGAAGTCGTGCAGCGTGCAGGCCTTCCAACCCATCAGTTTATGGCTGTGTCGGTCGAATACAGACACCACTGATCCCTTCAGTCGTTTCCATGTCTCATGGGTTGCTTTCTCTCTATATATTCTGGTATGCTGCTAGTTCCATTTCTTCTTATTCCTTTCACGATTTTCTGAGCTTTTATGGAGGCTGCCGGGAGAAAGAAGCCTTCGACTGGCGCCATAGCGCTTCTCTCCACTCGGTCCTCCGTCCAACGGCATTGAAAACAACGCCAAAAACTCCCGATCTCACACAAATTGGAACGTAACGAAAACTATATATCATTAATCTATAACTGGGAGAAGCTTTAGGGTAATATTGAACTAAACTGAACACGATGCAAACGGATTTTTGAAGGTTCTTACTTCTCGCGTCTTTTGAATTCGCGACATCCTGTCAGGAAATCAAAGTTTGGATCATGCGCAGTAACCGGATATTGTTCCTTTAACAAATACTTCGCGTAGAAATGCTTCTAAAACTCACTTGATCACACCACTGTGATCGTCCCAAACCACATTTAAATTGAACTGGCTCTGCATAAAGCTAGAACATTTTACATTCTTTGTACTGTAGCTGCAAGAAACTGTTAAATTATTAAAAGCTTGATGTTTTCTTTTGTATCATCACACAGGAGGGATGGCTATTCCTTTCAATTAAACACGTGTAAGTTGAGGCTAAGGTGTACAGCCCGTCAATCACAATTCTCAAGGGACGCCAAACGAGCCCATCTGATTGGCTCAATGGCCAAACTGGAAGCCACCAAGGGGCACTCCAAATTTGCTTCAAACATTCTCGCAAATCTCTTCTCTAGAAACACTGCAAATATTTTGTTTGTAGCTCTGCGAAAGGGACAGTAAATAGGACAAATTTCAGATGATCGCATGAATTGAAAATAAAGTCTTTATTGTTTTTATGTTCGGATTTATGCATTGCGAAGGTTTAAAAAAAGAAAATCGAAAGGAAAAAAATCGAACTGAAATACTGAATCGAGAGGCAAAATACCCGCCGCTAATGCTTGAAAATTGGAAACCGCTTGGGAAAAATAATTCAAGCATGATGAAGATGAAGATGAAGATGAAGATGAAGATGACAAGCACTAAAAAAATTGACCGAAACGTTATCTTGTTTTATTCTCTGTGTTTCAGAGAAACAAAAATACCTTTTTGTAAAGCCGTGATAAAGACAGTGTAATAAGAGCGAGCGGTTCAAAACAACATCGCGTGTAATCGAAACAGTCAACATAAATTTAGAAACTTGTGCAAGATTATATTAAACTAAACTGTTTTGAATCAGCCCCACTCATGACTTGCAGTGACCAAACATTTTAAGTTAATGAATGAATTTTTTGGCTTTTATCCACGTTAAAACTACCACGAACGTTTCAGCTGTTGACACAGTTTTTTGTTTATTCCGCAAAATAATTTCGGGCCGACATAAGGGTTGTTGTATTTACTGAATTCCAATTGGTATCTTCACTGTAAATCGTATCAGGGTAACTTTTTAGTTGTTCAAACATTTCACGACCGTTGTTTCCTCTACATTTGAATTTGTTAAATGAAGCCAACAAAATGCTTCCTTTGATCCTTTTATAGGCTCGCTCCGTATTTAAATACAGTCACAACAGAATCAAAACAAAACATACTGCAGATGGTTGAGTGGACTAATGGAGACAACCAAATTGTTGTTCTCATGCCTCAAAACCCTCAAAGCCTGATCTCCACATTTAAAGGCCAATACATTTCAGAATGCACACCCTGATGAAGTGAAATATTGGAAAGTAGGCTTTACCAGCACTTCAACATAATTAACAATTATTCTACGAGGGCGCGCTGGATATCGAATGATAGATAACCAACGAGGTTGGTTGTAATCATTTGATATCCAGCAAGCCCGAGTAGAATAATTGTTTTATTAAAAACTTTACCAATATTAAAAAAAGATCAAGAAAGAACGGGAAAAATGAGAAAAGAAATTTAAACGGAACAAGAATCGATCACATGACTGCAGCGTTTCATTGCAAACCTGAATGAATCACTGAAAACTGCTCGAAGCTGGTGAACAAAGTAGCACAAGTTTTGGAAAAAATCTTCTAATTATTGGCTCTGAAATATGGTGCATGTTTGATTTTTCCTGAAACATTGATGTAATCATCGTTCAAAGCGGATCGAAGCTGTACAATTTCACCATATCAGCTGCTAGAGTTGAAACTGAACAAGTTTGTAATCTGTTAGTAGTAAAGTGCGCCCAGATGGTAGATTTCCTGGCTTCTGATTGGTCGAGTGACGTCATGACCGGAAGTGGGATGGGATACCGCTGACCAGGTGGAAAAAGGGATCGTGGGCTCATACAACCGGAAGTCATGTGATTTGGAAGGAGAAACCGCTGACCAGTTGGAAAAATGGATCGTGGGCTCATACAACCGGAAGTCATGTGATTTGGGATGGGAAACCGCTGACGAGGGTGAAAAATGGATCGTGGGCTCAAGGGGAAGTCGGGAGAAAAGTCCAAAGTCCAATTTTAGGAACGGGGGTGACCCATATATGGCCCATATATGGATTTGATATGGCACAAGTCCAATTTCTGCAACGTGGGTAGGTATAAAAGGGTAAACCCTAAGGTGAGGGAGTAGTCACGATGAGTTTTTACATCACTCTGCTCAGTGATCAAGCACAAGGCACGGGTCAAAAATTTACGGCGCGACTGCCTCGTTCGTATTATTTGGTGGAAGATGATTGGGAAGCAGCGTTGGTACATATGTCCCACCCGGGTTTTAATCAATCCTTGGAAGATCAAACCAAGCAGAATTGGACGCAAGAGGATAGTCAAAAACATTGGATGAAAACAGATATCAGATACATACCAAAACGTGCTGATGGAACGGCCCCCCTTCAAGTCACCAAACAAATTTATTTACCGCCCGGGTATTACCACAATTTGAAAGAAGCCTGGATTGCCATTGGGTACGAAATGGAAAAACAACACATGGAAGTCATGATGGATATACCCAAAATGGATGTGGACGATCAAGCCAAACGCAAACAACTAGCCGCGCTTAACTTGGCTCAACCCTATGTGAAAATCACCAATACGAGCGTCGCCCCCGAATTAGATTCGTTGTATGTCCTCATACCGGCCAATATGGAATTTGAAATGGAATGGAAATTCGCTGGCTTGATGGGATTGGTGAAAGATGGAACGCCCACGGAACGCGTGGTCCAAGAAAAGAATTATCTGGTGAAACATATCGTGGATTACAACGATCGCCATAAATGGTCACCCACCACCGGTCCTGCCAACAAATATCCACCTTTTGGTCATGTCTCCGTCAGCTTTACCCACCCCGATTTCGATTATTACTTCTTCTTGGGACCGAATCTGAGTCGACAACCCTTTCCCAGTACGCCGACGGTCAAACCGCAACAACAACAACAATTGATGATTTACACGGACTTGGTGGCCCCGAGCATTGTGGGAAATCAAGAAAAAGGGTTTTTACGTACCTTGGATGCGGGCAATACCGACCATCAATTTGATACGACGCAACGGATGTATTTTCCTCTAGGCAAGACCATCTTTGACAGCATTGAGATAGACATTCAAACAGCGAATGGACAGCCGGCTCCGTTCAAACAAGGCCGAACCATTGTCACCCTTCAACTCTCCCGAAAAAGTCAACGAACATAAATAAAGAGTACAATAAAGTATCATGGAACATCCTTTATTGGTCCTTCATTTTTTGTTGACAACAAGTAGAAAAAAAAAGAGTCCTTTTTTTTTACGCGAAGCTGATACAGGTTTTCATCCGTGAAATGGCTTGGGTTTTGGTGCGACCCAGAAAGTAGAGGGTTTTGCGGTGGGGCTCATAGCGATCGCGCAGTTCTCCCCAGAATCCTTGTAGGGCGTTGCCGTCTTCGTAGCAAATACCATACCACAAAGGATTGTCTTTCCAATCGGTCTTGACATGCTGGACAAACTCCGGGTCTTCTTTCCATTCTTCATCGAGGACTTCAAGGACGGAAAGAGGAACGATGTGTTGGCAGCGAGGACATAGGAGGGTCTGACCGTTCTGGTGGTATTGGTTGACACAGGCGACATGACAAGGTTGACCACAGCACCTCAACGTGGTATAATTGGCGACAGGCATCAAACAAATCACACAGGGGTCGGGTTGCGCCATCAGGCCAAAGGATCAAAGAGAGGATTGGTCAAGAGCTGAAATTCGATGAGGGTGATGATGCCTTCTTGACGGAGTCGAGACACTTCTTGGAAAGGGAGTTGGTAACGCAAAGGTTGGACCAGCTCTAAGATTTGTTGTCGGATTTGTCCTAGACGTTGTAGGATTTGCACGGCTTCCGGACTGATCTTATCGCCCATTCACCACCGGTAGAAGTTTTTTAAAGTTAATAAACACAATTCGTTACGACTGAGATGTTTGGTGCTATGAAGACGAAGCAGTTCAAAATAAGAAGCTTTGAAACGGATCTCCTCCAAATCTTTTTCCAACAGAGACAACAAGGCTCGTAGACGATCAATCACTTGTTGGGCTTCTGGACTAAGGATTGGATCATCCATGAGTGTGAAAGATGGAGGGGGACGGTGGGTTTTTTTATAGAGAAACAAAGGGGTCACGTGGGATGGAAGGGGCCAATGAGATAAAGGCCCATCATGCTTTGGGAGGGGACGGGGTGGGGGGACCCCCCTCCCCCCTCCTTAGATAGACCATGAGGCATTGCGCGGATGAGGGTATATAAGTCAAGGGAGGCCACAGGACGTCACTCTTAGCTTTGAGCCGGTCCTTGTTGACTTATGTCAGTTCAAGAGAGCGAAAATGTCTGAAACGAGAACGCCCTTGGGTTCCCTGGGTAGCGATATGAATGTGGGCGGAGCAGACGCGTTGAGGAGGAGAGTGCGACCAGAGGAGACGCCCCTCCAGCGCCAAATTAGACGCATGTACGAGAGACGGGAGGAGTCATGGCGCCCCCTGAATCGGCAACGCGTGGAGGCGTTCCTTCGCTTGTTTCTACTGTGCTTTGTTGAGCCGGAGAATGGGCTTCCTCTTCACCCAGGCACCTACGAGAGGTTAAAGAGAGCACTGGCGAATCGGATCATCCCTTGGATAGAGTTCCGTATAGTACCGACCAGGGAGGAACGATATTGGCCCATTAGCATGGGGCTGTTTGAGCTGGTGGATTTTTATATGGCTGCGCATCTGCCTGAACTGTACTGTGGCAATCAGTGGGGAACAATTATGCATTTTTACAGGGAAGTGAAAAAACAGGAGAAGGAGGAACGGGAGAGAAGAAAGGAGCGAGCCAGTCGTGTACGACGTGTGTTGGAGTTGTAAATAGACTTTGAACATTCCTGTTGAGTTTCTTTATTGTGAGTCAAGGCTACTGTGCGTCAAGAGGTATTATTTATGATGAACGTGCAAAACCAGTGTTGTCATTTTTTTTAAAAAAATTTTTAATTAAAAAGAAGAGTTGATGTTTTTTTTTTTACAAATGGTTGTCTGTGTTCTTTTGCCACGCGGGTGTTCCTATTTACAATTGGAAAAAGGCTATGTACAATTGGAAAAAAATAAAAACTAAAAAAAGGACTATGTACAATTCAAAAAAGTAAAAACTAAAAATTACAAATGAAAGTCTTCGAGTTCCATGCGTAATTGATCAATGTTCTCGGGGAGACAGAACGTGCGGTTGAATAAGGCTTGAATTTCGGCTCGGGTTTTTTCGTCCACATCCCGGGATCCTACCACGGCACTGCTTTGATGAAGGGTGGGCTTTTTGGGTCCCCAAGGGACAAATTGACTGCCAGTGACTAGGGTGGCGGCATTCTCGTTGACTTGGTAGTAATGGTCCGAGCGGTACCATGATTGACTGGGGATGTCAAACAGGTAGACGGGTTTGCCTAAATCCATAGCCAATTGCACGGTCCAACCAGTGCCTCCTTTCACGCGTTTATGATCCGGTTCCAAGATGCCAAAGGCATAGATGGTATGGGCTTTCTTGGCCAATTGATAATTGCGTTGCAGCAATTGCAGGGTGTAAAAATGACTGGGCATTTTTTTGCCTAGTTTCTCCGCTGCCTGGTGAAGGTGGGGATTGGCCAACATCAGGACTTCCACCGTAGAAGGGGTGATGAAAGTGGCTCGAGGATGGTTCGGGGGGACCAGGACTTCGAGCTGCATCCCAAAGTGTTTGGCCTGTTCTTCGACGAGGGCATCCGTACCTTTGGCTCCCCCTGTGTAGACCACATGGCCATGACCCACTTGCAGTTCCAAGGCACCGAGATCTTGTTCTCCGATCATGATGTCTGGGGGCATGGCTTTGGAGAATGACGATTCAGGGAGCAAGGGAGCTCCTTAAATAGGGACAGTTGACCAATGGGAAGACAAGAGGACCTTATTTGGAGAGGCCAAAACTGACCAATGGGACGATGAGACGTCCTTATAGGGGTAGGATAAGCTGACCAATGAGAGCCAAGGGTCCAAGGTATAAAAAGGCCTCGGTGGTAGGGGGTGAAAATCGTGAGCACGATGTCGGTCGAACGGAAGAGAAAGCCAAGCGTACACCCTGCGGGGAACAAGAAGAAGAAGAACACCATTCAAACGATGACGCCCGTGGACTGTGATCCGGTGGTAGGGGAGGTGGTGGAAGATACCCGAGCTGCCGTGGAAGAGATGATGAAAGAATTGAATGACATGGTGGAGCAATCTACACCACCATCACCTCAATTCACTCTGACGTCCGTGTATGACAATGCGGAGGACAAGGAAAGAAAGTCGGTGGACTATATGGTATGCCCTTGCCATGACGTGCGTTTGGAGGCCCGAGAATCTCAAAAGGGATGGAAGTATGTGAAATGTCCCATGCAACCGTGTTTGCTGTTTTGTGGACAAGATCAAGCCCTGGAGTATATGAAAGCCGTGTATAGTCAACCTCATGTAGAAGTGTTGGACATGTGGACTTGTTTGCAGTGTTTTTGCCGTGAACCCGCCACGCTGCAACAGAGCCATTCGACCCAGAACCCCGATCGCTTGTTTCTGAATTGTTCCAAGAAACAGTGTGGCTTCTTCCGATGGGCCGATCAACCCATGGGCCCCAAGTACTGGAGTTGGTTTCATGACAACCCGCCCAAGAAAGCCGACCAACAAGCTGAATCTCCTTTGTCTACCCGTGATGCGCAAGGATATCCCAAGAGGGGCTATGACATCCCTGGCCCGCCCCCTCGAGCCCCAAGGAAAGAGGATCGCCCCCTGACAGATTATGAGAAACAATTGTTGCGAGAAATTCAAGAGCTCAAGAACCGTCAAGAAATGATGGTCGCCCCAGCGCCGCCACCCCCCAAGTACAGCGACAGTGTGGACAACTGGCAGAAAGGTCTAGAGACCGTCGCCTGTGGCCGTCTAGGTCTCTTTTAAATGTATTAAAAAGGAGTAGGAATAAATGATGTTATCAATGTGACCATGGAGTCTGTGTGGATGTGTTATGCGTGGGAGTCTCTCTTGTCCCTGGGGCAATGGCAATGCCATCAAACCCTGTGCCAAGTGTTATATGATCACCAACCCGGGTCCAAGATCCCTATTCCCCCATGTCCCGAGGACACGCATCCTCTCCAGATCTTTGAAGAAACCCACGTCGACCGTAACCTGTATCGATGGGTGGTGTTTGTCGTATGGTTAAAAGCCCACCCATTGTCTCGCAACAATGGTTAAGTCGTTACCACGATCCTAGCGCCCCGGGGAGTTTAGGTGGGGTGCAACGGTTTGCCAAAGCCCAGGGTCTCCCTTTGAAAAAAGCCCAACGACTCTTGGAACAGGATGTGGGCTACACCTTGCATAAACCCCGACGTCGTCGTTTTGCTACCTTACCCGTGGTCGTAGGGGGGTTAGACGATCAATGGGCGGCGGATTTAGTGGAAGTGCAACGTTTGGCTAAACATAATCGGGGTATACGCTACTTGTTGACCGTCGTGGATGTCTTGTCCAAGTACGCGTGGGTCCAACCGTTGAAAACCAAAACCGGGGTGGCCCTCGTGAAAGCCTTTGAGAAGATTGTGAGACAAGGACGTCACCCCAACCGATTGCAAACGGATCGAGGGAAAGAATTTTACAATCGGACCTTTCAACGATGGGTGGAGGAGCAAGACATCCAACATTTTTCCACCGAAGGGGATGCCAAAGCCAGTGTGGTGGAACGATTTAATCGGACCTTGAAAGAACGGTTGTACCGTTATTTGACCACGGCCAACACCTTACGCTTTGACAATGTCTTACCCGAGTTGGTGCAAGGCTATAATGCCACCCGTCATCGAAGTATTGGTATGCCCCCCGAAAACGTGACGTGGGACAACGAAGAAGCCGTGTGGAAACGATTGTACAGCAAACGATTGAAAGGTCGGAAAAAACCCCAATTCAAAGTCGGAGATCGGGTTCGTCTCAACACGATTCATCGTACCTTTGAAAAAGGCTATCTACCCGGTTGGACCGAAGAAGTGTTTGTGGTACATCGCGTGATCCCGGGCCCCGTGCCCACGTATAAGATTCAGGAATGGGATGAGACCCCCATCAAAGGCACGTTTTACGAGGAGGATTTACAAAAAGTCCAGGTGTCCGATGTATTTCGCATCGAAAAGGTACTTAAGCGTCAAAAAGATCGTTGGTTGGTCAAGTGGAAAGGGTGGCCAGACAAGTACAATAGTTGGATTGCTCGTGGTGACGTGACGTCCCTTCGACCGCGCAAACGACGCCGACGACGCTAAACAATGACCTGGGTGCCCAACTCGTCGTTTTACGTGACGTTGATGAGTCATGCGAGTACCAAAGAGTTTCCTGGGAACAAGAGTCATCATTTCAGAAACCGATTGCCGAAACCCATTCGATTTATGGGACGCGGATGGATGGTGGGTATGGCGAGTTTATCCTTACCCACCATTCCAGTGCTAGCGGAAGAAGGAGGCGTGGGCGATTCCCATCCTCTGTTGTACGTACGATGGCACGAACGGGTGTATATCCAAGACGATCAAGGGAACGATCGCTGGTACCATGAACTCCGCGAACTCACTGTCTACGGGCGAGATATGAGAAAGGAGATGACCTCGTTGACGGGAGTTCAATTTTTTCATCAACTGGTCTATCGTTACCAGCAAGAACGGGCGAAACAAACCGTCCCCAAAAACAAATGGGCCGAGGACAATGGTGTCAAATTGGCCCCGACCTTTGAATGGACCACCGAAGGGGATTTGTTGTTGAATACTACCAATGTGGATTACAAACGACAAGTGGCGCACGTGTCATGGGGCAGAACCTTGGCCCTGAGAATGGGATGGATTGAACAAGTGTCCCCCGGCCAGTATCGATTGGGTCCCAATCTCTTGCAAGAATTTCAAGGCATTTCCACCATTCCCACCCCCACGGATGTCCGCGATGCCGCCAACAAACCCCTCTTTTGGAAAGTGGAGGGGGATTACCTGAAATTGAGTCTATCGTGTCCTTGGCGGTTTGTGAATTTGAACGGGGCCTTTCGTGTCCCGTCGGAATTTGCTCCGACGCGTCCTTTGCACGTGTATTGTGATGTAGGGAGCAGTAGTATGGTAGGGGGTCGTATCACGGATCTCTTACGAGAAATCAAGTACCACCCCAAAGAAACCACGCACTTTGAACCTCGACATATTCAATATGTCCCGGTACGCAATGAAGTGGTGGAAATCGTGGAAACGCAGATGGCCGAAATCAATGGGGATCTCGTGACATTTGGCGAAGGGCATACCCTCCTGACCCTCCACTTTAAAAGGGAGGTCGTGGTGTGAAGCAGACAAAAATGTCGTTCTACGTGACGTTACCCAGTCATTCCAACCGACGTGAATTTCCCAACAACCAAGCCAATTCGTTCAAGATTCGTCTACCTCAACCGTTACAACTCACAGGGGGTGGATGGCAAGTGGGGTTGAGTGCCATTTCCTTACCGGATGCGCGCGTCAATTTGTATGAGTTGGTGAAGAAAAATGGGTACGTCATGGGGACGTCCTGGGACCAAACCTATCCCAAACCGGATGGAAAAGACGGGGAAATGACCTCGCGAGTAGACACCGCGCGAACCATCATCAATGACGTGAAAGATTTGGATTGGGTGGTGGATGGTGTGAGTTTCATGAAAGCCGTCATTGCCCACTTGGAACAACAACGTAAGGAATTGGCGATTCAAGGTGGTCGGTTTACCAATGATCAAGGCAAACACACCTACATCAAGTTCAAGTGGGAAGGCGAAGATCTGCTCATCGACAACACCAATATCTGTCATTGTGGTAACAAAACACCAGCCCTGACTATCTACACCAAGTTGGCTCTCAAGATGGGATGGTTACGTCAAATTGACACTGTATTGATTTTGGGGCCAAACTTACAACAAGAATTCATCGGGGATCAAATCCCCAACATGACAAAACCAGCCGTTGACAACGATTGGAACGATGTGAACGACGATCAGAGCAAGCCGGTCTTTTGGACGGTGCGTTCGTTTTTACCGGATTATTTACAATTGAGTATGAGCTGTAATTGGCGTTTCACCAACTTGAATGTAGCGTTTCGAACGGTGGTGGGGGAACCCACACGATCGCTGCACGTGTACTCCGACGTGGCAGGCAGCACTGTGGTGGGCAATCGCGTGACCGATTTGTTGCGTGAAATCCAGTACAAGCGACAAGCACGAGGCACCCTGTACTTTGAACCGTTGCACATTCAATACATGTCTCTTCGTAACGAGGTGGTGGAAATGATTCATGTTCAAGTGGCCGAAACGATTGGTAGAGGAGGAGACTTGGTCAAGTTTGGTGAAGGTCATACCATTGTCACGTTACACTTCAAAAAGGCATAAAAAAGAGAGACGAGAAGGGAACCCAAGTCAATCATGCCTCCGAAACGACGACGACGACGACGACGACGACCACAGCGTTCACAAGAGGGGGAAGGGATTAACGCGGTGATTGCCGGGATTCCTAAAACTGCATGGTCCATCACCAAAGGGATAGAAAAGTTAGCCAAAAAGAATGCCAGAAAATCGCATTTGAAACGCATGGAGGAAATCCGCAAAGGAAAACGAAAACGCTATGCGGGGGAATCGTTTACGTGCAATCTCATGTGAGTGGAAGCCGCGTTTTCGAAAGACGGTATAAAAAGAGACGAGTCCTGTGACACCGACCAAACGTGATCCTTGGTGAAGAAGAAGACAACCATGCGTGGGGGAAGTTTGACACGATTTCGAACCGACGAGTGGTATGATCAACAAGGCAAAGGATTGATGACGGATCTGATGCGTGGGGGGTTGCAAGGTCTTATAAGGACGCGAAATCCTTTAAAACTGCCTAGTAATATCAAGAGAGGCTTGACAACGGGGTTATCACGAGGTGTCAAACGCAAAGCCGAACAAGTCATCAAAAAAGAAATCACCAAACAAGCCAAGAAAGCGTTGAGTCATAAGAGCGTAAAAGACGCCGTGCGGGTAGCCACGGCCTTATTTCCCAAACAAACCAAACGGGCGCGAGATATTTTGGGCGTGTGAACATGGATCCCGTGCATTCACGACCTCGACGGATTCGCAGTAATCGAGGGTTGTCTCAATGGGGTGGCCTGTATCCGTTTTGGAAACTCAGGAGAGGACAACGTGGTGGCTGGTTAAGTGCCGAGGTGATGAGACTGCCCGGGTTTGATTTGAGACAACGTTTAGCACGACGACGACGGTATAAAAACCCCTCACGACGACGACGTACCACCACTCGACGACGACGACGACGTTAAACATGCCTGACGTGAGTACACAAACCGCCCCGGCTCACGAGCGTTCCGAAGGGACCGTCAACCAGGCGTTACGGATTTTCAAGGTGCCGCCCACGGACATTAGCATCAATGCCTATCGCATGGTTACCATTCAACCCACCACCACGGGTATCAATCCCATGGAATTCATCATTCCGGGATTAGACGATTTTGTGGATTTGGGACGCAGTTACTTTACCATGGAATTGAGATTGCAGAAAAGTACGAACGATGACTTGGTGGCCGCTCAAAAATTGTGGCCCGTCAACAATTTGGCCCATTCCATCATCAAACAAATTGACTTGCAGTTGAATGGCACGTTGATCAGTCCACAATCCGACACTTATCATTACAAAGCTTACCTGGAAACCTTGTTGAATTATGACCGAGAAGATGGCAAGACCGTGTTGGGACCCCAAGGATGGTTCAATCAAGTGGATTTCCCACCCGCATGGACGGCCAACAATACCAACAGTGCAGCACCACATAATGACTACCGGGATCTCCCCGCCAATCACAAAGCAGCGTTGGCTGCCATGGTAGCCGAAACCGCCAAGTATGCAGGAGGTGTCACCCACAGTCTAGTGTTTACCCCCCACCTGGAAGTGTTTCATACCGGCAAACTGTTAGTGCCTGGCATCGAAATCAAGATGAAATTTCATTTCAATGGCCCCAGCCTGTTTTTCAATGGAGTGGGTCTAGCTGGTCGATTGATGGAAGGGGATGTGAAACTACGGTTTCATCTCTGCCAACTGCGTTTGAATGACGCCATCTACCAGAGTATATCTAGCAAAAGACACAATGAAGGCCAAGTGGCTGCCTACCCGACCGTCCGAAGTGAAATCCGGACCTTCACCATGCAAGACAACCTGGTCCGCTTTGATATCCCTAACCTGTTTCAAAACAGAATACCTGACCGATTGATTGTGGGGTTGTTGGACAGTCGTGCCTTCAATGGAGATGTGACCCGAGATCCGTTCTGTTTCCAGAAATTTGGACTGACGTCCATTAAACAGATTGTCAAAGGCGAAGAATACCCTTATGAAACCCTGCAGTTAGTGCACAACAATGGCAGCCGAGATAATCTAGGCTACTTCCGTTTTCTGCAAGCCAGTGGCGCTTGGTGTAAAAAGAAAGGCAATATGGTAGAACTAGGAGATTGGGGCCATCGGAAAAATTGTACCTTGTACATGTTTGACAATGTGGCCAATGGATGTGCTGACAGTCAAAACCTCAACCCCAAGCAAACGGGCGATTTACAACTGGTGTTGGAATTTGGAGCCGCCCCCGGTGTCAATATAACCGTGCTCGTGTATGGAGAATTTGAGAACTTGCTGGAGATTGACCGCAACGGAGCCGTGTTGTACAACATTTACCAGCACTAAAGAAAGAAAGAAAAGATGGAACACGTGGCCTTGAATAATGTGCAATTGGATTATTTAGCCCGAGACGACCCGCAATTGAAACCGATGTTTTACGGGACGGTGGCCTGTGATCGACTACCCAAGAGTCCTGTCAAAACCCAACGCCAAGGGTACATTGTGAATACGGACCCGCACGATCAACCCGGACAACATTGGTTAGCGGTGTGGACGGATGGAAACGTGTGTGAAATCCTCGACAGTTATGCTTTGCCCATGGACACGTACGTGCAAGCCGCCCCGTTACGAGATTGGATTGTGAAACATTGGAAGTATGTGGTGACCAATGGCAAGTCCCTGCAAACCATTTCAAGCAAGAGTTGTGGTGATTACGCCTTGTTGTACTTGAAAGCCAAAGCCCGTGGACGAACCTTGCAAGACTTTTTAAATGAGTTTTCGGATCATGATTATGTAAGCAATGACCATCAAGCCGGTCAACGCCTTGAACAATTGATTGTAGGCCAAGAAGCCAGATGGTATCAACTTTGTTGTCATCCGTATCATCAATGTAATGGTTAAATAAAATTCGTTGGAAAAAAAGTGTGTCGGAGTCGTAGCTCAGTCGGTAGAGCCTTTGGACTTGATCCAGAATAGCGATTGGGTCGTGCGTGGGTTCGAGTCCCACCGATTCCAATAAAAAGGTGCCTTTTTTTTTTCCCCTGGGTAGTATCATCATCATGCAAACGGGGAAACCGTTTCGTTTTCATACCCCCTCCTCTATCTTGGTGGTGGGTCCTTCGGGATGTGGCAAAACCGTGTTTACGGAAAAACTCTTGGTAGACAACCCCGAGTTGTTTGACACCCCACCGACCCAAATGCATTATTGTTATGGGGCGTGGCAAGATCGATTTCAAGGCATGCAAGATCATGGGGTAGTGTTTCACGAAGGGATTCCCGATCATGAGGCGTTGGTCCAATGGTTTCCTCAAGGACATGGGGTCCTGGTCTTGGACGATTTAATGGACGAAGGGAGTCACGATAAACGCGTGTTGGATTTATTCACCAAACATTCGCATCATCAAGGGGTGACGGTGTTGTACTTGTGCCAAGACATGTTTCCCGTGGGTCGCTATGCCAAAAGTATATCCCGCAATGCCCATTACATTGTGGCGTTCAAGAACCCCCGGGATCAATTAGGGGTACGCAACGTCATGCTGCAATCGTTTCCGACCACTTGGAAAGACACGTTGGAGACGTTTCATCAAGCCACCACCCGCCCGTATGGGTATTTGGTGTTGGATTTACACCCGGCCTCCTCCGATGAACAACGGTTGTTGAGTCACCTGTTAAAAGACGAAGGATGGACGCGCACCTATCAAAAGCGAGTATAAAGGCACGACACCCCCTTTGGAACCGGAAAAAGAGCAACCATGGCCGATGAAGACCGTCAACCTCCGCAATCGTACGATACCGTGGCCCCGGCCGGGGTCGGGGCGTCCAGCAGCAATCTCATGTCCCCAAGGGCTTGGCAAGATTTGTATATCTCGGGAGACCAAGGTCTTCTCGACGTGGCCATGGAGGAAATGCCTGCCGATCCCCTCTATGAGTTTATGCAATCCATCCCCCCTGCGGACGTCATCGCGAGTTGGCCCGATGTGACTGGTGTACCCCCTGCACAGGCCTCTTCCCCCGCGGGGGTAGGAAGTCAAGCATCCCATTCACCCTCATTCCAAAGCCCCCAGACCACCCCGGAGTCTTCTGGGGCTCGAACGCCTGCGACGCCTCCTAGCGTACCCCGGGCGGCGGGTGCTCGAACAGCGGCGGGGGCTGGGGGTAATGGTAGGGGACGCCGTGGACCTAGGACTAGAGGTGGACGTGGTGGGGGACGTGGCGGTGGACGTGGTGGTGGTGGTGGTGGTGCTGGTGGTGGTGGTGGTGGTGCTGGTGCTGGCGGTGGAGGAGGTGGTGCTGGTGGTGCTGGTGGTGGAGGAGGTGGTGGTGGAGGAGGTGGTGGAGGAGGTGGAGGTGGTGGTGGTGGTGGACGACGGGGGCGCCGACGCCGACGCCTTTTCCCCACTTCACCTGCCTCCACCACTACCACTCCCGGATCGTCTGGGAGGTCTGGCAGACAACCTCGTACCTTGCGTCAAGCCGATTTACAACGACGTTTACGGATGCTATTACAAGATCAAGAACAATTGGCCCAAGGACGGGAAATTGCTAATGTGACCATGACCAATAGCATTGTGACCAGTTATAAACAAGGAGGAGCCCCGAGCGTACAAACCTCGTCGTCCCGGGTATCGCCGTGAGGATGAAAACCGTCGTGTCGTTATTGAATGGATCTCGACGTCCTGGCATCCCCTTCCCTCCGGAATTATTACAACGCATGGATTCCTTGTATGCCTTTTACCATCAACAATGGTGGTGTTATCGAAAAATGTTGAATCATTACAAGTGTATCAATGCCTTGTTCAACGGCATGGCGTTACTCCTGATGGCTGCAGGTATGATTGCTGGCCCGCTATTGGACAACAGCACGTTGGTAGCCTGTTTGGCAGCGGTGGGGACGGTCGTCAAAGGATGGAATGATTTTAAACAATATCGATTTAAAGTGACCATGAGTCGGTTTGCGTTTACCACCTATGCCAAAGCCTTGACCGAATTGAAAACCTATGTGAGAGGTGTCCCCCTGGAGGACCTGGAAGGATTTTTAATCAAGATGCAAACCTTGGATGACACCATTGTGGATTTCACCCCTCCGTTACCCAAACGATGTCTCCAAGATTACCATCGTCATTTTGTGTACCAACCCTTGGAAGCTCTATGCTATGTAGACGGATGTCCTCGTCCCTTGAAACCCAAAGACTACTGGATCCATAAAAAGCCGCTCCCTCCCAGTCCTACACTCTTAGAACCATGGCCGTCCAACGACGACGACGACGCAGAAAAAGGAAACAACGAGGAGGAGCTTTAATACGTCGCAAACCCCGTTTGGTGGATAAAATTGCCCATGGCATGAGTATGTTTCTCTCAGGCCCCGCGCCTGGGTTTGGACTTGCTTTAGGCAAATTAGGCGGGCAAGCCTTAAAAGGCATTACCGATAATGTACAACATTACCGACGACAACGAGGTGGGGGTTGGTGGTCCGATTTCAAACGCAATACCCGTCAAGGGTATAAAGAGACGCGAGACGTGATCAAACAAAACAAAGCCCTTCAACGTCTATTGACGAACCGTTCATGGTGAGGAGAAGAAGATTACGACGACGCCGTCGTCAACGAGGCGGTTTTTTAAATCTATTGGTCCCTGCCATGGTAGGATTAGGGAAAGCCGTGGCCTTGGAAACGGATAAACGTATAAAACGCACGATCCAAAAAGCCAATCAACGCTATCGTCGTCGTCATCGATAAAAGATGCAACGTCTTCGACGTCAATTACCGTTTTTACGGTCCATGTTACAAGAAGCCAATGGTTCCAAACGTCAAGAGTTGTTACAACATGCCAATGCCGATCAAATCAATGCTGTGAGTGAATTGGTTTTGAACTTCTTAAAAAACAAGATTCCCGTCACACCCCCCATGCTGGCTAAACTTCAACCCTATAAAAAGGTGCTACGCGATTTGGGGCGTCGTCGACATTCCGTCAAAAAACGTCGTCAGTGGTTAGTCCGACAAAAAGGACGCGGCTTGTTTCAAGGACTTCACGAGGTGTTATGTCAATGTGCTCGACCGACCCGTTAACCCTGGCCACATGGATCACCCTGTTACAAGAGGCCAATCGGGCCACCGACCAGTGGAAAGAGGACTGTTATTATTGGAAGCATAAATATCACCTGTTGTATCGAGAGTACCAACATATGTTGAGGTCCCGCCTTTGTGAGAGCTGTCGTGAGATAGAAGACGGGGAACTTTGCCCCGATTGTAGTCAACCCCCATGGATGAGGTCTACATGATTCCCCAGAAGGACTTGAATCAACTCATTCAATATTACAAAGGAGAACTCACCGAAAATGCCTTGTTGAACAAAGCCGCGACGCTGGCCGCTAAAAAACATGTCTTGTTAGCCAATCCCGAATTACCCCCCGCTGTGGTCAATGCTCAAACCAAACCGTTGAGTCAAGAATTAATCAAGTTAACCAAACGCATTCGTCAATTTCCCGGAGGCGTGGGGGTCGGCGCACCGGGGGCCCCGCCAGGCGAAGAAGAAGAAGAAGAAGCCGGGGATTTGGTGACGGGGCCCGTGGAACAATGGTTGAAGCGCATGATAAAAGGAGGTCCGTCGGCTCCCAAACCCACCATTACCCCTGCTACCAGGGAAGGCGCGAGAGAACAGAGACCTTCTACCAGTCGAGGAGAAGAGAGACCTTCTACCAGTCGAGGGGATATCCGGACTCGTTTACAAGCCGTGCGAGAACGACGCAAGGCCTGGGAAAAGCATTTAACCGAAAGTGGTGCTGCTAAAGGCAAGGGCAAAGGCAAAGGCAAGGGCAAAGGCAAAGGCGTCTCCCGTGAAGTACAAGCATTGAAACCCTTACCCGGTTGGGAAGATTGGGCCAAAGGCAAACCACCCCGACGGAGACGTTTGCAGTACGACAGTGAGTAAACGATGCCCACCCACAGGAGGAGAAGGGGTATCAAAAGGAAACGCACCCAACGAGGAGGGGCAGTGGATGTCCAAAAATGGATTGCTAAAACCGGCAAAGAATTTCATTGGCCTGGCTATCAGTACATGGGCCCTGGGACGCATTTGGCCAAACGTCTGAAACGTGGGGATCCCGGGATCAATCGCTTGGACCAGATTGCGAAACAACACGACATTGATTACAGCCGTGCCAAGAATTTGCAAGATAAATGGAAAGCCGATACGAAGATGATCCAAGCCATTGATCGATTACCCGGCAAGAAAACCAAGACGGAACGGGTGGTCAAGAAAATCATGCAAGCCAAGAAACGTTTAAAATTGTAAACTTTAATGACACCCCCAGTTACATGTTGTGTAAATAAAAAAATGAAAATGTCTGATTGGTTCGTTGTACTGTCTCAAACAGGATTCTCAAACAGGATTCTGGAGAACCCCTTGTGACCAAGTTCGTTGTACTGTCTCAAAACAGGATTCTCAAACAGGATTCTGGAGAACCCCTTGTGATGTAGACAAAAGGATCCGGTTGATAAAAAACAAATGAAAATGTCACTGTCTCTTTGATCGTTCTACCACAATGTCACGATTGAATGTTCTGCCAAATACGGAAACGATTGAATGTTCTGCCAAATTACGGAAACGATTGAATGTTCTAACAAATGACGGAGACGAGGGTTAAGACACTAAATCAAACATCAAATCGACACCCTCGTCGGATGACGTCATGTCCTCCAACCAATCATCAGCGAAAGCCTCCACATTAAAATCCTGCACATCGTCCATCACCTGCTCCCACTCGTCGGGTGACAATAAATCCTGCAAAAATGAAAGATCGTTACAGTCAGAGGGTTCGCTGCCTTGCATAGTTCCCGAATCAAGGCGCGTAGGACACTCCTCCTCCTCCTCAAGGAGTTGAAGAAAGGATTCCGGGGGCGGGGTATCCACAGAGTCCAGCGAGTCACAAAAGGCTTGGACATAGTCCGTCACAGGCATGGATGTCCGACAATCCGTCACAGGCATGGATGTCCGACAATCCGTCAGGGGGATGGTTAACGTCATCAACTTCTCCATTCTCTTTTTCTCCCGAAAACGGGTTTGACGAATCCTGTTTTGCTCCCTCAACAGCTCGGGATGGGCCTCCCGATAACGGGCATAACGCTGCCTCTCTTGCTCCCTCAACTCCTCTCGACGACTCTCTCGATATCGTCGCTGTTTCTCCCTCACCTCCTCTCGACGGCTCTCTCGATATCGTCGCTGTTTCTCCCTCACCAGCTCCCGATGGGCCTCCCGATATTGTCGCTGACGCTCCATGATCCGTTCTTGATTGGCTTTAAAGTACCGCCTGTCTTTCTCCCTTATGCGCTCTCGATGTTGTTCTCTGTAACGCCTGTCGGCCTCCAATATGCGCTCTCGGTGCTTTGCCCGGTAACGCTTTTGGTACTCCGGCCGCCGGGGTCGAGGCTTTGCCTGGCGACGCCTGTCGGCCGCCGCCCGCCGGGCTCTTGGGCCCGGTCGGGGGGGTGGTCGTTCGTCATCATCACTTTCGTGGTACGTGACGGGGGCTCTGCGGGGGCGCAACTCTCTTTCGGTTGACATGGGGAGCAGGGGTCGATGCGATGGCTGGAAGCACCTGTCAGTTTCCCCCCGACGCTGGGCTCTTTGGAGGGTTGTCTGTTTGGGCTCGGCAGCGCTTTGTTGGCACTTGTAGGGGGCTCTGCGGGGACGCAATTCTCTTGCGGCACACATCGGGAGAAGGTGGCGGTACTGGTGGAGGGGTATCTGGCCGTTTGAATTGGTACCTCCAATACGAGCAGCAATAGTCCAACCCCTCCACAAACCACTCACAGGTGTGTTGAGGGTAACACAGCTGGTGGAAGTAGGTGGCTCGTGCTGCCCGGGTTGCCTGAGCTGCCTGTTTGAGCTGCTCCCTCTCTTTCAGCTTCTCCCCAAACTCTGTCACGCCTTGGTCCAGCACCCACTCCGCCTTGACTTTCTTCAAGATTTCCTCGACTTCCAAATCCGCTTCAAAAGTTTCAAAGGCTTCCAACAGCTTGTCTTGAGCAACCTCCATTTTGAGATGACTCCGCCGGCGATTCGATTTCTTTTATAGGGACTTATTCGTTCCCGTGATGCCCCATGGGCCCTAACTAGAGAGGGGGGAGGGGGGCCCCCCCACCCCGTCCCACCCCTCCCTAGGGCGCCCCCTCTCAGGGGAGCGCCCTGTTTAGTGATTGGATCCTTCCCCTCCCACGGGACATTTTGGTTCTCTATAAAAACAGAGCCCCGATCTCCAGCGAGTTCATCTGATCATGGCCTCGCCGCCAGAACAGGAGGCCCTCGATTTACTAGGGCTACAGTTGTCTAGCGATGATGAAGCAGACTATCAGGACATGTTGGACCATTTGGAACGACAACATGCCTTTCAAACACGGCTCCTTCAACAAAGTGGAGCCGGAGATACCTCGATCGGAACGCCACAACGTGGAGCAGGAGGGTTGGATACCTCGATCGGAACTTTTGACTTTGAACTCCAACCCTTTGTCGATCGGACGAGTCGTCGAATGGGGGTGCGTGAACGCCATTTCAATACCCGTTTACGTCAAAGGGGGAACTTGATTCCAGATCAAAACATCACGGAAGCTCTCCAAGAGGGGTTACGTCGAGCAGTGAATCAAGTGTTAACCACCACGCCGGGACTCCACGATCAAGATCGCCTTTACTTTACCATCGGATCCAATCGGCTCCATAACAATTTTCAGGGGTGGGGATTACGCGCGGGGGAATGGCGTGAAGGCGGAGACCGTGTGGCAGCCCTCTTCGATCGCTTGGCGCAAGCCCTCAACAGCAACGAACAATTTGAAATGGACGATTCGTTTCAAGTCTCCATTACACAAGTTCATCATGCCCCTCAAGGCACCGGCAAACCCCGTCGTGGCAAACCTGGCCACCCTACCATGGACATGTTAACCAGGAACTCCAAATCGATCATCAGAATTAACAATAGAGATGAACTCTGTTGTGCCAGAGCCCTCGTCGTCGCCAAAGCTCGCGTGGACCAGCACCCGAAAGTGGCATCCATTCAGAGGGGGTACGGGCCCCTGCAAAGAACCCTCGCTTGGGACCTGCATCGGGAAGCCAATGTGCCCCTCGGCCCATGTAGTTACGACGCCTTGACAGCCTTTAGTCAAACCCCGTCTCTGGCCGGTTACCAGATCCTGTTGGTGGATGCCCATCGATCTTTTCACATCACGACCTTTGGAGCCCTTCAAGACAAACAATTGATCCTCTTGCATCACCAAGGCCATTACGATGTCATCACCAAGTTGCCTGGATTTTTCGGGTCCAGCTACGTCTGTGCCCATTGTTGGAAACCCTATGACCATGAAGGTCTCCATCGATGCCACAAGAAAAAGCAATGCGGGGCCTGTCGTCAAAAAGAGTGCCCTGATTTCCAGGCAGCCTATCCCCGGGGCCAGAAAGCCACCCGACGGTGCCAACAATGTCATCGGGACTTTTTCGGAGACACGTGTTTCCAAATGCATCTCGTCAAGGATTCGACCGGCAAACCCGCCAGCAACCCCCAGTCCACCATCTGTTCTCAACGTCGTCGCTGTCCAGCCTGTCGTAAACAGAACGTGGGATTAGACCAGATTGAAAAGCATCGATGCTACTACATCGATTGTCCCTCCTGCCACGAGTACGTGGACGGCGAAACGCATCGTTGTTTTATTCAAACAGCCCCCAAACCTCAAGCCAACAAGAAGAAAAGAAAGAGGACCACAAACACCGCCCCGGAGGACCAGCCTCCTTTGCATGTATTTTTTGATATTGAAGCCATGCAACCCCTGGAAAAACACATCGCCAATCTCGTCGTGGCCGAAACCGAAGACGACGACGACCAACCCGTGTGTTTCCCCGGCGAGCATTGCGTCCGAGATTTCCTGGAATGGTTAGATACCTTGACCCTCCACGATACCCGTCAAGTCAATGTCCTGGCTCATAATTTCCAGGGCTATGACGGACACTTTGTCATTCATCAATACTATGGCGACAACCGAATCGTCGAACAGCTCCGGAACGGGTGTAAACTCTTGCAAGTCCAACATGACCGTATCCGCTTCATCGATTCGATGAGTTTTTTCCAGATGCCTTTGTCTGCCTTTCCCAAAACCTTTGGCTTGACCGAACTCCGCAAAGGGTACTTCCCACACAAGTTCAATCACCCCGACCACCAAACGTACGTGGGACCCGTCCCGGCCCTCGATTACTACATGCCTGAAACCCTGTCTCCCGAAGGCAGGCAAGCGTTGGAAACGTGGCATCAACAGCAACGCGACAAAGTATTTGACTTTCAACACGAATTGTTGGCTTACTGCCAATCGGATGTACGCCTCTTGAAACAAGGTTGTCTGACATTCAAACGCTTGTTTGAAACCCTGACGGGCTTCAACCCGTTTGAGCATATCACCATTGCTTCTGCCTGCAACCGGGATTTACGCATGAACCGGATGATCCCTAACAGCATCGCCAGTGAACCCGTCCGTGGTTGGCGCAACTCCATCAACCAATCCCGAGTAGCCATCGAATGGCTCACCTGGTGTGCACAAGAAAATAACATTCAGAATGTCGGCAATGCCGGCGAAGTTCGCATCCCGACCATTGGCTTCATCGACGGATACTGCCACGACACCCGGACCGTGTACGAATTTCAAGGGTGTTTCACCCATGGATGCCCAACATGTTATCCAAACCGCCACGAACCCCATGTCCGCCACTTTGATCGGACCCTGCAAGATGTCTACGAGACCACCCAACAAAAGATCCAACGGCTCAAAGAGCTCGGGTACACGGTCGTTCAAATGTGGGAATGTGAATGGGCCCGTCTCAAAATCACCTCCTCGGATATCCGTACATTTGTGGACCAGCTTCAATTCACAGACCCCTTGAATCCCCGCGACGCATTCTGTGGAGGGCGTACCAATGCCATCAAGTTGTACCATCATGTCACCCCCACTCAAAAGATCCATTACATCGATGTCACCTCGTTGTACCCATGGGTCAACAAAACCTGTCTCTACCCTAAAGGACATCCGACCTTCATCTCCACCCCGGGTCACACCGACATCCGCCAGTACTTTGGGCTCATCCAATGTCAAATCCTGCCTCCACGTGAACTGTATCATCCTGTCCTGCCTTACCGCCATGACGGCAAACTTCTCTTTCCCCTGTGCGCTAGTTGTGTCAAAGAAGAAATGGCCAAACCCCTTCTAGGAAGAACTGCCAAATGCCATCACACCGACGACCAACGCGCCCTAACGGGAACATGGTGCAGCCCGGAATTGGCCAAAGCCGTCGAGCTCGGGTACCAAGTCCAATACATTTACGAGGTCTGGCATTTTGACGAAACCTGTGAGGGGCTCTTCGAAGATTACGTCAACACCTGGTTGAAAATCAAACAAGAAGCGAGTGGGTGGCCTAAGGAGAACATGACTGAACAAGACAAACAAACTTATATAGACAACTATTTCCAACAGGAAGGCATCCGGTTGGAGTACGACAAAATCGAGAAGAACCCGGGGCTCCGCACCCTGGCCAAAATGATGCTCAATTCCATGTGGGGCAAGTTTGGGCAACGCCTCAACAAAACCCAAGTCCAAACGTTTCATAACCCTCAAGCCTTCCATCGTTTCTTGGATACCAGCACTTTGGACGTACGACACGTCTCCGTCATCAATGACGACCTGGTGGAGGTCCATTATCAGTACCAGGACGAAGACATCCCCGTGTCACCCAACCTGAACATCTTCGTGGCCTGTTTCACCACCTGTTGGGCTCGCCTACGCTTGTATACAGCGCTGGAGAAGCTGGGGGAAAGAGTGTTATACTACGACACGGACTCCATCATCTTCCTGCAAGACGAGGATCAAGCCAACCCGGTCTTGGGCGATTACCTTGGCGACTTCACGAGCGAATTGGGCAACGACGATTTTATTGTGGAATTCGTCTCGGCGGGTCCCAAGAACTATGGCTACCAAACCCACAAGAGGCACATTGAGTGCAAGGTGCGGGGTTTCCGCCTCAACAGCGAAGGCAAGAGCCAGTTGAACTATAACGTCATGCGACAGAACGTCCTCGACGAAATCCAAAAGCCTCAAAAGGAACCACGTCAAACCCAAGTCGTCAAAACCCACCAGATCGTGCGGGATCCCAAAACCTATGAACTGTACACCTTTCCGGATTACAAACGGTACCAGCTGGTGTATGACAAGAGAGTCGTCGATCCGCAAACCTTCCTTACCTATCCCTATGGATACGGGGGGCTTCTTTCCTAAGAGTACGTCAAGTCATTGGTATTGCTTGCCTCTTCTTAGTAGCATACCTGAGGAGTTCAGAGAAATCTTCCTTGCCGGCTTTTGCCGGCTTAGTATCCATCGAAGCCTTGAAAGTTGTGGTGAAGCCGGTTGGAACCAATCCACTCATATTGTCAAATGGAACACTCATATTAAAAAGGAATACTCATCAAAAATGGAATACTCATCAAAATGGAACACTCATCAAAAATGGAACACTCATATCAAAATGGAATTCATCAAAATGGAACACTCATCAAACATGGAACTCATTAAAAAGGAACACTCATCAAAAATGGAACACTCATATCAAAATGGAATTCATCAAAATGGAACACTCATCAAACATGGAACTCATTAAAAAGGAACACTCATATTATCGCCCTCTGGTGTACCTATAATTTTTACGGTGAAAAGCTTGAGGACCCTCAAAGGTTTGCATCTTCTTAACTGTCTGCTGAACAAGCTGAAAAGGAACCTCATCAAAATGAAACACTCCTATTATCAAAAGGAATACTGGCGAAAAAGTTGGGAGGGCGCCCCATCCTCCAATACCTTGCAATCGTCTTTCTAGTTCCCTTCTGGGGGAAACATTAAATATATTTTTAACAACATCAACTTGCCTCTTTTCTTTGACTCAAGGATCACCCCCGTTCCTAAAATTGGACTTTGGACTTTTCTCCCGACTTCCCCTTGAGCCCACGATCCATTTTTCCAACTGGTCAGCGGTTTCTCCTTCCAAATCACATGACTTCCGGTTGTATGAGCCCACGATCCATTTTTCCAACTGGTCAGCGGTTTCTCCTTCCAAATCACATGACTTCCGGTTGTATGAGCCCACGATCCCTTTTTCCAACTGGTCAGCGGTTTCTCCTTCCAAATCACATGACTTCCGGTTGTATGAGCCCACGATCCCTTTTTCCACCTGGTCAGCGGTATCCCATCCCACTTCCGGTCATGACGTCACTCGACCAATCAGAAGCCAGGAAATCTACCATCTGGGCGCACTTTACTACTTCTGTTTGCACAACGGAGCCATCATGTGCGTGTTTGATCGAACTGAAGACAGCGGAACAAATTTGAACTTAAAGAGGTAATTTCTATGCAGGTCAGAAGCAAGATTACTGTAGCAAGGAACATTAGAATTTACCATCATAGTTTGTTAAACGCAGAGCCCAAAATGCAGTTGTTCTCGGTTTAGAGGTTGCGGACGGAATGGTAAAAACAACAATCAAACAACTGGAAAAGCGATTCAACTCCGTTTGTATGGCATCCGATTTCTATCTGAGCATTTGGACCTGTTGGAACACAGAGCTACAACGAGTGCAGGCAAACCAGTGTCAATTTTGCGTGTTAAAGGCGAAAAAAAAATCTCGCCGTTCCTTCCTTCTTGATAGTTTGCAGCTGTATTTTGTTTAGTACTTGTTTAGACTGCTTCATGATTTTCGCACCGATCGCCATGAATGTGTGATAGTTTTTATTAAATGCTCCTGCCCCATTTCACTGTGTTTTATTTTATGTCTTACCTTGACATTTTGAAGTGGAAAGCCTTCCTGATAAAACCTACCGTTTGTTCAATTTCAATGATTGACGTGACGATTGAAAACACAACGCTTAATGCTTAAATTTCTACTTCTGCACAGTTTCTTCAAACAATTCTGAGTTGTGTTAGACGACACTGTTGGTAATGCTTTTTGGTGACCCTGTTGAAATTTCTACTTAATTTAAATTCGCTCCCAAGTGATTTTTCTCGTTCATTTTTCTCGCAGGGTTGCTCGCGAGGAAAAGAACTTTCAGCTCACTTTGTTCAATTTGTTGTTGAGTGTTTATTGACCATATTTGGTCGCAGCAGGTATATGGGCTGATGGCCTAGCGCCGTTCAGCCAATCAAAATGCTAGAAATCCAATATACCTAGTCCAGTTTTGAATAATATTGGATATCCTTTGTTTGACTGATATGATGACCAAGAAGGTTCTGTGATAATGATTTCTGTCATAAGCTCACATCTCGTTAAGAAGAAGTGTGATGCACTGATAAGATTGCTGGCTGCATCTCATAAGTTTCAAGGGAAAAAATAACACACAACACAACAACAACCAGCTAAATATAACTGCAAATAATTTTAGAAGGATGTGAAGGTAATTGAGGACTTGAACTGGCTGTGTATTGGCGAGGATACAGCAAGATTTCAATTTACTGTTTAAAAATATTGATTTTCAATGGCACAAAATGGCAGACACTGCACTCGATGTACACAAAGTACTGTGGGTGACTACAATGTAGGATTTTTAACCAACCTTTATAATAACACCTTGAAACACAATCATTTTAGTGTGAAAGCAGCTTGTTACAAAATGGTACTCACGGGAAGATTTAATCAAGGATCCTTAGAATCAATTCAGGCTTTTTGACAGGGTGCGGGAAAAAATTATAAAAACTGTGTGTGATTTTGAAGGCAAATTGTGTGGGAAAAGACATTGTTGTGCAGGGAATTGTGCAGGATTGCACAATCTTGTGACAAACCAAATGTTCAATCTCCAGTGTTCTAGCCAGACCCGACAGGGAGGAAATTCTGTTTCAATGAAAAATGCGACCAAATTTCTTTTTTGGCAATTCATATATACCCAGCAGTCGCCAATAGATCGGTTCACGCTCTTAGTTGCATCATGGGTAATCAGGGCAAGATGGCGGGAAATTCAAAGGTTTGTATGGGATTTCAAAGTCAACTAAATAAATTTTTTTGTGAATTAATATATTTGACACTTTTTCTTTAAAAAGTGTAACTTTTGAATTCAAAGAAACAATACACTTAATCTAGAGTGCATAGAAGTCCATGATCAGTTTTTCTAAAACTTGATTTCTCCCATACATTTTCTGTAATGTGACAGTACAAAAATTACAGAAAATGTATGGGAGAAATCTATTTGTCTTTGAAATCCCATACAAACCTTTGAATTTCTTGCCATCTTGCACTGATTACCCATGATGCAACTAAGAGCGTGAACCGCTCTATTTGCCGCTATTTTTTAAACAAAGTTTATTTATTTTGACGCAAAATAAAAACTGTGTCTCAGTGTAAACAAAATCACATTGCATGACGCAATAAACGCAATCAGATTTTATTAATCTGCATTAAAAAAACATAATAAATCCTTGGACTAAAATATTTCCAATCTAACAAGTTCCTTGCAAAAAAAAATCGCTGCATTTTTGCGTCTTTGATTAATAATAAGTAGTGTGAATAATTCCCCGTAAAGGTTCACAAAATTAATTTTTCAAAGTTAGCCGCAAAAAGGCAATGCGAGATGTCTGCAAATTGTGTGCTAAATGTAATTTAATACAGTGTTTGATGGCATGTTTGATTTTCTCAATTGATAATTTTCACTGTCTCGCCATAAAAAAAAAATTGAAACTGTTCAATGAAAGAAGCCAAGAAAATGAAACGATATAAAAGACTAGTACATAAAGAACTTCTCCAAATCTCAGGTCTGTGTACATGTAGTACACCATTTCTGAGTTATTTGCCCAAATGTTTCATGCAACTTACTGGTGCCGATGTACACCAATTGATATGGCGGCCAGAAATGAACAAAAACATCTGGGATTCAATTTTGCAATGAAAGTGCTTTCTTTTCACTCGTGAGCTAGTATACATGTGCATAAACACATCTTCAAATACTTAAAATGTTTTAACTGCTGAAAATCATAAGGAGAGACCTTTTTTTTCACCAGATAGCTTTGTCGCAGCCACTATCTAATGGTGTCATGCAGGGTAAAAATACAACACGCTTCCACCCACAACCAATAAGCAAATAATGACATGATAACATTAATTCTGGTTTATTGTGCCGTAGTAGGCCGCTACACTTAATAAAAACAAGCCGTCAAGACAATCTCCATAAGTCTCCATTCAATTGCAACCATCAATTCACAAAGACTGAATCAAAATTAATACAAGTACATAGCAACTGAGAAGATGAGAAAAACTGGAGAATTGAATGCGTATCTCTAAGAGATACTCAGCGGTCAGGAAAAACCTGCTAAAAAAAACCCAGTGGGGAAAAAATGCAGGAAACCTGAGTAGGAACCATATTCAAAACTCCAACCCTTCCCACGGGGCCAAAACAAATGAACGCTAAATAATTATATACATGAACCTGTAAAACGGTGACAACACTGAGGCAAAAACTCCTTACAAAGCTAATTGAAATGAAAAGTTCAAAAACAACTAAGATAAAAGTTCTGCCAACAAATCTGAAGCGTCTGACAGTGTGACGACCGAGAACTGACTAGTATAGCATACTAAAGAACGCTCTTTTTATATAATGCAAAAACCTCTACATGTATAACTTTACTACACGCACATATACGTGCCTAAATTCATCGCGTAACATAACACCTTATGCAAAAAGCTAAAACAATATCGAACAGAAATCAATTTTCTTCTAATGCTAAGCCACCGAGGAGAAAAACGGGACTGGAAACTTGTAGGAAGATTTATTTCCAGGTCATCTTCAACCTGGTGTAGATAAAAATTCAGAAGACCTCACGATTTTGATTTAGGATTCGATGACGTCACTGTGAAAACCCATTATAACTTAGAATGAAAATGTCTTTTATGTGAACGAAAAAATAAAATCTTCAAGTAGCATACAGTTAAGAACTTGATGATTCTCCTGTCCGAAGTTTTAACACTTCAGTTTCTTTGTAGCTTACAAATTAATCAGTCCTTTGTGAAAATAATTCAGATAGTGACCATCAATCAGGTGTCGTGGTACACTTCTACCGAGCTTTTCAATCGAGGAAAGCGAGGAATTTCTGAATTGTTTTGGAAGGCAAATAATATGGCTGGAAATAGCCTAAAAAGTTTCTAGGAATCTTGGTAATCAATAGAATAGGTCGGCTTTAGTGAAATAGTTATTTAAGCAAATCTTTCAGTATATTTTGCAGGGTTTTGGGAATTGTGCATTATTGTGCAGGTTTTACTGAATTGTGTAGTCCCGCACCCACACACCCTGTCAAAAGGTCTGAATTATTTACATACATTAATTTATCAATTTGTCAAAGTTTCTTTTCTCAGCCTTCCTTTTTTTAACTGACTGACCCAAATTTACATTAGAGAAGGCCATGGAAGATGAAGAATTTTATTGGAATGGCTGATTATTTTTCTGATTTATCTAGCAAGAATTTCCAAATCAAAGACAGCTTTTTCGGGTCTGGAAAGTGAACCAATGAAAATTTGCCCTCTGGAGCCTGATGGGAATTGCAATAACACAAAAACTGTACGCAACTTATTAAATAAGTTGTACATTTTCCCCAAAATAGGCACATAAAAGTCCCATATTGTACACGTATAAAGACACTTGGTGACCCTTACATGAAGTGATGTGCCTTTTAGGTTTGCTTTTTACAAGTATTCAACATATTAGACCAAATGTCTTCAAGATTATTTCATTCTGTATTGACAAATGCCCCTAAAAATGGCTTCTTATTTGAAGGACAAGGAAGAGATTCGCCAAATCTGCTTAAAAGTGCCAGATAGCAAGGACATATCGTGCAAATTTGTCCGATCATGTGGCTAAAGAAAATTGAGAGTAAAAACATAATTATTGTTGCATGTATTGACAGTCAAAACAGCTTACCGTCAAAACATGCTGTAACGCCTGCAAACAATAACAAGTACATGTACAGCGAACAAGCACTTTGACAGCCAAAACATGTGGAGTTTCAGCTGGAAGACATTACAAACAACTATTTAAACAATAGAGTTCTTCTGTCGAAGGCACTATCATGTGATAGGTTGCCCGAGGAAGTTTGATGTTCACAACAAATATTATGTGAAGTTTGAACATCAAATTTCTGAGGGAACCTATCACACATAGGGCCTGAGACAGAAAAACTCTATTGTTTTTATTGAACAACGCTGAATTTTGAGCGAAAATTTCCAAAACAGGCACTATGCACTGATAGGCGCCCGCTGAAGAGAGACTCTATCGTGTCACGTGATCGATTTCTACCAATGGGAACACGCCAAAATTTAGCATTGTACTTATAGGAACTGCTCAGTAAAATCTAACTATTCAGTGGGGTGCAACAGTGTAAATTAATAGTTTGTGGAGACTCTTGTAGGTCTACTGTGTAAACATTTATATGGTTAATGTCTTAAATCTTAGTGGGAAGTTGGAAACGTCAATTTTATTTGTGTATGTCGATACTGGATGGAAATTACTGAAAACAGCCTGACTCAACTTAACCTTACAGACTTTACCTTGGTGCTCGGTTACCTGCTGCTTATAACAACTTAACTCTAGATTCTCCGCGGGCCGATCTAATCGGCCCGCAATTTAACACCTAGATGCGCCGGGCCCGATTAAATAGGCCCTTGAAATAAGCGATAGTTCTGATTGGTCAAAAACAATGCCGGTCAACAATGGGGGAACGTTAGGACCAATGAAATTTAGCCTACTATTGAGTTGTTCGTATAGTTTCCTTTAGCATTCGCCTGAAAGTCGTGTGGTCGACAAATTCCGAGTTTCAGCATCTTCTTGTGCCGAAGGAGAACAGAACATGGCCGCCATTTTTTTTGAAAGCGTTTCTTGTCCGAAGATGTTCATTTTAAAAATAGATCTGACCAAGAAAACCACTGAAATGTAATTTTGAGCATCAAAACATTCTTCGATGGTGAATTCTTTTCCTCTGGCTTTGTGGTGAACAACAAAATATTGAATTGATTTCAAGTTGTGTTGCCGTGATGTCGTCACCTCGCTAGATCGAACGCGTGGAGAAGAAGATGGATTTGAAGCAACGCACGTTTCTTACTGCTTTTTATTTCGGACTACATCAAGAGATGAATGATGTTTTAGAATGCATGTGCTTTATGGGCAGCTGAGACTGACTGAGAAAGGTACCGTGAGGAGGTTTATTTGACATGCTGCTTTATGAATAAAGCAAACATGCGAACCTTGATTTGCGCGGCAAATGGGGGGGTACCCTCTCAAAAATCTCGACGAATCTAGGGTTAAATTGTGGTTGTATTACCTGTAGCTATGAGTTTTTTTTAAAGGGTCTCGGAGTTCTGCGAAATTGTTCGTGACAATTTGATAAGAAATAAAATATTAATATTGCTCAATCTTGTGGAATATCCCGACTTAACAGCCGACTCAGCCCTCCACACTTCGCGCAATTCCACGTGATAACTGACCAACACTATTTAACTCCGACCACATACTGCACGATTTGCCGTTCACGCTTACGGGTGTGCCAACTCTAAGAATATCTGTTTCGTGAGAACAGCAAACTTTATTCGGGAATCTGAAGGTGTTGCCGGGAATCGGGAGCCTCGAGAAATTATTCGGGAAACTGCAAATAATATTGGAATATTACATAATATATTTGGAGCTTGCATCTAACTTTGTTTTAATTTCAGGAGACGTCTCCTTGGCTGAGCGTGGTTAATTGTAAATTGTAATTTAACCCCCTAGCTAAGAATATCCGCTGTATTATCTTCGAAAAATTTTCTTCTAAGTACTGAGAAATCAAAGACGCGAGCTTTTAATCAGTCAAATGGTACACATCAGTCAAACTGTTCAAAATTTAATCGGTCAAACTGTGCATATCGACGGTGCACAACAGGATCTCCAAATATTCTACTCGACTCAGTGTCGCTCATGAATTAATCTGACGATACAGGAATTTTAACCTTTATGGGCCGGTTATTTAAACAAGGTCTGATTGAAACTGCGGTTTAAGACTATGACTGTACCTCCCAAATCTGTTCATAGGCGGGTCATTTTAACGAGATAAAAGTTATTCTTCTCTGTGCTATATGCCTTCTTTACCCTGTTTACTGTAAGCAAAGTTGAAATATCAGGGTTGGCCACTCTGAAATTGGTTTAGAACAGGGCTGGCTATTTTTAAAGTTTAAGTAGTGAAAAATATTAAACAATAGTTTCAATCTACCCTTGGGGGGTAATTTAAATGCTGTCGCCTAGCTGTCTGCCAAAGATAATACAGAGATACCTCCTAGAAGTCGGCTTTTCTCTGTGAACACTTTTCTTATTAGGTAATCACTGAGGCACTAACAAGATAGAATCCGGGAAAAATACTACTGGAGGCATAACTTTGCCCACAAAACAAGAAGCTGGATACCTTTTTTTAATAGGGGAGCCTCCCTCAGGCAGACACGTTGCATCCGAATAATATACTTTAATTAGACAACTCACTGAATCGAAGCGCTCAACTTTTAATGCGATTTATCACTAGCGTCAAAATGACAATAGATGGATTGCTATTTTGGTCTCGACAAGGCTAACTGAAAAATACTGATTTCATTCCAGTTCCAAAATTATGAAACATGTCTACCTTTTGTCTAAGAGAAGCAGCGCGTGCAAAAAATGGACCCGTTTATTTGCTTCAGCTTGTCTTGACGAAAATATATGCATAGAAATGTCGAAAGTAAGTTCACTTTTGCTTCAAGATTACACGACTTACAGGTGTTTACACCTGACCCTGATCAAAGAAAAGAAACATCCTGAAGAATATTATCCTGTGTTCGGCCTTGGTCTCTCAAAAGATGTGCACAAAACACATGCCGGAGCTTGAGTCAGGCAGGGACATCCAACCAGTTATTTCTCTAGAATACCGATTCGGAAGATAATAACCGCCTCAGAAATTCGGGTTCAATCGTGGGAAAATGTTTGCCTGCAATCATTTCAAACCCTAACCTTTGCAACATGGGAAAATTAATTGCTTTTGTTTTTGGAGGGACAAATAAAATATGTCGTATGTAATAAGGTAGCATTTTTGAAGAGCAAACAGCAGCTCGGTAATTTGGCCGATAAGATTTGTTTCCTATAACGCTCTGCGACTTTAAAGAACATTTTAGCTACAGAACCCGAACAGATCAACCTGTGTTATCGTATTGAAATTATATCCATTTTAAAGGCCCGGAAACAATCCGAGAAAATGACATTTCTTGTATTTTGCTTACATTTTCCTGTCTGGTGCCCATGTTGAGCGTGCTAAAGATTTATAATAAACAAAGATCAAATGTGTTTGAATCTCTTCACAGTGCCCAATTTACCTTATTTTAACTGAAGCTGTTATCAATGTGAAAAGATACCTTCCCGGACCCACCCAACCAGCATCACAGCATCTTGAGAAACTAATTCCTGACATTTCAGTTTTTAGTTTTCTGAAAGCCTATACTTTGCAACAGCATCGTTAGAACTGCTAGCCGTTGCTAATACAGTCAGTAAACACAATGCAATTGGCTGTCTTCTTTTAGCTTTAACAGTCTATTCTAGTAGGAACGTGGCCTAAATTTCAGCCGTGTCGTCTGCTATCCTCCGACAGTAAGCGTCCAGAAGAGACATAGAAAATGTAACCTGCGTGTAAAGGCCCGTTTACACATGCGATTTTTGATGCAATTCTTGTCGCGCTCTCCAATGCAACTTTTGTCGCGTGTAAACTAGCAGCGATTTCGGTGCGTTTCCAGTGCAATATTTGCTGCAATTTCAACCAAATTGCCAGCAAGTTGCATCAAGTTTCGAAAATGTTCGAAACCTCTGCGATATCGCGGCGACAGATGGCGCAGAAATCGCCGCTAGTTTACATTAACTTGCAATTTTTATCGCGAGCTCGAGCGCGACAAAAATTGCACTGAAATGTGCGACAAAAATTGCACAAAAAATCGCATGTGTAAACGAACCCTAAGGAAGCGGACGAAAAGATAAAGCGGGTTGATAGTCAGGAGAGACGGAGCTCTCTTTTGTCTCCTTCTCCGTCTCTTTTCCCAGCTATAATTTTTGATATCGTTTATTTATTTATTTATTTATTTGTGGAGCTTCATAACAAAATCGGGAGGCTGTTCCAGATTTCCGGGACGACCCTCATTACTGTGTAGTGCTGTTCAAACAGCAAGTGTTAGAGTTGACACCCCTCGTCACGCTTTGCAGCTTTCTTGTTAAGACGTTCCTGGGTATCTTGGTTTTTCTAGGAACTTTCAGTCACGACGAAATAATCTACGTAAGCTTTATGCATCCACATACACCGACAAAGTTGGCCAGTTTGACCCCCCATGCATTCAAACAATATGGCGTCGTAAGCTTAAACATTCTGCGATAAAAGTGGTTTTACATCTACTCTCACCTCCATCGAGACAAAGTGGGAGAACATGGAGCAGCAGTGAAGTACAGTATACGATCAATGGCATGATATCCCTTCCAAAGTTGCATCAGTGACACTTAAAACCATACTCAAAAATAAAAAGTTGATAGCAACAAGGAGGTTAAGACAGGCGTACTAGCCCATGATGCAACATGTACATGACGACGACGCCTTTCCTCGGTCCCAGGTTCTTATGGACGCTGAAATTACCCAGAGTCCTCTGTCTTATAATGTATCATATATGAAGTATCTACATAGTAGAGACTCTGGGATAATGGCATTTTTTATCCCACAAATCGTGGGATTCCAATTAAAGACACAGTATGGCTGCATATTTTGCGTGTTTGTATGTAACGAAACATTTTAAACGTTTAATCAGAGGCTTAGATTTGATCATATATTTTGCGTGTTTATGCATAACAAAACGTTTTAAGCGTGTGATCAGAGGCTTAGATTTGATTATATATTTTGCATGTTTATGTATAACGAAACATTTTAAGCGTGTAGAGGCTTAGATTTGGTTTTATTATTTTGTTCTCTTACTGATGTGTATCACCCACTGTATGAAAGTTTGGTTTGAAGTTAATTGTTGAAATAAAAAAATGTCCAGTTTCCATCAACACCTACTGCAAAGTACGTACCTACATACATGCGACCGCCCTACTGGCGACCGCCCGCTGACCAAAAGCCAGAGGACTCTGGGTACGAGATTGGCCAAGTTGTGTGAGCGAGAAGAGAACGCCTGGGTACTAGGCTGACTGTTTCCCTTGGGGCCTCTTTTTGGGGCCAGGGGGAGATCCTTAACTACAAATCTGGCGTTGTTGCTAAGGGATATGCCAGTATTAGTCCCCAACCACGCATAAGGGACGGACCATTAGAAAAGTGATGGGTGGGGGGGGGGGGGATTTTTAGCTGCCAAAATTTTTTTTGGCCCATTTCCTGTGCAAGAATTTGTTTTTTTTTTGGCTACAGCCCTATGCATGAATTTCTTTTTATGAGAAAATATTTTCCTTATGCACAATTTGCTATTGAATTAATTAAAAACAATGCAACTTTGTTTTACTAAATACATAGCTTGAACTGTTACGTTACTTAACATTTTTAAGTTTATTTTATTACAAAACACTTTTTAATAATGTTCGCTTTAAAATTTAATTTACTGAAGGAGGTTTCAAAAGTAAATAGCGATTTATAGTAAAAAATTGTGTAATATTATTGATATACATGTATGGATTTTTGGATAAAAGACGTATTCATATGAAATGATTTGATACAAACAGTGGTGTCCAGAAAGATTAATTTATAAAATATACAGTACATACACTGTTATTTCCTTAATTTAAAAACAATTCTTTTCAAAAACGTAGCTCATAAATTTGCCTTTAAAACTTTTGATATAAAATACATACAGGTACCTTCTAACCCTTTGCTGGGAAGTTAAGGGTTATAATTTAATGTAACAGCTTTTGAGGATGTATACACAGTGGGAGAGTGCTAAAATGTCAAAAACGGAACATATACAAACACACGTAAGTTTCAAACGAATAAGGATCGAAAACCACATTTGACAGGTGGCCACCTTTGATTAACCGATAGAAATCCTGGATTTTTGATCCACACGGTGGGTATAAATACACAACGGGAAACGTTTGCCAAACAGAATGCCTTGCCATTCTCAAAACGTACATGAGGTTGCATAAGAGCACCCCCAAAACCAATCCCGGCAACTGATGAGACCCATGTGGAGGGTCGAAACCATGGTCTTGCCTGTACAAATCAGCAGTCGAAAGACTTGCTTACAAAAGGAGGAAACATATCAAGCTCCATAGACATGAAACTCACAGTTTCAGAAGGGGCTAATTGTTACACATTTGACTGAACTCAATGTCAACAAACGGTGCCAAGGCTCAAACACATTTTAATGGCACTTTATAAAACCAAGACAGTCATTGCAGCGACAAATCTTACGAGCCACTGTTCATATCCTTTCTTAAAAATCACATACTTGTCAGTGCAAAAATATTAAGAGGCTACATTATCTAAATGTTTCCATTGTTAGAAGTCGTGCAGGCCTGTCGCTCCTTGTTACTCCCAACTTAAACCAATTTCTCTTCGGCTTGGATTTGCCCTTCACTGATTTACTATCGGTTATTTTGAACTCCCGCTATTTCAAACTGTTTTTGTTTCCCCTGACGGTTCAAAATAACGGGGTTCAACTGTATGACTATGACTATAAAAACAACAAAAAATTTGTTCCAGG
Organism: Siderastrea radians; assembly: GCA_964017195.1. Classification (NCBI taxonomy): domain Eukaryota; kingdom Metazoa; phylum Cnidaria; class Anthozoa; order Scleractinia; family Rhizangiidae; genus Siderastrea; species Siderastrea radians. Next base: position 10,886,291 of record OZ024895.1, on the reverse strand, counting down.
CGAAGGTATCCCCCTCCCGACAAAAGAAATATTAATTATGAAAACAATATTTTATAGCATCCTGGCAGAGCCCCAGAAAATTTTGGTTTTTCCCCCACCCCCCCTCCCCATCACTTTTCTAATGGTCCGTCCTTAAGAAAGAAAAATCCCTAAAACTCGGAAGAAAAGAGCTGTTCTGATTTTTTTTCACGAATCAGAGATAAATCAACCTTCTTTACAATCTGACGTGAGCAATAACTGTTAGCGTAAATAGCAGAAAAACTACAGCAGAAAATGTAGAAATTTATGTACTTAGGATGTCATAACTTCTATGATAATGCAAATTTCCTGAAACCGATACGTCAAGTTTTGCATCTTGATGATTTCAATGACTAAAACTTTACCCCCTTTGTTATTTAGGATTTTTTCTGTTCAGGTCACGTGACCTACCAAATACGGTTGTGACTCGAGAATCTTGAAAGCCTTTTTCCATTTAGCAAATGTGGCCAAGCAGCTTATCTGGGGAAGTAAGGGTTTCCAAGATACGATGGTTAGCAACTTTTCATAGCAACAATATGGTAGTTAAGAGTCTCCCCCCTTAAGTGCGGGGTGGAAACTTCATTTCATTTTTATACTTAAAAGTTCAATTAAAACACTTATTTTTATTTTTTTTTTCGCGAACACAAAAAAACCAAATAAATGATCTTTCTCGACGGCTCAAGGAAGCGATAGCCTGTGCAGCAAAGATTTCTACATCCTTGGAAACCCAGGGGCAGATAGTTCATTATCCCTCTTGCTGCCTCATTAGTATTAAGGTATGGGAAAGTCGTTCCTGTCGAGTAAACGACGGAGAGAAGCACGAAGTGCTAGAGAGGTAACGCGAGGGAGGGAGGGTGGGGCGAGTTGTAATCCCCCGTGACTTGTTAGCTTAACTGACACACATGCATATTATTAAGTTGCTTACATAATGGTAATGACGTCATCGCGAGGGGTCATGAATATGCAATGAGGTTTGAATAGTCGGGGCGAGAGGCAGATAAAACGGGCGAAATCGGTACGAGCAGAAGCCTGGTGCGAGCGAAAGACGAGCGGGAACAGCCCCTGGGAAGATACCTTTAACGGACTAGTTCAACAGACCATTTGCGTTCTTGCTTCTGATTGAACACACATTTGGAGGCATTCGATAGTAGGGCTATCGAACGAGCGAGACAGAAAGTGCATAAATTACTAAATGCAAAAATTGTTACATTAAATTACATTACACTCTGTATAAGACGTCACGAAAGGAACGGGGAAATAAGCTGATCACTGATTGGGCACAAAAAACACAATGCCTCAAAATTTGTGCTCAATCAGAAGCAAGAACGCAAATGGGCTCTTGAACTAGTCCGTTAAAGGTATCCTCCCAGGGGCGGTTCCTGCAATTCTTGTAAACTTTCGCTCGCACCAGGCTTCAGCTCGCACAGACTTCGCCCGTTTTATCTGCCCCTCGCCCCGACTACCTGCCCTGGGTCTCCGAGGATAGGGATTCTACAGGCTTTTCCGCATTTTGTTTCCGCAAAAATTTGTGCGAGGGCAGAAAGAAAAATGCTTTAACACTAAAGGACGTTATCCAAAGGTCTGTGATGAACACAGTTATTTAACTCTTGGAAAGCTCTTTCATCCGCTAGAGTGTTACTCCATAGTAACACACTGTACTGTCCCCTAAGGTTTTCCTTTGAAATAATATACGCTCCTTTGTTGTGCCTACTTTTTGCTGAATTCCAGGATTCCTGAATTCCAGGCTTCCAGGCTTTCGGCTTGTGCTTTCCTTATTGAAACATATATATTGAGCAGGGAGTGGGCTTTTCCCATGTCGATTAAGCTATGACGACATTTTTGAGAAGTTAAACGCTTACGAATTTGTTTGTTAAGTTTGCTAGTTTTTTTTTCTTTTTTATCGTGGAAATTAAGCCTTGCAAAACATGGCTCTGTAAAGGATCCTCCAAGTAACTTGCAGTAACGTACTAGTACACGAGAAACCTCCACGTAACTTGTAGTATCCCTTTCGATTGCCTGCAGTATGTAAAGCTTTTCTTAGTTTTCTACGAGAGCTCAGGACAGTGCGTATTTCTTTCGTTATCGCTAAACCTGGAGGTTAACGTGTTTGTGTGTGTTAAATTTGTGGCATAATTAAGATGAGTTTTAGACTGAAAGAGCACATGAACTCGTTGTTGTTAGCCTCTATGTTGCAGTCAGCTTTAGATGATCTGAAGAAGCTTCTGTCACGCAGCAGTTATCCCCCCCGGGGGGGTATTGTGTATAATATTTAATGCGATCACTTTGAAATTATATTAACCGGACGTTCAGATATAAAATTACTGTAAAATAAGAGTCTTTGTTGATTCGTTAATAAAAACATTGGCAGTGAGAAACATATTTCTTTACTAGCAAGGTTTTGTAATGTTTCGCAGATTTTAAGCGGAATTCTGTTAGTTAATCATTCCATTTTCCTGATAAGGTATCAATCTTCCATTTAACATTTACGTTTTGTAATTTAGCCCAGCAGTAACTTGTGAAGATGTATGTTGAACCATACGAAACGTTAAGCTCTTAAAATCAATGTTATTTTTTACAACATGCGTTGTTTTGTCATGTTTGGCGCCGCAGTTTGCTTTTTACTCCTACTGAAGTTGAGATGGCCGAAGAATAAGAGTGTTGAAGACAGACTTTTCATAACTAAATAAATTCATTATCATGCGTGTAATTCATTCTATGACACGCTTTCACGCTAAGCGTCTTCACGAGTTATAAGAACGAGTTGGTGTCCAACATATTGCTGACTTGTTCTACAACAGCTAAACAACTAATGCAGATTAGATGTCATCCCCTGCAACACATACCTTCTGAATAGAAAAGAGCAGGTGCCATGCCTTTAAACAGAAAACAGTAAAGGAAAAAGGAACGCGGTTGGTTTGAAAAGTTACGTCTTCACTGTAAAGGTTAAGGCTCTACTGTAAAGGCTCTACTGTCATACTGGGAAGATTACACCCAAAAAAGGAGAAAAATAGCATGGCTGAGAAAACAGCCTCGATCTCAGGTAGGCTTAGCTATAACTCTGCTTGGAGTATTTATTACAAATCCTCTACCATGGCCAAAGCTTGTAATAAGGACAAGTGGTACTTTGGACAATTAACGCGAGGTATCCAACCGTTTCGCTTTACCCATATTCATCATCAGTATTTATATTGACTATTTAGCAATAGATCTGATTTTGACCTCCCGACTTTTAAGACTCTTTCAAGCGAAAATGAAATCTGGTAGTATATCTTGTCTCAATCGCTAAGAAGCTCAGGAAGTGTCATTTTAGATAGTGTAAAGCTACAAAATTCCTGACCAGGAGAATGTGCCCTAAAACCCGCAAGACGGTTGCACCTTCAGTGTTCAAATCATGGGAGAGCAGTCACATTCCTATCCACCCCTGCCCATTCATGGGTAACTAATAAAGACATTTATGTGCATATATAATCAATAAATAACTTCAGTGCCGCCGTAATTCGTGAAAAAAGACAACATCAATAATCCCATCCTCACAATGGACCGAGTTCTTCTTGTGTACTTGATTTTAATTCCACCACTGTCAGGTAAGTTAGCTAACGCATGAGAGCAGTATATGCAATGGCATGCTGCCTTCATCAGTCTTTCAAACTAGATCAATGTACTAATGACTATACTTATTCAATGCATCCGTCATCACCGTCGTCAAGGAAACAACTAGAAGTAGATAAATCTGGTCGTTTCATCACGATGTCGAGCCAAACTTTTTGTAGAGTCTTTGATATACAGCATTAATCTGTATGCATGTTCTCTGTGTAGTGTGAGCTTCCTCGCAGAATGAGCACGTTAGGATACATGTTAGGATATTTAAGGCCCGAATTTGTACTACGTTGACTATCAAGCCGATAAGATCGACACTATGGACTGTTCAGGTTTAGAAAAACTAAATCAAAACGGGATGTCAGGAACGAACAAAAGTCCTGATTTACGTTGTACTTTTGTAAATCTTGGCCTAAAAAATTCAGTGTTAGCCGTTTTATTGTTGCGTTACGTTCGTTTGCGGTTGAGCCGTGGTATTACTGATGGCTGACCGAGAGGTCAGGACCACTTTCACTATTAACAATATCCCCCAAATGAAAATCAAAACTGAAAACAAAATTAACATCTGTTAAATAGCCTTTTAACAACATTACTTGAAATTGGAAAGAGTGCATTTAGTGAGAAAAAGAAGCATAACTACCTCGAAAACAAAATGTCTTAATTAAACTAGGGACTGATTCACAGGAATTAAACAAGAAAAAATAATTTTGAAACAACTGGAGGTTCTTTGTACGTTAGCTAGAGCAAGAAAGGAACGCAGACATTGCTGTAAAAAACAGCTTGGAGATTCCTTTGTTGGGAAAACATGAGCCTGATAAAGACTATATCAGTATTGCAGTCGAAACGTCGCGATCAACAACTCAAAGCGATTCCATCGTGAGACAAACGAATAAACGTTCATCCAACCTATCTTACACCACGATGAACAATAAACACATCTTTAATGACAATGAGGAAAATTATTCCTGAACACCAACAAATATGAAATGAAAGTTCTTCAGAGCTTTCGGGAACTATCCAGATCCCTTTCTGGAGTGAGCGGTTCCTGTGTCATTTTTTATGTATGTATGTATGTATGTATGTATGTATGTATGTATGTATGTATGTATGTATGTATGTATTTATTTACTTATTTATCTGGTGGCAGGGGATAATTTCCGTCATTATTTGTGGGTTTAGCAAAAAGGGGAATAAAATAAAAGTGGGCTTCGTCATAAATTATTGCTTTGGAAACTATCTTGACGGTAAACTTTAATAAAGATACTTTTCATGAATTGCCACCGTTAAACAAATCTGGTCCTTACTGGAATACCTTTAGAAAAATAGGATTTACACCTGAACAAACATGAAATATGAAGTTTCTTCTAATCAACGCTTAGTCTCGAAAGTGATGGATTGAAAAGTAGGTTCATTAAGCTCACTAAACTTAGGCGTTACCACAACGAGGATAACCGAACTTTTTAGTGATTCACACACCCCTGGAGCGTAAACGCAAGAGTCACACAAGTACGTGAGTAAACAAGAATACATTTGAACATTTATGAAGTCAGTTGCAAATATATTTACAAAGAAATCTCCGAGCTATAATTTGATACCGAATCATGGTACCCGATGCACCTAAAGTAAGCACGAGAATCTAGTGCGATCTATCCGAGGAGAAGAGTTCGATTTGTCAAGTACAGACCAGTTCTACTTTTCCGCGTATACCGCAAGTCGCAGTACGCTACCGACCACGGAGCCAGAACGATATTCCACACCATTACTATACCAATCAACTTATTACTTACTTGGAGGACCTAACCAATAAATTACAAAGATAAAATATTACTGATTTCGACAATGTGACATTGAGAAGAGACGTTTTGTGTGTGGTTTACGCCCCAAAATCAGAGAGACAGTATTGTTGAAGCTGCCCAAAACATTTCGTCAAGCTTAAGAAATGACTCGATTGACTTGTACACTTAAAATGGCCATGAAAGGTTCTCACGAAAACAGCCTGGTCACTCAGGTGAATAATTTGTCCAAATAAGTTTACACCATGTTGGCCTTGAACTTCTCACTCAAACCAAAATGAAGCGGTATTGGTGAAAATAGAAGCCCTTTCTGAGAAACTTGGTGTCCCTACTTCCCAAAAAACAGCAAATTTCACCACATTTGTAGATAGAAACCCCGAAAATATTGCTTGAAAAAACTTCTGATGTGCCGGTGCTGCCTAGCTGCCTAGCTGCCCTGGTCCTAGTCGGAACCAGTCCCCTGAATCAAGATCTGAGCCTCGTTTTACACTCGACCATACCCAGGTAACCCGTGAACCAATGGCATTAAAGCGAACCGTCAGCCAAGTGACCGAGATGACGTAAAATCTTTTTTGGAACCAATCCACCTCGACAACGAGCCAGTACAGTACATTAGGATGAGAAGCAGTTCTAGTACGCCCAGGCCTCCTCCGTCTCATTGGAAGTGATGCCGAACTGTGAGAACCAGCCGCCTGGAACCCACATGCAGTTGACCCAGCCCACCCCTGCCATGCCGGATGTGACATTAAATAAATGTCGCGAAACCAGCTCGACCCAATCCTTGCGAAGCTTACCATGAGTTGCAATCCCTGCTTTAAGTACACAGACCACCCAGGATAGTCCAGCTGAGGGGAACCCAGATTTCCCGATACCACCCACAAGCTCTCAGGACGGAGATCCCCACCTGTTCTCCAAAGAACTGTCGTAGACCAAAACACCAGCTCGACCCAATCCTTGCGAAGCTTACCATGAGTTGCAATCCCTGCTTTAAGTACACAGACCACCCAGGATAGTCCAGCTGAGGGGAACCCAGATTTCCCGATACCACCCACAAGCTCTCAGGATGGAGATCCCCACCTGTTCTCCAAGAACTGTCGTAGACCAAAACACCGGCTTTTTCCCAGACTTCACTCTGCCTGACAAAAAACACACGGGAACACTAAGCCACAGAAGCTTCTTTTCAGTCCAACCTTGGTATTTCTCAGCGGGAACCAAGTTCACCAAGTAGCCTCATTCAAGATTCCTCCACCCACAGACAGGAAGCTGCTCACTTGGTCCCAGTCTCTATGCAGCCTGACAGTGGGACGCCATGTCAGATAAACAAAGAGCTTATCAGCCAAGACCTAGAGATCTCGGCGGAAATAAATGGTCAACTTATCAAGCTTTTAGCATACACTGGAGCTGGAACACCTGTAATAGATGAACAATTTCTGCTTGAAATTAATGAAGGAAGGCTGCCAGATCTGTTTAAAAGCAGCTTGATAAACGCTAAAACTGTAAGCGGTGAAATGATGCCAATCCTTGGAATAGCAAAACTTCGCTTCCAGAGTGCAAGAGGAACTTACCACTGCGATTTATAAGTAATTCAAAACCTCACTTATAAAGCAGTTCTTGGAAGAGATTTCTTACGTGCGAATGGAACTGTAATCGACCTGATGAACGGAACCTTAGAGGTAGCTAACAGCCCTGTAGAACCTGACCGAGATGACTCATGCCAAGTGAAGGTCTGGTCTACCTGTGTTATACCACCAACCTCATAGGCCATCATCCCAGCTAACCTAGATAGCGGTTATTCCCCGGGAGTGGCTGGTCTTGTAGAAATCTCATCACCTCTTATGGAGCAATGTCAATTGCAGGGGGCAGCGGCACTGGTAAACCTCTCCGCTGACCACACAGTACCGTTCCGGTTGATCAACCTCACACGAAACCCGGTAACCTTGTACCGTGGAGCTGTTTTATGGAATTTTTCTAAGAGGCGTGAAGACGATCTAGGTGCATAGCCTAGAGGGTCAGCGCCGCGATCCAACACCGTGTTCTGGCAACGCTGAAAATGTTCCTGGGGATCTCTCCTATGCAGATTTAACTGAAGAGCAGACGACAGCCGTGTAGAGTCTCCTCAACAAATATCGTGATGTCTTCGCCTTATCTTCAAACGAATTAGGACGTACTAACCTAGTTTAGCATCATATTGATACTAGCGATCACCTCCCTATGTGCCAACGAGTTTACCGCGCCCCAACAGCCCAGAAGAAAAGAATAGAGCAGTGCATTGATAACATGTTAAGTCAAGGTATCATCTGGCCGTCAAATAGTGCCTGGGCATCACCTATAGACCTAATTAAGAAGCCCGACAGCAGTGATAGATCTTGTTGCGACTTAAGAAAAGTGAATAGAGTCACTAAAAAGGACTCCTACCCTTGCCAGGGATAACAGACACCTTAGACGCACTGAGTGGTACCCAGTACTTCTCCAGTATGGGCCTCATGTCCAGAAAGGGGCGGATGAAGAGTCTCGTGAAAAGACAGCTTTTGTCACTCATGCTGGCTTCTATGAGTTTAATGTCATGCACTTCGGCCTTTACGACGCACCGAGTTGTTTCCAACGCCTTATGGAGTGGGTGCTACGTGGGCTACACTGGAGAATAGTGCTCACCTATCTCGATGACGTCCTTGTCTATTCAAGAACAGTTGAAGACCATCTACAGCACTGGTGCCTGGTGTTCAGCGTTTCCGTGTTCAGCGTTTCCCCAAGAAGTGTCATTTTGGGCAACGGAAAGTTAAAGTACCTGGCTCACGTGAGCTCCAAAGATGGCGTCCACCCAGATCTTGACAAGAGAGTACCAGTTCCCCCCCCCCTGTCAGAGACGTGCTTGAGTTCTTGGTCTCTCCATTTAATACAGGAAATTTGTTAAACAAGGACCCTAACTATAAAAGGACCGCTGCCCTGGGCAAGCGGTCAGTCATTTCACTCTAGACACCGAGCTGTCAACTTCAGCAGCTAACGGTAGCAAATTCACGAAGTATAAAATTCATCTACTGAGAGGTACTGAGACGCAGAAATCCCCAAACATTGTCCGGGGAAGAAGTTTAACCCTATTCTGCATGGTGGTGGGGGGGGCACATTGTGCCCACGCTGACTTTAACGAATTATAACTTTTAAACGGCTAGACGAGTAATCACCAAATCTCGTGACTTTTCCTAAAATTTATTAGAGAAAATTTCCTGTGTCAATGACGTGTCTATGATGATTGACGTTTCCATAGCAACCGTCTTCTCAGAAGTGTATTTTGACTATTTTCTGTCTTTTTTCAGTCTTTTTTTCAGGTTTTCCCCCTTCGTTTGTAAGAAGAGGATAATTTTTTACTTTTGTGAGCTCGTTTTGACTAAGCTTGTTTATTAGAACAAGATCATATATTTTTGGTGACGTCATTGTCAACTGTATGACTGCAGGTCTGGGATTCAAGATGGAGGCCTCAAATTTAAAATGGCGGGTTTTTGACATTATTGTGACGTCACGACACGTCATAATTGACACGTCATAAGCCCAATATTATAAGCTAATGACGTGCTACAAACTTGCCAGGTTTCATTGCAAGAACTTTAATACTTTTCGAGATCTATGACCGCCCCACCCCCCCCAGGCTCAGAAACTCAAACAAAGCCCAGGCAGAATAGGGTTAAGAAACCCTACGCTTTTTCTTACCTTTTCGATGAATTTTTACAGCGTTACAGGTGAAATTGTGTCTGTTACAAATTCAAATTATAAAGCAACTTGATACCGTCTGGACGAAGGCATGCAATCCCGTTTCGAACTCAGGCAAAACCTTCGTTTGAATTTCAAAATGTTTTGTACAAAATAAATCAAAGTGCCACAGTTGATGTACAGCGAAACCTTTCTGTAGTATAACTACATTTCTCCCAATACCTCACAAACTGTCAAGGTCAATATCTCAGTAAAGGACAAAACCGTATTCATGAGTCATCGATCGACATCGATGTAGGAGATGGACACACACGGGGCATAACACGTACCCGATGCTCGAATGATCTAACAAATCAAAGCAGTAAATTGTTGAACTGTACCTCAAATTTGTTTTAGACTGTCCATCAATAGAACCTCAAGGAATCCACCTCAAAAAGTGATCGGCAAAGTAAGACGGCTATGAACGGTATAACAGTTACCTGCGTACTAAAAGCGCCAACGACCGTACTCTTTCCACAAACCGCTTTGTCCGGTCTTTCGTTTACAAATAATTATAAGGAAAGCTAAAATCAGATAACGAAGGGTCTGCATCTGCTTGCCGGATAAATGTCCAATAAACTGGTGGTTCAGGGACCAAAACAAAAAGCTTGCGATCATGTTGTGTGGAGTTTCTTACTTCATTTAGCTGTGTAGCTTGATTGAAGACATAGAGGCTTTTCGTCGGACGCCGTGCTCGGGAAAGTCTCATTTGGGTTTCTTGCTAGAGAATCAGCCATACTAATATCAAATAGTGTAAGGGAGTCAAAGGATTGCTTGAATATTGAACGAGAGGCAACAAAAACACGCGCAAAATGGTTAGATTCAAGACAGAAATTTGCCCTAAATTTGAACAACCCCAGCCATGAATCGAACCAGTCTTTTAAAAAATTTACTGTATTTGCAACACTTAATAATCAACTGACCAGGCTTTGAGCATGGCAAAGTAAGGAAGAACACCAGCCATGCATTTTGTAGGCTCAAAAAGACTCAATCTGACTGAGAGGAAACTGTGCGCTGTTGTGAACCTCTTGCCATTGGGGGACCGTTACGGGCGCGAAATTCAAAACTTGCCAAAATGAAATGTAAGATTCATGTTGAGAAAGAGGATTGAATGTTGGTTTTAAGATTTAGTTTGCCAAAGATGATATTTTACTTCAGATTAATGCAGTGAGGGCAGAATTCGACTTTTTTTTTCTGGTAAAAGGATTTCTGCCCTCTTACTCGCAGAGTCCACAACCTTTAATAAAGACGGGGTCCTTGTTTAAAGACTTTGCAAAGATGGCAGGACCCCTTCACAGCGAAGGGGCTCAAGTTCCAGTGGACTGATGACTGCCAGGTCTCCTTCCAAAGCTTAACACAAGCACTCACCCAGGCTTCCATTCTTGCCTACCCCACGCTAGAATTCACTCTTGCCACCAATGTAAGCGATGACAGTTTGGGCTACGTCTTAGGACAAGTTTAGAATGGCCGTGAGGTATTCATAGCATGTGGTGGAAGGATATCACTCCCTGCAGAACGGAACTACTCGATGGCCGAGAGAGGAACGCTCGCCTTAGTGGCTGTGATACGCCATTTCTGCAGATATCTGTATGGTACTCATTTCAAAGTCTTCATCGACCACAGCGCTGTCCGCTGGTTGATGCAACTGACGGAACCCAGCGGTCGCCTAGCAAGATGGGCATTTCTCCTCCAGCGGTTTAGTTTTGAGATCGTACACAGAGCTGGTTTAAGCAACCGAAATGCAGATTGCTTGTCCCGGAGGGGTATAATGCCCTCGTCGCAGCCTTTAACTTTTTAACTTCTAGCATTTTCACTTGTTCATCAGTTTTTGGAGCTAATATTTTGTCGTTGTTTAGTTCAATTATTTATTTACAATGCATGAGAGGACGCAAGGGGGTCGTACCGTAAGTACCTCTAACAGTTTCTTAGACAAATTGTCTAAGATTCCTAACATACCTAAACTCAAGACCCACCAGGTTTCGTCCCTTTGAGACCAGCAAGGTGTTATAATCTGTTTCAATGTCATGGGTGTTTTTATTAACTCAAAAACTAACCAGGCGGGTTGAAAGAATACGATCTGATCTAAAATGTCACTTGGGGATGAATAAAATCCAGAAAAAGACTTAACGGTTTTAAAAAATGGTCGAATAAATTACATTTGTCTCATATGACGGGAACAATTATAAATAAACTCGCGTGCATGCTGTGAGGAAAACAACAGGGCATTTGATTATCGGCTAGATGGACGTGGACACTCGCTTATAAAATCAAATAATAAATCGCGCCATATAAAAATAAATAATAAATCAGGGGGGGCTGGCAGCGAGGTCTGGAACCGAGTTTACATGATCGCCCCAGTAAAGAAATTTGGCCGAGTAGGACTGTGTACTAATTTTATTCCAAACAAACATGGCGGTGGCGAGGAAGGAGAATTAGCCGAATTAGCCGTTATTTGGTGTACGCGCGTTTGTGTTGGTTCAGCATTATTTCTGTCATTCCAAGTTTAAACATTCAAGGGAAGGTTTCGATCGCTTTTTTTTACCTTTGTTTCTATCTGATTTGGTTGCCCTTTCTGCTTTTCCTGGTACTGACTTTACGAGTTTTGAAGCATTTTCTGACACATTTCACAGCGGCCAGATTCGCTCTCCTCTTTCACTAAGAATTGTCGCTCGAGACTTTGTCCTTGTTTCATTTACATACACTGTAGATTTTTCTTTCTTTATAGGAACTACCCAGGAGCAGTCAACAATTAATTGTGTAGGTTTTGTTGATCCAAATTATTTTCTGTTTTGCCCAAGTTATGTTACTACCGTACAGTCCACAAGAGATATTTTCATGTACAGCTCTCTAGAATCCTTAGATGGTGAAAAGCTGAGAGGTGATGTTTACAACACTTTGCTCTTTGACTTCGCCATGTGAGTCACAGATATTGCCTACAGTGTGTAGGTATACCTGATAATAAAGCTCATTATTTTGGAGAAAAAGGTGAAATAATTTTTCATTTAGATTTTGTCTATCACACCTCTGGGGTGAGAACTGAAACTTAAAGGGGCCAGGTTGCTCAACTGACAGCAATACTTTAAACAGTCATTTCACATATAATTTTACTTGGTGACCTTGGCTTCATATATTTCACCATGAATGGGTTTGTGGAAAATTGGCATTTGAATTCTGAAGGGACTTGAATTTTTCTTGACAGTGCAATTGATGTTGAACAGCTTTTGCAAACAAAACAATCATTTGGGGGTGGAGTTTGCAATAGTTCCGACAGTCTGTAAAGTAAAGATACTCTGGCAAACACACCATCACTTTGGATCTGGCAGACGTTGGTTATCCAAGATGCATGTTGATAAATATGTTTTGGGCAAAGGTTTTGGTTGTACAGGGACTTTGACTGATGACATATATATGGACAGCTATGTTAATCCTTAATTTTCTGAAACACTTCAAAAGGACTGTTGCACACTTAGAGCAACCATGGTTGATCAGCCATTCTGGGGTTATTTCACATCTTCATAAACAGTTACTGAATGCATGCCAGCCTTGTTTTGACACCCAGCAATACAACACTGTTTTGACCAGTTTTCCCCTACCTTGTCGGTAACAGTTCTGAAATAATGATCCTCACAGTTAAATGCATTCAACTTGAGCAGTTGAAAAAGCAAACTTGAAAAAGTTCAGTCTTGACCAGGATCAAATTTGCCTTTTCAACTTCTCAAGTTGAAAACATTTAAAAACTGCAAGCCCTTTATGGCCACATTTGTTACATCAGGCAGTTCAAACCTGATTTATTTCATATGTATCCATCTTCAAAAAAACTGAATTCTCCTTGGCAATTGGAAGTGTTTCCTCATCAGAAGTACAAATGTCTGAAAGGGTGTGAGCAGAAGTCAATTGCTCTTTGAACAGAAGGGACAGTTTAGAACTTTTGCATGGTCTAATACTCCATTTTTGCATAGTTCACCTGGTGTTACTGAACTTAAACTACAAATTTTTCACTGACACTTAAGAAAAATGGGCCTGAATGCCTTTCCTTTGAATTAAGCTTCTTGTACAGGCTTCAGGCAAAAGACAAAAAATCATATAATTGCAAATCCCTCAATCTTTTCAGATTACCCTAGTAAATGTTTATAAACCTTCTCATTGGACAGTTGCATACGTAATGTGGGAAAATGCTTGGAAATGTGATAGTTCATTGCATTTTCCACTGAATCAAACTTAGCATGTCAACACAATATATGGAACTAGGGAGTTTTCCTAAACCTAGGTGTATTTACTTTGCCAATTCTGTTAGTTGTCTTATCAAAACAAGCAAACCTCAGACAGCTCTGTTTGTAAGGTTAAGCATTCTTCTTTTGTTGGTTGTCCTTTATAAGCTATCCTTTCCAGTTGCAAAATTCTATCATCTCAAATGTTCTTATTTGTCTTGTAACTACAACCAACCAATATATTTGCAGAAACTGCCACCAAGAAACACTCAAGCATAAAAAAGAAGAATTCCATGAAATAAACGTGGTGTTTTAACGTAATTACGCTTACAGCTGTAAATAAGACGCAAAAAACTTGAGACAAGTGCATGTGAAAGTTCAAGCCCATTTTTAATACATTCTAAGCCTTCGCATTCGATTTTGTGTCTTCATTGTGAAAGAGACTTAAAGAAGACTCGCAATCGAAATCTCCTCTTTTCGCTTTGTTGGCTGGAAGATTCCACAGTTTCCACAGTAAAAAGATTCTTATAAATCTTCCTGAGATGACGAAATCCACAATCATCTGCTAGAATATAGTTATAATTTGAGCGTAGTTCGGTTCAACACTCAACTGGGAAAATCTCAGGCCGAAACTTGTCACTTGCATATTCAATATTGACTGCTCTACTAACCTAAAATAAAGCTGGTCCTTCATTCCATCAATTTTGATGGTCTCAGAAACAGAAATGGATCGAAATGGAAGGTCGAACCCTTGCGAACTGAATTCCCAGAAAAGATGGAATTCCTAGGAATTCTTAAGAATTCCTAGGAATTCCAAACGATTCCAAGACATGCAAATTAGGAAAAACATAAAAGCTTGGAATTTCTGGGAATATATGGCAATGTGTTAAAACTGTACTTGGAATTATTAGAAATTCCTAGGAATTCCCAATAATACCAAAACTGATAATGAAAGGGCTTGGGAATGTCTGAGAATATATGGGAATGGCTAAATTAAATGGCTTGGGCTAATAAAAATGGTTGGGAATTTATGAGAATAAATAGGAATGACTAAATTAAATATGAGAAATATTGGCAATTTACTTGGAATAGCAACTATAAGTCCCTGACTTAAATACTTGACAGACTTCAAGTTGAGGATATTTCAGTGAAATGTCTTTGGAACTTCCAGGAAGTTATGAAAAAGGGCATTTAATGTATAACACAGTCAAACAAGTCTTAACTTGTTTTCTAAACATTGAGATATTCCTGAACCTTTGAGGACAGGTCAGGCAAACAAAATTGAAAGGTCCATATATGACTCAAAAATTAATAAATAAATAAATTCCTTGTGTAAATTATGTGTTAGTTTGCTTGTTGAATTGAGGACACCACCTGAATAAAGGATGAATACATACATGTTCCAAAGCAGCAAAAGCATCTTATTATGCTACTATTTTCTGTTTACAGAAAAAGTATATCCTTAAAAATTGTCCATGACACAAGTAACTATAAAGTGTCTTTAAAAAAATATTGTTCATAACACAGCTTCAACCACACTCCATTGAAGTTAGGCAGTGTACTAGGCATGGATTTGCAGAGTTCCCTTTGAGAAAGAACACTTTTTTCCACAATGTCCTCTTCCTTTGCCAGTTGAAATTTACCTCTGAAAATAAAGTATAAAATAAAAGTAAACGAGAAGTCATGAAATGATGCCTGCAAATAGATACTATTATCATACCACCGTACGACCTCACTCATGCAGTTTTATTGAAAACATACTCAGGAGATGATGTGTGTAGGGGCAGATACATGTAGGTTGGTGTGAGCTGGTCCAGAAGAGCTGTCCAGCTCCGCACACATTGTCACCTGATTACTATAGTGTGCACGCAAGTCTTCATTCATTTAGTATTTTATCAAGACCTTTCCGTAACTTTCCAATCAAATTCAGCCTTAAAATGGTGGTATGATAAAATACTTCTTGACTACGCTGTATTAGTTAGGTCAGGCTGGACGGCAAAATATTTGGATCTCGGTCATGGCGCATGGAACTACTCTGCCCGTATTCCATGCGCTAGAGCCAAATACTTTCCCATCCAGCCCTCCCACTCAGTCAATAAGTATATATTATTATTACACATTGTAGGAGACAATTACACAACAATGACTTTTAAGAGCATATCACGAAATTATTGACGACAGGACTTGTGATTATTTCACTCTAATGACTTCATTTTCTTGTGGATTTCATGTTAGTAAAGAAAATGAATACAACAGTAGGTAATGTCGAGGAAGGGATTTAAGAACCCCCAGCCACTTATTTACAAGTGCATCAATGTTTTGAATATGAACAAAAGAGACCATTCTTATTCAATGACATGCAAATGGGGTCAGATATTCTTAATTTTTTGCTTGTCGACCGCAGGGTCAGCTGTACCCAATCTTTTGACTGAGTAACAGTTTGATTAATATTAATGTTTGTGCTGCTGCACTGTATACAAAGCGAGCTGTTGTAAAGATCGTTTCTGAACTGGTTGCAGAACGAGAGTGCTCCTTGATGATATAAAGCTGTATAAACTCGAGCATACAAATAATTCTTTTATTCAACCTATTCAATGGCAAGGAAATTCGACATCTTCGAATTATATTCTATATTCCTCTAAAAGTCTCACTCATTATTAAAATTTGAATATGTTTCAAATGAAGCTCCTTTTTTTCACAGGATGTTTATGTGTGGGCACCATACTCGGCTTGTCTGTCGACACAAAATGGGCCATTCCATGTAATGTCTGCAACTCCCCCCCCCCCCACCCCCTACTCCCATTGAAGTACAGGGAAATCCTAAAGGGAAGGGAGGGGGTTTCAAAAGTCATTTATGAAGGAGTAGCTATGTCGGTTCCTTTGATCTCTCAAAAACATCTCCCTTTTTTAGTTGGGGTGCATACATTAAATGGAATGGCCCAATGGCATCCAACTGCATAAGACATAGTTTAGAATGTGTTCAAGAAATTAAAGATTAATACTGTACCTTTATGTAAGAGAAGGTAGCTTTGCTTCGAATACTTCAACTCTTCAACCACTGGAATAAAAAGACTATCCATGTTTTCCTTTCTGGCGTACATAAACGACACGGCGATAGCCACCAAATACAAACAATCCGAACGCTCCAGGAAAGAATCACTGGTCACTGGTTACGCGCGCCTGCAATTTTCAAGCGTGCGGTTGTAAGTCACATGACCTCTTGAAAGCGGCCCGGTCGCATGGCTGTCTAACCGGTGAGGCCGCCATTTTCAAATTACGTTGAGGTGGTGCCAAGCAGTTTATCATACGCGAAAATGGTTTATTACACTATTCTTTTGGACTACTTTCGCTTACGATAAGTGAGGCTCAACCCAAGTTGCTTCAGTGGAAGTTGATAGTAAAGATGGTGGATAATTGTTCGATTCAAGGTGGTTGTAAACAGACTAACCGATTTCAAGGTAAGTGACTTGCATTTTATTTTCTATCGAGGGCTTAAACAAATTAGTTCCCTTCTTTGCGACATTCTGCCAAATGAGTGTAACAAGCCTTAATACAGTGTGTAAAGCGTGCAATTCTTCAAGGAACAGAAATCAGAAGGGCCGTTGTTCAGTAAAATTGCCCCCAGGGTGGACAGTGTTAATTCAAAACCACGTGTTAGTAGAGTGACTAACGCTTTTCATAAAAAGTTTAGTTGAAGGTAATTTCATGTTGCCTACACGCTAAGCAACAATTCAGTTTCTCTCAGATATGTGAGCACATTAAATTGAATGCATTAAAAGCCTACATCTGTAAATTGTTCTTCAATGACCAGTCAAAGGCGATTGAACTTGAAATGAACATACATTTGCCAATTTAGAAGGAGTGAGTTCTTAAACGTTTTGTGTGATTTAAATATATTATTGATTTTTTAAATCAAAGATACTGATATGTAACAACATGGTTTCATAAAATTAGAATGAGACCTCAGGTCTTTCCATTTGCATTTGACAATGCTCCAGTGGCTTAAGGTGGAATTTTGTGCATTTCTAAAAGTTTCCTTTTTAAGGGGTTTGCATATGGAAGATTTTCATTGCAATCAACAATTTTAAAGTGGTTACCAGACTCATGGGTTTGTTCCAAACATTTGTGAATGTCCAGTGTGTGCCTAGATACATGTACTGAGCAATAATTTATCATGTGGGCATATAAAACCCCAAGACGTGAAACTCACATTGTCAAGAGGGTTAAAGACACATGTTTGACTGAAGCAGAGTTCAGCCATCTATTACATGTTGCATAGCTTTAAAAATGTTAAAACTTCAATTTCTTGACGAAAGGGGTCTTTGGATCACACTCTGTGATGCGAAACACAGCATCCTGCGACAGAATTAAACACAATATTAAGCCGGACAGGGGATTACAAACATCAGGAAAGAAACTCATCATGTTGCAGATTATAGTAATTTCGATTCTTTAATAATTGTCTGTGACAAATTCAAATATGAGAGGCTGAAAAACCTATCGAGTTCTTAAATGAGGTAAATTCAAAGTACCATATATGTCGCTTAACAGACAATCCGAGGTCATATTTAACTGAACTCCATCATATAGTGATCTGAGAAAGATTGATGTGACCTCGAGATCAAAGTCTTGGAAATGCGACATTATTTTAAGTTGTAATGCTCAATTCAGTCACCATTTAAAAATCCTCCAAACTAAACCCACTACAAAAATGCAAGAGGCAGCATTGGTCGAAAGACTGAGATACACACATGTATATAAAGTGCAGTGTACAAAGATGTGAAGTAGGAGTTGTGCAGGCCTTCCAACCCCATTTTATAACTGAAAAATTCACATGGTCTTTGGGTAGGGTGTGATGAAGAATTCTTGTTACCAATTTGGCAACTAATTTTCAGGATTTGGTTGACAATGCAGAAAGTTTAGGCACATTGGCAACTGTATTAGGCACAATTTCTTGCCCTGTGTAAAGTGTGTTGAACTGACTCTAGTTAGCCTGCGAGCAGGCACACTTAGTGTGCAATTCGCGCGAGTATCTTGGCGGCGGAAGTTGGCAAGCAAAGCGGGCCAGCGAGAAGAATGGTGCGAGGAAAAGTGAGCCTGGACGAAAGCCGTTGAATTTTGAATTCCGCCCCTGTGAGGTGACAAGTCTTAACTGTCAAGGTATCAATTATCTAACCAGTCAGCAAGCGAAGCAAAATCTAAACAAACACCACAGCAGATTTTCACACTCGAGAGGATCGAGTTCTTTATGAGTGTGCCAGAATAGTGTAAAAGAAAATTATAAACACAGTTGACAATTTTTGCCGCATTTAAATTAGACTTTCCACAAGTCGACCTCGCGAGTTTCAGAGCACAAAAGCCATAAAGTGAGGGGAGCAAGCTTTTTAGGCTGCGAAGCGGTGGAGCGACGAAGTCCTGCACCATATAAAATGGGACAAAGGACTTTTTTGAAAGTGTACATTTTAAAAATGTGTTCTATTCGAAATCAGTATACACTGTAGAAGTTAAAAATATCAAACTCCAGGGATATGAAACTTGCAATAACAAAGAGTATCGAGCTGCTACCTCAGAAGACTAATCACCCTTACATTATGTGTTGCAAACATCTGTAACCAGGAACAAGCGATACCATCTTCCCACAATGACAAATAACCGAACTCAGTGTAACAATGACTGCAAGATAATGCCCATTGCATGGTCAAAAAAAGATGTTACATTTCCTGTCATTACAGAGATCCCAAGAAGATAGGCTTGAAAACCACCATGCACTAAAACCAGTGTGGCTGATATTCCAAAAAATTGCACAAAACTGCAATCGCTAACCAGACGCAACCAGCTGAGTCACGTTAAGAAATTGAATCGACAGACTGACAGACTGTGAACAGTTGTCCTATTTTCCTTCTCCCTAAAATTAGAAGAAGAAAGAGACTGCTCGCAGTCTAAGAAACCGAGAAAGGTGACAACCAGTGACACCACTTTGCTTGTTATTTATCACAATAATAAAGTCTGTTATCGTGTGTCATTTCAAACCAATCAGAATGCTGCGTTCATGGCGGAATGCGGAGAATTCAAAATTCAGTGGCTTTTCTGCAGGCTCACTTTTCCTCGCACCATTCTCGCCAGCCCGCTTTGCTTGCCGACTTCCGCCGCCAAGATATTTTGTACTTGCACGAATAGCACACTAAGTGAGCCTGCTCGCAGGCTAGATTCTAGTAAGTTCTTTGCACGACTGGCATGAACCAAATATTAATTAAACTTACTGAACATCTTTTGTATCACACTAATTTTTTTAAGGTCGTTGCCCTGTATTGCATTGTGCATCCTAAATGCGCACGATTTGTGGCGTCAATAGCGCGCACTCAAAGCGTGCGCATGTCTAGGGAGTAATGGATTTCCTATGAGGCTAAGCTCACCAGGGAAAAGAAAGGTCATTTACTCTTAAACAAGCATGGTGACCTATCTTTTTTTTCACTTACTTTTGTCCTACCATTCATCCTCTTTTTGTTCAAAGGGTTAGAAAAAAAACACATGTTAAAAAGAAAGGTTATTGCTAGAAACACATTACTCATGGAGATGAAATCACGACCTCGAGAACACGCACGTGAGGAAGGT
The DNA here is from genome assembly GCA_964017195.1 of Siderastrea radians. Classification (NCBI taxonomy): domain Eukaryota; kingdom Metazoa; phylum Cnidaria; class Anthozoa; order Scleractinia; family Rhizangiidae; genus Siderastrea; species Siderastrea radians. The sequence goes on along the minus strand of OZ024895.1, from coordinate 10,866,322 downwards.
TTGAAGTCAATTTCGTCTGATGCTTCGAGCATCTGCCATAAAACATCTAGTAAATTGTTCCTTGTTATCGGTATTTCACATCTAGTAGATTGTTTCAAGATTTGCTTTAATTATGTGCTTCCTGTTCCTATGGAAATTAGCATAAACTGATCAAATACACATGTGTTTGTCAGGCGAAATTGCATGGAATTATGGGGTAACTTGAGACGATGATATCTCGTGAACGGACATGGGGACCTGTTCTTTGTATTTTATATTTCAAAACATTGCATGATAGATAACAACTTGTGAAAGTTTGACAAAAATCATATGTTAAATTTTATTTTGGGGGAATGACCTTAATTCTTGTTTTGATTGCAAAATTATTGAAAAGTCTGTAACACAATCAACTGGGCTAGATGGCTGACACTGTTAGTTACGTACTAGAACTTAAATTTCAGTTAAAACTGAACCTCTGCATGCATAATTACACATCTACATTGCTCCTTCAACAATCTCCTAGGATCTGCAAAGTACTGTACTACATGTACTGTGGTGTAGATAGAATTAGAGTATGGTTTACGTTCACCTTAGCTTAATATTAGTGCATGGTAAATAAATTTATTGTTTATGAGCCAAAGTTTTATTAATCAGAATATTTTTCCTCAGGTTCTACATATGTACACATTGTATGTACTCCCAGTTCTACAGCAAAACAGTTTGTTGATGCACATTGTACTTGGCAAAGAAATGCATCACACTTGATCAGGTAAGTTACTCAAACATATACATTAGAATCCTCATTGTAACACTTCAATTTGTATTGCTTAGATCTGTTTTCTTCAAACATACCGGTAGTATGTGTAACATGTAATTAGGCTTTGGGTCGCAGGCTGTTCTTCAGGGATTATGACAGAATTACGTACACAGAGTTTGGAATTGTTGAACTTTTCCATGGATTCATGTCATATCAAGGCAATATCTCCTTGCTGATAACTGCTTGAATTATTAAGACATGAATACTTCATGTAGATTATAGTGGACTACATGTTCATGTACATTGTGACTACAATATTGAACAGTCACTGAAACAAACACCATGTGCTAGATATTGTAAATACATGTAACTACAGAGATTGGTCATGCATTAACCAAAAATGATTATATTTTTTAAGATGGTGGAGTAACCAGGATGAAACATAATTATTAAAAATTTTAAAAATGTGCTCAACATGTTGTGTATAGCAAACAGAACATTTATTTATTTATTTTTTAATTTTTTTTTTGCAACATAGAAATCTGTTTTTTTTTTGTAATTTTTTTAAAAATACTTTATTAACAATTAAGCACACTGAACATTACATAAGTTGGTTGCAAGGCAATATTGCTTGGTTAACAAATAATACATAAATTACATTGAATACATTGGTTACATTGAACTGATAACTTATTTTAGAAATTTTTGGACCCGGGGGCACTCAACGTTACAAGGCAATATTACCAATTTAACAAATAATACATTGAATATATTACTGATAATTTATTATTATTTTTTTGAGAGTCTGAGGGGAGTACAAGTAGGGAGGTTTGGAAGAGGTGTATCTTGCCTGAGTTTTATCCAAATTCAACACGATATCCTATCTTGAGTTTGTTAACGAAAGCAGAACACTTAAATCAAACCCCTGACCTTCTGCACTCCAGCTGAACTACATGATACATTTTACTAAATAAATTAAGCTGCAAGGAAACTGGTAGTGAGGTAGATAATCTTACTAGGTTCATACTACATCATGTCCTGCATTTTGCTAGAAAGGGCAGTGTTGATGGCATCCTGACTGTATGGTGACCTTGTAAGCAATGACCTACAATATAGCTCCTTCTAGACTCGTGTAAGCTTCATTCTGTACAATAAAAGTGGTTAGAGCTCCTGATTGGTAAACGGGAACACCTCAATTCAGCTTTTCTGGGGGTCTCATTCCATTTCAACACCTACATCTACACTCATAGGTCCAGGTGGATGGTAAAATACCATGTATTTGGCTCTCAGGCATGGCACACAGACCTCCTGCATTTGGTCGATACACCAAACATTAAGCCTTAAGCCATACATTTTCTTGTCTTACCTTCCCACTCATTCAATTAGAACATAATTATTACATGTAGTTTGAGAATTTTGAGAACCCCATACATGAACATGTGAAAGCCATCACCATGTACTCACTATCTACACATGAGCTATAGGAAACATGAATTTTGAGTTCTCATCGAACGTTGTTTCAAGCAAACAGCGATGAAATATGTCAACTATTCAATAAAACGATCACCTTACCGTCAGTTTTGCTGTCCCTTGTCTTTGATTTCTGCTTTATCTTCTGCAAATATCCCTACCTCTCCCCAATTCTTCGGTGAGTTCGATATGCTTACTTTTAGCGCCCGCCATTTTGAAAAACCACTCATTCCCAGTTCTACGCAGCCAACTAAAAAACCTCTAAAAGCCACCCAAAAGCCACTGGGTAGGAAGCGCTTGGGCCGTTGCTAGGAGATTTGTGCCTTTGGCCAATTGTAGGGCCGAAAAGACAATCGCTATTGTTTTTCAAATTCGCCTTCAGCTGGTAAGAGCAAAAAGCTCTTTCCAGTCCCCCGACAGAACCTAATTTGAGTTGTAACTCTCAATCCGTTGCACGACGACCTTCCATATATGGAAGTCCGTCGTGCAATGTTCTTACGAGCTTGTAACCATAACCTGGAAAGATGGCCTACCCATTGGGCTTTAGGGCGGCTTTAGGAGGTTTTCTAGTTGGCTGCGCAGAACTGGGAATGAGTGGTTTTTCAAAATGGCGGGCGCTAAAAGTAAGCATATCTGGATCGAACTCACCGAAGAATCGGGGAGAAACAGGGATATTTGCGGAAGATAAAGTAGAAATCAAAGACAAGGGACAGCAGAACTGACGGTAAGGTGATAGTTTTATTGAATAGTCTACATATTTTATCGCTGTTTGCTTGAAACAACGTTCGATGAGAACTCAGAATCCATGTTTCCTATAGCTCATGTATCTACAGTGTTCTTTTATGGTGTATCAGAAAATTCTTCTCTGGTTAGTGGTTTTAAGGATTTGCAATGGTCTATCACTGTAATGCTAAAGCAATGTGAATGTCACTCAAGTGAGAGCTTAGCTTCAGATATCATTCTTATTGTGCCACTCAGGCCTCCACATCTTTGGAACACACTACTTGACTGTTTACTTTATTTTGTTTACTACTTGAACTGTAATTGTAAATGTATGTTGTGGTTCAAATTTTTCTTTAGTTTGAAACTTTTCAAACCAGATTAATTCTTATTTTCCTTTGCCTTAGATTTTGGTAATGAATCTGAGATAAAGGGAAATAAAAATTATACTGGTTTGAAAATTTTTAAACCAAAGAAAAATTTGAACCACAACCTGTACATGTACATATGTACCTTATATTTTATTGAAAATTAATGCTGCAACCTATTAATAATGTTGAGTGTATGACAGGTCTAGAATTTATATAAAATTTCGATTTTTTTTTCCTAGGACCACATGTATAAGGCCATCAGAGGACCGAACTCAGAAGACTGCTAACAGCAAGTGAACTAAAGGCAGCCAAAACAGATAAGACCTATATGTAAAATCAGTGAAGGCAGTACTTGATGATTGTTGAATTGTATTTCCAATTTTGCCTCATAAACAAAAATATAAGGCACAAAATGATATTGAACTAATTTTATCATTTAACTCCTGTTGAAGATATGTTGAAAACAGACATTCTGAGGTAAACTGAATGTGCCCTTGTACCAAGAGCCCGGGAAAACTAGGGTTTTGTCCCGGTCCAAGCCTGGTTAAAAAACCAGACCCTCGATTTGTCTACTTTAAATATCAGCAACTGACCTTTAAATTGAGGGATATTGTATCGTGTCCAACAGCTGTTTTTTTGTTACCATTTTGGGTCAAGTTTCTAATGTTTTCCCCACTTATTTAAGAAATTCCCATTTATTCCCACAATTCCTGACCATATTCCTATTTTTTCCCACATATTCCCAAAAATTCCCAGTTATTCTTTAACATTCCTTGGAATTCCTAGGAATTTCTGAAAGTAACTGGGAATTCTATCTTTGATTTTCTTTTCGATGGAATTCCTAGGAATTCCTAGGAATTTCAAGACAGCACCATTTAAGCTTGGAATTCCTAAGAATTCTTAGGAATTCCAAGTCCAAATTTACCGTGAAAATTCACACCTCAGATTCTTAGGAATTCCTAGGAATTCTCAGGAATTCCTAAGAATTTTTTCCTAGGAATTCTTAGGATATTCTTAGGAATTCCTAGGAATTCTCAGAGTTATTTCGCAAGGGAAAGCTGCAACTTTAAAGCCATTTCCCAGGTCAAGTGGCTGTTGACACCGCGAACGTTTATGTTTTCGATAACACAACCATCACGCTCATGTTCTTGACATAATACACAGCAGGACTGTACACAGATCCAGAATTTAGAGAAATGTGGTGCCCAAACGCTGTACTGTCGCCAAAAATACTAAAAGCAAATAAACAATAACAAAAAACGAATTCCTTTTCCACAATCGAGTCACCACGAACAAAAAAACACATATTCAGGAGTAGTTCGCGCGAGAATTCGTTGCATTTCGCGCATGCACGTTAGAGTTTTCGAATGATTGACAGATTTCTTTACTGGGGCAATCATGTAGAGGCCAAAAGCGGCAAGATCAAAGGTAGCTGCCAGCCCCCCCTGTAATAAATAAATAAAAACAATCTTTAAGGGGGAAGCGCCCGTCACGTAAATACGTGGTTTTCAGGGAGGTCCTCCATAAAATAAAAAGTATTAAAATCTAAAATAAGAAATACAAATGTCACAGATCTAAAATATAAAATATACAATGATTAAAACTACTAAAACTACCTACTGTCCTAAAAAAAACTAATTACAAATAATTATCTATTAACAATACGTCGTACATCTAAAAAAATATTTATTTATCGTCTAAAAATGTTTATCCACCAAGAATCTTTTAAGGTTTTCCTTAAAAATTGTGCATGGCATTGGCTTTCTTAAAAATACTGGGAGAGACATCCAGTCATTTGTAAAACGGGAGTGGGACACTCTCTTTCCGCATTCCGTTTTAGGTTTAGGCAATCTAGGTAAGTAGCCATGTCTAGTATTGTAGCCATGTAAACTTCTTAATGTCGATTTAAAACTTTCAAAATGTTGCGGAATGTCTACTTTGATTGCATTTTCTACGGCGGTACATCGGTGAGAAAGACGTCTTCCAGCCAGAGGGAGCCAATTCAGACACTTCAGAGCTTCTGACGAGGACCTCTTGCCTAATTTAATTTTCTTCGCAAATTTGTTCTGAAAACGTTGCAGTTTTTCCATTTCTGATTTTAGACCGGGTTGATCTCCCCACACTGTGTCGGCATAGTCTAGGTGTGGCAGCACTAGCCCATTGTAGAAGGCTATGCGAGTTCTATTGTCTAACATATGAAATATGCGATTAAACAAAGAAAGGCGATGACCTAGTTTCTTTAGCAAATTGCTGATATGTGGCTTCCAGCTCCATTTTGAATCCATTGTTACTCCCAGATATTTGAATGACTGCACGCGATCGATTTTTGTACCATTTGATTGTAACTCAAAGTCTTCAAATAAGGACAGCATCCTTTTACTGCCTGCCAGCATAAGTTTGGTCTTCTTGACATTTATAGTCAACCTGTTATCAGTGTACCAATTACTTATTTTAGTGAATTCACGTTCCAGAGCAACTTGAAGTTCTTGACGTGTTGATGCGTCGCAAAAGAGAACAGCATCATCTGCATACAAAATCATCCGGGTCCTTTTAACAGCATTTGGCAGGCTATTAATGTAGACATTAAATAGCAAGGGGCCCAAAATGCTGCCTTGTGGCACGCCAAGTGTGATGGTATGTGGCTCTGATAATTCTCCGTTTATCAAAACACTTTGCTGTCTATCGGCAAGATATGATCTGAACCATCTTAAAGATCTTTCAGACAGTCCTAAATGCTCAAGCTTGCGTAGTAGCACTTTGTGGTTCAGAGAGTCAAACGCCTTGGAGATATCGATAAACAGTAAGCCAGTTACTTTACCTTCGTCCATAGATTCTAGAACCCAGTTATTCAATTGCGTGATAGCTTGTTCAGTGCTATGCCCACGCCTAAAGCCATACTGGTGTTGATACAGAAAATCTTCCTGATGTAGATGGGCATTCAACTAGGAATGCACCACTTTTTCTACGACTTTACTCAATACCGGCAACACAGAGATAGGCCGATAGTTCTCAACTTGCAGTTCATCATCAGACTTGTGTAGAGGAGTAACACGTGCAACTTTCCACAGATCAGGGACAATACCATCGCTAATTGATTTGTTCACAAGATAGGTGATTGACGGAGCAAGCTCCATCTCAGCATCTTTTAACATCCTTGCTGGTATTTTGTCAAGTCCAGCCGCCTTATTAACTTTCAAAGAATGCAAAATCCTTTGAACAGTCTTCTGTTCAACCCGTTGTAAGTCCCACGTGGATTCGATATCACTCTGCTTATTTGCTTCTTTCACTGTTTCATAAAAGCACGAAAAAGGAGAAAGCAACTAAGAGAGTGGAAAAAGCGGAAATTTGATAGCAGAAAAGTTATTTATCAATGAATGTCGCTGAGAATCTAACAGGCAAAATACTAGACGCATCTGTAACCATGAGAGATCTCTGTTTACCAGAGCGAAAATCCGCGGCGTGGAAAAGTCATGATATCGCATCACGGTACCAACCACAACAATCGTACTAGTATATGTATATTTAAAAAGCCATGCTACTGTAACACAAGCAAGTGCCAACTGGTAAGATGAGGCTGATAAATTTGAGGAAATTATGCCGACTGGCATTCTACCATCAATGGCGAAAATTCTGTGCAGGCACTCGTCTATCAAGCGCGCGCGTGGCAACGCGTGTTAAATTTCACTAGTCCGCTGCGAGTGAATTCTCGTACCAGCGCGGCTGACTCATCTTGGTGTTTTGTCTTTCCTTTTTTCTTTTATCTTGGCAACATATAATACGGAAATATCACGCTTTTGCAAAGGATTACAAATTATATAACCCTGAAGAAGCACGTACAGCTGAGGTTGTGCATGCGATAAAAAATATCGAGAAAGCCTTAAATCAACAAAACTGTGTTTAGTCATCGACTGTGGAAGATTGAGTGAATTAACGAAATAACAAAATTGAAGCAAGTCATATGAAGACCGTGCCAAATTTAAAAAAGTGTAGGATGCATGGGTTTCTGTAGAAGGAATACTGTAAACGAATGATTCAGAAAGGAAATACAAATACTCGCTCAAAAGTTGAAACGTGCCAACGTGCAAATCTTGCGAGAAGGACATAATTGTTTGTATGAAGTGTGTTACGCGTCAGTTCTGATGTGAAAAAGTTGAGCGCAAGCTGGCCGCTATGATTAGTATTTCTAGGTTACATCGAACTGTATGAGGTGTGTCACCCGCCAGTTCAGATGGAAAAAAAAATAAGCGCGAGGTAGCCGCTATGATTAGTATTTCTAGGTTACACCGAACTGTATGAGGTGTGTCACCCCCAGTTCAGATGAAAAAACGTTAAGCGCAAGCTGGCCGCTACGATTAGTATTTTTAGGTTACACCGAACTGTATGAGGTGTATCACCCGCCAGTTCAGATCAGTGAAAAAAACGTTAAGCGCAAGCTAGCCGCTATGATTAGTATTTCTAGGTTGCACCGAACTGTATGAGGTGTATCACCCGCCAGTTCAGATGGACGAACGTCAAGCACAAGCTAGCCGCTATGATTAGTATTTCTAGGTTACATCAAACTGTATGAGGTGTGTCACCCGCCAGTTCAGATGGGAAAACGTTAAACACAAGCTAGCCGCTACAATAAGTATTTTAGGTTAAACCGAATTGTATGACGTGTGTCGCCCGCCAGTTCAGATGAAAAAAAAAAACGTTAAGCACAAGCTAGATCCTATAATAAGTATTTCTAGGTTATACCGAACTGTATGAGGTGTGTCACCCGCCAGTTCAGATCAGTGAAAAAAACGTTAAGCCAAGCTAGCCGCTATGATTACTATTTCTAGGTTGCACCGAACTGTATGAGGTGTGTCACCCGCCAGTTCAGATGAAAAAACGTTAAGCGCAAGCTGGCCGCTAAGATTAGTATTTTAGGTTACACCGAACTGTATGAGGTGTGTCACCCGCCAGTTCAGATCAGTGAAAAAAACGTTAAGCCAAGCTAGCCGCTATGATTAGTATTTCTAGGTTGCACCGAACTGTATGAGGTGTGTCACCCGCCAGTTCAGATGAAAGAACGTTAAGCGCGAGCTAACCGCTATAATTAGTATTTCTAGGTTACATCAAACTGTATGAGGTGTGTCACCCGCCAGTTCAGATGGGAAAACGTTAAACACAAGCTAGCCGCTACAATAAGTTTTTTAGGTTAAACCGAACTGTATGAGGTGTGTCGCCCGCCAGTTCAGATCAGTGAAAAAAACGTTAAGCGCAAGCTAGCCGCTATGATTAGTATTTCTAGGTTGCACCGAACCGTATGAGGTGTGTCACCCACCAGTTCAGATGAAAGAACGTTAAGCGCGAGCTAACCGCTATCATTAGTATTTCTAGGTTACATCAAACTGTATGAGGTGTGTCACCCGCCAGTTCAGATGGGAAAACGTTAAACACAAGCTAGCCGCTACAATAAGTTTTTTAGGTTAAACCGAACTGTATGAGGTGTGTCACCCGCCAGTTCAGATGAAAAAAAAAAGCGTTAAGCACAAGCTAGCCGCTATAATAAGTATTTCTAGGTTACACCAAACTGTATGAGGTGTGTCACCCGCCAGTTCAGATGAAAGAACGTTAAGCGCGAGCTAACCGCTATCATTAGAATTTCTAGGTTACAACAAACTGTATGAGGTGTGTCACCCGCCAGTTCAGATGAAAAAAGAAAAGCGTTAAACACAAGCTAGCCGTTACAATAAGTATTTCTAGGTTAAACCGAACTGTATGAGGTGTGTCACCCGCCAGTTCAGATGAAACAAAAAAAACGTTAAGCACAAGCTAGCCGCTATAACAAGTATTTCTAGGTTACACCGAACTGTATGAGGTGTGTCACCCGCCAGTTCAGATGAAAAAACGTTAAGCGCAAGCTAACCGCTATCATTAGTATTATTAGGTTACATCAAACTGTATGAGGTATGTCACCGCCAGTTCAGATGGAAAAACGTTAAGCACAAGCTAGCCGCTATGATTGTTATTTCTAGGTTACACCGAACTGTATGAGATGTGTCACCCGCCAGTTCAGATCAGTGAAAAAAACGTTAAGCGCAAGCTAGCCGCTATGATTAGTACTTCTAAGTTACACCGAACTGTATGAGGTGTATCACCCGCCAGTTCAGATGAAGAAAAATTAAGCGCGAGGTGGCCGCTGTGATTAGTATTTCTATGTTACATTGAATTGTATGAGGTATGTCACCGGCCTGTTCAGATGAAAAAATGTTCAGTGCAAGTAAGCTGATTGACTAGTATTTCTGTTTTACATGTAACTGTAGTTACTGGAGTTACAAAGTGCATAAGCCGCACATGTTATTCCCATGTTCTATGAATCAACAAACAGATTATGTACATATAAATGAGAGGGCAGAAATTTCCTCTTTGGCCGGTGAAAGGTTGAATTTCTATCTATGGTCATATTTGATGCCGGAGAAACTAAAGTTCACATAAAATGTACCTCTGTGTCCATTTTCATAGACATGTATGCACGTATTAATTCATATAATGTCTTAAAGACCCACATTTATAAATAAGCAGGACGTCAATAGCCGGTTGACAGGGAGAACTCATTTTGCCGAGATCTCATGCAGCTCACAGAATCAACTGAGTTTTATGACATAAAGCAATCTTGGAAAAATCGAATTCCAGTTACCAGTAGCTCGAATCCCGGTTGCACAAATTGATATAACCAGTAAAGCTTTAGCTAGCCGATAGTCTTTTTCACATCATTTGCGTGGATTCGCCATTTAAACTTGATATAGTTCCTTTAAATTGTGCGGACTATTTAATAGAGGCGCGGATAATAATACGCCAGCCACGTATGTTATAGAGCTAAGAGATTCTGTGCAATAGCGGTAAAATAAATCTGCTTAGACTTACCTGGTGTCCTCACCCTTCTTAATCTTTGTGACTGTCGATCATATTAGAAAACCTGTCTGAACAAATTTCTCAATTGGACGGCCAAGAAATACATTATCCACGGCCTATTACAAACACGTTGTACCTGGATGGATGAAAGAAACAACTGTCGCCTTTGTTTTAAAACCGACGTGAAATAAGAAAAAGGCTGTTTAAACTTACGGTAATCGCACGGTGAATGCTTAAATTGTCCCTGTGTACGTTCAAAGACATCTTCCTGATACGACGACTGCAGTCCAGCGGGAGTCAATCTTCTCACTGACCTCCGAGAACGGAGAAAAATCTGACCTAATTCAGCAATTCTCGCCGACTTGAGATAAGGCCAGCTTACTATGGTACTCTGTAGAATAGCGTTTGAAGCCTAACAGCGAATGTTTTCACGGAAACTGAAGAACGACGGTGATTCCCTTTCTGTTTTAGCGCGCGCAGACGAAAATAAATTAATTCTGGCGCGTAAACACGATGGTAAAGCACAGTGATTGTAGAAATGGAAATTGACCTCGAAATATTAGTGTTGACAAGATGGCTAGTTCTCCCTTGGGAGGAGATGACAAACAAGGAGCTCTTTACTTGACGGATTATGACACTTTCGCAACCGCAGAAAAAAATCTCCGCGTGAAGCGGTACTTACAGTAGAACCCGCTTGCGTCTTGTCATGTAGCTCATTAATTGTTTGCAGTTGTTTTGGTGTTCAGTGATCCTGTTCAGGAATTTTGTTATTTTCGTGCTGGTGTAGTCATAGAAAGGCCTTTAGGGGAAAATTATTACTTTTCTGGGGATTTTGTTATGGCTTTAGCCTGTATGACTATCCAAGTGCCCTGATGAGGAAACCTGTTTATGCTGTAGCAATTAATATAAAGGCTTGTGTCAAATTGTTTTTCGTAGAAATTGTATTTCCTATTGTTAACTTTCCAGCTCATTAGGTTTTTTTGAAGCACTTATTGTTCTGTTTTTGATGTAACTTCGTAATCATTATCTGTTATTTTTCCATAGTTAATTAGTTAGGTAAATAAAATTTACTCGGTTGAGTTTTAAGTGTGTTTTGTCAATGAATTAGACTTGTATTCTTAAAGGTCAAATAAACCAAAATTTCGACATTTTTTCTTTCAATTCAATTACACTTGTTATGTGTTGATTTGGCATCAAATAAACATATTCTGAAGTTTCAAGTCATTTGGACTTAGGATCGCAGAGATAATGGCACGTGAAAAGTGCTACTTTTTGGCCTTCATAATCGTAGAGTGGTCGGGAAAGTTGTCGGTAAATTGTCGGAAATAACACTAGTGACGTCACTGTTGGCGAGCTGGAAAATTGCGGGGATTCGAAGTGTAAAGGACTTGAGCGGAAAATCATGGTGTTTTGTGCTGCTATGAGAGTAAAGGAAGTGATTTTAAGTTCCCAGAAGATCCAGAACTGCCTCAAGAATGGCTCAAAGAATGAAAGGAGGATCGTTTCAACCCACAAAACACTGATTCACGTGTCTGTCGAGACCAGTTTACACCACAGGTAACCAAAGCGATTCGATCGAAAATAATCGGCAGTTTTCCATGGAAAATGCCTAAAAATCCAAATAAGAAGAACCTTACCTGTTCTGTGTTTGCTGTGTTTTTGCGGGTTTTCCGAGCTTGTGGAGGTTGTTTTGAGCGGTAAGTTACAGCGGTATAAACCATACTGATACATGTCCGCCCAAGAACGGAGCAACTTCACACGGGAATTCCAATTGCTTGTTCAGCATTTGCACAACGTAGAAATTTAGAGGTAAGAATTTTGCATTTTGTTCAATATAACTATGACTAGCTTGCATCTTATGATGGTTGTTAGCTCTTTCAGTTCGTTTATTTGAGAATTATAAGTCATAGCAGTTACTAAGCATTAACAATAACCTCGGGTTTTTGGCGCATAAATTAGGCTTCAATAATTATAAACAAACGTAAAATTTCGAGCTCTGAATGTAATATTTTACACACACTAAAATATTCAGTTTTATCGCTTTCATACAGCGGCTGCAGGCCCTTCTTAAGCCTCTCACAAGCCAACACTCAAGACAACCAACAACAAAAACCCAGATTTAATAAACTGGCCTAGTTTCTAAGTGTTGTGGCTTTTCACTGGCAAGCAGGTCCCAGGGGGGGGGGGGGTACTCCGGATTTCAAGTGACAGGGATAATCGAAGGATTTTTTTATTTAGGGGGGGGGTTGAAATTTTCCATTCTGGGATGTTTTTGGGTAGGAAAATTTGGCAAGAATTTTTTTGGGTGGCTTGATTTAAGTAGAGATTTTTTGGGTATTCAAAACAATCTGAAGAATTGTGGTAGTGCCTGTGTATCCTGGCCGCGTAGTTCTGCGAATATTAAGTACTGACAACCAAACTTGTTTTGCGGTTGTTTTAATCATATTTAACGATGGTGTCACATTACATTGCATCTGTTTCATAAAACTGGCTATACAGTAGTCCGCAAAGTGTCCCGAGTGTATTTCACAAGGCTTCAATTCATTCAACTGATTTCTCATCCATTGTGTTTATCACCCGGCTTTAGCCTCACTGGAATTCCCTTTTGTTGTAGTGAATTCTTGATATCTTTTGCTTGTGAATTTTTTCAACCAAATATGATGTTAATATTATCTAGCAAGACAGCCAAGCTGTTAATGGACATATTCAAAGCCCTTTCAGTTTCCACTTTTACTTGGGAAGCTCTCTCTAATTTTTAAAACCAGACAAGATGGAATAGCTATTGGGATTTGTCGTCCCAGCTTCATACGTATCCAGTAAGTGTATTGCCTATAAGCAACATTACTGTATACATGTTCTGAGAACGAAAGAGGAAACAACAGACTCACAAGAAGGAAACACAGATGAGTAAAAGGTAACTCATCAGTAAAGGGATTAAATAAATATGTCAACTACAAAAATAAATCTATATGAAATAAATAAACAGTTTAGCTAACCAGTAACAACAGTAGAAAAACAACATTAACTCGATTTCACAGTCTGAGAAATGATGAAATCACATTTGATTTGTTTAAGCTAAAATTTGAGAGTTTGTTTTTGCTTTCAACTAACAGTTATATTACTTTTTGTTGTACTGGTAGTACTAGACAACTGATTGTAAACCCAATACTTGTTAAACCATATACATCAAAGGAGTCATAAAGTGCACAAGGCTGCTAAGAACTTAACAAGGTATACTGTTTCTGTAATCGTGTTTATTCATGTAATAAGGGTTTTTGTAATTGTCATTTCATTATTGTTCCTTGATCTTTTACTAATTTTACGTCACCTTTTGTCAAATATCTTAGTATTTAGCACACAACCTCATAAGCATTGCAACATCTCATCATGTATTAATGAAGGATCTTTTCTCATGAACACAATTTATAGGTGATTCATTTTCGGACCAAAATATGTAATTTTCCCTCCCCACTTGTCCCCTGGTTCCTCCCCTGCTTCCAGAGGTTTTTCTTTCTCTTTTCCCAAACAAAATTCAACCACAAAGCAGCTCTCTCAATTTTCCTTACCCATCTTGAGAACCAGATGCGTAATTTTTCCCACCCATTTTCAGAACTGACAAAACATAACTGTCACCCCTGAATCAATTACCATTTTCAGACCTGACTTTTAAGTCAACAACCATATTCAGACCAAAAAGGCTTTAAAACCATACTCATTTGGGTTGCACCAATCTATACATGGAGTTTTTTCTCTGCCCCCCCCCCCACCCCCGACCCCAAAAAATAAAGAGCCCAAAGCAAAATTACGTTAATATGTACGTACTCCGGCTTTCATTTTCAAAAACTGATTATAATCTGTCTCATGCCAATGACAGCTGGATTTAAAAAAATTCTCTTCATCTGTCTCTAGGACATAACAGGTGGTATCTTATCACAGGATTTGGGAATTGCACGACAGCAAAACACTTTCTCGCCCAGCTGGCATTAGTACATAGTTGCCAAAATTTAAATGCAACTAAATTTTGAGCCTAAGATTGTATACATGCAAAACAACAAACAAACACAGTCCCTAGTAACACTTTGCGATGTAGACAGATATATTCAACAAGAACTGTAACCTGTTTTCGGCTATGTTCAAAATTTGAGCTGGATTTCCTGCCGCTGTTGCCTCGAGGATGAAAACGGTACTCACACAGGAACCATAATGGATACATGTATAAGAAGCTTTGCTTTACTATAGTCAGTCTAGTCAGTAAGGCATAACAACAAACATCGATCATGATAAGTGTACAAAAGGGCTGCAAAGAACAACAAAAATACCTCAAATAAAGTGGTAACGCATTTATTAACGATTATACGGCGAACTTTTACAGTGTGATGAATAAATAAGCTTAAACACGCACCATTAAACTTTACCAATTCCGTCGTTTACTTTCGAAGCCATTGCTGTCGGTCGAATATCATCTGAGATTTTGCAGTCCAATTCTGTGGCAATTAGCTCAACTGGTATGGCTCTAAGTTAAATGCCACAGGTTTGAGCTCCTCGGCCATTTTCAATGCAAAGAAAACAGGTGAAAACTGAGAATTTTCCAAAATATTACAACAATACTCTTCAATACTGGCCTTTAGATCTTGAGCTTTCTTTGCTCATCAACAGTGACGTCACAGAATCAGCGGTCGTTTCTATTCCTCCCATTTAAGCGCATGGTCATTTCAGAAACGATTTCTTGAAACCTTCGGATATCTTCGTACTTTTGGCTTTATTACTCCTTTTAAGGTCTCAGGAAGGAAAATTTCGGTCCAGTTTGGCTTTATAATGATTTCTTTTTGTGTCAAGACGCGTTTAAACGGCTAAAGCGGAATTATCAAAATTTGGGTTTATTTGACCTTTAAGATGTGTATAGAAATAAGCTTTTTTTTGTTCCGCCTGCTGAATAACAGTTGAATGGCTCGTGTAGTCAATAGTTTCTGAGCAAGTAGTAGTTCCCATAATTTTGCCCCCTGTGTTATAAGCATGTAATCACAGTGAATCCTTTGAATTCAGTAAAGATAAATTTTCTCAATTATTTTCAAAGTTTTACAGATTTGGGTAATTTTGTGAAAACTTTGAAAATATTTGTCAAAATTATCCTTAACCAGCTTAACTCTACTCAGGCTCATGCGACTGCTTATACAAAGTGTACTACTTGAGCTCTCAACTGATGAATTTTGCTTGTTATGAAAGTGCTATGGTTGTTTTTTCTGTTAATAAGCTGCAACAGTTTTTGACTCAAAGCCTTCAGAGCCATCAGATGTACAGGAATTACACAACATCACCCTTGTGTGGAACTACACTCTTGGTGGTGGAATTAGCTCTGCCAGTTTTTCCAATGCTACTAGTGCTGGGAGTCCAGTGGGCATTGCACAAAAGTTTGGAAGTGGGAACACAAATGTGGCACCCAGTTTCCAGGAGCGATTCAGAGCAGACATTTCAGTCTCCCAGGCATGGTTTACAATCCTTACAGTAAAAAGATTGTATCAAGGAGTTTACAGATTTCGAATGGGAGACGACAACTTTGGTATTCTTGAAGATGATGTGAATGTGGTTGTAAAATGTAAGTGATAAATTTATTAATGACACCATTGCTTGATTCATTGGCCCTTTTGTTACTTTCCCGAAAAATATCAGTCTATATATTTTTGTCATCGTAAATGTATGTTACCTTATTATAGGAAATTAACGCTTGTGTTAATTAAGGTATTTGAAATTAACACCAATTAAATTAACGCGAATTGAAGGGAAAATTACTCCCCAATAAAGGAAATTAACGCGAAAGAGGGGGTAAAATGTCAAAATGAAGGAAATTAACGCGATTAGCACAAAGAAACACCTTGTGGTCACAACTGGAACGAATTTATTTCTAACTGAATATAAAGATCACGAACAAAACAGGTCTGCAGGTGTGTGAGGCAAATTCTTTACAGACAGTGTGCGCTAAATTCTGCTTGAATGTAGGAAAGCAATTGTTTTGTGGGTGTCAAGAATGTTCGGGCTGCATCCCGAATATGGCATTAAAATGATGGAAATTAAGGTCACGGAAATTAAGGCTCCACTTAATTAACAACGCGGAAATTAACGCTCACAGAAATTAACGCGACTTAAACTAACGCAAATTTTTACAATTCGCGTTAATTTCATGGAGCGTTAATTTCCTATAATAAGGTAGTTGTTGGCTTTCAACTGTTTCTATAGATTTTGCGATGGAACCTGGTAAATGACAATTACTGAATTGTCACATTTCCGCGGTCTTGACTTTTCCTGGAAAAAAATCGTATAAACAGTGGCCACGGAAATTTAAAGCTTTAAAATTTTCTGTTCTGTAAAGGATATTATCCAGAAGGCTGTTAGGCACATACTAATATTTACCTCTCGAGAACTCTTCACATTTGCTAGAGAACGTTAGTATGAAGCGCGGCTGTGAAGTAACAGACTCTGGTTATCGTAAGAAACGTTTCTTTTGAAAGAATATGCGCCTTTACTGCTAAAAATCACTTAAGGGAAAATTGAAGAACTTACAGTTATTTAAAAGCACAGAGAAACTGACGGGAGTGGAAACTATGACTTCACGTCAGTCAACGTCTTTGTCTTATCCCCAAAAATTTATACTTTTATATTTCTTGCTAAATATAACATAAATACAATCTCCCATGGAACCCAGTAAAATGAATAAGATGAAATCGAGTACCCGATACTTTTCAGTTTTACTATCTTCATAATTTGCAATGTTGTTTGTTTCACCTTTTATAGCATGTCTCTTGCTGAACCATTTTGCTCTCTATAATTAACATGATCATGGCTGGATGTTTTGCTACATATTTTGTGCGTAGACTTTATAAATGACAGGAGATCATATAAGTGATATATGCAAAAGGGAAGTTGGGGTACTGCTGACTTTGTAACAGGTTCCCATGTGAGACCAAACTCCACTTATATCGATCTGCTATATTCCCGCATTTGACATACCGTCACTAAATTATGGCACTTTTGTAAACTGTCCAACAGGCATAAGCTTGAAAGGGCACAGGAATTTGCTCTAAGAGCCATATTTAACTCAAAGACAGACACTTAACACTGCTCTTCTAAGCTGTGCAAGGCTACCTTTTCTCTACTAACGGGCGTATCCAAGATATAGCCATCTTAATGTTCAAAGTAAAAAAGAGCCTTGTACCTGATTACATATTGAATCTTTTTAAAAATTGGAATAAGGGCTAGTCCCTAAGGGATGCTGCATGCATGACTTTGATTTGCCCCGTTTCCTCTCAGTTCGCTACAACAAACACTCTCTTATATATCTTCATCGGCTACCTTTTGTCGAGCTCAAGCGCTAGTGACAGTAAGAGAAAAAGACCTGACTGTTTTGATGGAGGATTCTTGTTCCAACTAAAATATATTGCTGTATCACTCTAAAAATGTAAGATGACTAGAATCAATAAAATCAATGAAAGCATCAGGCAGTTTATTTATTATATAGACAAGAGTGTTTTAGTGGAAAATAGACCACTCGTACAGTTCACAAGAAACCACAACCGGGACTCGAAATGGCAGATTTACGTAAAAATTCGTAAATATAAGGTCCTTTGTTTACGTCGATTCCGCGACGCGTACAGGCCGTAAAGCCAAAGGACTCATACAGACTGCGTAAAGGCCTATAAAAATACGTAAAGCATGAGAACAAAGATGAACGCAATTTGCAGATTGTTATTTTCGAAAACACGAAAGAAGTAAAATATTTCTGTCTGCATGCTCATTAACGATTTTGCCATTGTATTTCGACTGCATCTTTAACGCCCCTTACGCATCTTTAAGCACTGTATTTGACGTTCTTTCGTGCAATTTATTTTTACATTTTAGCCTATTATTTCAAAAAAGAGAAAAAATACATCCTCGTGGTTTATTGACAATTTCCCCGTTGTATTTTGACCATCTTTATGGAAAGATTTGATGAATTTTACGCACGCTTTAACGTCCTGTTTACGCATGTTTAGGCAGTGGTGTTTACGTTCCTTATCCTTCTTTAACGAGGCTTATCTTTAATTAAATAAAAAAATTGTTATCTTTGAAAATACAGTCTGAGAAATAGCATACTGTCGTTTCCATGCTCATTATCGATTTTTCTGTTGTACTTTCACTGCTTTTGCTGTGAACCGCTTATACACCTTTAACGCCGTTTACGTATCTTTAAGCACCTCTCTTTACGATTCTTTATCCTACTATATTAAGTAAAATTTGTCTTTAAATGAAGGAGTTTTTACCAGTAGAGATGCAGTCTGAAAAAGGAAACATTTTTGTTTCCATGTGCATCGTCAATTTTTCTGTTGAACACTTAAGAAACCTTACGCATCTTTAATATCTTTTACGCGCTTTTACGCAGCGCTCTTTACTATTTTTTATCAGTCTTTTACGCGCAAATGACTCCAATCTTAAGCTTTCAAAAACAGATTCCTTGCTTTCTTTGCGCGGTGCCTTGTGTTTCGTCATAACCGTATCTGTATGTTTTTAACAAGGATTCGAGGAATTTTTAAGCCATAGAAAACTTTTTCCGAGTTTGCATAGCCTGAAATAAACACGAGATGTGTTGGGAGAATTCGAGGGTTTGCTTGACTTTCGAGAATTCTCCCCCTCTAGTGTTCATTATGTCAGGCTATGAAAACACATGAAAAAGTCTACTAAGATACTATGCACAACTGTGACGTGACAACTGCGTTCACATACTCTCGTGCAAACACATCTCTCAGTCAATCAGTCGCTCGGAGTAAGTTAGATACTTTGTAAAATTGTCTGATCAAGGACTAAACTGTATTGATACACGTAAACCGCGGAGGTGGAGTGGGCACGTGGTAGCATGATGGACTAGGACTTCGTTTGAATATGTGTATGGTATACGATATATATTTATACAATGGTTTGTATTGTGGCATATTAGCGTCTGATAACGGTGTGTATTTTTGTTTCAACTGAATATAAAATAGCGAAAAGCCAAGTAAAGACCGTCGTTAGCAGCTTTATTTCAAAAAGGGGATAAAATCCAAAAGTAGATGTAACAAGATCACAAATGTCTTAAAATAACTAGACAGATGGATCTCTAAAGCAGTAATTGTATCTGTTATCTAAACAGGCATGTTGTCATGTACTATATTTGTATGATTCAGAACTGTAACTTGCAGTCAATCAATCAATTAATTAAACAATTGATCAATCAATCAATTAGCTCAAACCATACCTCACAAATAAATGCCATTTTATACAATAGCACCAAAAAGAACTAATTATACTGTTATTCACCAAACACAGCTAAAAGATTTTGAAATCTATCTCATACTTTTCATTTTAGACTTTCTATTACAAACTAGAATACAAACATTAATATGGTAATTATTCTCTTTTGTTACCGGGCATGTGAGGCATGCGTGTGCACATCAATTCAGTAAACAGAACTTGTTTTAAAAATCTATAAACTCACGAATGTCATGTTTAACTAGAAACATTTCAATATTAATAGCGGAGCCAGAGCGCTAGCGCGTCAGCGGAGCTCCATTGCTAAGGAAATTTGGTAACCTATCAAGCCAAAAAATTTTGGTAGTGACGTAATAGTCACGTGACCGTCCGTCCGTACGTCCGTACATCCGTACGTCCGTCTGTCCGCACCACAGGGTTACCAATACACTTCCTACACTGGATATGACCTTGTGCTGAATCCCGTGTGTTTTTGGAGCGAAATCGCATGTTGACCCGCGTTGTAGCAAAACAAGCAAAGACAACAAAAGTCAAAAACAAATTTGGTAATGGAAAAAAAAAGTTCAAAAGAACACTCAGTTGTCTTTTTGGTGGAAGGGGAAAAGTTAGGCGAAAAGTTAGGCGAAAAAAATTAGGCGACAAAGTTCAGGCAAAAAGTTCAAATTTGCCTCGTCGGTTCTGTTCAAACTCGGTCGGCACACCGCTTGAGTTTGCAGCTTTTCGCAGCGGTTTCGGCGCCAAATATAGCAGAGCTAGTGGTTTTTGAATTTTTATGTCGACAACCATGCTTTTTACGGCGTTTCGAACACATTTTGCCAGGAAAAACACCAGCATTTTCTTTCTGATAGGCAGCTTGTCACGAAGAAAGAAATAAGTATTAAAATTAACCTATAATTTAACGTTACACGCCCATGGCCTAGTGGACTAGTCACCGGCATCTCACGCTGACGAGCCGGGTTCGACACTCAGCGGGAGCAGGTAGTTTTTTCTTTTTTTTTCTTTGTTTTTTTATTTGTTTAATTTAACGACTTGAATGAGAGTATTTTCACAAATTAATAACTGCCAGCAAAAAGAAAACAAACAGACAAACAAAAAAACAAAACAAAAAACAGACAAAACAAAAAGGGGGGCTCCGCTTTTAGGCTTGGCTAAATCTATATATTAGTATAAACTAACTATGGTAGTTGCGTAGAGGAGATGGTCACTTGCATATAGTGATGGATTTATCAAAGATTTACTTACATATTCAATTACAGTTTTGCTCCTTGCCTCTTTTTGACATTGACTCTTTTGTAAAATAAAAAAGCCTGTGCCAAGAATGTTAAGAACATGCTGTGTATACAACTATTCACTATTTAACTAAATTGCTGAAGCACTGCAATGTTTCAGAGAAAATATTTCTTTGTTGAAATAGTTGGTAATGAGATGGAGCACTTCAAACAATACCAACCATATTAAAACCCTTTCACTCCCAGAGTCAGTTAAGGAGACAATTATGGTGGTTCTAACTTTTGAGGCTATGGATAATATCCTATGGTTTAACCATTCAAATGAAACCTCTTCAGCAGTACTTTCAAATTGTACTATTTGTTTTTAAGTATTTCACCAAACGGAAATAGGGATTTGCCTTGAATTTTGATTTCAGGCACTACTGGAAGTTAAAGGGTTAAAAAAAACAGACAAGATAAATTTAGGATCTTTTAGCAAATTTCAAACTTATTAAACTGTTTCAAATCCGTTCTATCAATTTAGGAAAAAATTGATTAGAGAAAAGGTATTTAAATGAATTTTTTGGCCACTGGTACATAAAAAAAAAAACAAAGTTGTCCCAAGAGTTCCACTGAAATTAAGTGGATCGAGTTAACAAATGTAGGTTACTGGACATGTATCAAAAGGTACAACTGTATGCAATTGTATGCAGTAGACTCTTCTGTCTCCAACCTGGTAATCCTGAGACCACTCGATCTCAAACTAAGGCATATTCAATCCTCATGACAAATTTGTAAGAAAAGGACATGTACATATATTGGGAAACAAATTTAGAATCAGAACAATTCTAGGAAAAGGTGCGATTTAGAGGAACTATGATAACTTTGTCTTTGCATGTAGAAGCAACAACAAATTTAGAGAAAATTCTTGGCACTGGAAGAAACCGTGATGGTCCACCAGGGAGAAATGCATTTCGCCAGATTTCAACAGGCTTGCCATACTTGTCCTTGCTTTCATCCTCAACATACCATTCTACAGGAGTAAATACATGTTGCTGACTCCGAAGTCCAATCTTCAGAGTATGCTGGATAAAGCAATCCACTCTACCTGGTCGCAATCCCGCACATAGACTGATTTTGCCCTCATTGTCAGCCCACTTTGCAATTGCTCTTGCGGACCTCAGAGACCTACATTCAAGCCTGGAGCCAAATTTCTCTGGTCCAATAAAGATGCTTCCAAATCGTCGCACAGTTTTTGCAAGACAAGTAATGTCTGTGATTGCTTCTCCATACGTAAACTTGTAAACAGCAAGAAGAGAAGAGAGGTCATCTGAATCCAAAGTTGTAATCCTGTTAAAAAGAGGTAGATGGACTTCTGAATCCAGTCTCTTTCATTCGATGTCCAGCAAGTTAGAACTAACAGCTGCATACATACTCTCAATACTGTCTACAAAACGATGTGAGAACATTGGAAGAAAGTGTTCTTCAAACTCATTTGGCAATGAAGCACTTGAAACAAAATGATCTGAAAGAAGCTTCCTTATCAGTTGAATTTCAATGCACCTGATGTTGGTCTTAAAGCTGCTAAGTATGCCATTAAATCGTTCAAAGCTGAAGCACCAAAAGTTGTAAATTGGGCCATAGTCTAACACACACTCTTTGAGATGTCCATGGAGATGCATGTTTGGTTTAACATGGGATTTCCCTTAGAGTTGTTCAAACTTCTGGCAAAATTGAAGAAATCGGCCTTTTGTAATTCTAGGGCGGTTATTACAGGACTTGCAAGAAACTTACACGCCAACACAAATGCCTGCCAGCAACGCATATGTTCTTCAGGCAAAAGTCCATCCAACACATACAAAGAATAAATAAGTGTCCAGTTTTTCCACTGCGATGCAGTATAACAGCCATAATTAGCTGATATTTTGTGTGGCAGTCTCCCAAGCCCTGTCCCAACATCATGCTGTGATAATGACGAGGCAACAAATTGTAGCGTGTAAGCCGACCTTAATTTCCCAGAATATGAAAACCAGCAAACCTAACACTGCTTAGTATATGGATGAAACGGACAGATATTCATTCTCATCCAGGCTCAACTAACAAGAGCAAGAGTATCTAATAAGAGGCCATTCTGGTTTAGAATATTCCTTCACAGTGAGGATAGGATATTAACGTGGTGACTGGCAGAGAAAAGGCTTTTGGGATACCGTTAATCCAATAAGATACCACCATGTGTTGTTCTCTATACGACGGTCAGCAGTAAAACTAGTATAGCAACCACAAATTGCCTTCATATATATGCCTGAACGTAAAATAACAATGCACAGATGTTTTCCATTTCCTACCTCTAGCAACATCTATTTCATAAAAATCCGTACTGATGTCTATTGAACCTTCTGCTTCCAATAACAGAATGATCGTGTTCATGAAGTCAAGAGTCAAAAAAAATGTTTGCTTGGAACTATAGAAAAAGTAAAGAAACATTTTTCCTTCCAGGTCGTAGCTGTGAGCGACAACCGTTAGTCCATGAGTATTTTTGCTCCTTTTCAGTATAATAGTTGTTATAAATATCAATCGTGGAGAAACAATAAAACAAACCCAATTTTTTGAGAATTGTACGTCTAGCCATCCAAATATCAGCAACATTGCAGTGACTGTGGATTCTGCCATCAAAAAAAAAATTGTTTCGTGTCCTAATTACACGTGCCCACCATTTTGTACACATAATGGCTATAATGGGATCACTTTGTATGCATATAGAAAATAGACAGACATGTTGTCTCGGAAACATCGGAACAGGAAACAATCAATTTTTTTTTTGGAAATTTTGGGCACCCGCCTTTCCGTCCGAACGTTGCCTCAATCATTAACACTTAGTACTGGAAAGATGTAACCATTACATGCACGGTGTTCGATCGCTTGCGAAAAAAGCCGCCGCTGCCCAGCGGCATAGAATAAGCAATACTAGTTATCCCAGGTTGTGGCCCAGCAATTTACATAGTTTTCTCTCTGCCTATGAAAGCAGTTTTAGTGGACGTTTTCCAAGCACTTTTAGCGGAAGTTTTCCAGCCATTAATTTCTGAGCCATTCAATGAAAAAAGAGAAGCAAGCGGGAAAACACAGAAACGTAGCTCTACAAGGTATCTTACAGTTACGCCGTTCAAT